>CM030370.1:24940265-25581983 GCA_003604175.2 Clonorchis sinensis
GGAAGACACTGATCACTTATTTGCCTCTTGTTGTCTTTGTTGCTGACTTGCTTTATTGTCTAAGTTTCCTCTGATGAGTTCTCCTGAATATTCGTTCTATCACAGTACTTTGTATGAATGGGTTTCTCTTTTTTACCTTCTCAATCCTGTTGTGCTACAGTGTAGTGACTTAGCTTTGGATAGACTTTGAATGCAGCTCTTTTTGGGATTCTCCGGTGGCTGCTATAGTCATCCCGCACGTGGTATGCGTGCACTTTCTTCCGACAAACGTAGGTTTGAAGTGTCCCACTGATATCCTCTTGGACCAGCATAGTCAAGAAAGGTAGTTTTTATCCTTCAGCACTCGTGGGGCGAACTTGATGCCCTCTACTGTGTTTCTGACCAAATTCTTCGTACGTTTTTGTACTTCTTTGTACTGAGTTTCCTAAATGATAATAAATGTACCGTCCAAGTATCTGAACCAGATCTTTGAGCTGGCAAACTGATTTGTAGTGCTTTCCAGTTTCTTGCATCGGTGCAATAAATCCCGGTCTTGACGCCCCCCTGCGTGTTTTTTTAATTCTTTAGCTTGTTGCTCCTCAAAGTACAAACAAGTTGTCATGCAGAGGCCTAAATTCTTGAATACCATTTCTGGTTCCATGGCTCCTGCTGTGTTTTGTCTATCCTGATGTACTTCTGCAAATATAGGAGGTAAGTATTTATACATATATACATACATTTGTATGTATATATAACCAGTCCCAACATTCACAGACAACGATATTTCATCTTGATATTTCTCAGTTTTGCTTGATGTTTTAACCTCCTCTTCATGTTCTTTACGAACTTGTGTGACGGCTACCTGTTGAAAAGGGTTTCGGTTGTGTAATTCTGGTAACTGCACGAAACTGAGCGAAATTTCCCAATCATTCTTGGATAATAATTCTGTTTGGTTCTGTGTGGTTTCACAGTGTTTTGTTGATTTGATTGATAACTTTTGAACGGGACCCTGATCGGCCGATATGTAGCTCCATAGAAAAGGATCTGTCGGCCATTTTCAGCGTAATTCAGTTTGTATTGTACTACCGCGGTGGGCCAGTTGTCTGTTGGTAGCTTCTCAACATTTCCCTTCTTTCTTCTCTTATTATGGACCCTTTCTCTTCTCTGAAATTGTTTCGCACTATCACCGGGACGGTTCTTCATCAAATTAGTCGCGGAGATGTGGGCACTCCGTTTGCTTTCAGACTTTGTTTCAGGCTAGCCAGGTAGTCCTTATGGCAAACATCTGCGAAGTTAAAGCTGAGCTCCGGGATTAACACGTTCTCCTCAGGTGTGCTGAGAGGGTAACGAGATAGCCAACAAACATTTGTGAGCAAAGGTCATTTTCACTTTCAGGAAGTAAGTAAATTCACTCACCACATTACTCAGAATACGCTTATGGAGGCACCACTCCGCTACACATTGGCGTACTGAAGATGTCCTTTCGACTGTTGATGGCAAGTTCCTGACAAAATCAAAGAATGATCCGACCACCAGGTGAAGCAGCTGAGCTACCAACACACTTTTATATCAGACAATTAATTAACTGAACAAAGTGCCATCCAATCACTGGGTGTAATGGAAGGGTGATCAGCATTACTGACGGTCATCGGATTCATGCATTTGTCGTGGGCACGTGTATTGTGAACAAAGTGTTACTCATCTGTCCAAACGATTCTGATTACTTGTTCTTTAAAGTAAATCAACCGCGGTACAGCCACCAATCTCTTGCTTTAAATTTACGTTATTCTCTTCGTGACTCACCATGCCATATCATTGAAGATGAAATCGGCGCTTATACCCAAAACCTGTTAGATTTTGCGTCAAACAGACCCCAATTCTTCACAGGGATCACTAGTTCAGTATAACGAGATGAAAATAAGGACATTTCAAATGGACCTACTCAGTTTCAGCAAATATATTAATTTATAGAGTTATTCCCCAATATCAATATTTCAGTCTCAAATCTCTAGACATGAATGTCCATCTGATAAGCACATTATGCGTCTGATAACCACAATATAAAGCAAAACTCTAAACTGTCGTAAAGATAATAACCGCAAAGGCATATATATATATGCCCTTCTACATAGTATTACTTTCTGACGATGTCCCGTACATGGTTGTGGTTTTTGGCAAAGGCTGTACCGTTGCCGCTAGTTGAAACGTCATGGACATCTTTCTGTCTTTTTGGAGGACCGTTTACTATGGGCCTTATCAGAGGTCAATGTAGGGAGGCTTCGCGATAGACTTACACAGAACTCAAGCCCAAGATGGTGCCCTTAAGGGGAGGGCACTCCCACGAAGCGAGCGAAATTTCAAGGATAAGAGATAATGTGTCCCACTTTGAGAGAGATGCTTCCGCGCAAAGCGCGGTATCCCACTCTGGTAGAAAGTATGGAGCCGCCAGTTTTTAATAAAAGAACGGCGATGTTTGCTTACCTGGGAATCAGATAATGGACACGGTATTCCCTTGTTTGGTTGTCTTACAGGCCAGTCAAAATTATTGAGTTCATACAAGACTACACATTAGGTTCGTTGCTGCAGCACCAATCGGATTCGCGAATGTCCGCGCTATCTAACTCAACTTTATGCTGTCAAAAGATAGCAGCACTAAAGCTCGAAGAATAATTTTACAGGTTTTTGTCCACATCTGTCCGCTCCGCCGCTGTTTTTTGACACCTCGTAGAACACGGCCAAGTGCACTTTTACTCCCACGCTCGGACTCTGCCTAGCAATTTTTCATGCACGGAATGAACAAAAACGAAGTATTTCTACAGTGCGATATGCCTGAGAGCAGTCACATCAGAAAAGAAAATACAAACAGCTGGTTCCGAAGTCAGCAAATTTGGCACCTTTAAAATTTCGGTCCCCATTGCTGTAAGAAACAGGAAACATGCAGGTCAACCAAGCAACTCTAGAGTTTCTAGCATATGAAAGAAAAATGATTCGGTGCCAGCAAGAATATTCTACCAATAAGTTACAAAAATGATGACACCTATTCAGTTCACAGGTTTCATTGGTTCATCACTAAATTCCCTTTCTGCAGTAAGCCTTGTCTAAAGCAGTTATCGCCAAATACTGCCAGTTCTCCTATTGATTTAGAAAGTGTCGTTGTTTTCTCTCACTCCCCATGTTTTCTTCCAAGAAGGCCGGTGGAAATACATTTGTTTGGTTATTTTATCCATACCTGTTTGAGAACTTTTGTAATTATAGGTCTGAAAGCATGCTTTTCCTCCCAAGAGTTTTTCTTAAATCTGTGATTTTTGCCGGTCCCCATGTTGCGCACTTTTCGGCTGAAAGGGCCGGAAAAAATCATTAGAACCCAGTACGCGATATATCCACAAACCCATCTTGTTTTCTTCAACACGATAGTGGTCTCTCATTATGGGCACTTCAAATCCGGGACAGCTACAATTTGGGCATTCATGAAACCCGGCTTTGCACTCAATAAGCAGTGTAATGTTGTCCAACGCTGTCACCACTTGATAGTGTGAAGTGCCGACTAAACCGAAACGGAGAGGATGGTTGAAACGCATCTATCACAACCCCATCACTGCACTCATCAGTGATTCTCGACGGAATGATGACTAATGTTCAATGCGCATATGACGTGTAGGTGGCGCGTCATCATTTGGATACTATACGACGCAAAATATAGATGAATTAAGGGATCTTAACGACGTTGATGTCCCGATAAGAACAACATTAGACCTTCGAGTAATGAAATTGAAAGAATCGGGAGTTCACTAACCAAAACAAAGTTTCTTGTCAGTCCATCGGAAACCACTTGACGATGAGATATTATCAAACCCAGTACTTTTAGGAACACTAGCTGGAGCTGATACGACTGGTACAATAAACTCGAAGCGATTGAAGCACAATTGTCGCTACCTTGAAAGACCCACTCCCAAGAACGAGCGCATCTCAGCAAAGATCACTTCTATTCCGTCGACTGAAAAGCAGGCCGATTCGGTTTCTCGGTTTCTCCTGAGGGAGAAAATGTAGTTCTCGCTCATCTTGAGCAGAAGAAGTAGAATCGTTGAGCAGCGTACTGCATGTCCGAGCGAATGCGAGATCAGTCCAAGTGACCAATGAAAAGTCATTGGGCAGTTGCTGAAAATGCACACACAGCCCGCACCGTTTTCATTCTATTTGGAACTCAGCAAGCAGGGGTAGTCCCCGGAAGCCAACGAAATCAGCTCTTGACTCGAACATTAGTTTATTTGACTGTTTACTTTTAAATTCATGTAGGTAGTGAAACTGTCAGGGATGAAGCCTCCATGTAGTCCGTCATAGTCAATAGTCTATTGTTATTCTTTTGAACAATTTGCAACGAAATCTCGGGACTGACTACGTGCCGCACATCATGCGAAAGAGTTGCAGTAGGAGACTTCACTGAGTCCTCAGCACCAGCAGTTTTTCATCATAACCTCACTTTAAAAGATTCCTATGCATGATGATACCCATGGGGAAGATACTGAGGGTTTTATCAGGAATCCAGCGTGCTATGGGCCATACATGTGATTTTGCTCTTAGATTTATTGGTAGAAACTTTCCCTCAGACATTTTCCCTCATAACAAAGTTGAAACGTCTGTATAAAAATAAATCCTAGTTTTTCAAGGATCAGAAGGAGACATTAGGAGGGTCACTTCTACTGCACTCTATGGGTACACTGTAATCCTAAATTGCTCTGGGGGCGAGAAGGCTCAGTGGTTAGAACACGAATTTACTGACCGCAAGGTCCATGGTTCTAGCCTGACCTCTGCCTCTCGACTTCCGCTGTCTAGGCTTGGACAACCTCCCAGCCCTCATGCTTCCTTCTGGTGGCTTGGGAGCTAGGCACCAAAAAACTGCTACAACTGAACGATGATTTTTTCTTAATTGCTCTGACCACCATAACTGTACCTGAGGCGACGGGTGATACGGTGGGCCAGCCGTTTTGACTTCAGTGTTAAATGGCATTTCAGCAGCCCTGGTTTACGCAGTTGGTTGCGTAACCTCGCGTAGTGACTGGGTACTGCGATGCCTCGCTTTCAAAACCGCACAACCTTAACAAGGCAGTCCCTAACAGTTGTTCGCAAGAAAATTCCGAACGGACTACGTTGTCCGTCTGCAGTGGATTCAAACAAAGACTAAGGGAGCTAAAGGGTCCTTGAAGAAGAGGGTGCACGACAAGATGAAAATAAAATCCAACTTTACTGTGTCTAGTTAAGAATCATCAGTATTGTGCAATCCACTTTACTAATACCAAAGTGTAAATCTGGGTATCGGAGTTCCACTTACGTTTTCATTGTCTATCTTAGAGTTAAGCGGCACCGTCATCATCATCATTGACAAAAACACCAAATAAGGACACCGGTAATTCATTTTAATAAAGCCCCATCATAGAAAGAAGAAAAATTGGGCAGGGATGGGGACCTAAGGCTAGCCCAATAAAAACGTCCGAGATGCCTAGACCACAAACGCTCAACCAGACCATCTGGATAGAAGATGACAGCATGAACTGACCCCGGTTAGCCGCCATATCGTTCGGTGTCTCTAGCAAAGTTCAGGGAGGGTCACGTGGACCCCATCGTGATAGGTGAACCGCACCAACAGCACCAGAATTTTCGTACCATCCTCTATTCCCTTAGGCTTTGTCAAATTCTGTCCACCTCAAGCAGCACCCATACACACTCGTTTACACCCAACTGTGTAAGATTAATGATAATTCATTTTCGTAACAACTCCTAAGTCGAACCCAGGAAGGAACTCACTAGGGTTTTTTCTTCCCCTAGGAAGGTTTCACGAAGCAAGGTGACGCCCTCTTATTTTTAGTTCAGTAGCATTGATTGAACCGCCCTTTTGGAAGGCTACTTATCAAAGTTGTGTCTGCATCGCAATAAGAGGAAAAAAGTTTCCGTGGCAGATTAATTTTGGGTGGCAATATCCAACGGTCCGCAAACTTACAGTCAAGAGTTTCCGGCTGATATTTTTCAACCGAAGATTCAAAAATCGTCACTCGTTGCCTGATGAGCACAAACTTTGCAAAACTTCGTTTTGCCTATTACGGAACGAAACAATCGATCGGAAAGTGGCATGGTTTTGTTCTGACGTTATCGCGACAGAACTAACCTGATTTGACTGTGGAATGTTGTTTAACAAACCCATATGAACCTCATACTTTTCTGGATTGTGGAAAAGGTCTTTTTTTATTCTCCCTAGACTATATGCCAAACAGCCTGGTATTTGATGATCCAGTGTATAGAGTACACGCTAAGCCCAATAGCCCAACTGTATGTGAGCGTTTGTTTTCCCTACGAGTAGTATGTCGGAAAATTCACTAAGGGAATTCGTCAAAGCTAGCAGACTTACCATGTCATCCTCGTTTACAACACCAAGTAGTTGTTTGGAAAGCTGAAATGTCACCACAACGGATAGGGTTCAGATTATGGAGTAAACGATTCGCTGTGAGGACATACCGAAGCCAAATTCCAGTACAAGCTTGTGGCTAACCTTTACAATGCTTCGTTGATATGTTACAACTCCGCTAACCCATTCGGTGTGGAAAGATAAGGTAACGCTGTAGGTCATTATCATCCAAACAGCAAAATAGTCTTTATGACAAAAGCAAGTCCGGTCACTTAATTTAGCTGAGTTGCTGAACTTATCATGCTTACTTCAACTGGTCGTAGACAGACAGCTAATGTATTCCGATGGAAGCTGCTGAAGATACTCAACAGCAGAGAAGGCTTCTAACAATCATAAAGGAATATGAGCAAGAAAATTGGCGTTTAAACGATCCTTGTGTCTTACCACAATCAGGGGCGGTTGAAACAAACCTATAACACACACAGACAGTCGATTTCGCTATCACTATGAACCATCTGGTCGTCTTGGGTTTCCTGAAAATCTCTACAGTATCTTAGACATGTATGGAAGGGACACTGAGATGGTCCCCATCATACCATGTCGAAATAGTTAAATCTCTTCAGTATGCTGTTAGCAAAGTTAAAAGACTTTTGTGTTGTTCACTGACTACCATTCGTTTACAAACTAAGATTAGATTGTATCAATTTCTTCTGAATGCGGAATAATTTAACTAGTCCTGGTTGTACCCAGTAAAGAACAAAGAAGGCATCTTCTTTGTCTGGACTAGACATGACGAGATAACTCTTGTTCCATGCCTCATTGCACGCCGTATTCTGAAAACCCCATCATAAGTCAAACACTAAATATTCGGCACAGCCATACAAACGAATGCACGCAGACACTGGTGCCGGACTACGATAGTTTGTTTTTCAGCTGGGACCCGATGGTAGGGATGGGACTGGAACTTAGACGTAAGTTAATGGCTTCAAACATGAGACCAGCTATGCTAATCAAAATAGCAATGAAATTTCTCTCAAATTGCAGCTCAAGGTTGGCCCGCTTCATGGCTCCTAGTTTCACAGACTGCATGGTTTTTTTACTGACCGTGGATAGCCATTCATTACAGACGTTTCATCCGAGAATTTCATTTCATCTTGAAGGCATTCGATTCAAGTTAACTTGTGGTTCTGTGATTTGTAGTGAACTGGCTAACCAGGCCGCCATGGTGCGGAGAGATAAATAATCTAACTACATACTTATCAGGTAGTCGATTATTCTCCTCAGTTTACCGCGCAGATTCGGTGGATCGGAAAACCCACCTCATGGAAGATCGTTGGGAATATACCATACTGTACTGAGTAGCAGTATTATTTTCCTGTAAAGCGTATTTGCTCTTTGACGATTTGTATTACCGTCTTGGTCACAGTTTTGTAATCAGAGATCGTTTTGTCATCCCGCGCTAACATTTTTTCAATAGGCTAGAATCGATTTTACACCAGGTTTTTGTAAGCACCGGCTCGTGTATGAAACACACTTGGCCGCCCACATTTCTGATGTCAGATGGCGCGAAACACATTTTTTTGCACCATGCTGTGTGCGGATTTATGGCTTGACTAGTCACCCTAGTCAAGGTGACTTATTGGAGCAGCATCAAGCTTCTCGGGCCAGTTCAGGCGATGACATGACAACGAATTCCGTGTGGTGATAAGCTAGCCCCACTCGTTTATTGTCGTCAGCCTGTTTGACCCAGGGCCTGTCAATATAGCGTGTACGCCAGCCAGGTTACTTAGGTGTTAGTCCGTAGAGTGTGGTCACAGATGGCTCCAAATAGAGAAAAAAACGTAATCATTGGAAAACACCTAAAATAAGATAATATAATTTTAGAAAATGGAAAGCCAAAGTGAATGAAATTAATAGACATGGAAGTTGGAAGGAGCTTGTGCACAAAACTCATCTCTAAGACAGATGCGGTGATTGCAGTGACAGTTTGCACAAGGGAACTAAAAATAAACGGGAGCATCGTTAGAAAGACAAACTCGGTCTATTGATTATAAGACATGCTGGACTTGTTGATGCTACTTTCCAACTGGCAGAAGGTGGAGGGAAATCTTATGGATTCGCCAAAATACTGTGGCTTCTTCAAAAAGGGCTGTAAGATACAAGACATTTGGGGGCGCTTCAGTAGTTGGTGGTGGCAACATAGTCGGGCAGTGTACACTCAAAACAGCTGCAAGACAATTCTGAACAACTTGCGTCGTGCATCTCAAGCCCTTGAGGGCAGATTAAACCGACTCCAAAAGCAAATTGTGGCTGTGGAGCAGATACTTGGGTGGCGGCGTTTTCTGTGGACTTAATGGATTATTACGAGAGCATTTGCGTTCAGAAGAGTTTAAGAGTGATACGAATTTCTAGTGAGTAGGACACTTGACTTCGCGTAAAACTGAAAGGACGTTTTTGCATTTGATTGTTGCCTTTAAATTGGTGATTCTTTTGATGATGGCGATGAGGTCTCCGTCGGACTCCAATTCACCACATGAGTGGGTGGTTAAGTCCACTTCCAGGAGACTGGTGATTTCGAGATATCTGTGAAGGCATAATTAATTTTCTAACCACGGAGAGTATTGGCGTAGACTATAGCTATTGTGTGAGCAAAAATTACAAGTTTTTGAGGCGAAGGGGGAGCCATGCGGCCACCTTGGTCTCCCGAAGGATGAGTGGAATGCCGCATTCTTGTGTCGGCCACATCATGACATTTTCAGGGAATAAGTGTGAACTGCTGCTAGACGAATCCACCGAAAGTAACCGTGCATTTACCCGTCGCTCATTTGGTACTCTCTCGATCATGCCATTTTGTAGTGTCATGCAACATACAGTAATCACTCGTAATTTATGGGGAATGTAAGACAAACGAATCGTCAAATCTTGTCTTGCCTGAATTAGAGAATGCACGTTTTTTTAACTGCATCGAAATGGAACAGACTAATTCATGTTGATCGGATCTCTTGTTGCACATAATTTTGGGTGACGTTGATAGAACACAACATGGTATTAATTACAACTACACATACGGGATGCGTATATAAAGTCTGCAAAATTTACAGGGAATAACTGTTTGAGTTCCACAGTTGTCGTGTCGGTGCTATATAATTTCGGCCAAATTCAGGCAGGCCCTTCTAACGGTAAAATACATGTTTATCACAACCGGTGGTGTGATTAGCTTGTACTTAACTTCTTATTTCCTGTCCAAGCGTGAGCTAATCAATCTGCCTATCAGCAACTCGTGGCCAGAAGGTTGAGTGCCCAAGCTCCTAGCCCGGAGTCTGCGGATTCGAAACTTCCTTGAGTTTCATTAGATGCCGATAACGAGGAAACAGCTAACTAGTGCTTTTCGATGCTTAGCACAGATTGGCTTCACTTGCACGACGAAGTCTCCATTACATATTTTTACTCCATCAGCTTCCATATACAACCTCGTTTATTTCTCGGACGCGATTTGTTTCGGTACTGCAAAGCCATTTGTCCAGCTGGGCGCCTCGACATTTTGGAAAGGTAAATTTCCTGGTCATTTCTTGTTGAGGAAAATTGGAGTTGTAGCTAAAAACATGCAAACAATTCGGTGCAACTCATCAAGGAACTTACGAAAGTTGTCTTAAAAACCAACTAAACTTTATGATAAAAGCCGCATAAATCCGGTATAGCTTTCACCTTATATGCATGAGCCCACCACAAGTGTTCCTCTCGAAAAGAGGCCACCAGTTTAGAGAGTTTGCTACGTTCTCCACCTGGGATCGTTCAATCCAAGGGGATGGCGAAATGTCGCCTTTTTCGTTTTGTTTATCTTTGTAGAAAGAGACGAACTCAGTGGAAACAGAAGTGGAACAGAAGTTCCTCCTTGATAAATTTTCCATGGAAATTTTTGGTTATGAACGCAACTTCCCCAGCATGATATCGACCAAAACAGTGACTGAAAGAGGAAGCCTAAGAACCAATTGAACTGCAGTGTATCTTTTTGTGGACTACGTCATTAATTTCACAGAGGACGGTCATCTTTGTGTAGATTTCCAGACCACAGCCGAGTAGGGTGAATCTAGTAAGCTAGGGAAGAACACAGCGATTCAAGTGGGATGGAGGCAATTACAGTTGAAGTGATGTGGACTGACTGGTTAACTAGCTTCCTGACTGGTCGAGGTTCAGGTGACATTTCAATCTGACTTACCCGATTTCTACCCTTTGACCTTTGCTTGGCTGGTCCTGTGGTCACCTGAAGTTTTGTCTGGTTTTCGGTTGAATCCGCATCATGTGATCAAGCTTGTGATTGCGATTCATATAAGTGTTGCTGTTGATTATCGGAAATCCCATTGCGGACTTTGTATCTTCCGTATTATATACATACATAGTAGAAGGTTTTTATTATCATCAACTTATAAAAGCGTCTCAGGAGGACATATTCTTTCTTCATCATTTTCTGCTTTATACTTTTACGAACTGGTTGTTCCTGACTCTACCGGTGTAGATAGGCTGGTGACTGTCGCAGACGAGTTGCTCTCACGAGATTACCAACCGGATTGAATTCACTTGTTGGGTGGTTTCAAGAATACTCCTTTTGCATAATGCCGGGATGTTATTTTCCACCGATCTTTAGCGAATCATAATCAGTGTCATGCCATCGCTTATAGTTCCCCAAGGCCCACCCATGGGAAATACCTCGGTTTTACCCTAGCTAATAAACTCAGGTGGTCACGACTCTCTTTGAGTACTTTCAGACTGAGGACTTTATCCGTCACTTTGGGTTTAACTGACAAATTCTTTAACCCACCGGAACTGCGGTTTCCGGTCAAATTCCCCGGTCTTTTCGAGTAAGATTACTAACTCGTGGTCGGGTCATTTAATGTCACCAGCGGGAGTGAAACCGCCGGCGTTCCTTGATAAACTTCATGGTTAGCAAACTCTTTAGCTGCCTTAATAAATTTACTCAGAAAATGTTATCACATAGTCAGCCCTGTCGTCCACACATTTTATTTCAGAGCCATGTAGACTTTCTGCAAACAGCTCAAGTGTAAACTTTCACCTAAGAACACCACCACGTATCCGAATTCTGTGATTATCTTCATGGCCCGGTATGCACACGTGCCAAAAGGAGATCACAACTGATATGCAGTAAGAGGCTGACCTGGCTGATTCTACTCCGTACGATATCTGTCCCTAACCAGTTAAACTGCCCATGGGAGGGTGTACAAATAAGGAATTTTGACCAGCTTTTGTCTATCTCCTGGTTTTCTCTACTTGAATACATTTTGTGACAGAATGGCAAGACTTATCTTTCATTTAGCGTAAGTTGTGGAAATATTTGTGTATCGTCCGATGTACTCCTGGATAGTGCCGATTAACTTTACGAGTTATATGCTACTTCGAATTATTCCCAGTACTTTGAAGAGGATTTCCCAACTGAAATCATCGTCCTTTTGAGCGGACTACTGATACATTGCACATACGGTTCTTAGCGATTTCCAGCATAGACCGGCCTAATGTGATACAGTAGGGACTATTGCTAGCCCAGGATGTTCAGTTATTGGTCGAATTTTTCGCTGAGCTTGGCAATTTTGTTGCCATCGTTCCCTAACGTAGCGGAGCACCGCTGCACAACAACTTACCGGTGTTGTTAGTTGGACTGGTGTTGAAAGTGCCCCTTCCGGCGAACTGTTTGATCAACAGATGAAATCCCCATCTCCCTACTACATGCAAACTAATGGATAATTAATGTCTAATCATTCACTTTCAGCTAGCTTAGTGAACTGTGTAACTGACTAGAATCAATTTTTCGTTCATTATAGCTTGGTTTCCTTTCACAGTTATCATGAATAACGTGACTGTCAGTCATGACTAAAGTAAAATGCATAAGCACGCTCGACAAAGTTAGGTTCACTGTGAACGTAAAGCTCAAGCCTGATGGGCCAGGAGCAGTCTTTAGTTAGCCTCTTCCCTCTATTTACAACTCATAGAACAATAAAATTCAATATACGACGCGTCCATCGCATGCTCGCAACTATAGTCCCAAAGTCAGACAATGTCGTTGTCTGCAGTTTTACGTCACTTGTTGAGAAATAAAGTATATAGCGTGCGTAGGTTCCGATACACTGGCGGTATAGCTCTCACAGCTGGCTGTCTGGCTGTCTAGCTTGCTGTCTGTCTGATGCGGGTTCGGCGACAGGCGACTTTTTTCGGCAATGTCTGGAAACTGTGACGCGCGCAAGCGCGTGGCATACAACTGCTCTACACACCGCTTCATTTGTTCAGACAAGCATACATGCGTGGACTAGCCATCGACTTTAACCATTTACGTCAGTCGGCGTATAAGCAGGACTTGCTCTGCTCTGGTGATAAGGTCGAACAGAACATGCTTCATTCTTGTTTTTCAGGCTAAAAAACCCCAATGCACTCTTTCCACTGATGGGCCGGAAGCTCTCGGTTACGTTTGCTTGTTTTGAAGAAAAAATGAGGCATGCGTGAGTGAAGAGGCGCAGCGATATTTTCACAACTGGCTGTTTAGACTATATCTCCATCAGACGATTGCCAGTCCAAACGGTCGATCGATCGAACAATCGGGCAATTTAATCTCTAAAATTTCATCAGGATATTGTAGATAAAATCGCGTACGTTCGGTATTTTAGAAACCCGGTTGATACAAGATCACTCCGGTTATGTTTTGTCACCACTTTCATTGCAGCAAAAGAATTACCACCTAAAACTCACCTAGCTGCGTCCACCAACAGAGAGCAGCCGTTAAGAATGCCGACTGAGAATCACCCATATCTTACAAATTGACATCAAAACAACCTCAACATTACAGCCGGTTAGGCCCGAAAAACGATAGAGAATTTAACGTTTTTCAGATTACCTCAAGTAAAACCCATAGGTATTAAACAGTTTGTAATAGTCTCGGTTAGAAGCATGCAAACCTGAAATCGTATGACAGAATTTCACGAGCTTTTAGTCTCTAAGCCATCCTGCTTATACTTGCTGAAGAAAATGTGTGGGGAGCCTAACAACACCGAGTTAGTTACCATATCTTCTCGTAATCGATGGCACCTCAGGCGCTTGAGACGGTCTCAGACTTCACCCTGACCATGAAACGAACGTATGAAACGAAAGTATGATACATGCTTTGGTCTGCGTTTGTATAATATTATAGTATTATAGTTATTATGTATATATATATAATATATATACATAATAACTATAATACTATAATATTATACAAACGCAGACCAAAGCATGTATCATACTTTCGTTTCATACGTTCGTTTCATGGTCAGGGTGAAGTCTGAGACCGTCTCAAGCGCCTGAGGTGCCAAGGAGGCACGAAGGCTGAGATACGGACAGGTTTTCTAAGCAAAGACAGGAACAGTTCAGGTTCCGAGGTTGGGTTCAAACCAGGGGCATTCTGCTCAATGAGTTCGCGTCTTAACCACTGAGCTATCTCGAGCTCTGTATTTGTATGCTCATACGCAGCTACGACGTCATTCTTTTTAGACTGAATGAATCTTACACAGTCACCTGATTGTTGAGATGCTATCCTAACAATATACTCGTGACAGAGTTTCCATAACTTTCGAAACCAGGTATCTGTACAACCATGATACTGTGTGTTGAAAACTATTCGCCCAATCATATAAAAGAACTGCTAACCATTGATATGCCTTTTAAAGCTGGACGCGAGTCCGTAAGCAGGTTCGAACGTTTGTTTGGTCGTTTGCCTGGTTTGATTGCATTCTGGTTGTTGATCGGGTGGTTCTTGGTCTGTACCCGAAGCTTAGTGACTGGCTTGCAAAATGTTCGTTGCCAGTGGAGGAGGTACCACCAGTGTGTGCACCAAATACAACTTGGAAGACATCGTACGGAGGAAGTTCGTCAGGATGGCTATTTCATTGGGCACTCAAACCGTTTTTCAGTGTCGGGGAATGTCAAAGTATCTATATATTTGAGCTCACCGCGCACCGTTTTCCTGAGGACAAATCAGTATACAATGTACGACTGACAACGTGCGCTATAAGCATCATCGTCATCTTCACTGAGAGTATTACCAACAAAGAACACTTGTGCTCCACTGCCATTCTTTCATGCCAATTTATTTGAATAAAGTCTTATAATGAAAAGAAGAGAAACGGGACAGAGAATGACATGAGGCTAGCCCAAAGTAAACATCCGAGTTGCCTACACCTCAGACGAACAGCACCAACACCAACCAAACATTTTGTAAAATTCTCCATCCCCTTCGGCCATATCACATTCTGTCCACCACTACGTTTGCGCTATATCGCATCAGGCACAAAAACAACACGTTCCTAGGCAAACGGTAACCCGGCACGCGTAACACATGGCCCAGCCAACTTAGCTTGCATTGCAGGATACGTCCTTTGAATGAAGTACTGTCTGATTCACCACAACCCGGTCTATTTTCACCTCATTCAGAATTCGATTCCGGCCCTAGATCTTAGACATCGGTGATCAGAGAACTAGAGGTGTCCCAGATCCTCCGCCTAAAGTTGCCTAGTTTCACGGCCCTAGAACATCACCTCCCATACTGTAGTCTGATATACGCGCACTTTAAAACCTCTCTGACAACACAAGTGGTGGAACCCGGCAATCGCAATCCTGGCCTTCACTTAGTCTGTCACACGACCACCAGAACTAATAAATTTTCCGTGATACACACATACCGTTTCACAACTTCCATTGTCATTCCCTGAATCGTTAGGGTTATTTTCAAGGTTATGCGTCCCAAAGCATGAGTTTTTACTATGTGCGCGCGAAACACATGCCGAACTACTGGATGAACTTGGCCAGGATATCTAGTAATGGCTGCGCACCTCTTCAAAAAAAATTGGCCACATTAGTGTTTGATTACAGTACATCTGTTGATTGTTCTGTGACTTTGTATACTTTTGTTACGTTCGAAAATTATCATGCTAGTAGCGCCTGCCGCATACGAGACATCGCCTTGTTCAGTTACAAAACTTTCTTCAATGAGGTTTAGTCTCCGCTTTCAGTAGTTCACTCAGATCACTCAAAATCAGTTGCCTTGCTTGGATGGCATATCGAACACATGTATCATGCGGTTTTGTCACGTGCAATTTCAAACTACCGTACTCTTTCTCCAGAAACTGCTAGGAGTCTCTCCTCGACCGAAAGAGGGAACGGACAACAATCGTGTCGAGTGCCCGTTTTTGTAGATGTCTGAAAGTCCAGGTTCTGTCTGAGTGTTTGTAATAATTTTTGTGAGTATACAATGGGATATTTTATTCCCCCTGGAGTGATAGCACTGATATTCAATGCTACTGTATATCGTTGAATCAAGCATACCTATGAGAACGGTGTGCCTGAATAGTAAGCATAAGCGCTTATAATTTAGGAAAACAGGTGACAAGTGTAGACTTAATGCACTACTCATAAGGTTGCTGAAACTTCTTCAACAGCCCACGACCGGTTTCGCCCTTGTTGGGGCTCATCAAGTAGGCGCAGTCCCTGAGTTTCCGTCAACCTTATGTTCTTATGAAAAGTTTTTTTGTCACCTGCTCACACTCGATAGTTTCCGTCAACCTTATGTTCTAGTTGACAAGGTTGTGACAAGCTTTTTGGTCACCTGCTCACACTCGAGTGGCATCACAAAGTGACACTGTATGTTACGCCTGCGTACAGCGAGAGCACCGACAACTATTTTGGACTCGCTAGGAGGCGCTGCTCTAGTCTACTCTGTGTTTAAAAGCGGTTACTAGAAATCCATTTCTCAACCATGGTATGCTTTAACAAATGTCACCGTGCACGATCTGAGGCTGAGCTATAGCCTAGCTAATCAACAAGAATGTCCTGATTTAAAGAACCAGATTATCAGTAATGCTTATGAACTTGACAGTTCATTGTGAAAGACTAGTAATGAACCTTGGTTGCAAGCACATGGCATTCGTACTGTGCTGTTTCTCCTTGGGGGTTTATTCCTTAACTCAGTGGGGATTACAAGTAGAAAGAACTCCGTGTTGTCAAACTTGTTTTGTCAACAAGATTATTCTCTGGACGGGAGTTGCTCGGTTCCTCATGAACCAGTAAGTCCACAGTGCGAGAACATCAAATGACTCAACTGTAAGCTCGCTGGAAGATCGTTGTGTCAAATTACGGAAAATTTCAGTACAGAGGCTACATTTTCGCTGACCCTTATCAAAATAAATTACCAAGCTAAAAGTGAGGAGTTAAGCGGTTTGTCCATGGTACAAGCTTTTGATTCACTCATGTTTGATTAACTAATCCAAGCAAAAATTACACAAATTTAGGGAAGCAGATCGGTATGCCGTAAAGGAGATACATTTACATGAGAACTAATGTTGTGCTGTATCTTGGAGGAAGTAAGCGTCAGTCCGGCCGGACACCACTGGATGGGTGACAACCTGGGTTGACAATGGGGCGAGATGACTCAAGTGGTTAGAGCGCGAATTTACTGACCGAAAGGTCCGTCGTTCGAAACCGACCTCCTCCTCTCGACTTGCCCTGTCTAGGCTTGGGCAACATGGAAGTATCCCAGCTCTCGTGCCTCCTTCGGGTAGCATGGCAGCTAGGCACCGGAAGGATGTTGCAGCTGAACGGTTATGGTGACAATTGTGTAAACGTAGTGAACAATATGTGTGTTTGAAGAATGAGAGTTGCTCATCAACCGCGTTCATGCTGTACTACTTTTCACAGACAACTCTTATAATTTCAATCGCGTAACAAAAATTATCGTAGGAGTCTCGACGAAACAGTGCCATAACAGAGAATCCGTAGGCTCATGAGGTCTGAAACACATAAACGCTGAGTCATTCATGTAGTGGCTGTAAGGACAAGTCAAATTGGAGTGCGGAAGTATTTATCAGAGGTTGATAAAACATAATCCGGATAGTATAATGATAACAGTAATATTATGACAGTACGCACATTGGTACGTATGTGCCACGGTGCTGTTCTCCAGCATCAGTAGCGATGTGTCCAGTCCTTAACAGGACCCACGAGGACTAGGTTGAGGTTCAGACGGTGTGGTTACTTACGCCTGTAATTCAAAGTTTAGTCCGTATTAGGCGGATACACATGGGAATTGGTTTTCATTCGATGAAGTAGGGAGGAAATCAAGCCCATGTCCTTTCATTTTCTCCTGAGTTATCCGATGGATTTCACTCGGTTGCGAAACCCAGCTGAATAAGCGTGTTTCTCTGTGACTGGTTTTTGGAACTGGGGAAACTATGCGGGAAGAATTAGGCTTTCTATTAGGGCGTGCTGGTTCAAACCGCAATACCCCCAAAATAATTAGGCTGGATTTGTAATCACTCTGGTTGTCTCACATAAAATTCGCGCTACTGTTGTTTCGTTTTCATTTCGGTTGAGTTAAGATTATATGAAAATCTTTTAGTGGGAATAGTATAGGATACGACAAGTATAGTATGTGGCAAGAAGTAATGAACGAAAACGAGTTATTGGGTCATTGTACCTCCCTATGGTTGTACACCGTCTGGAGGAGTGTAGAAGTCACCTTTACAAGTATCTTATTTTTTCCATTGTTCCTATGCCCATTGGTTACTCAAAACCAAGATAATCTCTACAAGGACCAATTATCCACTAACTAGGCACACTCAAATCGCACTCAATATTGAACAGCGATCATTTCACCAGCTCACTCCCTTGTGAGTCACCTCTAAACGATCGTATTTATCTGACTCTCGAAAAACGGGCTTCCGACAAAGATTATTCTGCAACATTTCCACAGCTGTTCATCGTCAGTCGCCGACGCACGGCCTTCTATGTTACCAGGACAGTAGAGGCAGGACCGGACTCTGAAGCTCACTTGGATATTATTTTTGGGTAGACACTACTTCTCTTTTTTCAGTAGCAGGAAAACATAGATTGCGTGGCAGATTCTGGACAGGCTATTGTACTAAGATATGCGAAGCGCCCTTCGCACTTTGGATGGCAAAAGTATCTCTTAAAGTGAGTTAAAACTGCTGTAAAATTCATTGGTGGATCTCGATCAGGCGAGTGAAAATTTCGTGCTAAATTCGTCTAAACCGACAAACTATACCTCTTGAGCGCTATGAAAATTCGACCATTTCAAGTCGAAATTTTCAGTACTTCCGAAGTTAGTAGCAGTTTTCCAAGGCAATGGTCAGTATTTTCATTGTCATATTGTGATGGTCATATTTTGGCTTGTCTGGATCAGGAAACACGATTTTCAACACTTTTATGGGTTGAGTCACGTTTTGGCGTAGTCTCCTGCGGACCGTTCTCATCAAACTGGTTTGGTAGTCAATACTTTTGGACCGAATAAAATCGATCTGTTCTTTCGAAAAGTCTCTTACCAAGAGGAAATCACAATTACAATTATGATTGCCCCGTACATGATTGGGTGGGTTAAGACAGACCAAATTTGGTCCTGAAGGAATCAGTCGAGCAGTCGCTTGGTCAATAATGGGGCCAAACCTATCTTCATCCATTGCTTTAAATGCTCGCTGAGGGAGGGCCTACTGAGTACATTTTAAAGTAAGCCCTTGATCCCCTAAATATCAAGTTACAGGGGCGCCAAATGTCACCTTTTCGTTCACTTCCAGTTTCATTTAACTAAATGAGTAGCATCTGGATGAGTAGAATGCACGTGACATTCTTGTCATCAGACTTACTCAGCACACTAACTTAGTTACTGCATTTCTACCAGTAAAATTATCGAGCCGTGTATAGAACACTAAGCCCAGCTGATTATTCCTGATTTTTGGATTGAAAGCCGAAGGTTTACTCTTTAAATGTTTCGCAATCCAATTTTCTTGATGGGGATAATCACTCTTTTGTAAATCTGTGGTCGGTTTGCTCAGTTTTTGGCACTCAGATCGCCAACGGCGACAACATTATGCTTGCGTCAGCTTTCGATTGTGAATGCGATCGTTATTCCACACACACACGGGGAAAAAGCACGCCACCACATGAACCCTCTCATTTGCAGGTCGGCCGTCACTTGTGTCGCACACATTTGCTCCCAATCGTCTCAAGAGACCAAATGGGGAAATTTGTGGGCAGGCAGGCAGGCAGGCAGACGAAGGCAGACGGATTATCCACCAGACCATGATGCTTCCTGTGCTGGTCAAACACACCACCCCTGGTTGATGAGAATAATGGATGAACCGAAATTAATCACGCACCATTGCTAGTCTTCGCGGTCGTCGTAGCAGTAGAGCAGCAGTAGCTGGCACAGTTTTTTTCTCGAACCAGTGGACCGTAATGAAAACAGTGGTTTCCGCAGCCAACAACGCTCCCAAAGCCTTCGCCTACAGGAATTTATAAAAAAAAGCGGAATGAATGATGTCACGCAATCACTACTAACTATAAATCAGCTGAAACATGCAATTACACACATACACACACACACAGGCACACAATATTTTGCTCCACCGGTACTATTCTTGTTCATCAATGTGTCTCATCACGTACGGTAGTCTGCTATGTGATTTTGTTTCAAGTTTCTGTCTGGTCTTTGCTGCGGGGAATGGCATCATTGATGAGCGACCAGGCTGCTGGTGCGCATCTCCAAATCAAGAAGATGGGCAGATGCTGGTGAGACGTAAGCTAGTTGTCTGAAGCTCTAAATTAGGAATGACACGAATTAATCTTCTAGGACTACCAGTCATTGTAGTTATCTTGTTAGTGTTAGCCGGTATAGGGGCAACACCATAGCTACGCGGAAACTGCGTTAAAGATTGCTTCCACACAGATGTTTCCTGTAATGCATGTGAAGGTTAAAACGCTGCCGCCTTCGGACTGTTTGAATCATTCAGCTCAACCTCACTAAGGAAAGATTGTGATTAGGGTGAACCACTATAAATAAGCTAACGCAATGAAAAATTGGCAGCAACCGATTTTGGACATTTAGAGCGAAATTGTATAAACAAATCGTCAATTAGTTAACAAGCTATTCTCATGTGAAGGTTAAAACGCTGCCGCCTTCGAACTGTTTGAATCATTCAAATCAGCCTACCTAAGGAAAGCTTGTGATTAGAACGAACCATTATAAATAAGCTAACGCAATGAAAACTTGGCAGCAACCGATTTCGGACATTTAGCGCGAAATTGCATAAACAAATCGTCAGTTAGTTAACAAGCTATTCAATTTGGTTAACGTTTCTGGAGCAGCAGCATTGTTCCTGAATCTGTTTTGCTGGCCAACACCAACCAGAAGAGGGATTTTTTGTTGGTCCACTTCAAGAGTTTGCTCTGAAGGCAGGTCCAACATCGTTGAAAAGCCAACGTTACTGTACACCTGCTTCAATCTTCCTGGGCAGTGGCAGTTAACTACGCCTCACGGAGCTCAGGAGAGGTTTGGACCCGCAAACTTTCGGACTGGAGATTTAAGAGGTGAGATGGCTCAGTTGTTGAGGTGCAAATTTACTGACCGGAAGGTCCGTGGTTCGAACCCGACCTCCGCATATCGACTTCCCCTGTTTAGGTTTGGGAAACCTGGCAGTATCCCAACCCTCGTGCTTCCTTCTGGTGTCATGGCAGATAGGCACCGAAAGGGTGCTATAGCTGAATGATCTATTTTATTTTTACTTTTTGGAGATTTAGTAATATGCCACTCTGCTGTGGGGGTGGGTGTGTTCGACTAACAGCGCTACTAGTTTGTAATTATGACAACGCATATAACGTCAATCAGTCACACAACTTATACCACACGGCCTGATTTTAATCTTTTTCCTTTCTGGAATATAAAACCTACCAGACGACATCCATTCGTTGTACCTACGATGACACATAGTGTTACGCCAATGAAGTGAACTACCAATCTGAGCGGGAGTAAGAATATGATAAAGCCCTGACATTGTGCATTCTTCTTCTATGACATCGGTTGGATGGCATTCGCCTGCCATTGGTCATAGGTCCTTCCGAACTACAATCATTTGCACGACAGTTTGGTTTTGACGGAATACTTAACAAAAGCCCCGGGTCAGCCTCTCTCCCCCTCAGCTGGACAGACTACACAAAGGCTGCTCATGTTTCAATTCGTACAATATTCGAGATATCACAATCTGCTCTCTTGAATGAAATTATTCACAAGTTTCTGAAAGCTCTTCTACATTCCACTACTGGTTTCGCTCTTCTTCGGGCTTACCATGTAGGTACAGCTCACTTGTTCCAAACAGAATGAAATTCCACTCACACACAACCTAAACGTGTTAACGATTGTAGCGCATTTGCGTATGGACAAAGTAGTTTAACTGAACGAAATGAATCCGACAGAATTAATGTGGATGTGAGTAGTCTCTAAACTATACTGTCGAGTGCATATCCCGATCAATGTCCACTGCTTTGTACATGCGCAATCGAGGATTTGTAAAACGTAATCTTATGTTCTAGTCCATATAAGTGTTAAAACCTGATAAGAACTGTAGCTTGAAGAGTGATCTTTGGCGTATTTTCCCTATGGATTAAACATATTACGAGGCACGGTTTGAACTGCATGAGACCACAAAAACTTCATAGCAGATGAGTTCGACTTTCTCATACTGTCTACACTGGTTTAGGTACCAGCCGTGTTTAGATGGCAGGCATGAACAGGCATCATGCCAACCCGCTCATCAGTCTACAACAGTTGAAGATTTCGTCAGCTGATTCGCCGAATGAGTAGTGATAATGCATTCTTTGAATTCGACTGAATGCCAACTGATACCATTCGTAAAGTTGCGGAAATGTCTTTGGTAGCCCACGACCGGTTTCATCCTCTTTGGGTTTACCAGATATCCAAAAGTCGTGAACTGCACTCATTTGCACATTCATCAGGTTTCACCGGGGGGACACAACTGAACTCCTACTGAAAATCTCGTCTGTGATATTCTTCATTGTTTCCTAGAGGATGTGGAGCTAAAATTCCAAGTTTTTTGTTTCGCGTTTATTAGTGAAATCAACTGTGATGGTAACCTAGTCTCTCGTTTCTTATTTCAGTCTCCAGACTGCCGGCGTCCGAGAAGATTCACTGAACGCCCTGAGTTAATATGCAAAGGTCAGGGTGTTCCTCAACCGAATCGTTATTCCCGTAGACAACTTCCCCACAGAGTGTCCCGACAACCGGAGAAGCGGATGCGGATAAAGCCCAAACCGGGCATATGTGAACATTACTCAGCTGAAGTCACATCCTCGAACACGTTTTCCAACGACCAAGGTGACGAACTGGTACATACCGGCTCGCGACGGACACCCTGGTTTGCCACTCCCAGAGAGTGCAAATTCGACCACCAGTTGTGGTCTGCATTCAGCAGCATGAACCTGTGCTCCAGTACAGAAGAGGAAGATCGTTTTCGGCGAAATTCGCAAACTCTCGATTTCCTCTCCTCTCTTTCACCCACAGTAAATATCATTCCGCCACCAAATCACAACCCATTTGCAAAAAATGAATCCGTGTGAATCACTTTCGCTGTTCAACTTTGACCCGGTCACACGCTTGTGTACATAGAAACCAAAGCTCCCTTGAGTAGGGCACTCTTTTGAACGGGATATTTTTCTCTTATCACAAAATAACCGTGTAAATATCTTCTCTGCTCATGGTTAACAATGTGTGAATTTTTCGTGAATTTTTGCAAGTAAATCACTACTATATGTGCGATTCTACCAGAAACGAATGTCTATTTAAGTGTACACGCATTCTCAGTTCTTTTTCGCTCAGCGTAATCTCCTTCCATGCTGACGCCTCTTCAGTCTTCTCGCCCAAATATCTACGTCATTTTATCCGACATGTTACAAAACGTTGTCAAGTAAAGCTGCCGATTCTGCCACAGATGCAGGTAGCAACCGGTGATCATGATGAGTGATGTTATTATTTTCTTTTAATTTATTTTTTGGGGGGCTCAATTTATTCAGGGGTTGGAATTCTAGCTAGGAGAGGATGGGGAGGTTCGAATCCATCACTGCCCCCCCTAACATGGCACGCTCTGGCTTGTGCAACCTTTCGTATGGTAGTCCACATTTTTTCCAATGAACCAGGTGTTAGAACTGAACGATTCACTTTTCAAGGGATATGGCGTTACAGTGTGGGGTTTTGCTGCATAAGTATTTTGTTCATATTCACACCACTCTCGTTTGAACGGTCGTCCTCCTGTTCTGGCATAATTATTCTGTTGAATCCACACACCAATGAGGAAAGCACTGGACTCGAGTTTCGTTCTTATTAGGGCTCATCAGCAGTGCATATCCAGTGTCCGTGCCGGGATTTGAACCCGGACAGTCACTGGGTCGTCGTTAGATTAGTCGGACACACCAATCACATCGCTCGAGCGTGAACACGTTCGCCTTTTCAGACGGGAAAATTCAGACGCGTCCAACGTGCGTTGGTGGAGTAGTGGTAACACGCTCGCCTCACATGTCAGATGTCCGGGGTTCAAATCCCGGCACGGACACTGGATATGCACTGCTGATGAGCCCTAATAAGAACGAAACTCGAGTCCAGTGCTTCCCTTTGGTGTGGACTCACCGGAATAATTACACCAGGACAGGAGAACGGCCGTTCAAACGAGAGTGGTGTGAATATGATATGAGATTAATTTGGTTATCGTAGAATTTGTACCAAATCGTAAAACACAACCGTGGTGGTCTTGGAGTGAGGTTCAGATTATATAAAATATCTCGGAAGGTCGTTAACCGGTGCTGTTGCAGCGAATCCTTGCTGCGTTGCGTTTAGGGAAGTTCCCCTCTTATGATAGTTCTGTATTCCGCGACACAAAGAAGTTACTCCTTAAAATATTTTTTTTAATGATAAATGAGAAAACAGAAGGTCTGTCGGTTGATCTTGATCACGGAATGCCACGTATAACGTAACGTAAAGACGTAAAGACGACCCTGGGAACAGATTCGAACTACCAGTCGTTCAGTTTGCAAATTTTCTTAGAATACTTAGGTGCGATAAAATCCAGAAGGACACCTGCGAGAAAATACCTGTATGAGTTTGGTTTGCAAGGCGGAAGAGCATCGTCGTGGATACTAACACATCAGTAGTAACTCCCGATACTCAACAGCTAGGCAATCAAGACAAAAGAAGATACTGATGTGGGTAAAAAGAGATTGGAGGGCCAGAAGGCATATTGCGAAAAGGCCCATCTTCGGGGAAACAGACAGGAGATTTGAGTAGATCAGAATCTACGAGTATAGCGGAACACATATATGAACGTCGTCTTGGAGTAAAACGCCGTCAGTGAGATTAATCCAACTTCGGTTGCAAACCTCAGGCAAGCCTGGTTTACAACAGCACCCCAGGCTGACTATGAAGTGATTGGAGTCGCGCAAATTTAGCCAGGAATACATCGAGATTCCGACACTCGGCTTACCAGTCATGGCTTCCACTTTACTTTTCATTGTCAGTATATTTATCGTATCGAAGCATATTTGAAATCAGTGATTGCCAGTGACCGAAAGCTATCTGAGTGAAGACGAGGCAGAAGCATCAGGTTTGCCGTACGGTGCAAAAGTGGTCACGTCACTGCACGCTCGATCATAGCAGTTGTAGCGATTCAATTCAATGTTCACTTGCTGTCCCGATTGATTTTTTGGTTCTACGTATCTGTTTGAGTCAGATGAAGAGGCATCACGATAATACTAATAATGGTAATCAAGATAATAGCGTCAAGATCAATACTGATAGCGCTGCTTGACACTGTGCCGAGAACTAGAGAGCACACCCTGGAGACTCTCATGAACGTTAAAATACAGCGACTAGGCAAGTGAGATCGCAAGTATCCCGTGCAATTTGATGTGGACGAAATGTCCAATCAAAATCAAAGTGAAGGAATACACAAAGATAAGCATAGTGTAACGAATATGGCGTGGTTGGACTGGATACAACCATAGTTTGCTCGCCCCGGTAACTCATTGAGATGTTTTGGGGACTCCGCGTGTGATACTCACGGAGTCTTTCGTATCAGGCTGAACAATGGGTGGACGTCTGACTAACAAAGCATCCTGGTCCTCCAGTTTCGGGGATGGAACATGTTTTGTAGAATTCATGTCGTAAAGGTACTATATGGAACGCGTCTTCACTTCCGTCAGGTGCTAGAGCAACTGCATGCACAAAGACGTCCTACAAGCCTGGTGTTTCTTTCACCTCAAAAGCATCTTCTATTTTCTATAGAGGAGGATGTTGGTAGCTCAGATAGCATAGATGGTCGTTGGTTTGTTCGTTGAGCTGGGCCGTTTGATTGCAAACCTTTCATCACCAATCGAGGTGACATCATCAGTGCGCTGTTAGCGAGTGTAGTGGTGCGTAGTGATAGGTCGGTGGTTGTATCTTCTATGCTGTCATTTCAGCACACTTGTGCCACAGGGTAGAACGAAGAAGTTCCTGGATATAATGTGCTCTTTGTATTTACAAGCAGTAATGTCAGACAAGAATTTCCACTCTCTCTCTATTTTTTTTAATTCCTTAATTGTTGAACTACTTAGGTGAACACTAAAAGGTCTCCAAAACCCGGTGTTCAGATCTCGCAAGCGGGAACTTTTCCGACTTAGACTATACCAACGACATTTGTCTAGTTTTCGAAAAGAGTGGGAAGCACAAACGTTACTTGAAAAGCTGACCAGCATGTGCTTCGGCATGTGCTTTGCACCCACGCAATGCGAAACCATGCTGTGGAACACACAGCTTTCAAGCGTGTCTCCAAGAATTGTCAGAATGAGGCTGGAAGTTGTGGAACGCTAAACGCATCTCGAAAGTTGTATTAGCTCTGGCGGTTGTGTGACGCACAAAATGAGTTTAAGAATCCCACAGGTTTGCCGATTTGCGCCACTTGTGTTGACAGAAAGGCAAATCGTCGTGTCTCAAAATAGGCATATATCGGACTACAGTATGGGCAGTGTTGTTATAAGGCCGCGAGAAATGGCCACTTTTCGCGAAGGATTTGAAACCATTTCGAGGATTGGACTACCGCTGTCTAATATCTACGGTTGGAATAGAGTGCTGAATGAGGTTATGGTGAAGCGGATAGTGCTTCATTCAAAGGATAAACGCAGCAATGCAGACTAAGTTGGCTGGGCCATGTGTTACACATGCCGAGTTACCGTGTGCCTAGAAACGTGTTGTTTTCCTGCCTGAGGCGATATAGCGCAAACGTAGTGGTGGACAAAATATGACATGACCAAAGGAAATGGAGAATTTCACGAGAAGTTTGGGTGGTTTTGCTGCTATCCGTCTTCCAGGATCGGGTCCATGTGACCCTCTGTGTGGAGACAATGAATGATAAGGCGGCTAACCGGTGGTCAGTGGAGTTCATGCTGTCAGTATCTATCCACTTTGTCTGAGTGCGCACTGGAGGGGTAGGCACTTTGGATGTTTGCTTTAGGCTAGCCTTAGGTCCTTCTCTGTCCCATTTCTCTTCTTTCCAATATAAGCCTTTATTCAAATTAATTGACATGGGTGTACATTAGTGAAGCACTAGTGTTCTCCGTTGGTGATACTGTCGCAGATGTTGACGATGATGAATACCACATGGTAGTTCGAGTGATTCCGCCCTATTATTTTCTTTGTACTTTATATACACATACTTTATACTTCATAGTCTGTTGCCTTTGTGGTTCTCAAGTTCCATTCCGCAGCCAATCCATCACCTGAACTTTCCATCACTGCATTTAAGTGCTTCGTTGTCTTACAAGTCAAGTTTATTTTCCCGCTGTTTATGTCATAAGTCGAGCGAAGTGAGAATACTCTGTAAAGCATCGATGGTTAGGTCCTTGTATGAGTGCATGTTAATCTTTTTCAATACATTCAAAATAATTTTTCGGTTCACACCTGGCTAGCTGTATCGAACTGACCCCCCCATGGCTGCTGGATTTATCCGAATGTATGTGATGGTAGCTAGTAGCGTAAACTCAATTCACTTTGGACCTGCAGGAATCGGACCAGTTCTGTTTGCTGAGTCTTGTCACACTCCTAAGCTTGAACGAATGCATTCTGTGGGGTACTGACAGTGCACTCATTGATCCGTCAATGCTAATTTTAAAATTGGCGGAACAAAGTGAATGCTGAATAATTTTCTTTTATTATGGCCTATTTATGGTCTCAATCTCTTGGTAAACGATATCCAACTTGAGTTACCAAATAATATTAGCGAGTTGCTATACTTTTGGGGTTACACGATGAATTACCGATTTGTGGTTCACCGCTACCGAAAGCTCTGAAAACGCGCCGCAAGGGAGCTACCAAATGCAGCCTTGGGCTTCAGAAGTACAATCACTTGAGCATACTACAACCAAAAAGAGTAGAGAGTTCACCTTCACTTACTTCTAGTCCCTGCACTTGCGAGTAAAAACCAAGCACTATAGCTCACAAATTGAAAAACTGCAACTTTAAAACACGAAGGCCACATTTTTTGACGGGCTGAAAATGAGAAATCTATCACTTGGAAGTCAGAACATTGGCAAATGAGTGAATCTCGGTTATCTACCGTTCAGTGTAACTTCAAGCGCACAGAAGTTATTTGAAGGTGGATCAAAAACCGTGACGTTGTCCTGCGTTGCTGTGATAACTAGATTTCATCAGGCTACTGTGACGAAATAATTGCGCAGTTCTCTGCAGATTAGAAACCCTGACCGAAAAATAGTTCAAACTAGTGCATCAGCGTTAGAGATAGCTGACAGACGAATCGCGCAACATCGCCAGAAGTGGACGAAAATTGACACAGTCAAGTGCTTTCTGTATTCAGGGATATTGCTATACCACTCAGTAGTGGCTGACGTTAGGGTAGGCATATCGTGTCGCAAATCTAGCCTCGTTCGAACGGACACGAATGTTTGTCATCGTGATAACCACTAGAAATTTTGTACTCTCTTCCTTATCTATTCTGTTTTGAAGTCCTGCTCAAATTTTGAAGCCATTAACCAGTGGTGGTGAATTAGTTTAGATAAAAACTGAGATCGATTTTTTCTAAAGTGACAAGTGGATCGCTGGGAATTGAGGGTCCACTATTATGAAGGCCTTACCAGTCTGTGACAGATAAAGCTCACCAGGTCAAAGGGGGCTTCTCTGCAGAACAGGTTATCCCACTTGACCTTGGGGTCATATGCAGCGGTCGAAAGCATTTCGAGTGAAAACTCCCATCTTAGGGCCATTGTGATTTTGTTCCATGATCGTAATGAATTCGATTTTATTGATAGCGCGTTAGTTTCACAGTAATTACCACCGAATTGCGGAACCCGATCGCTCCAGTAAATTTGGCTGGATAATCGCACACATCACGAACTGCTGTTCCGCTGATTGGAAAGCTGAGCTACTTATCCTAAGGCCTCCGTTCATACAACCTTTAGTTGTTGGGACTTTTGTCGAGATATCTGATGGGAAGCCGTGAAATGAAAAAAAAGTGTCAAGTTTGTGGGCAGACATTCATCACAATGGAACATAAGGTTGAGCACAGCTTGTATGGATTTGTCGTCAACTACTCGACCTTTGGCTTCTACCTTGTCGTAAAGTCAGGCCTGTGTGCTGCAAGCAACCGAAAGACTTTACTGATTGAACAATTTGTTTCCTCGAGCTTAGTCTTGTCAGAAAGATGAGCAGACGGATACCGAGTACCTGATATAAGAAATCATATTATGAGTCAGTTATGGAAAATCCTACTACGGTAGGAGTACGAGGACAGTAGGGTATCTTTTTTCTTCAGACGAACGGCATTTGCATTTCCGGAGGGAGGATAGGTTAGAAAAGCCCAGTCCCCAGCCCCAGCACATTCCAAAATCTCGACGGTTGATTCGGACAGCCGGCGCACTGATTGACACGGTTGAAATTACCATAAAAATATGGAATTCTTTGAGGTTGACAACGTACCTGTTATGTGTAACACTATTGGGAGTGAGACATTCGCGTCTCGCTGCCTGTGAGCACGGGCTCGACCGGCTCCCTATGTCCATTGGGGACAAACCGTTTGAACGCTGACATTGTAGCGGCCCCTTCACCAACATGCGTGACTGTACAGCCCACCGCCACTCACTAGATCACGAGAGTCGCCTTTTTCTTCTACACTCACAAACCACGACACACAAAGGTGACTCATCTGACATGACTGTCTGTACCGCCTAGTAAGCGTAGTAACAATTCATGTGCTGACACATCCGCGTACACGTAAACGTACCTACATATAGGAAAACCGAACACAGTCAACACACACATACTCGCGCGCGCGCAGGGAGCAGGATGGCAACCCGTCTCCACAATTCCACGGACAATTATGGAACACGTGTAGCAGCTATGCTGCGGAGAGAACACGTTACCTCCGTCCGGACTTTCACCAAGGGACTCTCACAACCGATAAGTCCCCTTTTTGTCTTGCTCCACATCCCGCATCGTATTTATTTTTATACGTGTTGCAACTCACCACTGTCAACCATAGTAAAGACTGTTATTAGTGCATATATACCTTCTGAATCATATTATGGCTATCAACTGTGCACTAATAACATCCCACATGTCGTTTGAGAAAACCGTATCATCCACTTTCTCGGTTATTACACCAGGATGTTAAAGGTTAAAAGTTTCTTAAGGTTTCTTAGTTCAGACCGATCCCGATTCGCACTCTGGAAACTGACTAGTTCTCACGAAAGATAGCTGATGAGCCTCAAGAAGGGCAAAAACAGTGTTTTTTCAGAGTTTTTGGTAACCATATACGCAGTGTTAGGTCACAAAGGAAACGTGTACATGACTCAATCGGCCGTTTCTCTTAAAGCGCTATTAATATCCCCTTAAAACATCCTGAATAGGGTAGAAGCAAGTTTTGCACTTATCTGTCGGACGCCATCGATCCCTTCCTCTTAGGGGGAGATAATACCGTCTGAGTTGGCCAAAATTTCGATAGTTGGAATAAAATATCTGCATCATTTGGAACTGGATACATGGAGGATGACTTCTAACTTCTGTCTGTGTGCGCAATTCTGAGTTTACTTGCAGAACTGCGGTAGCTTATAGGCTTACCCGGGCGGTGAACCGGGATCAGTTGTATGAATGAAGGTAGGAAAAACACTGCTGTCGAACAAAAGAATAATCTGTAGAGCTGGTTATCGGAAAAGCTAAACTCTCAGCAAGTTTGATGAAACTATAGGGAGTGTTGTCGAGGAAACTTTTGGGGAACTAACTCTGCGGATCAGGGGAAGAACATCGGGTTGTAATGAATGTACATGTCAAGCTGAACTGAATAATATTGGGACGAAGCAACCAGCGTGAAAACGTTCCCCTGACGAAAGTGACACTGTTATTTCGTCGGAAATTAAACAGAAAAACAGTCTTTTGTAGGTCTCCAAAGAATCCGTCAAATTGATCTACAGAATAAAGATTTTGAGTTGCGAAAGCAAATGTGGCGGGTCAAACGAAGTGGAGTTCTTTGGAGCACTGAAAGGTGCTTGGGGACCCAAAGTCCAATGCCGGACGTACAAAAAGCTAAAAAAAAATGTGAGTCTACTAAATGTGCGGAAGACTTACTCCTCCACACTGCTCAGTTCGCAGCCGGAAGTCGAATATGGTCGTCTGAATCAAACGTACCAACTTACAGAGGAAAACTAAGTGATGCTGAGGGAACTAATGAAGATGATTTCGCAAATGAAAAACAAGAACTTCTTTGTAAACGACAGATTACCGCAGAAATATTCAACTTTTTTATGCAGGAACTGCTTCATATTAATCTCATTATCCAATACTTTGGGGGTTGAAGATAGTTCGAAGGAATAAACGGATGTCGCCACGGTGCGCATTTACAAATGGAAAAAAGGGTGACAGGAGGTGTTTACCATAGAATTAGTGTTCTCTGTAGTGCCGGTGTAATCCAGCCCACCGATCCTATTGTTTCTGGTTTACGTCGGAATCTCGGGCTCACCCAGATCAATACACCTGGCTCCGTACGAAACTTCCGTAATATCATAACTATGCACAGGAGTCCGGTGGTCTTGTATCTATTGACAGGCAAACGCGCTCGCTCTCCACCAAGCCTATCGAAAGTTTGCCCATAGAAGCAGATCAAATCAGTGGGGACATTGTGTATATCAAAAAGGGAAATTTGTAGCACTGAAAAAGTAGAGACTACTCCCTTCAAACCACCTTCCGTATCAGGAAAAAGCATGATTTTTAACCTTTTTATTTGCTGTTTGTCGAGGGAGGCATGGTCGTATTTGAGTTCCTCTCTGATTTGTGTAGTAAACAGAATATACGCTAAACTGCCGGCCAAATTGTTTGAAACTCGGCTGTGTATGTGATGGAAGCGTAGTTGTGGCTCCCACCTTGAAAAGTTCCCGCAAACTAGCACAGTACTTTAGAGCCGCTTTCAACTTCTAATACGCTTCAGAAACAATGAAACTCCCAGAGAAGAAAACATCTGACTGGTTTTTTTCTAGCGATCTAAACTATGGCAGCCAAGAACGATGATGACGAACAACAAGCCAAAGCATTCTCCACCTTGAGTGAGTTAAAACCTAGTTCATTGGATGGATCAGTGGACTCCACTTTGAGCCACTGTTGCAGGCGGAAAACTGCGGATCTCATGCCTGCATTTTAAGGTATCTTTCTGCCTTCACACTCATGTAGTTTATCCGTTTTTTTCATTTTTTTTACAAACCTAGCATTGCCGACTTCTTTAATTACGTAAGCCACATGAGAATTGGAATTGAATTTCAAGTGCATTTTTTACGCGCCACTGCACGGCGAAAACCAAATGGATGGGACTCGATGAAGGAGCACGGCTCAGGTTTTGGCACTCAAATTGTGCGACTGAGACCATCAAGACCAACAATGTGCTCAAAGAGCTGTTTTCAAATGCACCAATTTGTTAGATTTTCACACCCTGACTGTAGTAGAGGTTCAATTTCGACGAAGACCTCGATTTTGTTCACAGAATACACTTTTGAGCTGGGGCGCCTTGTACAGAAAAACTGTAACAAACGAAAGGAAAAGTCGTGCTTGTCACGGGTAAAGTCAGTGGGCTACCTTGAATTAGGGACACTACTTGTGAGAACATTGGAAACATGCGGACAGCCCACTACCAGTTTCGCTCTGATTGGGGCTCAGTAGGCCGCCGTGGTGGTTCCAATCTCCATCAACTAAACAAATTGTATGCAAATGATGATATATTTATCTTGGCAAATTAATTTGGTGCTAACGAAACACTCAACTGAATCCCAGTTGATTTTTCCTGCAGCTGAATGCTGCAGAGTGCAGCCTGCCACACGTTGCAGCCAGTTGGAGACACAACACTGCACTACTCATAGATTATGGAAAACCGTTCGGTATAAAAGAGACATTCTGGTGGGACTCAGTTGATTAATTTGTAAATGGGCTTATACGGCCAACCACATACAAGTTGGTGAGAAATTGGGGACCACCCCCCAACTGATGGGCTCCACCAAGGGTGAGACCGATAGCAGACTGTCAAGGAGTTTTCATCAACCTACAAGTAGCGTGGCATTATGTCAAGGGCATGTACTCCGGTATCTCAAATACCCTATGACATTTGATAGGGTGCGCTTGTGCACGCACCCAGTTGAAGGATACCATAAACCACAGATTCAGCTGACACTCAATGCAGTATCCCGTCAATACCAACTAAGTTTGCAAGAGTCGAACTTTTTAACGTTTGAAATGACAAAACAGAACCGATATCACATGTCTATCAAGGGACTTCAGAACTTCAGTTGGAATGTGTTGTGGGATAAAAAGACCATTTTTCACGAAATTTTGTCTGATCGTCTGATCCGTGAACACAGGCATCTTGTCCCAGAGAGGCCACACCCAAGAGAAGTTCATATCCTATGTCTCCATGACTGCTTATTGTTGGGGCGTACTTAACTGAGTGACTCAGATATAAGACATAAAAGTGGTGCAGCTGTTCCTAGACATTCTCAGTTTTGGGCGAATATCTTCAAACAACTGTAATGTTATGGAGTGACTACATCCAGTCTTACTACGTACGGTACTCACTGTCTTTTATGCACAACTGAATGACGTAGGCTGCAGTTTCGTGTTGGTCACTTCTGCAGTAAGGTTACCAAAACAGAAACTCGAATGTTTGAATCAAGCGGCTTGTAGTTTTAACTAACCCCTAGGTACAAAGCTTTTACGGGGATGTATAGGATCTATCTTCTCGCTCAGACAGGAGCCCCACTTAAAAGTTTGGCGTCGTCATTGCCGTAGCTCAGTTTCTGGAAGTTTAATATGAATTGGGTGGAATTCTTTCTCAGGTAAGAGTTACATTAGAATTTCTACTCATAAATCGCTACACACCATAGAATCATATTGCTGTGTTCGACGTTTGAAAGGGTGTAATTATCCAGTGGCTAGAGCCGACAGGTTTTTCGGTTACATTGACGAAAGAAACCAAGCCAAATATATAACTCGAACGACTAACTGTCGCCGTGGTGGAAAAAAACCTTGGGAGCACAGATGAGCGATCTCGAGAAGTGAGACGGTGGCATTATTTATTGGCAATCGGTAGACAGCGCCGCTGTTGCCCCTCTCCCCACAACCGTCACCACCAACGTCACTGTCGTTGGTCCGCTGTTTTTCCTACACCACCTTGAGACGATGTGTTTGTTGTTAAGAACAGGGTGAGCATAAACGCAATCTTTTCCGCTCCCCTAACCACACATGCATGTACACGCGCGAACACGTTCGGAAAAGTTACATCACACGACGCATGTACGAGACTGGTTCAACTAATAGTATTTATTGGGCGAAAAGTGCGTGTAGGCTAGGATCAGGAAAAAACAAATAAACTATCTACTCACGGATGCGACGTTAGAATCGAATCTAGCAACATATGCTAGCCCTGTTTGTATTTACTTGGTTCTACAGTATTTGGTAACCTTTATCACATAGGTTTCGCTACTACTAGCAGCGGGCCAAGCGAACAGACACCTACTTCAAGCTGATTTCATGTACCGCCCTTATATATACGACATGTACGACTCTAGAAATGGTTACAAAGACAGGCAGCCTGAATTTCGGTGGCAACTCAGTGTTAACTGGTCTAATATTTAGTCAGGGGGTTGAAGTTTCAATTGGTAACTGTTTTACGCTTCCTTCTGAAAGGCCATCCTCGTTGGAAAGCATTAGCAGTACAAATTGCTGTACATATTTCTAAGAAATAAGGAATTTAAGACGCTGAATTCCAGTCCCGAATGCTTGGCCAACAATATGGCTTACTTGGTTGCAGTGCCGCTTAAGTTCGACAGTGCACCTTCACATCACTGGATATAATTGTCCAATGGTTCCGAAAATGGAACGTGTTGGCGATTCGCGAAATTTCTCATTATTTATTTGAGGTAAGTCTGTCCGCAAATTCTGAATAGCCTATCGATGGTTTCGGAGCTCATCAGATGGGCGCAGACCCTGAATCTCCATCAAACTGCTTTTTTTTTCTACTTGAATACCGAAATATACGTATGTTGCGACAAACACCCTTTTGCAAATTAAGTTGATGTGGACACAGTTAGATACATGAAGCGACCTTCCAGTAGCGTGTAAAGTTGAAGAATATCATAAATCAGAGATTCAGGGGAGTTTTGGCTCATCCTACTATCAACCCCGACTGAACTTGCTAGTTCCTTCGGTCTCATTTGAAACAGATGCCACACTGCTGAGTTCACAAGCATGTTAACTTTGTTTGAATATACGACTGGTAGGCGTTGCCAATATCTGAAAGAGATTTTGTCCGTGTGTGTACACTGGTGGCTTTATGCGATAGGAACGAAGCAATAAATCCTGCGTCTCGTCCCACTGTCCCACTGCGATATCGTTTAGTATTACAACTTCGAATGTGTGCGCCCTTAATTGTTGGTGAACCTTTCCGTCTGCCCTCGTCACACCTGGCAAATGATGATGACATTTCTGTTGGCTTCCTTATTTGTTGCGATCATGTGAAGGTACCGCGATGAACCTGAAGGGTAAATGCGATTCTCCATGCAACATTCGCTCGCCCAAGATGCCTTCATAGCTTAGTTGCAGTAATTAATACAGAACGTTTCAGTTAGTGTATACAAAATACACAGCTTACAGCTTACCTTCGTGTCAACGAATGATGTCTCTACAAAAGCCCAAGGATCACCAACATCCTGGCGGGCTACTCGTTTATTTCGGATATGATGGTTTCAACCCCACCGCTATTCGTAAACGTATCCATCAATCGAAATGAAATCCATGGTATTGGACGACTTTCAGGCGGTTAGTAAAGTCACAGAAATTAATCCAGTTTTAAACGAGGCCTATGGTTCCGTATGGAGGTTCAATTACGCAGTTCATGTGGTGCTGCCATTCTCGCATTACAAGCTTATTTTTAGTTCACGCAACTTCGTGACCAAGTTTGCTAACATTTTCTGTCATGAAGATGGTGCTATCAAACTTTGGGTAGCTTATCCTCACATTCCTCAGTTTGCGATCCAACATGTTTCATCACATTGCATACGATGGATTACGAAACACAGACAGGTGTCACTCGAGAGTTTAGACAGCAGCATTGCAAAGATTCGATATCTGAAACTATGCAGGTAGTAAACCTCACCACGTGAGTTGTTTCTGGCTGTCCAGCTTGACGGTAAAATTTCAGAACCCTGGATCAGGTTCAGCAATAAGATATGAAGAACTCGATGCCCCTTATCTGAACTTCAGTACCATTTCCGTCGATGCAGCCTAGTCTACGGTGGGGGGTCTATGATTGGCTGGAGTAGAGCGCATCAACTCACGCAAAAATTCGGGCTATTGGCAAAATTAATCCAATTTGATCGTGAGAATTGATTAAATTAAACCAACAGAGGCTTATTCAACTTGCGCATCCATTAGGTGTGGATGCATCGTGATATTCCTCAAAGTGAAGCCATTCGATTTTACTTCAGAAGATAAATCGCCGTATCTCGGGAAAAGGATTGTATATTTGAAGTTTTCTAGGAGGAAGACTACCTGTATGTACTCAGATTATATATTCTATAGAATCTTGAAGCCACACGAGTCCACTCTTTTAGTGGCAGCTGTTGGCCTCTAAATGTCTAACACGACCAAACACGTTGAATTTCCACTGTGACTTATGAACCACCATGGAAATCAGGCATTTCGAAATAACGTAACTTTCATTCTCCAACCATATTCAGCGCCTTCCACATTCAGATTTGTTCGTGGAAACTGCTTCGTGTGAATGAGAATAGCTGGATCCAAATAAGCCTAGTAAACTTATCTAAGTGTGGATTAATCACACGGTTGATCAGACGCTCGTTATCGACCGATTAAGTGCCCAAATCACTGACCGGAGGTCGCGGCTTCTGAACATCCTAGGTTTTTTTAGATGCGCGTTGCTGATGATCTCCACTAAGAATGGAACGGTACAGCACAGTACTTTTCGGCTTTTTAACATGGAACGACTTCAATTACAGGACGAAGTCTCGGTTAAAATATTCCTAAATCTACTCACACTTCCATCAAATTTATATGGGTCGCTGACTGTAAGCCAGCTCCCCTCTTTTTGTATGTCTCATTTAGCTCTCAAAATATCAAGCAGATTCTTTTGCCATGTTCCCCGCCGTTTAACCAATCTTCATTTGAAATCCGTCTGTCAAACGAGCACATTGGTGAGAAGCCAAAGAACGGTGAAATTTAAACATTATTCTATCCATTCGTTCCACGGTGCACTCTGGTAACAAATTCACATATCGTGGAAGTCAGTGGCAGCTAATCTGGAATACAATTCTTGCACCAAGTAGATAATGTGATATTTTATTGCAAGCAAGTGGAGGAATCCCGGGTTTACAAGCCGTATGCTCTATTGCAGATCCCAAATGAGGGAATACATGCGGGAATACCTGCAGATATCGATATTAGAAAAGGAATCACTTGTTCTAATGATTTTTCATCCCACAGACAGTTCTCTGACTCTGCTCTGATCTAATCGCTGTCATTTTTGGATTTCTCCTTGTGAATCGTTGTTGGTGACCTCAGCAGGCCTCCTCTCCAGTACAGTTAGGTTCGCTAATCTAAAAATTTACTAAACTGCCTCAGTTTCCGACTCCGACGACCTTCTGTCAACAGCGGTCATCAATAAGCATACCTGACCACCGTGATTTTTCTTTCAACCCCTCACGATCTATTCTGACACTCCTCACCTCATTCTCACACGGATGCACAGGAACCAGACGCGGGAGGATGTACGATGCTTCTGTTCTCCCGATCTTGACGGTCATCCTCGATTTGACTGACATAAGCGCTTCCAGGTTGACGACCAGTTTGTTGCCCGTGGAAAACAATTTATACCCAAAAAGATCGGTCCGCTACATTTTATCTCATGAAGCTCATGGGGGTGGTGAAATTCGCATACAGAACTAATTAGATCGCAGGGATCAATGTAATTCGCATGATATGCGACAAAACCAGCGTTTCTGTCTTTATGGTGACACAGATTCACGATCAAGTATCTTAAGCATCCCAGACTACTCTTGTTGTACCCGATGAGTCAAACCCAATAAGGTCTATTTGCTAGGAAAATGACAGAACGTCTATCCTTCCCGGTCCCCGAACTGTTTTTCTCTCGAGTCTTCTGGGGGGGATTGCTGACTATTAGAGTACACGAGTGGCAGAACAGGTTTCAGTGAATTGTTTCAAGATCGACCATACACTTGCTGTCTAGAATTTCCCTTCGTCAACTAATGAAAAATAACTGGAGAAGAGATAATATGTTGCTGCTTGCTAATCAGTGCCTCCTTTCAATCCTAGATGCTTCTGCTTCCGAAATGAATGCAAACTGAAGGCGTTATTTCTGGACTTTTTTCATACACTTACGTCGATGCTCAGCAGCCACATTAACTGCGAACATGCGACCATTCGGCTTGTCTGTGTTCATTCCGTCTCCTATACAGAACTCTCGCTGAACTACCAAATTAGCTGAGGTTGTGTTCATTCGAATGTTCATTCAAACCGGAACAAACTAGCAGTAATAAGTGATTTTCGTAGATTTCCTACTGATGAGCTATTAATCTCAAAGATGTCATCCGTTGGAACTTGCGGTTTGACCCTTGTACCGAACTCTGTTGGTCTTAGGCTGTTAAAAAAAGTATTAACTTAGACAAGATGGTTTTCCTCTAATTCACTCACGCGCAAAAAATAGCTCCGTTCTCCGTGACATCACCTTGGTTTTATCACTGGTCGCCTTCTGTTCCACCGACTTCATTCTCCCTGTGTGTTCCTCCTGGACCGGGAAAAGCCCTACCACGCGGCGCGTTTAATTTTGTACATGTGAGGCTTCCACCGAAGTATTTCCTCAAGCTCACACGTCTGTCTATCTGTCTACACTGCTGTGTCTGCTAGTCCGAGATCCAAACTTTCTTATGCACAGGTTTCGATCTTTTGGAACACTAGAATTCATTGTTCCGTCCGTATTTTACCAAATCGGAAGCCTGTTACCGGGTCTTTTAAGCCTGACTTATGTTGCCATTTCCTTTTCATCCGTATGTCAGCTATGTTTTCGTTGTTCCGAAAACCGCCCTTCGCATGTAATGAGCAAATTCTGACTCGATAATACGTACAAAGGTTCGCTACAACGATAGCACTAATTGTCAACGCCAGCCTACTTGATCAATCGTCCGGGTACAGTGCCTGGAAAGGCTAAACTACATGACAAACTGGGGAGTGAGTGTACATCTGGATGTGTTGGAAAAGAAACGGAAATGTGTGGTCTCTTTCTAACAAAACATATAGAGTAGTTACTGGATCGCCGTTCGAAATAGTAAGCAATCAAATCACATCGATCAGGCCTGCGGTCAGACGCGGAAATTCATAAGCGTTGAGCGTGCTGCGGTAGAGCACTCGCGCCGCATGTCAGACGTCCTGAGTTCAGTCCCCTGCACGACCAGATATCTGCACTGTGTTTTGGCGTCTAAAGAGTACGGTCATCGTACACAATATCGCGTTGAATTTCGACTATTGACGCCCTCAGTTGTTTTTTTGCTAAGTCGCCAGATGGACAAACATACTGTTATTAGGACTAACCGCACATGGTATCTCAGCCACATAGTCAAAAAGCTGACTGAATGCTTTTGTATTGTGATGCCCCGATTTGCGGGAATTCCATACAGCATGCTGAGAAAATTACGACAAATGCTGTAACAAATCCTGAAGAACACATCACGCTGTCCTTGTGGGGTGAACAGCAGCGTGCGACAGCGATGGTCATTCAAAACGTTCCGGGGACAAATGCCACATTACTTTGACATTGTCCTGATCACAAAACCCCGAATATGCTTCTCAGTGTAGAGAACACAACAAGTATCGAACTTTGTTTTGTATTTTTAATGTTTGGCAAAGAGCGAGTTCAACTGTGCTGTGTAGCTTAGTAAAAAAGGCATAGCGGCGCGTGCTGATGTACTAATAGTTCAAGGATAATCTGATTTTGCTTGCCTTGAAGTCTTGGAAATCCCACCAACACGGCTTCGTTCGATTGCTGCAAAGTCTAAAAAGCACAGAGATGTTTGTCTGTACAAAATAGGCAGTGGTTACCATTCGTTTTGCTTTGCTAAGCTTTGGTTCATTAGATTACCACTCTTTTATATCTACAGTGAACGCAGCTACATGATTCGAACGAGATAATTGTGAAGGCATTTGTTAAACCATGTAGCATGTGAACAACGCAGAGGATAACCATACAGCTCCTTGAAACCCCACACACGAGTGACGTCCTACAAATGAGCACCAAGCGGACTGGTCAAATCCTCAGCCTCTCTTTGGACGGAATGGCTTCGTTTACAGTTGTGATAACTGCATGAAACCGCGCTAGTTTTCCAACTACTTCTTTCCTACGTCCCCTTCGACTCCGCATTAACTATTTAGGATGGTGAGGAAGCTGAAGAATTTAAATCCGCCAGAACACTCGGGATTATAGGACGATGATGATGATATCTCTGACTTTACGGTGAGTATAGAGTGTAAATACCAACTAAGGATTTTCGTTGTTTAACTTATTTTGTGCGGATTGCTTGTGGCCAGCAAATTTCAGTAAACTATTGAACTTACAACTCAGACGCATCCTGATATGTTCTGGTGACCACAATTACTAAGACCGTGAGTGAAAGTGCCAGCAACATCGGATATCAACTGTCAAAAGTGTGTTGAGAATCGCCGACAAATTTATTCTGAAGGTCCACCACTACTGACAACAGCACTCCAGTAGTACATACTGACACGCTCTCCTAAAATGGAGTGAATCAGGGATTGCGAAAAACACTTTTGAGCGTTGGCATTTTTGCTTACTGGTGGTGGCGCACTGGCTTCAGACGCTTGTCTTTAGGATGATTATCCTTCCAGCATGGAAAAGTCTCACGCAAGTACACAGGCGAACAGCCCGACAATCAGTCGTCAATTTTGACTGAAACGAGGGTGCGGAACAAGAATTGTTTTCTGTGATTGATCACATCACCATCAGCTACCGATGGCGCTGTTCAACAACAGACTGCCACTCGTTTTGGAATATTTACACGGTTTTGACTATGCACTTATCCGGAGTCGATCCTCTATGCGCTTTCCAGTGCCGCGTGAGGTTTGGACAAATCGTCCGGCAACTGAGAGGCTAACTGGTCCTGAAGTTGAACGAATTTATCAGAACCGTCTTCTCAACTCTCTTCCAACTGTTCAACCGTCTGATGCTATTTCCTACTGGAACGAGATCGCCACATCTTTTCACAGTGCCGGGAGTTTGCCTCTGGCACGGAGCTGCCAGGTCCGCTGAGGCACTGGATATCAGACAGAACAGTGGTACTGCTTCAGTCCCGAGGATTTGTTCTCGCCGGTCGCCAGCACAGTTCAGCCGGACGGATTATCAGACATCAAGTGAAAAGCAGTGTGCCCACCGGCTGTGCAGCCCGGTGGCTATTAGCCATGTGAATATACATTCAGTCGAGGGAAGCCATCATCACCGTGCCCGATAAATCCATCGCATTAAACACGCGCTACTTACTATTTTCGAGTAGCCAAATAAGTATGGCGATGTCGGACAACTGGTGGCTCGGGTGCATAAATTAGATGCCGATCGACAGTCAAATTAATTATGAAATTCCATCCACTATCTGATGCACATTGGCAGAGATTAGTTTTCATCTTTTAATTGCATGTTGAAGGAACGTCGTTTTCGTTCAATTCAAAACTAAATAAATGTTCCAAAACCGCATGGAATATTGACACCTTGAAAACCCTCTTTGCTGCCTCGAGGAGACCAGTTTCGCAATCGGAGGACCAGATCAAGAAAGTTAACCAAATCAATGTTTCTATCAAATAAACTGCAATGGAGGCGATAAGTGTTATGTTAGATAGACTGCAAGCAATTCTTTTACGTGAGTGAACGGAAATAAAACGGACATAAGGAGACACTAGTTTTGATTTATATGAACGAAGACCCAGTAGGTCGCCGATTCAATTTGGGTAAAGTAAAGGCCAAGATACAGAGGGGGTACAAAACGAGTAAAGAAATTCCTAAAGCCCTGAAGCTCCAAAACAAACTGGACAAACCGTCATAGTGAACTGAACCAAACGCCTACGAACGAAATGTTGTCCCATACCAGTAAATAAACAAAAAAGCAAGATTGATCAACATTGAACAACCACGTATCGTTTAATTACGACACACTGACATTCAAAAGCGCATCAGTGATATCATCACGACTGATGATGAAATAAAACTACGAAGTTTGGTGAACAACTCCACCTGCAACTATACCAACCCTCTCGTTCGCTCATGCTCAAACACGCGGGAGCGGCAATCCTGATTCTTGCCTTAAATATACGCTACTTAATCTCAACCAGTAACACCGAATGAAATCATTTTTCCAGGGACACCAGAGGTGGCAGAGCATCGGGATACTGGGCCAATCGGATAGGATATAAGCAGTGACGACAACTGTTGTGATTTTACAGATAACGAGGAATGTATAGATCTTGAAAATTGTAAAGAAGCGTCTTTATCCAGTTCGTTACAAATTCAACAGCTCAAGAATGATAGAAACTACACTTAATAGTTATACGGAGGTATTCGATTGAAAAAGAACTTGGGATCGGTTGCCACACACAGAAAACCTGCAAGGTTTACTAAAGAAAAGTTCCGAACACGTGACAATTCAAAGATATTCGAATGAAATCGACTGAACTGGGACCAGTTCAACAGTTTTGTAAAGATTCTGTGGAGTAGAGTAAATTATCATGGTCAGAACGACGAGATATCCGGCATTTGTGCAATACTGTGACCCAACCAGTGCTGAGTCTATCGTAGACAGTTTTCCGGAGTTGAACCAAAACAAAAATCGACCCCGGGTGTCGTAATGATGTCAGTCAGCAGTAACGAAAAAACTTTGAGTATCAGCTGTTTTAGGGACGGAGTCTCACTTGCCCGGACAGGCAGCCTCCACATCACATGGCGCACGAAATTTACAACAGCTCGACTGTTGATTTTAACCCGATTTTAATTCATCTTTCATTTCCGTGGGGTATCTTCGGTTTGAATCACACGGAGGAAAATTGAAAAGGCTTTCTCGTTCGCACGGCTTTGTTTCTATGTGACAAATAATTCGGAGATTTTCGCGAATGTCCTCTCTTCAGAGAACTACTCACTCCGTAGGCACCTCAGATACTGACTGCAAGGGTGCATCTGCTAAACACTTTTCTGTCGTTCTTGTATGTTTTGTTTGATCTTCTGAAAAGCACGGAAGGCACACCACACCCTTCCACCAGCGCCTAATAGATGCGTCTGATTTCACGTTTGAAGAAGCGAATGTGGTCACTGTTAAGTGATGTGACTGATTCTCTCGGATGAGGACCGACTAGTTTCACTAATTAATTTGTCCGCCTCTCCAACCTTCTTACTCAGGCGACGTCACGAACACGCGAAAACTGCTGAATAATTCTTCATTGTTTGAAGGAGTCTGGGACTGCATAGGCAAATAATTTAAAAGCAACGCTCCATCTAATGGTCATCTGATATTTTCAGATCTACCTTTCAGGTGCGTGCGCTTCTTGTCCCGATTCAGATGACAGTGATTTGCTGATCTTCTCAAAGATGATTGCACTTGTTCCTACACTTATTCTGGAGTGGCCTGCATTACGCACATCCGCTGTCAACACTGCCTTATCTACCTTTTGGAGCTCTCCCCTGGTGTTGTCTACAACCTCCCAATATCCACGAAAGAGTTCTTACTACAGCGCGCCAAGTTTACGTAAGTTTGAACAATCCTACCAAGTTAGTAGGAATCTGTCAGCGTGCTTAATAGCTTCCAGGAGGCAGAAATAAGATTGCCAGTATTTCCATCGCGATCCATTTTAGCTATTCACCACATACTAACTGAGAAACACAAAATGACGGTTACCGTCGGAGCACATTGACGCACCAACGGCCAATAAAGATTGGTCTGTCAATGGAATGGACTGTATCGAGCTTGAGATAGCTCAGTGGTTAAGGCCCCCGTTTAAGGATCTGAATGTTCGTGTTTCGAACCTAACCTCAGCATCCCGACTGCTCCTGTCTGGGCTTGGGAAACCTGGCAATTTCTCAGCCATCGTGCTTCCTTCTGGTGGAATGGCAGTCAGGCATCGGATGAAGTGTTACACCTGAACGATTTATATTATTGGTCCGTTGATTATAGGTCGGTTGCGTTCCTTTTCCAACTTTTTCTTCACTGGTCACTGACACATAAGCCATGTGCGGAAATTCGGTTCCTTTCTCATAAAGGCAACATCCGTTTCATCCCATGTTTCAGAGCCCTTCCTCCTGAAATGTGACGGTTTCTTTCGAACCGTTCCCTAGAAAGTTCTACCAATTGTACTTCCATCATAGTCTGAATGTGGGTGCCCCGAACAACAGTTTGCTGAAACCTGATCTCCAAACAACAACGGGCAAAAAATAAAGCGCACCATTTCTTACACCGCTCAAATACTATACCGAGGTTAGTTTACTATATTGTGAAGCCCATCAACGCAGGCTGCGGACAGCACAATCAATCAATCAGTTAATCAGCTATAAACCGTGTACCATAGGCACATTGGTTCCAGCTGCTACAGTTTCGATCACCGGAAAACGAGAATGTGGAACGTACGACGAAGCCTTGGAGGCGAAGGTATGTTCAGTTTTTTCGGAAATTTGGTAGTTACGCATTGAAGGCGATAGCTTTGATGCACGAGCGCCACTGACTGCGCGACTGGGCCATTTCTGCCAGTGTCACTACCCACTGGTGATTGCGGTCCCGGGGTCCCCATCCAGGGAGGCGGCAGTTGCCCGCCCGACTAAGTTTACTGGTTAGCACACACAGCACACACATACGGGTTTCCGAGAACCTGAGCTCCCAAGAAAAACACATAAAGTGGGTGGATATCCACTAAACCTATGCTTTTCTCGTTACCTTGTAGATCACAAGACTTCGGAAGTGCTACCTTGCGGCAAAATCCGAGCAGTACTGGAGACTCCACCGTTCCTAACCTGTTTCTAAAATATACGGGAACACGCTCCTCCGGAGAGAGAACAATCAACAGCAGTGCTCACGTGGAAGATAAGATCGCTCAAAATGGCTAAGTGGACTGATTCAGTGGCACCTTTTGACGGGCGACCCCTCCTGAAGTGGTGTATAAGGAAATTTGAATGAAAAATGAATACAAAAGATTACGTCACAGATTCACTAACTTTCGTTTAATGATTTCTGAAACCTTACACCTCAGATACGGTGCGATCAGACCTCTGAATGCGAACAGCAAATTGGGAACTGCCCAGGTCGGACTCGAAATTTTATCAAGCTACTGTTGCAAATACCGACAGAGCAGGTGACAGCAGCGCGCAGTTGTCAGAGATGTTTATTTCGCAAAACACGGGTATCTGGATGACGGACAGAAAGGTATGTAAAGCGCACAAAAATGTACACCGAAGGACGTCGTAAACCAAGTTATCATGTTAACGTACAGAAATACATCCCCAAAAAATAGAAGTGACCCAATATGATGGGAAGGGACAGGAACGCACCGGTGCGTCAAAAACGGACAAGCCAGACGTGTGTGTGTGTGTGTGCATGTGGAAATAAGAACCAAAAGAGATGAATGTGAAAGATATGGTAGAACAGGCGCATAAGTGGCTTGGTCATACGTACAAATCCATGTGCACCGCGGACCTTCAGCGAACCGAAAGGTCATATGCTGAAGGGAGAGCATCGGGGCATAGTAAATTTAGAATTATTTGATGGATCATCAAAACCGGGAAGATCACAGATTTCGGTAGACTACACCATGCTCTCGCCGAACTTCAAATACCTGCCACGACACCGTGAGTGACAAGTGACGCACGGTTTGAACGTGTTCCAGCGAGGTGTTCGGAAAAACTTTCGGATCTCCGAGACCACAAACACAGTAGAACTGAGACACACGAGGAGCAGTAGATCTACATACGGACATAGAACGAATGGATTGAGGAAAAAAACAAGCAAAAAACGCAAGTGTCCACATTAAGAGCATTTCAAACACACAAGTACTGTTTTCCGATAGGCCGCAATCACACACAGCGTTTTGTCAACGGAACACTGGTTAGCCGTTTTCCAATAAATCGGAACCTCCAGTAAGCTATTACAATATCTTCTCTAGTAATACTGTGGTCCCAAAAGATGAACTGGTGGTAACTTCGAAACTGGAGTTTGGTTTTTCTAAGTCGTACTTGATGGACTCAAGTAAATCAAGCACCATGGAGGTTGACGTGGACGACGTGAGCTTAGGATTGCCACTGTTCTAACCACGATTAAATCATCTCAATTTCCAAGTCAAAACAAAACGCAAACGAAGTTAACAGAAAGATCAGTTTGAGATGCCACGTCTCTAATGACCGTCTCATGGTCAGTGTTCGGGATTAATTAGGTATGTAAATGTCTACCTGACTTCCACAGAAAAGAATGAGATGGTAAGCTAGTGGTTTGAAGGGTCAGGCCTCCTGTATCCGTTTCATGTAAGTAAACAAAATGAGTGAAAAATTTTGAGCTTCCAGCTAGAAGGATTTGGAACAACTCGAACCGCTTTGTGCATTTATTCTAGGCCAGAGGGAAGTCGATTGGTTTGCTGGCTTCAATGGAGGGTGAGTACCTTTGTCAGATGCATCAGTAGCGTATTTTCCAATGGATATCTTGAAACTAACTCCAGTGTTGGTGTTTTATGACATGGGGACGTGGAAAGCGCTTTCTGACGGTAGATGCTGCAGTACTGGCGGCAGGATCCAGTACTTAGGTCAGATTAGCGACGTTACGACCAATGCGAACAGGGCGTCTAGGATACGATAGAGTTTTACGGTGAGGTCATCTCATGCGGAGAAGCACGTTGGCCTGAACTAGCAAACAGCCACGTTTATTAGTTTGGTTCCTCGGACCAATCCTACCTTTTATCAGTGGTTCAAACAGCAAAAAAGGGTCGTTTTAACCTGCTGTTTGACTTACGAATGATGTCACAGACCTAACACGTGTTTATAGCGTTTGGATGAGCGACTAGTGTGTGAAGATTTCAGAGGTGTTGGCTTACGGCTCCGAGTTTGGTTACTGTAGCTTGTTTCAAAGGTATTCGATCAAAAAAGCGTACTTGTGTCTTGTCAGTCTGTGGCTGCTAACCGATGTCAGTGGCGATCTTGTTGTCAGTTTCTATCCAGATTGCCTGAATGAGTGTTTGGAGGTGTAGGCACCTCGGAATGATTGTAGTAAGGCAGCAGTAAGTCCCCTCCCTGTCCATCTTTATTCTTTTCTTCACAATAAGGCTTTCAAATAAAACATGGTTGTACGGCAGCGAAGCATCAGTGTTGAACACTGACGTCATGCTGTCGATGATGATGACGATGTCAGTCTATCGTGGAATCAGTACTCTCCGTAGAGAATCGGAAGCTAACCAAAACGAGCCCGTAAACCATCGTCGCGTGATAAATTTTCACTACCGGATGTATCAAAAAGGCAATAACTTCAAAAATCTCGGACTCAGCAAATAAGTGCGCTCCGAACAGGTAGGGGTGAATGAAGCTTTCGCTCCTTCAAGTGATCATTTAGTAGTTCACACTGAATCAGAACAAAGAACCCTGTTCAGCTGTGTCACTTCTTCAGTGCATATCTACCGTGCAGCTAGGAGGAAGCAAAATATGGAGGGTCCACAGGATTGTCGAAGTCTGGATATACTGGGAAGAGCAGTGAAATCTTCACTAGCGAAATACCTGTAGGACCGAACTGGACTTTCAACAAACTACTTCACCCTCACTAATTTGAAAGTGAATTACTATGTGTATGTCAAACAAACATATCTGCCGTTTTCTTGAGTAAAGGTTCCCGAATCCCTAAGTAGCGGGAGTTTGTCGGCAAAAGAGGGCGAGAAAAAGCTCCAAATAACACCTACCGGAAACCGAGAGCGCTTCCGTTTGGAACACTTTCTGCAACGGAGGGAAGTAGATGACCAGTAGCTGTCCAAACAGTGACAAGGAGACAGCGATGAGAAACATCCGATTCGTGGTAAAACCAAGCGAAAAAATCGATTTTCTCTGCAGAGTATAACGGCGAAAACGATGAGGTGTGAGGTGTGGACAAAACGGAAGCAGTAATGTGCGAACATTCATTCAGTGAAAAACACATTATTTCAAATTGTCTTCCGAAAATTTCTACTGATGGTTCATCGTTAAACAAAAGGACGTGTCACCAAAGGAAATAAACAGTGGTGGCCACATCGAGTTATTGAAAACAGACAGACAGACAGACAGACATAAGAGACCATCCCGCATAAAAGCCATTTCCTCACATAGCTTACTCAGGAAGCACGCTGAAAGCTGGCCACCAGTTTCTGTTGCGTGCAGAATAAAGAGTCGGTTGACGCAACACGGTACGATACAAGCGGTGTTTTACCAGTACTTGTAGTCAAAATGTGATCACCGACTTCTACAAAAAGTTTTCTCTAGGTAGAATGTTGGATACCCTGGTCATCCCTGTTGTTTATTAGACCGATTGGACGACTTGAACGATGCGGTAGGTACACAGTTTCCGGAACGCATACAGGAAAACAGACTGTCATGGCTTGGTCATGTGCTGTGTTTACCAAGTTATCACCACCCGAGAGAAGTCTTTGTGTCCGTGGTGAAATCATCGTGACGTAAACTAGCACATGGACAAAGTATGACTATGCAGAAGGGGAAGAAAGGGAGGTCCACCTGATCTATTTTGTACTTGGCTACCGACGTAGCGAGCGAGTGTCACTGACGTTCGCGCTGGTGGTTTCTGACCCGACCGTCGCTCGACTATTGATGAATTGGGTGCCCTGGATGATCACAGGAACCTAGCGCTTGAGGCCAGTATCACTGTGCACCCTTCCTTGTAAATCGGCTTTTCCTCCGCTGAATAAAACTGGATTTCAAACCTGATGCTCGTGCCAATAATGCCTACAACCCGAAGACAGGGAGGCTACACCGTTCAGCGATAAAACCTATGCATGACTTCGAGAACACACAGAATCGGAATCTATCCTACAGCACGGCAAAAGCCGAAAAAGATGTCCTAGCTTAAAGGGCGACTGATCAATGAGTCCATTTTTGGCTAACTGTACTATCCGGCCTAATCCTAGGATGAATTAAGCTGCTCCACAGTTTCCATTCTCTCAAACATCATACAAGTTCCAGTCACTCAAAAGTCAAGCGACACAAAAATGGACCTCAGTTATACGAGGAAGTGGCTGCACCACAGATCGAACGATACACTGGGGAATAGTTAAACTTTGGTGGTAATATTGAAAACCTCTATGGTAAGATTTCTCACTCTCCTGATGATGGATCAACCAGTAGTATAATACCGGAGAGCACCCTGGAAGCTATGGCCACTAGGCTGATGCCTCAGTGGTTTTCAAACGATGTTCCTGCACCCTTTTTGATACAGGAATAACGGCCGTGGCGTACCATTCTCTCACTATCCTGTCTCTGTTCCACATATTTTGCAGAAAGACCATCAGGCTAACAATTGGAAGAATTGAAAGAAATCACGAGCACGGTCAGAAGATAAACTTACCTGAGAACGAAAACTGAGCGCGTTGAACATATCGAACAAAACGAAACACGTGAAAGTCATGGTTGTGTCTCGAGGAGTCACGTGATTGTCTGCGAGCTCCAGCCAGAATATACCGAAAGTGCCTATTAGAATGGTACTCGCAGCGAACAGGACATTCGTCATCAGTTGGCGGTCCAGGATAGGGTCTTGCGACCTTCGAGGTGGTTGCTTGATTACCTGCAAAAACGAACAACTAAGTTAGGACCGTCGACAGTGTCTGGATATGCCTCAGAAATTGTGCCAAACCCTTCCATTCCATAGCGCAATTAAAACAAACAGAAGGCAACATACTGAACCAGAAAAACTGAATCAACGGTGCTGGTGTACTAATAATAGTGGTAATACTACTAATAGTAGTATTGAACGAGAAGAATTGACTCATTAAAACTGTTGTGTTTAGGTGGAGGCAACTAGGACCCGCAGACATGGCTGACAGCCAAGCAGTCGACGACATCCCTCATTATAATCCATGGAACGATGACTCCCCAATACTCTTAGACGACCGTTAAACCCGTTCGAATAGGAAATCGTGTCTCCAAAGATTGCAATACTGTTTTCTCTCTCTCTCTCTTGTTTTTCCATACGGATCCACGATCGCGGTAACTCACTATGTAGCGTTGAACTGAGGTTTAAGTGGGTAAAAACCATAAGTCAGACAGCTTAGGAGGCGACTGAAAAATAACCGACTGACTAACGTAACCGGCCCTTAGGTCCACAGCGAAACTGTTTTTGACGCATTATTAACCTATCTGCTTTTACGCTGCATGCTGGACGCAATTAGAGTAGGTATGTCGTGCGAGGCCAAGGAATAAAGTGGACAGGTGCCACGGGGAAGAAGCTGATCGCACAGTCTATTATTGCGTGCAGGTACGATTAAACAAGCAGTTTTTCAGATTAGGTGATGTGGATCACATCCGTAGGATGCAAAAACGAATGAGGTGAAATTTCGCGGGAAAACAGCGTACCAATCGATGTGCACAACCGTCGCACACGTATCTTCCAGTTGTGGTTCCTTCTAACAGTCATTTCGGATAACTCACCATGTAACCAACAAAGAGGGATTTTAATGGGGATTTCGTCCTGTAGGTGAAGACAGTCTACGCCGAGAAACTGAGAAGCACTGCGCAGCTTTCTTAGCCTTACTTGGATTCACTAGCAGTACTCATCTCACGGGGGTTCGAACTAGCAACCTCTCGGCTGGCAGTTGAAGATGAGAAATTTTGACCACGAGCGGCTGATTAGCACTATGATTAGCTCGTTCACAGACATGCGACAGAGCCACTCAACGTTCATTCATGGGATTCGCGCCAAGTGGTCGCATGTTCACCGCCTGCTCGATTAGTCTCTCTCGACTAACACATTTGTTGGAATTCCATGAAGCGCAGAGTTATCCCAGAGAGAACAGCATTTACCAGGCCAAATTCTAGGGGTTTCAGTTCTATCGACGGATCAAACTACTGAACAACACTAAAGACGAAGAATAGCCCCGAGTATCAGTCAGGTGGAGAAAGCTGTTTGGTGCATCAGGATTCACGTAAATTCTGACCACTAGATTTTTTTTGGAAGGCAGTCCCAATGAAGTTCTCCAACCACGATCGCGATAAAGACGGAACATATCTTAAGGTACTTTCTTGTTAATGTTGTTCCGGATTCCGCGTCTGTTTCTAATTAAGGTCGGGATATTGAAACGTGAAAAGAGTTGTTCCATTTCGACAACAGTACCTCATGGAGAAAGTCGATGGTCTTGTTATGGTTTGCACGGGCGGGGGCGGTTTGATGAGATACGATTGAACTAAATCACGTACACGGGACATTGCCACAACATGGGCTGTTAAATCGTTGCCCTGACTAATTGATGAAGATTCCGTGCCGTATTTAGGAATGCTTTGAAAGATGAAAACGCGGCGAAAACGTCTCGAATTGAGATTATCGAAGCTGCAAAGGAAGGTTCTTTTATGAGCGTGTTAAGGAAGCTGTCTCGCTTCAGGGATTTTTCTTTGGATATCGTTCTTTCTTGGAGACCGTTCCACGGTTTACAGTCTGATGAAGTGCTGGCTGTACGTTGGTTAGTACGGCCTGTGAGATGAGCAGACACTGTATTGTATAGTGTTGTAGAATATAGGTGGCTCGGGTGTGCTGACTGGTTGTTGGTCTGTTCGCCAAGCTTGGCAGTTGGATTGCAAACGTTTCATCACCAATCGAGGTGGCATCGTCAGTGCGGGGTTGAGTGGGCAAACAGACCAACAACCACACATTGTATTATTAACACCATCGTTATTACTAGTAGTGGTTTTAGGATGATACATTTTGCCTGGTTTATTAATCTTTATCTTTCGTTTCATAGCGTTCATTTTTGTCCCATATGAACCCTTCAAACAAACTAACCTATACAGTGTAATGGTGACGTAACGCGGGCAGAAAGTGAAACAGAGCCACCATCCTATCATGGTTGTCAACAATTTATTTGCGCTCGTATTGTATTGCGTAATGTATTGTGTATTCCTAATCCTAATGTGAGATGGTCCAGCCACCATTTTGGACAAGCCAACACCAAACGTTTCCTAATTGGTCATTTCCAAGCAAATATGTCCCAGTACGCAACTGTCAGCTGGCGTTGTTTAGTGATCACGTAATGATAGATCCATGGAAGGGCAGCAACCACACTGGTTGAATGTGGGACATCTGATTAGTGGGTCTTGAAATTCGCGCAAATTCGACAGTACCTCATGGAGAAAGTCGATGGTCTTGTTATGGTTTGCACGGGCGGGGGCGGTTTGATGAGATACGATTGAACTAAATCACGTACACGGGACATTGCCACAACATGGGCTGTTAAATCGTTGCCCTGACTAATTGATGAAGATTCCGTGCCGTATTTAGGAATGCTTTGAAAGATGAAAACGCGGCGAAAACGTCTCGAATTGAGATTATCGAAGCTGCAAAGGAAGGTTCTTTTATGAGCGTGTTAAGGAAGCTGTCTCGCTTCAGGGATTTTTCTTTGGATATCGTTCTTTCTTGGAGACCGTTCCACGGTTTACAGTCTGATGAAGTGCTGGCTGTACGTTGGTTAGTACGGCCTGTGAGATGAGCAGACACTGTATTGTATAGTGTTGTAGAATATAGGTGGCTCGGGTGTGCTGACTGGTTGTTGGTCTGTTCGCCAAGCTTGGCAGTTGGATTGCAAACGTTTCATCACCAATCGAGGTGGCATCGTCAGTGCGGGGTTGAGTGGGCAAACAGACCAACAACCACACATTGTATTATTAACACCATCGTTATTACTAGTAGTGGTTTTAGGATGATACATTTTGCCTGGTTTATTAATCTTTATCTTTCGTTTCATAGCGTTCATTTTTGTCCCATATGAACCCTTCAAACAAACTAACCTATACAGTGTAATGGTGACGTAACGCGGGCAGAAAGTGAAACAGAGCCACCATCCTATCATGGTTGTCAACAATTTATTTGCGCTCGTATTGTATTGCGTAATGTATTGTGTATTCCTAATCCTAATGTGAGATGGTCCAGCCACCATTTTGGACAAGCCAACACCAAACGTTTCCTAATTGGTCATTTCCAAGCAAATATGTCCCAGTACGCAACTGTCAGCTGGCGTTGTTTAGTGATCACGTAATGATAGATCCATGGAAGGGCAGCAACCACACTGGTTGAATGTGGGACATCTGATTAGTGGGTCTTGAAATTCGCGCAAATTCGGCTTCAGTAGTTTTGATGGATAACGATGCTCACTCCCACTCACAGTCCAACTCCAAGTATGACATTATAAAAGCTGAGAAAAATTCCGCGCTTTGGAGAACAGTGCGAACATCTTTGACCAGACCAACCTGGCCAATAGGCTCAGATGATTCGAGGTTTTCCATTTGACGGCATTCCACTAAAGCTTCTCACCAAGTCGTGATAAATCAGGTTGAAATAGCATGCACATGGAATCTAAGTAGCATTTTGGTTGAGAATTTGTGAGGAAATGTAGTGTAATACCTGGATAAAATGGATTGTAGATAGTCGAACATATGAACCCCAGCAACCCGACAGTTCGAGGTTTCTGAAACTCAGCAAGTGGAAGGTGCAACAATGATGCGCGTACGCAGAGCGTGTACAGCGTACCCTCGTTAAGCGCAACCGTGGGCTTAATCAAACGGTTTTTCTATTGGAGGTTGTCATACCGTCACGCACACGAATCACGTGATTCTGTGCACGTTGCCGTCACGGTATTCATGTGCAAGAGATATACACCACTCTCACTTCAACGACTAAGTCACAGTAGTTCGACTATGCCCGCTGTAACATACTGATTGATAGTGTGCGGTGTCCTTGTAGACACGACAGATACAACCCCAGCGGGGGTATCTGACGTCATCGCAGGGAGGGGATCTGTACAACTAACACAATCAGTTCGGTTATTCAGCGTAAAGTGGGCATCAAAGTACGGTGTTTCCAGCTGCTACATCATGTTCACTGCGGGAGAGAATGGGGTAATAACAGCCATGCGTTGGAGGCGATAACCCAAATAGCTTATTGATATCAAATTGTTCTGTTTGCCTGGTATGGCATGCAGCGAGATAGCTGAGCTGTGAAGGCATCAACTTTGATGTGAGGTCACCACTGGCGGTGTGACAGGGTCATATCTGCCAGATCAAAAACTACTAGTTTGACCTGTCCCAAGTCCACATCCAGGAAGATGGCAGTTGTCAACGTGGATGATTGGTTCGTAAGGGCTTTTATGCTGGTTGGCGAGTTTCACGTACTGATCGTCCTAGGGTCGTCTACATCCGAGACATAGCAGGACAAATAGGCCTCCATGAGGCCATCTGCCTTCCGGCATACAAAGTACATGGCCTAACCAGTGTATCTATCGAGCAAGAGTTCTTTCTCAAGGTGTATCTAAATTTTACTGATCCGATGTTCCCACCAGACAAGCATAATGCGCTGAAGACAGATCGTCAAACAGTTTCCAAAGATCTACACGCGGCGGCCATATCCTGATCCATAAAGTAGGACAGATCGCATCGCAGCAGTGTACGCCCTAGCCTGGACAACAAAAAGCTCCCATTCCGTAGATTTCACGCATCATTGAATCAGCATCAATAGACACCCGAAGAGAAATCTGCGTTCGTCTGGACCGGATTTGGGTGCACGACCAAACTAGGGTCGTGTATGCGGAGTCCCGAAAGACACTGATTGAAAGAGTAAACAAGGTCTTAGCCAAAGATGCCTGTCGTTCAATTTGACACACGGTACGGAAGTTGAAAAGCCGCAGTTTGGAATAGATCATTTGAAATTATCAAAAACTTATTCCAGGTAAACGTAATGGGTAGAAGTTTATATACAGAGCAACAGTAGGTGACCGACGGCTAAATGAATTAGGAAGACCTTCCGTGATGTGACAGAGAGGATCAGTGAGCGGAAAACCTTCAAGGGTAAATGATAGTTCCAATTTGTCCAAGTCGAATAAATGAATTTGGTTGAGGTGGCTCACCTTAAGCCTTTGACTCAAATGTCTGACCCACAAGAGAGTGAGAGGAAATAAGGTTGAGTCACTTTTGGGGACCCATCCCGGACCCTGTAACTGAATTGTCTGAACAATTTGGCTGCGAGGGCTGGCCTGCTTCAATGGCGCACACAGCAAGATATGGATGCCCTGACTCTTGATGCTGCTACACATAGCAGCAATTAAAACAGTGGTCCGAGGCCTGAGTACCAAATACAGAGCAGTTATTATGCAGGGTAAGAGATAAGTTGGGAGGTGACAATGAAGAAAGTTAGGAGACATCAGCAGTCACGTGTTTTCACTTGAGTGCCCTGCTGTGTGTGCACCGGATACGATCACCCGACTGAAGGCAGCGCACGATCGCCGATGCAGCACGAGTGTGCTTTTATTTGTGTAGCTTACGGTTGTAGGTAGGCTGAAATGCTGTCCGGCCGCCCAAACCTAGACTAGAAGACGATTGGGCACCTCAACCAAGGTCACTGGCTCAAGAGCCTGACCCCAAGGGAACGATGTTTGGGGCGAGACTACTGGATTAGTCCAACCCCAGGGGCCAAGAAGACTGTCAGAGTACCATTTGTTAGCCGCCCTAGAATAAGACTGTGGATGTTACATGGGCATCCTCTAGTACGGCACAAGGTGTTACTTAGGCATATGAACAGTCACACAACGGTAGGGTCCAGTCACTTTGTGGCAACGTCACAGTGGCGAGCTTACACCGCTGACTAGACGTGCCCATCTACATTAAGATTTTGTCCCCACTGCGAAGTTTTCATCAGATTCCATGCGACTAAACGGTTATTTTCTTTTGGTTTGTCCGTTCACCAGTACTTTAGCTGTTGCAAAGGTGAAAACATGAAATCATCATCATCTACAGCATGACATCAGTGTTCAACACCGATGCTTCGCTGCCGTATCGCTGCATGAAATACTACTAACCTACACACCTTGCCAGGAGCTCCGACGATAAATTGAAAAAAAATCCAAACTCTGAGATGGCTCATTGGTTAAGGCGCGAACTAACAGACCGGAAGGTCGTGGTTCGAACCCGATCTCTGCCTCTCGACCTCCCCTGTCTAGGCTTGGGCAACCTGGCAGTATCTCAGCCCTAGTGCTTCCTTCTGGTGGCATAGCAGTTGGGCACCGAATGACTATTCAAATACAACGGGCATTAGGAGACACATAACACAATACAGTGAATCAAGAACACATACACATGCTTCTGGGGAGGAAAACTAAGAATACTTGAGCCACACGATACCATCTTATCGGACAGGGGTTAGCTGTAGCACATCTGTGAGTGTCACGCGGGCACCCCCCAGTATAGCTCAATGGGTCGCCGAGGTACACAAACCGCCACACCACGGTAAGGTCCAGTCGCTTCGTGACGGTCGAGAGGCAGAGGTCGGGTTCGGACCTTACGGTCAGTAAATTCGCGCTCTAACCACTGAGCTATCTCGCCCAGGGGTTAAACAATCCAGCGATCAGTCATCACACCACAAATTGGCCCATTTAAAGATAGACCAACAGCATTTCCTACTTGAGAAAGAACCAGTAATGAGATGTATAGTACGGCGACTTGGACGTTATTCTTTGTGGGGGTCATTTTAGTCCCACAGGAATCTTCTTGTACCATTCAGCAGAATACTGGTACTTATGAGGACCTGGTACTTGTCAAGGGGTGGTACACTGGTGAGAATGTTTTGGCAGAAAACCAAAAGTGCAAACAAATAAGTTTGTCAAACTGGTACGTTTGAAGCGTAGCACTTTTGACAAACTTCAGTGCAGTGAAGAGATTTCAAAGTTTTGGTTTTGTACACCATCCTGACGTTAAACTCCTTTCAGAAATGTTGTTAGTTCGAATCCTATAGGGGATTCGTGAGGAGTCTGCTGCTGACGATTACCAGAACAGTATTTCACAGACCTACAAAATGAAAACCAGGGTTTTTTTTCACAATACAGTTTAGGTAAAGTCATTTAAAATACGCGAATAAACAATCTTGATTGAGCTCCAGGCATAACCCGCGGATTTTGGAGTAATCGTTTGGTTAGCGAATAAGAACGAGGAATTTATACAATCAATAGATAGAGGACATATCAAAGTAAATTCGACTTCGAAAAACTAATCCGAAGTGTTTTGCAAATTTACCATCTCATCCGGTGGTTCAACACCAAGACTTTGAGCTGGGGGGCCATCCATCAGAATATTGATGTAGAGGATTTGCATAGCGTTCAATGGAGTAGGCAACGACAAAAGGGTAGATAGAGCGATGAGCGAGAGGGCTGCGATCGATCTGAAAAGATAGTAAGTTTATGAAGGCGGTGAACCACCAGGACGATGCGATCGAAATGACAAACCAGCAATCCATGTAAATGTGTTTGTCTGCCAGTGTTGTGCGATGAACCCCACTAAAGTGATCTGATCGATGTATAAGTTGCATTTGGATCATCCAAATCCTTATAAAACGATGAACCAATTAAAGTCAAGCGGGAAGTTGATCAAGTTCCAAACTAGCGTCCAGTGGTTTCTGAAGCTCAAAACACTATGGACAATAAGAATACAAGTACTGGACGCCGAAGGAGGTGAACTGCGTCTCAAGTCATAGAGTTATCCGCCGATATTCTACTGCTCTTGAATAAACCGAGTAATAAGCCTGGCTCCATGTGTTCTATTATCTTTCCAACCGACGATGTCATGAATTTCGGTAAGATGTGTAAGCCTTCAACCCGCATACTTCTAGTAGGAAGCGAACGGTAGCAAGAAATAACGATTTTCACTATGATTACGCAAATCTTGATCGTCAACTGTTCAACCAACGATAACGTTTGACGTTGAAACACACTAAAAATGAGTCAGTGGGGATCCATTTCTTGGTTTCATATCACTTTAGCAGAGACACTACCTGTTGAATTTTTACATACAAATATAGACTGGTGACAAAGCGATCAAGTAGGAACACCGATTTTTGCAAAGTGATCGCCGTCAGCAATCAGTTGCAATAATCAACACAGTATCGACTGTGTCTGATCTAACGTGAGTCACAACCGTTAGCGCAGCAATATCATTATGATTTGCGTACAAAAAGATAATCATTCAACTGTAACACCTCTTCAATGCCTAGCTGTCATGCCACCCAAGGGAAGCATGAGGGCTGGGATACTGCCAGGTTGCCCAAGCCCAGACAGGGGAAGTCGAGAGGCAGAGGTCCGGTTCGAACCACGGACCTTCCAGTCAGTAAATTCGTGCTCTAACCACTTGGGCCATCTCGCCCCATCTGATACAAAATTGGTACTTCATAGACCCAGCTAGTGCTCGTGTTGTAGTGCAGCAATATACAAGAAGAGATAAATATTCAACCCATGCAATAGAATCCTAATTGTTCGTCCGTGTGTGGAAAAAATCCTTATAAATTTGAAGCTCAGTAATTCGTGAAAAGTAGGGCTGAAACGGTCAACTGTTCAAGCGCCAAATGAAGCAACTGTTGAATGACTACACCTTTGGCGTTTCAACCCAATTTTGTAGTAAATCGGTTAGATTACGATGAGCTCCATGTCAATCGTCTCAAATCTATCAACAGCACTGTCGTGATGTCGGGTTTGTTTGACTTCTCATACAGTTGTTGTGTATGACTCCATCACAACTCGAAGACGATAGAATAAACGCATTTTCATGGAAGCCCAATTGATGGTAACGGAAACCACTCAAGAAAACTCACGTAGAACTTGGGTACAGTGATTCCAACGGAATAGGAGCATGAAGCCTGAGTGACAGACTCGCGCCGAGGAGTAGGGGATGGTGAAGTCATTCTGCAGCAAGGTATGCGGGTGACTCAACAAATGAACTAGTCAGTGGCAGTAATGGATTGCCCGAGTGAATTGTCGTCTGCTTCATCAAAACTCCGTCTCCTTATCACCTCATTCCGAAGTCGCTGATCCCAATCGAACCCAGCAGCAGTTCAGATGCATTGGCGGTCAAAGACTTGAAGATATCTCGGAATCTCTGCCCGTAGCGGTCAAGTCTCACGGGCATGCAACAATACAGCCCAAATTTTAGTACGACACACACCTCTTCAAAACCAGTGATATTGCCTTTGGAAAACAGCAGCTTTTGTGAACCTGCGTCGCCTGTGGCGTAGGCGTGACATCAGCTTATCCGTCAAGGGTCGAGTTTAGAATGCTGCGGTGCGATCCATATTACCCTACAGGTCAGAAACGTGGACGCTGCGCGCCGAGGACGTCAAAAAACTTTCAGTGTTTGACCAACGATGCCTGAGTGTGGTGGGAAAACTGGATCAGCAATGCTGAAATACGTCCAATGGTATTCGGGAGAAATAACGCCCATTATAGAGTTGCGCTAGTTTGGTCACGTGCTCCGCATGCCGGCCGACCGACTTCCTCGAAGGGTTCTTTTTGCAAAACCATGTGAAGGGTGGAAACGAACCAAGGGAGGTCAAATAATGACTTGGCAACGAAATGTGAAAGCCGGTACCAGCAAATTCAGCTGCGCTGGTCATTGTCGTCTCCTTGGATGGGGGCCGCGAGACCCTCAATGGCGGCAGCCACCACCATTGTACGATAAGTACCCGGTTCTTACAGCTGATGATGGAATGGTACGGTGTTGAACTACGTGCCAAAAGTTCACCGGTTTCTAGGGCGTCCTGATATGCTTACTGTAGATGATATTTTGTTCAAATAATGAAGCTCAGTTGTTACGTTATCCTGTGAAAAAACACACCTGGCTCTTTAAGAGTGCTCGCGCTAATCTCCGCTTATACCTCATTAGTTCAAAACTGGTAAGAAGCAGCCAGTCCCAGTGTGTTTGCGATTGACAAACCTGCGAATGTTGCCATCACCTAGACGGTGTAATAGAACATCTGGTTATTAGCTTCATGTTCGGTGCGCAGTTTGACATTAGGATGGAGGTTACTGCAAAACCTAACAGGATTTTCTCCTTCCTCCCGGGGTTGTGGTAGGTATCGAGATGACAAGAACACACCTGAGGTAAATGGTTTGTTTTATTTACGAGAGCTTCCGCTCTCTTCCCCCGACTGACCATAAAAATGCTCGGTGAAATGGGTCACAGTGGACTTGTCAAAGCCAATCCATCAACTTTTCTGTAATAAGAGCTCCGATAAATGAAATGAGCGTATTTTTTGCACACTAGAAATGATCGCTCCAGTTCAATGACCGCTGTATCAAACTGTTTTCCGTAGTATTTAGCGCGATCACATAAAATCCACCATATCGTTCAACAGTACATTTGCAAACAAGGGTAGCGGCATCCGTAGTTATATGCTTGTACCAAATGTTCATAACGGATAATAACGTCGCTAGGTGTAGGCACCTCGGAATGATTGTAGTAAGCTAGCACCAAGTCCCTTCCCCATCCACCTTTATTCTTTTCTTTACAATAAAGCTTTCAAATAAATCATGGTTGTACGGCAGTGAAGCATGCTGTTGATGATGGTGATGTAATCATGGATACACTAAGCAGATTGGTTAAAAAATGTTTATTGGCCATTGTCAATTTGTGCTGCTGCGAGTCAGACATTAATAAAGTTGGCCCTAACGGGACCTTTATTTTGTGCAATCTTGGGAGTACATGAGGTTGTGGTAACTGTGCATCCTAGACCTGACAGCTGACGAAACGTCCCCGTGACAGACTAGGTATTTCGTGTGATATTCCTCCGTCAACCCAATAAAACGTGTCCCCTTCTAGTGCCAATCAAAGACCTCGCAACCGACCAAAACGAGCGTCGTCCACCGCCCGGCACTTATTGGAAAACAGGCACTGTACGAATAAAGACATTGCATCCGGACCCTACCTCGCACAACTGATACAGGGTTACTTCGGTTTGCTGAACCAGCTGCAATTTAAAAAAGGGAAGCTGAGGTTACGTAAACATAAAGTGTTGTTCGCTTCGCTGATGCTACCGTGATTTGGGGGCGAGATGGCTCAAGTGGTTAGAGCGCGAATTTACTGACCGGAAGGTTCGTGGTTCGAACCCGACCTCTGCCTCTCGACTTCCCCTGTCTAGGCTTGGGCAACCTGGCAGTATCCCAGCCCTCGTGCTTCCCTCGGGTGGGATGGCAGCTAGGCACCGAAGAGGTGTTACAGCTGAACAGTTTAGTTTTAGTTTTACTGATTTATTGAACCTCAATCGCTTCCCGGTAAACTTTATTTCTTTATTTCTACCTTTTGCTTGCTATGATGCCTTACTATGTAGGCATCAGAAGAGATGCGTGGATTTTAGTCTTCATTATCGTGAAAATTTGTACTGCCATGGGTTCTTTTCAAGTCCGTTACACGAGAAGGTGTTGCTTCACACTTCCAAACCAATCGTACTGGCTAGTGTCGTGGTAATTCTCACACATTAGATGATAGGAAACCTCGCATGAGATTTGAAAATACTCCACAATTTGCTGACTGGGGTTCAAACGAAAACGAACTGGCTGGTGAAGGGTTCTCTCAATAGCATCTTTGAGAGTTGTCGCATGGAAACAACACGGGATTGCTGCTCCTAATCCCCATTTCAGCAAGTTGCTGCTTTTGTGACCCTGTTGTTCCTCTGATCTGTAGAATCAACTACGTCACACTCAATCATGGCGCGGATTGCACACAGGCTTCGATCTTTTCAATTGATGACGACCGGACTTACACGCGTGCGTCAGTGTTCCGATGTCGGGTACGTCAAAATTTGTTCGGCAGACTCAAACTTATTTCATGATTGTAGCGACAGGAGTGAAATGACCTAATGTTCATCTGATAGAATCATACACGACGAACTTGTATTTGGAAATAGGCAAACCCGACGTCACTGTTCATGGATTTGAGTCGATTCACACGGATTTCATCATCGTAATCCAATCGATTTACTACAAACGCTCTTCAGCGTTTTTGACGTTCCAACAAGATGTTCAATCACAAGACGTCTATTATGGCAGGGTTACCTACACAACGTATGGTTCATGAAAAACGGGGGCATCACAGGAGCTACGAGAGAGCTACGTGAAATTTCAGATGTATTCTTGCGACCGGACTGAATAACATGTAGTTTTGGACCAAGAGTGTGTGACTTTCAACTGGAAATAATAACATTGAAAGAGGAATAATGCTTTCGGCTCACAGCTATCAGATGCTGGGAGCCTTTGACAACGGGTCCTTGTTAAGAACACCACTTTTGTGCGTCATGAAGTAATGGAGAGAGATACCCGCCCCTCCCCCACCCCCACGAAAACGATTGTCTTCAGAAAGTGAAGGGATTCGGGGTCCATGTTAAATTCAATTTGGTAACGACCCAAGTCGACTTCTTTCCGTGCTCAACAGTATCTATGCGTTGGTTGATTTATCAGTTCACCGGTTTCCATTCGCAATTGGAAGTACCATATAATAGCACGAACTGTCGGCGAAATTCGCGAGAGCCAAAAGGCTAGCTTGAATAACAGTCTGAAAAATCATTTATAAACCACATCACTTGTTGTACATTCGTCGTATGAACAACAAACTGCGTCCAGCGAGTCATTGACATAAATCGCAAACATGCTCTCTTGAAGCGGTGTTAACACGGTCGTGTCAAAATACACGCCAACACAAGCCGCGTATGTGTGAAAGCAGAGTTTCAAGCGAGTGTTTTTCTGTCTACACGAAGAACTCATTTTCAGTCCGATGGTTGTCCGACCAATGCTAAGAAGACAAAATGTGAGTGTACGCCAGAATCATTCATGGATTGAAGAAAAACAACCATGTTCATCGACACACTTCGGCGGATGTTCAAGGATTTGATACTACATGTGCTACGTGTCTGTGTTGATACTACGTTAGAAAATGGCTAAACAGTCGGTAGCTGAAAGTTTAGTTTGAGAGCATACGGATGGGAAACGCGTGAGCAGATTATCATGTGTATAGATGAAATCCACAAGCTAAGGATCGAGCTTCGAGTGGGACTTATTGCAGAATCACTAACCGCCAACTTCGGTCTGTTTCGCTAAATGTAGCCACTACCGGCTTTCAAAACAACCAGAAATTGGATAGACCCGTGAGAATTTGAAGCGCTGCAACGCTGTCCTCTTGGAAAGTACCGATGTGTGTACCCGGTCGCAAACGGTCGGAGGAGTATTCAACATTTCAGGTAGCAATTTAGTTGATCTATCAACAGAGTCCTCCGTGATGAGCTCGCCAAGCTACCCAAAGGATGGTCAAAGGATGACGAAAATAAACTACAACCTGCAAGTATTCGTAGTGTCTCGCAGCAATTTTATCCGTTCCCTAAGGAGTGCAAGGCGCTCGAGTCGCGAATACGGACATTGACGAAGTGATTTTCCAGGTTACCGCACTTCTTTAACTCAGGCAACCTCACCAAACAAAACCCCTCTATAGATGACGGCACGCTGATATTCAAAGGGCCTGCCTTAGAAGTGCCGCACGATTGGTCAAACCTGTTTATCTCTCAGTGGAGCGACTGACGAATAAAATGCTACCAATGCGAAATTTCCCAAGACCATGCACCCTTCATTTCACGGAATGAGTTAACTGATGGAGATTAAACCAAGCAAGACTGCTTGAAACCGGGGGCAAGCAAATTAACGACAAACCGATAAGGATACCGGAAAACAAGGTGAGACACGCGGCGGCAATAGACAAGCGCGACAACTCACGTGCTAAGTTGAAAGCCAACAAAGTTACGAATGTTGTGAAATATGGATTTGCCCTCTTCCATAGCCGCCAAAATGGTCGCGAAATTGTCATCTAACAGCACGATGTCAGCCGCCTCACGACATACATCGGTGCCTGCGTAACCCATAGCAACTCCAATGTCGGACGACTTGAGTGCAACGGCATCGTTCACACCGTCCCCGGTCATTGCGACTATAAGACCACAATGTTGTAGGGCCTATAGGGACATGAAAATCGAAAACAAACAATACCGTATTACCGGGAATGGTGAAGATTTGACTCAAGTGAAATAGGGTGGTAGACGATGGCTCACTTTGACAATCTTGCATTTGTGTCGAGGTCCAGTGCGGTAGAAGATGGTCACATTGCGAACCCTTGTCTGAAGCGCAGTCAAACTCAGCTGGTCCACTTCTTCGCCGCTCAGACAACAGTCCCCATCTCGATAGAGGAACAGGCGTCCTCCTGTTTCCGATGCAAAAAACAGCAAATGGAAAACCTTGGCAAACCATGTTATGCATGGAAATGCAGATATTTTGTTCCACAAAAATGTGGTCATCATTCAGCCTCAACTATGTAACACACATGAAAGTATTGGGACAGAGCACATGAAGGACCGGAACCGAATGTGTCCGATGTGTTCTGCTTTGTAGCTGGACACTACGGGAGTAAATGTTTGCCAGGAGCCAAATAAGACTGCCCTGTTGAGTTCCTGAGTACCTTTGACTGTTTTTCGGGTGATTTATCAGGGAACCTGAAAAAACAGACAGTAAGGCTGAGGCAAATCAAGCACGAGATTCGCTCGATGGGTCTATGGTAACGCTGCAAACATCTATTAGCATCAGTTGTCGTGGCTTCGTCATGCTCTCCAGATATCAAACCGTCGTCTGTTGAGGATGGTGTGTGTGTGTGTGTGTTGAGGATGGTGATGGAAGGTCAGATTCCTGAAAGCAACTACTGAATGCCCGAAATCTACTGAGACCCTCAGCTCTGTAGATGTTGACCAGACAGACAACGCCCCCTCAATATACAGCGCCTCACAGCCTTCTATCAAACCCAGACAGCGCGAGTCAGCGCTGCTCAAGGTCAGACAACGCCCCCACAGTATGCAGACCGCGTGCGTCAGCATTGGACCAGGTTAGACAGTGTCCCACCAATGACTAGCTTGAGTTGTATTCTCGCACTCGCACGTACTCACACTCTCGCGCTCGCTTGTTCGGAATATAGCTGTTGTGTTCCTTTCTGTGAGTCTTTTTTCCGGCATTAGGCACTGGAGCGGGTCAGCAATCAGATACAGCAGATTAGCGAATCAGCAGACATAACAGGTTCCATTCAGAATTTACAGCAAAGCAAAAAAAGATGCCAAAACATTTGTATTGGACAGGACGCGACCCAAGTGACTTTTCCTGCAATTAGTTAGAGACGCTTTAGGACTTGGCAGATAACTGACTGTAATAGGAACCTTAGTGCACAATGCAGTGTGTTGGAAGTGCAGGCGCAACTTGAACAGTGGCTCTCAACCGGAAGGAATTCTATCCAAGAGGGAATTAATTGAAATTTAAAATCAATTCAGATTTTGCATAACATTCTGATATCCGCTGACTACTAGATTTAGTTGACTTAAGATGTGTAGACACAACATCTGTACTGCTGGAGTAGAACGTAGTTCGTCCTGTTTGGGATTCATCAGTCAAATCCTACGCAGGTGAAAACAAACGGCTGAAAGTTATGTGTAGCCCCTCCTGTGCACACACACACACACACTCTCTCCCTCCCTCTATAGTCATCGCACATATCGCGACTTGGGTGATGTGATTACAGTCCTAGACACGTATACGGGTCCAAGACCACCACAGATCACACTTTGCGCATTTTTGGAATTCCATTTGTTTCTTGGGATGCTCGGTAAAACGGACAATTTTGCGCCTTCTGCCTTAACAACGACAAGTCGTTGTGTTCCCACTAAGGTTCATTCTGCTTCTGGATTACGTTTATAAAGCTCTAAAATCGTTCAGCTGTAGCACCCTTTCGGAGCCTAGCTGCCATGCCACCCGAAGGAAGCACGAGGGCTGGGATACTGTCAGGTTTCCCAAGCCTAGACAGGGGAAGTCGAGAGGCAGAGGCAGGGTTCGAACCACGGACCTTCCGGTCAGTACGCTCGCGCTCTAACCGCTGAGCTATCTCTAGCTCTAGTCCAATAATACTTGCATTTAAACCTATTGTTGATTTCCTACTCATGAGCGACCGGCTCGAGTGACTCGGAGTATTCTCCCAAGCGGGAGAGTTGGAAACGACCGCTCGTGATATATTAAGAAACTGAAATAGGCTTAGAAACATTGCTTTATAATATGTATGGCGTGCTAGACCGCAGCCTCATCATCATCAACATCATCCCCCCCCCAGGTACAGCAACATCAGTGTTGATACTGATGATGCATCGCTGTCAGAAAACCTTCGAGAATTCAGTAAAGAAACGCATCAAAGCTAATAAAACGACTGAGTTGTGTAGAAACTTCCACACAAACTCCGGTGCTTTTCCTTGAAGTGCAACGACATGTTTAGAAGTTGCACGCTCCGAAGCATGATTCCGCATTGTTTAAATGTAAGGTTAGGGCGATGTTGTCTGCGTACTCCAGATCGACAAGGTCCTCCCCAGCAACGATTTAAACGATACAGATTTAAGGATCCTAATAATTTCATCGGTGTTAAAGCTGAACAAAAACAGAGAGAGTGTACAGCGTTGTCGTCCGCCGTTTTTGTAGGGGAGCTTTTAAAGAGCACTCCGCAAACTCTAACACTCCCGCTGGTATGTGAACACAAGGACCAAATTATGTTCATGGATTTCTGGGGCATCTCATGTTGAGCAAGCGTGGATAAAAGCACTGACAGATCGACAAACGCACCGTTGAAGTCAAGAAAAGACAGTATCACGTGTCGCTTGCATGTAGGGTGTTATTCGAACATCTGACGGACTGTGGAGATGTGGTCAATGCAGGTCCTATCCGGTCGAACTGCCGTTGGACGCTCAGGAATCAAGGTTTCGTGTACCGTTTTAGGAAGTGAACGAATCAGTGATGCCAGAAGCTTCGTAATAGCAGCAGTCAAACGGACACACCTGCTGTCCCTAAATACACTGCGGGTGAAAAAAAGAAGGCCTTCCCTGCGGAGTTGTCCATTTGAGAACACCAACTTAACAGTTACAGACTACTGAACAGGGGAGCAAAACTCTCATATGCATCTCGTTTACAAAACTCAATATCCACCTTCTCCTTGAGCGCGTCTTCCTGAACTTTTCTGGATATTCATTGGTTGTTACTCAAATCCAGGCAAATGATACAAAGAGACTACACCAATTCCGTAACAGATCTCACTTTTCAAGAGACGCAAAGCAGATTTACGAGAAGACGTGCTACTCACATGCCTCATCAGTAGTATCCACCGTTACACGGGTACCCTTTTTGAAGACTGCCACTATTATCGACTCATTCCTGGCGGTGGATGGTGCGTCCATTTTAATGATGGTTGGACAGAGTAAATATGTCGCCAGGCGGCCAGGAAAACAACAGTCTTACGAAAGCTTTAATGCTTCGAAAAGGTTGACTGGGTGGTACAACAAGTAAGAGCTCCTACATTTGATACAACTTTGGATATGTCGCCCTAGTGACCGTTAAGATCCGCCATCCGACCAGCATGTGGACGGTGGAGAAGCTAGTTCTGAGAAGTTTGTTTGATTTCCGGGTCGGGCCTTTATCCACTGACCAACCTGGTATGAGAAACTCTGCGGATGCCAAAGTGAAAAACCCCAGTACGGCTCAGTGGACCATGAAGATACACAAACCGTCACATTGCGATATGATGTAGTCTCTCCAGATGGAATCATACATTGGAGTTTCTAGATGTACGGTCAGAGTCGCGAAGTTTATAGATAGCGCCAAAATCCTAATTCCCTGTCAGAATGTAAAGATGCTTTGAAGAGCGCAGTAAAGCGAGTGGGTGGGGCTTTCGATGGTACACACTTACTACCGATAATAGTAGTTTCCAGAAAAAGATTCCTTTGGTCCAAGTGTGAAGAGACGGAGATTTCCAGCCCGGTAACGATGTATAAAAGTGGAGAGGGAGTTGCCTGGACCGGCTGACATTTGAACGAAGTAACTTGCTATTAGTTGGGAATGGTTGCGGGATTCAGTTGCCTGGAAACATCACAAACGAGAGAGGTGAGTCTCTCGCGAAACCAAATCTGTTTGCGAATGAGTGTACTTCGCTAATTTCGTGCAATTTGGTTTCAAGTAGAACATAAGGTTGACGGAAACTCGGGGACTGTGCCTAACTGATGAGCCCCGAAAAGGGCGAAACCGGTCGTGAGACTGATTTAAACTCAAAACTGGCATCACACAAGACGATGAGATCAAGATCCGCCCTAAGCGGCGTTGGGAATAAAACACAAACTGTTGGATTTCAACCGCCTATGTACTGTCATTGAACTTGTCCACATTGGAAAATGGAGTTGGGGACAAGTGTGGCGGTTAACACCGGGATATTTTTTTAGTTCAAGATCACTTTTAATACTTGTCATTAACCTTGATGGTGAACGAATTGATAAGGCCAACCGCGTGTTTTAAAGTCTACTTTGCACCAGAACTAACTGTCAGTAAGTACTGGTCCAAAAGTCAGGTTTCCGCCGGAAACAGTCCGAGATGAGACTCGTATTCGTTTTGTTCTTTGGAACCGTCACTCATTGTGAAGAAAAAAACAAATGAAGTTGATTAAACTAATGACCAGCCACTCATGGCTCACCGTCAGGCTTCAACGTGTCCATTAAAGTGTGTATGAAATGAAATGCGTGCAAGATGTTCATTGTTGATGAGTTCCGAAAAAAGGAGCAACCGCTTCTCTACTTTTTATCTGGACGGACTGGTCAATAGGTTGTGGGTTGAAATTTCAATAGGTGTTCTGTCCGTTTGAGCTGAACTACTTCCAGAAGCAGGCTGCGGACGACATGGTACAACGGTCTCATGTCTTCACCAAACGACGGTAGGATATAAGACGCGACAGCATTCATACAAGAACGCAATAAACTAGGTAACTGGGTTCTGTCCGTCAGTGCTACTAACGACAGATCCCCATCACTGTGTGGGTGATCTACGAAGCGAGAGCACTCACAAGTCAATATTTTCAAGCCTCATTGTCGAATCATTGTGACTGTTTCCATCTCTGAGTAGGGTCGTCGACCGGCACGCAAAGTGTGCGACTTAGGAAACACATCTTACAGAATGCAACTGACTCACCTATCGTGGGTGAGTTGTCTTTCCAGAAAGGCGTTGGACGAGCCTCAGCGTCCTCTGGCGAACGTCACCACAGGACCCGGAGAATTCACATGGAAAGCTTTGGCTTATCTTCTGCCCAAGTACGACTAAGTTCCTGGCCCATAAGTCAGGTTCCAGCGCACCGCCTGGTTATTTAGTCAGTCAGCCGTTCAGATCCAATCAAACGTCACACGGGAGTCATATGTGTGAAGAAGTGGCTCCAGCCTGGGCAACTGTAGACAAAATTTCATAAGTTCACCGGGACAGATGGAGCAGCCGGACCAAGTGAGTTTTGCGAAGTGTTTGGTCGGCTACCACTACTGAGGGTGAGTTTTGTTTGGCGACGGAGTTACTTGCGGGTAGAATTGTTTTTTCGGACGGTCAGTCTCATCCATTGCTTCGTTGGCCTGTGAGCTGCTTGACTGACATTCGGCCAATCGACTAGTTCCCAGTGGCCTACTTCTAGTCGCTCTCATGGTTGATCCAAACGCACAACAAATTCCTCAAGAGGTTGCTTCAGTTTAACATCTCTCATTGCACCAGCACAACTAGCAAATCTAGTGCGTGGTCGATTTGGACCACAAGGTTGTGGGCAAACAAAGTTTCCCCCAGTCGCTCTACGCCCTGTACAGAGGTTAGTTCTTCCCAAAACAAAGCCTGCTTTGAGGGGTCCCGGTGTAACTCCCACCCTCGACGAAAACAGTCCGTCAACACAACTCAAGTAACTTCTGTATGCCAAGTTACCATGGAGGCGGGTCATTGTGTTTTCACGAGAGCCCACCGGAACACTAATGTAGGTGTTCATAATTGTATGAGATTAACAAATCGATAACCCTTCTTGATACAGATGCTACGGGCATTCTAATGCGAAGAGTCTAATTCGTTTTCCAAGGCCCTCAGAGGATGCTGGAATGCAGTCTTTACCCGACCTATCAGTGGGAAAACAGCTGTAGCTCCATTATCAGCGGAAGTGCGCGTTGGCGTTTTTTCGGATGAGTTGCTCAAAGATCATGGATGGTGAGTTCTGAGTTTGAATTTTCAAGTCTCACAGTGACCTCCTCAAACTTGGCGAGGTGGCTCAGTAGTCAGAGTGCGAATTTACTGACCGGAAGGTCCGTGGTCCGAACCCGACCTCTGCCCCTCGACTTCCCCTGTTTAGGCTTGGGCAACCTGACAGTATCCCAGTCCTCGTGCTTCCTTTGGGTAGCATGGCAGCTAGGCACCAAAAGGATGTTAAAGCTGAACGATTGTTATCCCTTATTACATCCTCAAACTGCTCGAACCTGTCATACACGGCTAGCCGATGATTTGTGAATATGCAAGGTTTCGTACAACATTGAAGAAAGTATGTGGTCACGAGGTATGTTTCTTCTAAGGAGGAAGTTACACTAGGGTCCGTTTAGCGATGCAGTGAGTGTCCGATAGGTGGTCCAGTTGCGGGCAATACATCCAGCAGGGTCCATGTTGAACAGACGGAAAATACCAAGACTTTCGGAGAATGTCCTGAGCAAGTAAGAAAGATTCCAGGGAAGTGTGACGTTGCATTACATTGCTCCAGATAGGCCCGATTCTCTTGGATGCAAATTTACAAGCACCCGCGTACACATGGATTAGCCAGCATTGCTAATATGGTTAACTGAGATCCTGGTAAATATGGGCGAAATCGTCCAAAAGCGAAACGTCGCCGGAAACAAGCAATGGCTGAATCTTCCGGTCTCTACAATAACCCCAGCATCTTGGTTTACCACAAAGTCTGCTCTGGATTTGAGTCTCAAGAACTATTCGCCAGCTTGAACCAAACATATAACTTCTCTGGTGTGAAGCAAAATATATATTAGAAGCACGAAACGATAACTTGTCGAGAGAATAGGTAAGCTGGTCTAATTTCAAGATAAAAACTGTAGACGCATTAACAAGCTCAGGGATTGGAGTGCGCCATTTATCGATTTCGGTTCAATGTGCAAGCTATAAAGCATGTATCGTGGGTACATTGGTTCCAGCTGCTAAAGTTTTGATCACCTGAGAGAGTGGGAGAGTGTGGAACACACAGTCGCGCATGAGAGCCGATGGCACGTTCAGTTAGTTCACGAACCGGGTAGCTACGCATAGAAGGCAAGAGCTCTGAAGCACGAGCGCCACTGACTGCGCGATGGGGCCGTTTCTGCCAATGTCATTAACCATTGGTGAGTTGAGTCCTGGGGTCCCCATCCAGGGAGGCTGCCGTTGTCGACCCGACTAAGTTTACTGGTTTCCATACTTCGTTGCCAGGTCAGGGGGCGAGATGGCTCAAGTGGTTAGAGCGCGAATTTACTGTCCGGAAGGTCCGTGGTTCGAACCCGACCTCTGCCACTCGACTTCCCCTGTCTAGGCTTGGGCAACCTGGCAGTATCCCAGCCCTTGTGCTTCCTTCGGGTGGCAAGGCAGTTAGACACCGAGAGGGTGTTACAGCTGAACGATTATTATTATTTTTTAGGTCATACACTGTCCACCTCCTGGTCGATTCCACTCAGTACAGAGCTGGGCGAAAAGAGGTATGTGTGGCAGACGGTCCTCTGGTATGCGGACTAGATTTGCTAACCTGTGTAACCTATGAAGTGTGAGTAATTGATCTATCGTGTGAGAATATATATCATCACATCATCATATATCATTGATACTGGTAATATAATCGACTCGAGCGAGTCATCGCTCCGTGTCATCAGTGCCTCGTATTTCGATATTGGTCCACAAGAGTGCCTCGAGAACAGCCGTGGCAGTGCGGCTAGGTGACCCGGCACTATGAACCTTGTATTTGCCTCAGATATGCGAAACGTACTGCCAGACCCACTCATCCCATAGCACTTAGAAGACGTATTGTCTGGTCAGAACGGAAAAAATCCCACCAATTAGCTGTTATGTTGTCCCTAGTGTTTTGCTTACCTGAAGAATTTTATCCGTTGTTTTGTCGTCGCCGTTATTTTGACCGAAGATGACCTCGAAAACATTGTTTCTCATTTCAAACCCTATGTATGATGAATTTATAAGATAAAAGATGATGTTCAGCTAGCTATCGCCTCATTAAAACTTGTTTGAGGATCAGACCAGAACTTGGGGTAAAAGGGGGAAAGCTAGTAAAAGGACTACGAAGGAAAAACGACTGACCACAGAAATGGTACAAACAACCACTAACCAATAGCTTTGGCTGTTTCTACCGAGTCCCCGGTGATCATCACCACACGAACGCCCGACTCCAGAAGAGTCCGGACGCAAGCTTCCACACCAGGTCTTGGCGGGTCCAACAAACCCACGAGTCCATGAAACACCAGCTGCTCAGGATGAGAACCTTCGGCCAAAGCAAGAACACGCAAGCCAAGCAAACCGAGATTTGCAGCTTCTTGAAGAATCGCGCTTCGATGCTCCAGAGTCAATGGATAGGGTGAATCGATTGACCGGACGGGTGAGTTATCAGTACAAACCGCGTCATTGGGAGACTGACTACCTGTCGAAGATTCAAGACTGTAAGGCTTGTGAACATAGACGCACTGTTGGAGAATTCGGTCTACGGCGCCTTTGGCAAAATACACGGGTCCTGTGGAAGGCTAGAGGGTTAATAATAAGGAGGCGAATGTGACATACAAGTCGAAATGAACTCAGAAAGCGAATCATCCTAGTTGTTCTCATTAGTTTAACTCTATTTTTAAACTGCTTCGGAAAGCAGCCCTAAAAATAATTTATATTCCTTGTTTAGGAGAGAAAAAGAGGAAGGGAGAACAATCTGGTTGGGTACCTAATATGCGTGGGAACCTTCCGCTAAATAACAAATTGAAACAGTTGGATGCGATATATCGTGTAAAAAGCTCAGACTAATAGCACGGCTTGGGTCTTGGTAAAAACACATAATTAATTGTAAGTCGTTACTACATCCCATGTAGCATGTTTGGTCCCAAGACTAGCGAGGGTACTTCCGATGTCGAGCTTCAGAAAGCTCCGATCGGAAATTTATGCTTCCAATCTGGCCCTCTCTATGCGCATGCAGTGGAGAAGTATTCATCAGCACCTATCGCGCGGGTAGTCCTTTGGTTCTAGGAGCTACGTCATTCGTTCCCAGTGATCACATTTCCGAAAGACTATTTTGCGGATTCACGCTCCTCCCCGTTCCTCGCGGAGACCTCGCATCCGTTTTTCGGCAAACCAAAACAACCAGCAGTGCGCCCATGTAGACGAGCTTCTGAGCAGCTCGAGACCCAATGTCCAGGATATACGGTTCAACAAATAAGTCTTGACAAGGGACTCAGGACTAGAGGGTGAAGTAAAAACTGTCAGAAGTCTTGTAGCATAGCAAACGCATGCTTAGCGAGGTCGTTGCCTATGAATATTGAGCGTTTTTGAGACAAAGCACAAAAGACAGACTACGCTGCCCCTCATGGTATTATTGCTCGAATGTACCCCTCTGAAAGGCCAACCGAAAGAGACTGGCCAAAATTGGCCTCTTCAGAGAAGGTGCTACCAACAAAAAGATGCTCCACGGGAACTGAGCCCGATATGGATATCTGTACTATTATAGTGGAGTGTAGAGAGCAACGTCACCGCAATTCTAGTTCACCAATCAGCGTTGAAACAGGTGGCACTTACCACTTGTCCATTGCGCATGCAGCTGATCATCATCATCTTGGTCTCGGAACTGAACGACCATTCGTGTAGACGAGTGTAAAGTTGCCGCATGTCGCCAATTCTAAACTGTAGAAAAACAGGTTGAAAAGATACATCCAAAGGATTGGGCATAGTGTTTGAAAAAAAGAGCTCACAAATATATGACTATGGGCACCACTGGTCGGAAAAGAGGCATTCAATGTCGACACAAAAAACGAGGTTTTAAAAAATCTCCATACGAAGAGAACTCATAGAATATGTCCATTACATAGTTGAGTTTAAAGTGGAGCGAGAAATCAGCATTAATTATACGCACATTATTCGTGGGACTTGGAAAGTCAAAATAGAAGGGACTAACCTATTTAAAAGAAATCAACCATCAATGTGTCGAAATATTGATAGCTCGGGTGTGTTTACTGGTGATTGGTCACGGCCACCTGATCAGCCATTAACAAGTCAATTGAATATGCGGTCCCACCACAATCAGAAAATACTGTGACCGCATTGCCCAGGGTCGCCGATGTACCATTCTCGCACGACGAAACTCGGAGACCAGCAAATCGATTCCCAGGTATTTGGCGTTTGTTCCGTTCACCTGAAATTGAGCCGGGAAGGCACAAGAGTCCGGTTGGGTCTTGTGATGTAAATCGTTATCAGAATGGAAATGCTGACTGAAGGGTGAGTCAACATGATTTATTTTTCGTTCAGCAATTCCCTAATTGTGAGTACCCTAGCTTATAATCCACACTTATGGATGAACGAATAATTATGAAAAAACAAGGCTTTGTATCTTCAGATTCAATTTTTAACAAATTGGTCGTCTCTCGTTAGAATGTTCAGCGTGTTTTATTCCACTTATGCAATGGGGAATACATTGAAAGTTTGCGAAAGCTAACACTACGAAAGTTTAGCTTATCAGCTATCAAAAGGTACCAAGGTACGAATAGAATCCCTTGGGCAAGAAGAAACACAAGAACTTAGCTTCTACGACGGGCAATTGACTCGATTGAGATGACTATGTTTCCTTGTGCCACCACCTCCACTGGAGATCGCACACAGACGTGATGGTCAAAAGGACTATGCTCGTGGGGAAGACGATGAAAACATCGTTACGGCACAATTTGGGTCGGTGAACAGCTGGAATAGAAACCGCGAACATTACCAATTTTTACTTCACCTGATATTCACGATCGAATAAGTCACTGAACAAGGAGCCGTGCAGGAGTGGATACACGTTCTAGCCACGTCATTCAGCACCTAATCAAGTACGCGTCTCTAGCCTTTGGACTTCTAATCCTGTCCTGCGAAGTGATGAGGTCCAATGACCACCAATGATCTGTTGAAGGTCCACCAGCCACCCATAGGCGTGTCGCCCTGTCAGGAAGCCAAGTTTTCCTTCACCGTCATCCTACTCACTGAACGCCAAAAGTGATTACATCAACTCAGTTGTCCAAGCGCTGTCCCCTCGGATCTTTTCACATGGCTTTGCCTGTCTACCCAAGAAGTGGCTTACACCAAATGTCGGCAGCCACAGGTAGGCAAAGCAACGAACGAAGATGAGTGAAATGACCCAACGTCATACGATAGGCTCTTTCAGGAGATACTGCCTGACCAGCTGGTCTATCGTGGAACTGAAGTCGACGTCCAACTCAGGTCCTTTTAGTCCATCTAGAGGGTGAGTTGATGGGGGCCAGGTGTACCGCTCGCGTATCCTGATACAAAAATAAACAAGCCACGTTTACGATGTCGAGACGCATTCATCTTGATTGAACCAGTCAACCTAACATTGCAACAAAGACTGTTTACTGGAATCCAGTCCAGTAAGGTACAATCATCCCTGGGATCAAGCCAAACTCCCACACCGTAAATACCACGAGCCACTGCATGAGGATCACCAGACACGCAGTGAGTAAAACGAGAAATCTGGGTTCGTACTGAGAGGTATAACCACACTGGAGTCTTGTACGCGTGTTTCGGAGACACAACACACATCGACCGAAAGAGGGAACAAAGGCTGAGCAAGATCTGCCTTTTGGCCAATGCGATACAGAGTACGGACGATCGAAGCAGCAATGTGGAACAAATGTGTTGAATTTAATAGGTTTTTAATTTGTTTTACTGGGCTAAAGCTTAGATAACTAGCAACGGTTAGGCGAATGACAGCTAAACGTGTCAGAGGCAGTTGAATGAGGGACGAGTGGCGAGGAGTCCATTAATGTAGACCTTTAAAGGCGAATGATACTGCTTGATTACCCAGGTCGAGGAAGGGGGGTTTGGTTGATCTACGTCACCTTGGGCCTTTGACTCAAAAGTTCGGTCAGTCGGTGGGAGGAAATAGGGTTTCGTTCTGGGACCCTGTCCCTAACCTCTGATTCAAAAGTCTGTACAGGGAGGCATCGGTTGTTGGGGTCTTTTTGGGGATCCACCCCAGAGCCAATTACTCAATAGTTTGACCCATGTGGCAGCAGGGGGCCAGCCAGGGAGTAAGGCATTACTGTCTCACCCCTAATGCTACTGCGTACAGCAGGTGAATTTTGAGCAGCAGGACTCTGGTTTTAAAATTATTTCGACCGTATTGAATAATGCACCGGCGGTCACGGACAACCATTGAGCGATTAGACTGTGCGACTTTTAGGGTCAACCTTTTCGAACCCGTCCTCCCTCAGAGAAAGGCAGCATCGTTGCTCCTAAAAGATATGCCTGGGAGAAACACCTTACTACCTTCACACTCCTATCGCAGGGGACGGTACGACTTTATCTCCAGACCACCTCGTAATACGAGTAATCTCAGTATGGGGACTTCGACGGGCTCTCCTCGTTGGCCTTCCTGGTAAGACTGGACGTTTAAGAACCCAGTCCCAGCCAGCATATCCCGGAAAATCAGAGCAACACGGCATCCCGACCACCATGACAGTGCGACAGCTTCAGGGTGAAACAAGGTATATGGAGCACATTTGAAAGTGGTTTCTCAAGGAGTTGGTATCGGCAGTTGTATACAATACAATCAGCTCGGTTTGAAAGTTTTTACCAGGACTCTGGATAGATATCAGCCATATGGACGGAGCTGCAGAGTCAGTCAGAGGTCCCAACGGAAGTGGAAAATTGATGGTGCAACCGATGTTTCAAATAAGGTTTTCAAACCGACATGCTGCTTGGGTTATAGAACCAATGAGTTCGGTCCACAAAGTGTGGATACCTGTCCTTTCCACTGTTGCACTGGCAAACCTGCACATGAATACTGGATCAATTTTTGAGAATATATTAATTATGGAACTCTTACCTTTGTAAACAAGTTGCTGTTCAACCTAAAATGGCTCTTACCTGACTGGCCAAACGCAAAAGCGCACCTTCAGTAGGTTGTCCGTGAAGTTTTCCGTCTTGCAAAATCGCGTTGTTGCATATTGATCCAATCTAATGGAAACAACAGTGAAGCGTGGGTTGATCTAAGAAACGATTGAATATCTGTGGTGACGTCAGTTAACTGTCTACTAGAGTACTCTGGTCGATGAGGAAACCTCAAACAAGACAAGCAAATTTATAACCTTTGGAAAGTTGGTCACTGATGGCAATTTTTTCCGAAAAGATTCACACATGTACGAAACCATCATCATCATCATCGACAGCATGACACCAGTGTTCAACACCGATGCTTCGCTGCCGTACAACCATGGTTTGTTTGAAAGACTTATTGTGAAGAAAAAGAATAAAGATGGACGGGGAGGGGACTTATTGCTGCCTTACTACAATCATTCCGAGGTGCCTACACCTCCAAACACTCATTCAGGCAATCTGGATAGAAACTGACAACAAGATCGCCACTGACATCGGTTGGCAGTCATATCTTGCAGCGTCTCCAACCAGGTGAACTGGGGATCACGCGGTCCCCATCCTGGAAGGCGAGTAGCACCGACAGTACGAAACAAACCAAAAGTCATTTGAAACGATGGATGCATACGGTCACTACGTGAATCAATCATGTTGGTTTCTCCAACCCCAAACCAATTGACTATGGCAAGGTTTTTTGTGTGTATAAGGTTTGTTGGTAATGGTCATTGATCGTTAGCCATCTGAACGATATCAGTAAGGGTAGAGTTGGGGAGCAAAACTCGGAACGGCGTCAGCTCGAGAACTGTTGGCTTGAATGAGCCACTTTTCAGTTTTGGTCGTGAACTCGGGTAGACTGCTCACACAAATATGGAAAGATATTCTCTGAGGTGCATCACTGTCACTGTACATGTCACTGCAACTGTAGCTGGATTGAACTAAGGCATGTGACACGGAGACCTTGAGTGTACTATTTGTCTATGTGTCCTATTGAAAGTACCATTCCCCCTTGCTGTAGGGATTACATCTCATCGTGAATACCGACAAACTTTGATCAGCTGTCAGTGGATAACAAAATCTCTGTTACAACTTCTTTATCGTGCAACAGAATCGAAATTACGAATCCGTCCGCCTATCCAAGTTTGAAAGTCAACAGGGTAGAGAGGTGCAACAGAATCGAAATTACGAATCCGTCAGCCTATCCAAGTTTGAAGGTTAACAGGATGGATTTGAATTTGAATTTTAATACGACGTGGTTAGTGCTGACGTTTAGTGACAAAAATATCCAAAAAATCGAAATCAACGAAACTTTCTACTCCAAAAGATACCGGTAATTTGGAGCGTAGAGTTGTGGAGTTAAACACTCAGTCACCATGACAGTGTTGACATGGAACTCAAATGAGACTCGAAAAAACGTTGGAAATACACTTCGAGTACAATATCAGATTCGCGAAACGGATGGCCTCCAAGATGACAGTGGTCTGCTCAAATTCCCATCAACTTGATAATAAGGTATCGACGAAAAATACTTCGATATTCTGAGTATCGGCACCTTCGACTGTAGAATATCACAAATGAGAAATTCATAGGAGTATAATTAGAACGCCAGGTCGACATCTTAGGTTGCACAGGCATGCTCAGTTCCAAATGTGCCCAATTTAGGGTGCGAATTCTTCGCGGACTATGTCCGCTTGCTGGGCTCCAAAAAGTCGAAATCGATAGTGGGCTGTCGGAGGGTTCTCACGACCTCAGAAGTGGCATCCGGTCTGGGCTGTTGCTCGTTCATACAATTAGAAATGTACGCAAATTGCGTATGGTCTGAAAGGACTGATATATCGTCCATGTGTCGTTCTGGAAGGTTTGCAATGCGCAGGGACGCATTCTCCTCAGATATGCCGACAAACACGAATACACAGAAGCGTTCCTGTTCAAGATTCGTTCACATACTGCGTCTGCGAATAAGAGTCCTTGTGAGGATAGATTACCGCAGGGCAATGACCAAACCGGGGATGGATGACATTCAGTCGAAACCGACTAGGCCACTGAAGACAAATAGTTAGTCAGACTGAAAAGTTATATAAAAAAGTCAAAAAATTATTCAGCTGTAGTACCCATTCGGTGCCTATCTGCCGTGCCACCCGAAGGAAGCATGAGGACTGGGATACTGTCAGGTTGCCCAAGCCTAGACAGGGGAAGTCGAGAGACAGAGGTAGGGTTCGAAACACGGACCTTCAGGTCAGTAAATTCGCGCCCTAACCATTGAGTCACTGAGTCATCCTCAGGCAGGCATCTTCAAGTTGACTGGAGATCCTCGCCTTTGAACACTGTGAACATAAAGACTTTTTAACAATTTTTTTCGCGACCTTATGATAGCAGCTTCATGGACGTAACCATTTTTCATATGATTTCCTTAACTTAGAGAACCCATTATGCATGTTCAATGCGACTACATTTTCAGGGTAGAGGTTGGAGTAACTTGTGATCTGCACTCAAAACACCCTGACCGCACAGTCGTATAGGCTTCAGCGGTGCCACTTCTACTGTTCCCGTCCTATGGCTGAAGAAGTCGCCATGTTCACAGTCCGATTTCCTGTTCAAGGAAAGCATCCTGCGGGAGAAGTTGCTGACGGTCAAACAAGTCGTTTGAATATATTCTTCCCGAGGGTCCAACCGTTCTGCATTGCTGAGCACCAGGGAGAAAGGTCAGGTTTTGGAGCTTGTGACTGAAAGAGGCTGCACATGCTCCCGAAAATTACTGTTCCGATGGGGAAATCTAGGCTATGATTACGACGAATAGGTGAGAACCCCCGTAGCATTTAGATACAATCCCTTCGGCTAATCCACGCGAACTTTTTTTAACAAGGAGAGGAATCATACCGATAAAACCTCATAACAAAGCAGAGGAAGTGACCTAGTGAATGAGGATAGAGGCACAGACAAAACGGGTCATACGTACGTACACAAAAGCAGGCATACGGCTTGTGTTGTAGATAGGGCTGATTACCAGGTAAACTATTACAACGTTGGCCTCGTGGATGTGACCGTGAGTTCTCAGTCGGACGCACCAGCTGGACGGGTTTACACGAAGGTTAGCAGAACAATCAAGCTCATACCCTAAGACAATGCTCAGCCCGATATTCACCAGAACGGCGCTGGTGAGGAGCAGCTAAGTATAGTTCCGAATGTAAAAGTAGTAGCCAATTCCAGTGGGATCAAATCGATAACGGGTGTAGCGGAAGGGTGGACAAAATGTGACTTCATAATTGCCTCGAAAAAAACGGGACAACTCAAAGTAAAGTAGGATGCGGACAACCGATGTTTAAATAATGCTCATTTTTCACCGGCACTGCATAGTTCCAGCAACTCCGAACGATTTCTTATCTTCCAAACTCCAACGGAGTTGTGGTCTGTGCTCCGAAAATTACCAAGCTATCAAAACACTCTAACTCAGGGTGTATTTATGAAACCAAAGGTTTGGGTTAGGTTGTGATCATGGACCTATCTGTGGAAGGAGATCTAAACCAGATTTTGTATGTGAAACGCTAAGTCTGGTGGAGGAACAACCGGTCAGAGAGTCATAACAGAGACTCAGTGTAAACAAGTGGAAGATGAGTACCAAGAATGAAAAGGCCAAAGAAAATTTCCACAGATGATGCACTCCAATGAGACAGTTTCTCAACAAGCAAAACACAGCTCACCAGCAAACGTGAAAGGCAATCCAAAAAGGCCGCATACAAGCTCCGAATTCAAAAATAGACTGGTTCAACAAATTGCTAGCTATATTGAAGCATCTGATGGTTAGGATTGGGGACAAAACCACTCAGAGCACCGCAGTTTCTTTTCTGCAGTCATCTAGAAAATATCTTGTACGTTCGCCTGTGGCTCTATCGGTTGTCCATATGTTCCTCGAGTTAGGAAGTTTGTTTCCAAACGTGTTATGAAGACCTGAGGGGGGATAAAACGTTTAGAATACAAATTCCAAGCTCCAGATAAATGTGAACCATTGATACATTTATCCGAACTGCCGACATTCTTCAACGTGTCTAGCCCGTGTTTTTGTTCAGTCGGATTTAAGTAGCACTCACCTCAATAATGCGCTGGAAAGCGATGGGACAGGTTGAAGGCGGCAGGAGATCCACAGTCGAATGTGTTCGTGAATGTGGATAGATAGAATGTGAACGGAAAATCGGAATCCCAGACTCCGCACATGGACCAACAACGGAGCTTGAATCCGCCGAAAATGTGCGATGAATATTGGGAGTGGACGATGATATGGCTAGGGGTAATCCGTCCAGTCTCGACTGGACCGTATAGTGTTCCAAATCGCTCGACACAATCTGTGAAACAGTCATTTCATTCTTTGTCATAGTTCCAGTTTTATCCGCGCATACCACATTCACACAACCTGTAGTGCGATCGAGTGTGCAAGATGGGGTAAACGCAAAGGTCCAAAAATATGCACATGAAAAAGAACTGGGAAAAGTGATGGGGAACAACATGCAACGTTGTGCTACAAGCAAACAGTCTAGATTAAACAGCCTTGCCTTCGTCCCCTTCTCACATCGATTGCGGTCCCGTCTTGGCGACAATGCTAGTTACAACATGAATTTATTCAGACAGACAGCTGTCCACACTGATACCGCTGGAGTGACGAACGTTATTAACAGTTGAACAAGTTCTATACTGGTCCTTCTACTCCAAGCTGCAAATGAGCTAGGCTGTGTTCTGTTAACTAGGCCAAGTTAGCATAGTTAATGAAGCCTGCAAACGCCAACTGAACTAAGGAGTTCCGGTCCGAAATCGGCTCGAAGAGTGGCAGGAAGATTGAGCGCCATGTGGTAGATAATATGGAGTTTCTTTAATTACAAGGTCAAAACACAGCGTAGTGGAGTAGGTTTTTGTAATCCGACGTTTCGGTTACCGTGGAAGACCTTTCTCAAGGATTTCTACAATCAACTGAATACGAGTCAAATGCAGCGACATTTGGATTGGACCTTAGCAGGCACTGTAAACTGGTAGCTGTAACACACCCTTTCGGTGCCTAGCTGCCATGCCACCCGAAGGAAGCACGAGGGCTGGGATACTGTCAGGTTTCCCAAGCCTAGACAGGGGAAGTCGAGAAGAGGTAGGGTTCGAACCATGGACCTTCCGGTCAGTAAATTCGCGCTCTAAAAAATTGAGCCATCTCGCCCCCCACTTGAGCACAGTGAACAGATGTCAAGCACAGATCTCAACAAGGACGCATCACAACCTGCACAACAACAAACGGGAGCACATTCTAATCAGAGTACACACACGCACCCACGTACACGCTAGCCCAATCTGACTGCCAACTGATCACAGAGATGCACCAATCAGAAGACACGGTAGTGGACCCAGATGTCGCTGCATCTGACTCGTATTCAATTAATTGTGGAAATGCTTGAGAAAGGTTGGCCACCGCAACCGAAACGTCGGATTACAACAACCTATTTCACTACGCTGTGTTTTGACTTTATAATTAAAAAATCAAATTCCATGCCAACTGAATTACCTTTGAAAAATATATTGCGAACTAGCATACAACATCGCAAGATCTGTTGAGATAACACGGTGCTAGATTACTGCTATGTTGATATCACCGAGAATGGTCCTAGAAACGCACGCTGTCCCAGTAGTGGTGAGTTATAGTTAATCGTGGAAAGTCAAGCAGTATACGGATCAAACAAATGGAAAGAATCCTAGTGATGAGCATTTTAGAAGTGACATACACGATTAAGATCACTTCTTTGAGGAAACCAAGACCCTTTCCGGCGTGGGCGTAGGGGTGTGTATCAAGGACCGACATCTGACAGGTGGTCCAAGACGAGAAGAGAGCCACAGAGAATTTCCTCTGTACCAGAAACTCGTACTCCAACCACTGAAATAGTTTGGGCTCTATTTCTGTCGGCGATTCTCAACCGAGCTATTCCTCAAACTCACCTTGTAAATGCCGTTTGAAAATACCAAGTGGAAGCGTCCAAACTTAGCCTGACACAAATGTACTGGAAATTCAGACAAATTCAGACAGTCTGTGAAGTAGTCAAAAGTAAAATTACAGGACTGCGGACAGAAGCGAATTGCAGTGTGAATCACACACCTCGTCAGTGAAGGAAGCTGGGGGCATCCAAACATCTTTTTGGTCTCCCTCTTTGCTCATGGCATCCCAAATTTTCAGGGCAAAACAGCTCGAGTGTTTTCACTTGACGGCTGAGAAGATGCATCTCAACAGAAACGCACTGAACTTTGTTGTATTGAATGAAACATGAGTGTTAGACAACACTCCGCAAAGTTGGTCGTGTTATGTGATACAACCAACGGTTTTCAGTTGACGGCTTTCAGAAGTTAATGCACAAAAACAATGCACAAGATCTCTCAACTGAAGTGACGTGCAGTTTTCCTTTTCCGGAGAGACCATAACTGTTCGTTTCTCTGAAGCTTTCTGCAGGACCCTGTCAGGAAAACGTGCTTGAGTAATACATCGCATCTGACAGAACCTTCAAGTGACCTCTCAAGGGCGTTCCTCTCTAAAACTGGCACATCTAAAGGATTCCTTTCAAAAGTCAAACGTTTGTGCATGTCATGGATCCGATGCATTGCGGTTTATTCAGATAGCGTTCATTCTCGTCCTAACGTCACCATCATGACTGACCGGATAACATGTACTTGACACTTTATTTACGTGAGCGGTAGATATCTTCCTCTACTGTGTGTTACTTTGAATTATCGGCTGCCGTTCGTCACAGATCTGTCTAGATGCACATTTTTCATGAGTCGGTTGTGCTGACTTCCACCGCCAGCGTATCATCCGATCTATGCAAACACCACACTTAGTGCCTTTACCTGCTGTGGTTGGTGTAATTGTCTTACACTCTGATGATGTGCAGTACCAACCTGTACTAGTAAACCGACCACGGTCAAGCCATAAATGCAAACATATGTGACAGAACGAAGGTAAGGAAGTGGCAAAGACGCGTGTAACTACTGTCACGATATCGCACACTAAACGTCTCTGTGAAGAGATAAATCTAATTGAAACGATGTAGGGAAGATGAGAGTGGAACGGGGTATTCGATAGAAAAAAAATATTTTCCCATGGTCGATGGGATATTGTACACCAAACGAATAGTGAGGGTCGCCAGTTGGAACAGCAAAGAATGGTCATTCGTGAGGGGATCACTTCGCATTCAAACTATGGGATGACCAAACACTTGACCACGAGATGTGACCACGAGAAACGTTGTCCAGTTGGAGATGGGAGAGATTCACGTGATTTTCCTCGCAAGTGGAAGGAAACCCCACAGGGTACTGTGCAAAACCGGTCTCAAAGGAGAGTGCGCTAACTCTCTGTATAGTTAAATTTTGTTTACCGTGTGCAGAACTCACGAAAATTTAGATCTGATCAGTTCTTTTCTGTGTTTATTACAGCACACGCAACACTCTTTATGGGGCTGCTGAAAGTTCTTCGATGTCCCACAAGGGGTTCAATTCAGTCTGTCGCTAACATCAACCCAATTTGCAGACGAATCTAGTTCGCGAAGGACGTCATCAGTTTAGCGTGACAGCTAAATAGGCTCAATGTAAACACGAGAAGATTAACCCGCATAGAACGCCCGTGCCTCTCATCTTCCGAAATCGCTTTAAGCAATTGTTCTTGATGGTGAATTCATGCACAATGTTAGCAGAAACGGTCCCGTGTTAATGAGGACCGCGTGACTGGGCACACTCAACACACCTGACTCAGCTTCGTAGTCAGTGGTGTTCCCGTATCGAAGCCGTCGTCCTAAATTCGTAACCGCCGAATTTTCCATTTTATCGAGCTACCAGGGCAATTCAACATCAACCGGCTGATTGGACTATCGTATCCGTCCCTGTTTAGCTTCCTTCTTGGTGAGTAAAATCATTGCAGTCGGAACCCTCACACATGTTTAAAAAGTCAAGTGAAGTGAACCGATTCGTGCCGATTTGACAAAATCAATAGCTTCAAATGTCCCCAGAGTTACTGAAGTTTATAGGCAACGCTTGAGAATGGTTCATGAAAACTAATTTACGGCCAACCGGGGTTGTCGTATGATCTGGCACGTAAATTTCAATCCCGATCATTTTTTTGAGAAGGTAAGGTGCAGAAAACAATCGACGGTTCACAACAAAAAACAGGATTGGGGGGCATTAAAATGCTCGTGAACTGAGCTTCATCAACACCCGTCCAAAACGGACAGTTTGTACTTTTTGGTTGCAACAAAGCAATACTAATTTTTTCCAAATATGTTCACATATTTTGCAGACAAAGTCGATCGAACGTTGGTGGCCTAACCTTTTCTTTGTAGATGGAAGAACCCATATGATGTGTGGGACGCTATCCTGAAGCTTATTTGTAAAGTTGGGGCGGATGAACACACTTGAACACTTGACGGGCCCGTTTCAAGTGGCATCTAGCAGGTTTTTTGTGAGATTTAACTGCAAGACTTTTTGGAAATCTCCATCAAGAAACATAAATGGATCCAAATACCGACAGGCGATAACTTGTGTGGGGCGACATCTTGCGGACGCTCTTGTTGACCGCAGCACAAGCCAGAATAGCGAAGAAACGGGCGTGCAAATCAACATGGGAAACTCGAAATTCAAATGCAGATCATGTGCCACCAGATCAAGTAACTTATGGATCAGATCGTTTTAAGGGGAGTAGACTGACGCTTGCACAGCCTTTCACGTCACCGTAACAGGTGAAGGACATCTCTCTTGAACTTTTCTGAAGCTTGTGCGATTTAGACCGGACCTCCGCTGTCGCAATGTTTGGCCCAGCTATTGCGTCTACTCTGGTCCATACGACCCAGCAGTCCACTTTGTGCGTCCCCATTTCAGTATGAAGTTCGGACATTCAATGAGTATTGAAATATTCGTTTATTCGTTGCCTATGTGAAGTGTAGAGTTATTGACAAGACTGTCCCGCACAAACTTTCTCGTGGCAATGTTGCGCAATACGGTTCGGTCGACCGCTCTGCTTGCTTGTTACTTCGCTCGCCAACCTGACTCAAAAACGTTTCGGCGACAACCAAAGAAACATTGTCGATGTGCCATCGGGTGGCTCATGAAGGATTTTACACAGATGAGAGGTTGGAAACAATTTCCGCGTTATTCTTTGGGCGAAAAAACACCACTTGTCACGTGAGTAGGCTTGCGCAATTCGTGCTTTTGGTGACTGTAGTTCGGTTGTAAATGTTGTGACCAAAACTAAATTGCAAGTAGAAATGCCATGGACCAGTTCGAATTCGGAGTATATTCGCCGATTTGGCAGCATTCATCATCATCAAAGACAGAAACATCAGCGTTGACACCGACGCTTCACTGCCGTACAACCATAAAGTTCGCCTAATTTCATATACTATATATATATATATTGAAAATGAAACATGGTCCATAGAACCAGTTGAGCGCCAAGAAGGGCGAAACCGGTCGTGGGCTGTCGAAGAGTTTTCAGCAACCTTATCAGTAGTCCATTACGAATAATTCCCTACTGTTCCTGAACAGATCTATTATCAGATTATACAGGTGTGCAGTAATCGACGCCCATCGAAATGAGTTGAGAGGAACTCTGTGAGTTGCTAGCTGTGACAAAAATGAGAAACTACAATAAGTGGAATCCAAAAACTAGACAAGAATGACGACGAATACAGCTTGGTGTTACTAAATCAGTACGTGGGAGGAGCATAGCCATCAGAAACATTAGCGGGCAATATGGAAAACCCCAATCCAAACGCATTCTACTGTATAGGCTCGGTGAACTCGAACCACAAAATGTTTTTTCCGTAACAAATGATAATAATGGTAAAAGTAATAAACCTCACCAAGTGTCTCCACTGCGGGCAACTTCCGAACCACGGCGTTTCGTGCAGCCATACGCATTTGTCCAATGGCTAAAGTTACCGTGACAACGATAGGAAGACCCTCGGGGATGGCTGCTACCGCCAGGCTAGTTGGTGATAAAGGACATACAAACAAAAAATACTATGCATTTTCTTAACATAAAAAAAGAACTCACGTCATCATGTGAAATGCAAATGGAAAGGAAAACAAGACTTTTACCATAGGCAGTTGTCCGCACCAGACTAATATTGTGGATGGAAGTTAACTAGTCCATAGGACCCAATCAAGATACGTCTAATGAGATGAGTGTCTTGAGACCAAAGTTCGGAAAATTGGGCAGGCAGCGACCGCACTAGGTGGCAGAACAGAACTAAAAAGCTTTTTGAAATACTTCCTGTAAAAACGATCAAGCAGATAGCGGAGTGAATCGACAAAAAGCAATATTCAACTGAATTTGGGGTTGGGGAGATAAAATGTGCATGTCCCAAAAGAATTGGAAGGGATCAACTGCATTGACAATTGAAATATCGCACGTCAAGTAATTATCTAAGCAACTCCGGAATCGCCCGGACAGATAGCCCTAATTAGGCATGCCAGTAGACAAGTGTTGGAATAACGATATCGATTCAAAATATGAACTATATTCAATCTATACGGAACTGGTGTGTTAGATTGATTCGAAATTAATGAGTGAATAAATGGCACTTAGAGGCTTTCAGTTCTCAGTTTCATTCAATATCCATGCGATATCCGGTGCAGCCAGGCTTCCAGGATGGGGTCCACAGGATCCACCCAGTGCTCGGTTGAAGACGCCCCAAGATATGGCTAAAAATCGATGTTTACGACCTCCTCGCGGTCAATTTCTACTTAGATTGTCATAGTAAATATCTGGAAGTGTTTTGTTTGTATTAGACAGACACTGGGTTCATTCTATTTCTCTCTTTTTGTTCCACATTACAACAAATAAATAAACAAGCGGAAATAATAAAATTATAGTTAGGGCGGTGAAGCCTCGGTGTTTAACACTATTTTGCTGCCAGTGACGATCATGATGATGATCCATCCGCTAAGTGTCCATAAGTGATTTACTGGGACCGAACGCGTTTTTCTGCTTTTCGGCTCACTATGGACTGCGCCGCTTTGAAAGTCACTAATTTCTGCATATAGGCGATGTGTTCACACACACACACACACACATACACACACTGATTTGAAAGCTGACCTTGAATGTGAGCAGCATAGCCATGCCATCGCTTTGTTAAAAACAACTGCGGTGCAATGTGCCGATTGTTCAACGACACACTTTTGAGAGACATATTGTCTGGCGAGTACAGACACCCTATGCGACGAAAAACTTCTTCTAAGAGTGGCCAATTCAGAGAGGAGTCCAACTTTATCAGTCTCCACCGGATTCCCGTACAAGGAGCCTACAATCCTAGAGGTTACAGTTTTCTCTCAAAAAAGCTAAGTTCCTGTAACCTATGGGAAAACAGGGCACAAGCATTTAAAAGGGCCGCATGACAATTTTGACTGACGTGAGTTTAGGACACAGGCCAAGGGTGTCGTTGGCTTTGTACCGCCTAAAAACTGATTTAAATGGCTGAAAAATCCAAACTCAAGTCATATTGTGGTATGGCTAAGCCAAAACTGCGAACTAGAGCGTCCTACTAGAGTTCCTCCATTCCGAAGTCACCTCCGTGGACGTCAGCAATCATGCCACGGTTGGTTACCATAGAATATTTACTCATGTCCTTTACGTTAATACGGACAAGTGTCCCTTTTTTCTACCATTGTAGGGCCATATTCTACGATTCCTGAAAAAAACAGCACTGTTTATGTTGCAAAATGTTGACGATGCAACACTGAAATGATTTGCACCTAGAACGAGGGCTAATACCCGGTAGTTTTTAGAATGGTGTGTTTGTTTGTCACTCGTGCACATCAACAATTTTACACTAGATTGCCTCCACTAAGATATACCCGGGAGCTTTTGAAAACGAGATCATGACAGGCAATAAATCACAAATGACGTTGCTCAAGGCAATTCGATACGTCTAACGACGCGAATGGCGTATTTAGAACAACTAAAACGGACGACTAGAACAGAGTATTTAGCCCAAGCCCCACTATTTTTGTTCAAGGAGGCAAACTCGGTTGGAAACTGGTCACTATTTTTCGACAAATACACTAATTTGCATATCGATTTGGTTTCAACGGGAGACTCAACTGAATCACTCAACTACGATATTCTTCAACTGAATGTGTTGCACAAAGACCGCCTCATGTTACAGTTGGTAAGATATTCGAGATATCGTAGTATGTTTTCATTAAAAGAGACTACTCACAATGTTGCTGAAAACTCTTGGACAGCCCACGACTGGTTTCGAACTTCTCCGGGCTCAGGGGGGGTAAGCGCAATCCCCGAGTTTCGGTCAAATTTATGTTTGGAAAATTCAGCTATGGAACTTCTCAATTTTTCGTAGTAGTAGTAGCAGTAGTAATACCACGCTCACGAAAGCTCATGTCCAGGTGTGCGGCCATCAATTGGCACCACTGATGAGCTCTAGTACGGGTGAAATTCAAGCTTACCACATCCTTTCTTAATCGGTCCGAATTAGCATAAGGATTGTTCGGTTGAGATATGTGATTTAACACAGATGAGAACACGTAATATTCACCCCCTAACAGGACGTTTGCCCAGATAACTCTTTGGAAAATTAACTGCGGTGCAAAAACGTCTTTGGTGATTATATCACAAAGGCACTCGATAAAGGAAGACCTCGTTTTGTTCTATAAAGTTCATTATATAAATTGACTAATACAGAGCAGGTAAACCTATGACAAACAAACTGTATGTACAGTACAAATGCTCGCAGCATTGTATCAATGCATGCGCTTGTTTCGTGAGCCTAATCTGACAGGTACCGTCGTCTGAACAACACGAAATACACGAAATCACATTCCAACTCGGCACCGCGGGGTTTATTGGCAATGATGAGCAGTTATTCAAAAATGATACATCTTGCGCGTGCTGCGACGATCGTCCCAGCCAAGAGCCGTCGCATTGTCGTGTCCTGCGGGCTATACTGGCTGAAACTGAAATCTTAAAGGTTTAACCGTTCCAAGAACTCCAAAGGGGTGCAGCTCCTATGAAGAACAGCGAATCCGCGTAATGCAAGAAACCCCGCAACGAGGCGGTTTGGAGGTAGAGTCGCACTGTCCTCTGCGATACGAGTGTGAAGGCAGTAAGGTGTTCGCCCCAGGAATTAGCATAACCATATTTGTGAAAATATCGATGCTGCCTTCTCCGAAAAAGGACGGGTTAGAAAAGGCTGGTCCTAAAAACCGCATACTCCGATCGCCCAACGGTTGACCGTGACCGCCGGCGCATTATTCAATAATGTCGAAATGCTTTTAAAACCAAAGAGTCTGATAGTGTTCAAAAGGCACCTGCTGTGCGCAGCTGCACTAGGAGTGAGACAGTAGTGCCTTACTCCCCGCAGAGCCAGACCAGCCCCTCTAGCCTAGTGGGTCAGAGGCTAGGAACAAGGTCCCCGAACGAAACCCTACATCCTCCCACTGCCTTGTGGGTCAGACTTTTGAGCCAAAGGCACCTCAACCAACCCCCCTTCTTCGGCTTGGATAACGGGGAAGTATCGTTTGTCGGCACAGCTCTTTATCCACCGATGTCGCTCCCCAACCCCTTCCCACCACACAAACAAACGTTGCTCGGTCATTTGACTGTCAGTTGTCTGACCAATGGGTCTTAGTTACCCCGCCGCCTATTAACTAAACGACCCCTTGTTAAATCCCCGGGATCCTTTCTAAATAGGAGCTTTTAACATCCGCACTCTAGGTCAACCTGGACGAAAAGAGATGCTCGCTGAAACTTCGCACTCCCTTAAAATTGATGTATGCTGCGTCTCCGAAACACACATACGAGAGTCAAGCGTAGTTATGCACCTCGAAACGCAAAGGACGAACTCAGGTCTTTCGGATTTCTGCCCACGCGTGTCCTTGGAATCGCATTTGGGCGGTCAACTCGGAGTCAATGCTCGTCAGAAGGTAACGAAAAGTGACTCTTCCGGTTGTGTGTTGATCATCAACTGTTTCCGGCCAGTACTAATTTTCAACATAAACGTTCGTATCGAGTAACATGGCGGCCACCAACTGCAAATTCCCCGCGAACCCATTTGGATCACGTGGCCATCAGGCACCGCTGAAGAGCCACAATTCAAAACTGCTGTTCCCTCTGGGACAATTTAATCCCGATCACGCCGTGGTTGGAGCACGCCTGACAGTTCGCTTCCCTTCAGACCGTCACAAGTCAACAGGAAACATGCCAATCTACAATCTTCAAAAAACACCATAGCTCAGCGGTTGTCTATAGTAAGCAAATACCGTACTGGTAGCGAGCACGTGAATGAAGCGCAGCAAAATGTGAAAGGAGTTAGGATAGCGGCGTTAACTGGTATCTGTCTGACTTCTTCGATACGATAAAATGACCACTGGATACCTTTAGATCGCTAATACTGAATGGTGCCAGGAGATCCATACCAACAGGCCACTAGTGGAACGCCACATGCGAATCCCTGGACCGTATCTTCACCTTGAGACAAATGATTGCACAGCGCCACTCCATCACACGTCCCAAGTTCGTCGTTTTTCTTGATATGAAAGCTGCTTTTGAAACTTTCGGTTATCGGAAATTTCGGTGGTTCTGGCGATCGAGGATGTCATTTCCAAATTTAGATCCCCTATGAAGGCGCTGTATGCGAAATCCTGTGGAAGGGTGCAGGTATACGACAAGCTCCCGTCTGAGTTCACCACGTCCAGTGGGGTGAGACGGGGCTGTCCTCTTTCACCTTTCCACTTCAACTTAGTTAGTGAGGCGATGCTTGAAATTCCTGTCTGTCCCTGAAACCTCGAGGGTCCAAATGCTCCCGAGACGTTCGATCACAGACATTGAGTATGCGGACGATATTTCCATCCTGGGTTCAGATCCTCCAAAAATGCAAACAATTTTAAATAACCTAAATAAGTCTGCCGCACATTTTGGTATGCACTTCACACCTGCAAAGTGTAAGCCACTGCCACAAGGCTGGGTGGGGTCAAACCCAAACCTCGTGATTGAGCCAGTCGACGTAGTAGATGAATTTGTTTACCTGGGCGGTTGTATATGTTCCGGTGGAGTGGCTGAATGTGAGGTTACTTATCGAATCGAGAAGGCCAGGGCAGCTTTTGCCAACATCCGACACCTACGGCGCCGACGTGGCGTCAGTTTGTCTGTCAAGGGAAGAGTTGACATTGCAGCAGTGCGGTCCATACTACTCTATGGGTCGGAGACGTCACCTCTACGCACAGATGACATGCGAAAAATGTCAATGTTTGACCATCGATGTCTCTGAACCAATGGTTGGGTCTGTTGCGAATAGCGGATTGGTAATGCTGAGGTACGTCAGATGGTCCTAGGAAGATGAATTACTCACACTTCATAGGTTACTCTGGTCAGGACATGTACTCCACACGCCAGAAGACTGTCTGCCTCGCAAGATGAGACGAGATGGCTCAGTGATCAGAGCATGAATTTACTGACCGCAAGGTCAGTGGTTCGAACCCGACCTCTGCCTCTCGACTTCCCCTGTCTAGGCTTGGGCAACCTGGTAGTATCCCAGTCCTCGTGCTTCCTTCTGGTGCCATGGCAGCTAGGCATCGAAAGGGTGCTACAGCTGAACGTTTTTTTCTGCCTAACAAATCTCCCTTCGCTCAGACCTGTACTGAATGGGGGAGATCAAGAACTGAAAATGCCATCGCATCCAAGGTTTGGCTGTGTCCCACAGTCTTCCACTTTCAGAACTGTAGCAGCTATAAAAAATGTACTCATGGTACCTGGTTTGTAGCTGATAAATTAATTGAATGATTGACTGACCGGCTGCCTGATTGATTGATTGATTGATTGATTGATTGATTGATTGATTGATTGATTGATTGATTGATTGATTGATTGATTGATTGTTTGAGGCGATCGTAGCACACCGTACTCGTTTACGACTGACAGTAGCTATCCTTTCACAGCTTACCAAATAGTCATTAGCAAGTATGTTCAGGTTCCCGCCACTCCGTCCAAAGGATCTTACAGATGATGAAGGCCTTTATAACTCCGATAATAACCTAAGAAGCTTCTGCTAGTGCAGTAAAAACTTCTCAATACTCTAAAGACAAGCCATTCCGTAGAATAGTGTCCCCTAGCAATTGTGTCCGACCATTATTCTTCTAATGCAGATTGTCGTAAGGCAGTAGAACGCCCCATCGATTTACAAAGTTGTACGGTACCAAATTACATGGAAGCCAGCGTGCTCATCAGATTATACACATCTTCTCAAGTTAGTGTGCGAGTGAGACCGTGAAACATGATTGTGAGGGGCATGTGAAACAGCACGGAGTATTTACTAGTATGGCTCTTTGTCACAACCCTATGAACAACTAGTTCCAGGTCAACATAATCGTCATCGACAGCATAACCAGTGCCAAACACCGGTGTTTCGTAAAACCATGAACATTTGGTTAAAAGTCCCGTAGCGTACAGAACACCGGATCTCCGGTGGCCATTTCAACTGGACTGAAACACTGAAACATCCCTAGGTAGGTCTTGATACGGATGTCGAGACCCCATTACGGAAACCTCAACTCTTCGTAACCGCTTTCATGTCCCTATGTCAGGTTATCCTCGCATTCTTCCCGATACTCAGAACGTAGCGCACAAAACAATACATCCCAGCAGATGGTAACGCGTGGCCCACGATGGAGCCAACATAGATGGCGGCAGGAGGATGCACTCAAACGAGGTTCGTGTCAGTAGAATTTGGACAGCACCCGTGTACCAGAGCTGATCATTGGCATTATACAGACTTTTTAGACCATGGACAGCTTCGCTTGCTTGTCGGGTAACGCGAGGTTGGTATTGATCTGGAGTACCGCCAAATTAAAGACTATAAAGAACTAGCATCGGTCATCGATAGCGCGGTGGTCCAGTCATATAGGTCACTGAGAATCACACCAACAAGTCGATATTGGAAAACGTTAACAGACTGAAGTGCCTTCACTACAGAGTTTATGGCAGCCATCATCATCAAAGACAGCAACATCAGTGTTGACACTGATGCTTCACTGCCGTAGGGCAGCCAGCTATGTGCGTAACATAGCAAGGTGGATTTACCTGACTCCAATATTCAACAGCTCCAGAAAATGTCGACGTTGAATCAGTCCCACGATCACTATGCTACCAATAATCGTCAGCGATATAACGGACAAATGTTTCCCGAGCCGATCCATGTTTTTCTGCAACGGTGTACGAGGTGCCTGGGGGGAGTTGAAAGAGAGAAAATGGAAAGAGTAATGAGTTGCTCGGAAAGCAAAGAAAAAAACAAAAACAATGGTCGGTCGCCAATAAAAGTTCGGTTAGGCCCTCACGTTGCCACGGCACCATGATGAAACGAATGCATACTTTTTCATTCAGAAGGTGAAACTTCGAGTCAAGTCTAACTCAAGCCACGTCGGAATGCATCACGGACGGACTAGTTTTCCGAGTCTTCGCCTTGCAATTCAGTTGATCGCAGAGGCATCATCATCAGAGGCAGAAACATCGATTTTGATACTGATGCTTCACTTCCGTACAACCAAAAAAGTTTATCTAATTACATTTATAGCCTTAGAATGAAAACAAGACAAAAGAGTGGGTGAAGGAGGGGACCTGGTGCTGGTCTCCACAGGAATTCTGAAAAGCCTACACCTCCAAACACTCAATCAGACAATCTAGAGAGAAACTGACAGCAAGAATGTCATTTAAATCGACCAGCCACCAATTCTTCCAATATCTCCAGCTAAGCGCAGGAGGGGTCATGATGACACCATCCTGGAGGGGACCGCATCAACAACGCCCAAGCTCTTCGCGGCCTCTTTCACACTCTTCTGACAAGTCATACGTGTCCACCTTTGCGCCATTCCAAAGGACGCGTGAGAAACAACGCTTGTCCCGATAGACGATGTTTAGACATGCGTAGCACATGACCAAGTCAGTGTAGTTGATGGAGATGGATGTCCCTCACGACTGAAGTACCTGTCGCAAAACGAAGTACCCGTTTTTCAACTACCTTTTTACGAGTTCGTAGACACCATCCGATATCAGCAAAGCTTCTGAATCATCGGTGGTCAAAAATCTGAATGTGCCTCACATCATTTGTCCGCAGGGACCCTAACTGTAGCGTACCACAGGCGACCCTTGAGGTCAACTGACATGCAGTTTTGACGCCACATGTGACGTAAAGTAGCCGGTGTGATTCCGTCAGTTGATATTGGTGCGCTGACTTCCTTAGACACACTTCAGTCAGAGGCAATAAAACTGCCGGGGTAAATAAAACCCTCAACAACCTCCAAGGGTTCTCCTTGAATTGTAAGAAAGTTCAGAGGCTGCACGTTCCGAAGCATAACTTCGTACGTGCAACGTGAATGTCGAAAGATGGTAAGACGCTGGTCAGTTTATTCATCTGGGTTTGTGCTTCAAAGATGAGGACGATGTTATCTGCGTACTCCAGATCGTCAAGATTCTCATCAGCAACGATTTGAAAACCGGAGTTTTGAAGACCTTCCAAAAAACACGCGTTCTGAATTTGAGGGAACAGGTTACAGGGGAGTGGGTAGTTCATATGGTTTAACCGGCCCACATTTTTATAGCAGTTATAGACCCAAGTTTATGGTAGCATTTCGAGTGCATTTTGTTACAAGCGACACATTAATGACTTCTGGATTTTCGCCTCTCATCTTTACTTTTGTTTACTTTCTAATCGTTTAAATAATATTCACACCAATATATGCAATATACCAATCTGAATTCCACGGGAGACTCGCCTGGAATCCAGTTGAATCCCTCGTTTATGATGTACTTCTTCAACTGGATGTGATGCATCAGGTCGCCCCATTTTTCAGTTGGTACGATATTCGGGTGTCAGAAGTAGAACATAAGGTTCACGGAAACACGGGGACTGCGTTCACCTGATGAGCACCCAGAAGGGCGAAACCGGTCGTGAACTGTCGAAGTTTTCAGCAACCTTATGAGTAGTGTGTTCACCCTAGTTTGTTTCCCGTGAAGGATGAGTCCGATGTCGATTTAGCTTTTGTGGCACACAAACTAGCCGGCGTCCGGATAAGAGTTTGCAACGTAGTGTCCACCCTAAAGCTACGTGGAGGAGATAGTATCTTCAGAAACTAGTCTCCCATGGCTTACAATCCAGGTTTGATGAACATGATAGTTACAGGGCCAGAGTTATTCTTCCAACTGAGAAATCCAATAACCAACGACTACCTATAAAAAATTTTATTGCCCTCTACTTGACCAGACCCCCACAGCAAAGGGAATTGTAATGTGACTACAGTTGAACGGTGACACAGATGGGACAAAATCAAACAGAACTTTCAGTTTGCTCATCATAGGCCTCATAGTATCTGGCCTGGGCAACCCCAATGTCACAGAACATGAGTGCTAATTCTGCCTCGTACGCTCTTTGCAGTAACAGTGATACTTATATCGACGGGACTAAAAGATGCCTTACCTAAAGGATTTCGGAAAATATTACAAGTCAATCGAAACAGGCCCCCGGCATAAACCGTGAACACCGCACGCGGCCAGTGACCGATTGGAAAAGGTGCCTCTGATGCAGGCCAACCTGCTCATGCTTTCACCATGGTCTTCCGTGACTGAAACGAGGGGACGGATGGTATCCTGTGAAGCGATATTAATGAGAACAAAGCGACCCAAATTGTGCCCGCAGAAACTGTTGATGCAAGCTGTCCAGCTGCCCCAGAAACCATCTTATCTCATAGAGCAACGTGTCGGTCGGTGATATTAACTCGTTGCCGCCACGCCTCATTGATGCTGAAATTTTTAAATCTGCGACTTATGAAAGTGACTTGAAATGTCAAAAAATGGCAACTTATGTTTCCTAGTTGTTTCAAGGAAAAGTTTCAAACACACCTCTGTGATTTGTGAGTGATGCTCAGTTTCAAATGCTTTCATGAAAAGCAGTGCGGATGCCTATGGGGACAATCGAAGTGTAGGAGTGGATGATCAAGTTCTATTTTGCCAGGGGCACTTTCTCATCGGGTGACGAATCTCCTTCAGGATTTCACGTCCATTTTCAACCCAGATCATATTCCAGTGGTTTCAATGAGTGGCCGAGTAAGAGGCGAGTAGCAACCAGCAAAATCAATAACATATTCGGTAGGTAACTACTGCATTTATCACCTAAAACAATCTCGAATTGCGTAAATTCTCATTTCTATTTCTGTTTCCACACAGTTTTCAATGCAGCTTCAACTTCGCACGTTGAATATTCATCTCAAGGTGCATAGAGCCCTCCTTGACTTGAATTATACCACATCAAACAGGTTGTGTTGCGTAGCAAACTGCTACGAAACATAACCAATCCGACTGCATGTCGAATTCAGTGGATGGGATTCATCTTAATCAGATAAGACGAACCGAACACTGATTACGAGAGTAGGTAGAGCTGTGCCTGGTTCCAAGGTACCAACCTAAAAACGAAAAACAAAGGTGCGCAGGATATTCGATCTGCGTTGGAAGAAAGCTTGCTTACCTCTTCTGACTGCATCATACGAAACACCTCGCCGAATTCAGAGTGCTCGCCGGTCGCGATAACAACACCTTTGGCCGTCCCGCAACAAACCAGGGTGCCCATGAACGCAATATTGGTCAGATCATGGCAACCACGAAGACGGTTCAAAGCATCTGTGGTCGGGCTGTTGGCAGTATAATCGCTGCTGATAGTGATCGACGTCAGGAGAGGTTCTTCTGGTAGACGGACAGTAAGAATCAACGGAAGGTTCTTAGCGCCAAGTGTCAGGGCACAATAACCGAACGTTGCAGTGTTATGACAAGAAAGCAATGAATAACTGAGAAACTGAGGACAACTTCAATATGCAGATGATGGAAAATTACAAAGAGAAACAGTAAAAGATGTCCCACATGAACATGTAAACATAATCCAACCAAGTCCTCCAGAGATGATGTTTCTGAACCGACAGTGAGGGACTACAGGTGACTCAAGGGAGCACACGTGGGTCAGACCAGACGCATGTGAGCGTGATGGAAGAACAGAGTTTGGCGGAGTGTTTGCTGTGACACTGGCGAGGGCAAAGCTAAATCAAGTTGAAGAGTACTGTTTGTTCTTTATCCAGTTGCTGGTCTTTATACGTGCTTCCTCGTACCAAACCATCCTACAATCTTATATACTGTTGATGGTATACCTACGAATGGAACGTTCCTTTATTTTGCTAATATTCTTTACATCCTTCCACACCTATCACTCGCATCTTTTTAATCATGCTCTTCAGAAATAAAAAAGGTCATTGTGGAGGACAAATCGAACAAAAGAATCCGATGAGACATTAAGCTTTTCACTAAAAGTAAAAGATGTGTAAATGGCACCACCCTGAACCGAGATCCGAAATCGTTCAGCTGTAGCACCCTTTCGGTGCCCAACTGCCCTGCCACCAGAAGGAAGCACGAGGTCTGGGATACTGCCAGGTTGCCCAGGCCTAGGCAGGGGAAGTCGAGAGGCAGAACATTACATTACATTACATTACGAAGGGATGTCTCTGAGGCTTACCCAAAGATGAGGGACAGGGAGGGGAAAACCCACGAGGGCGCAAACGGGAACTAAGTTTTTGCGGGGATCGGGTTGCAGTTACGTTCGCGTACCCGGACCAATTGAGTATGTCTTGCAAGGATAGACCGTGGGTGACTATGGGATGACTATGAGTACTAGATCGACGTCAACAAAGAATTAGGCTGGTGTAGAGAAAGAAGACCAAATGTCGCTGAGTTCTACGAGCCCCAATTATGAGTGTTACTAAGATCGGTTGGCTGATGGTACGTACGCGGTAACTACTAAACCGAGATGACCTACGAGGACAACAAGAGTTCAGGATAGGGAAGGTTACATCGACTGTAGAACCGTGAATGTAACGAGGAACATAAGAAATGATCACCCTAAATGAAAGGGACGACGTGAGGAAAAGAAGAGAACCTAACAGACCCGCTAATTAGCCATCGCGGACATTCAAGTAGAGCGTTGCGACCACTGCGACCTAAACGAAGTTGGGAACTTTTTTCTTACCTCTTACCTAAAGTACATCAGTCAGTACTTTATGTATAAAAGGCTGAAGCACTCAAGTCCTGGTCACATGAGGCCAATTTCATCTAGTAATTACGTGTCTGTTCCATCGTGTTGCTGAACGCACAGCATATAACAGGTTGCATATTAACAGACATAAACAGACATACACTTGAAGCTGAAGAAAGGATGCGTGGATCCTGTGTGCTTGTAGCAGTTACCATAAAAGAAAAGTATGAATCGACAAAAAGAACAAAAACCCTCAACGTTAAGTTTGCTGAATAGACGTTGTACGTAATTAGCAATAAAACTGTTCACCATAATGATCAGGCAAAAGGTCACGCAAGGATGAGAGATTTGAGTCAATCACTAAAACTAGGCATGTTTAGAACATATTAGCAGGTTGGGAATGAGGTATAGTGGCCAAAAGCTGCTCACTTAAGAAACTAAGCGATCTGGAGTATGCTGTTGGAGGTAAGTGATGCTATGCACTACAATTCAAGTTAACAATTAGACATGACCAGAAATCCAACGGGTTCAGCTATCAGCATGCATACTCCGAATACTGTGTCTTGAAATTAGCCTCGCCAACAAGTGAACACGATCGTGAACTTCGGCTTCACAGTAAGGAAACTCATTGCAAGCACTCACTGCTTTCCGTAAGTGTAGGGTTGTACGTAGGCCCAACTCCATTCGGCACAAGCAGAGAGCCCGTGGACGAGAGTGTGTCCGCCATTTTGGGTACTGCCTCAGTCTCACCGGTTAGACTGGATTCGTCAACGCGTAAGTCCACAGTTTCGATGAGGCGCATATCGGCCGGGATGCGATCACCCATTGAAAGGAAGACAACATCGCCGGGGACAAGCTCAGAAGCGAGGAAAGTGGATAGGACACCGTTCCGGACACTACGGGAGAAAGTAGGAGAAAACGATAAGAAGGCCTACGAGGATCTCCGGAAACGGTAGGCAAATGCTGCAAAAAGAGTACAACCCATTCACTGTGCCAAAAATAGACAGTCGTTTAAATGGACCGTTCAGATGTAACATCCTTCCGGTGCCTAGCTGCCATGCCACCCGGAGGAAGCACGAGGGCTGGGATACTGCCAGGTTGCCCAAGCCTAGACAGAGGAAATCGAGAGGCAGAGGTTGCGTTCGAACCACGGACCTTCCGGTCAGTAAATTCGCGTTCTAACCACTTGAACTATCTCGTTTAAATGAACTTAATTCATACTGTAATACCCAAATAGGAATCATTATGTTGTTATTGGCCGATTAAGGGGCTTCTCATATGCACACATTTTCTCAAGATTACAGTTGATTGGTCTTGAACATCCGTTTTACCTTAGCCTCACATTTAGCTTACGTTATTAAGTAACTCCAGATCTGTGTCAATGACCAGTAGCGAACAAAATCGAATATTATACCAAATTACATTCAAGTGTTGTCATCTTAGGCTGTACAACTGCGTAAATGCTGTGCAGTGTTTACAGTTGCCATAGTTTCGCTCCCCGATGACCTTGGGGGATAGAGATGAATAGCTACGCATTAGAGGCAGTAGCCGATATCATTGACGCGGGAACCCAGGAGTGGCCTTAGGCTTTTCATTAGGGAGATCAAGAGGGCAAGCTACGCACTTGGAGCAACATTTTGGATGCATTCACGTCATTGGTCGCGCGACCGGACCATGTCTGACAGTGACCCTAACCAATCACTTGTTCCATCTCAAGAGCCTCATCCAAGAAGACTGAAACGACCAACGCATCTTTTGCTGGCAACGGCTTCCATACTTCGATGCCAAGTCATTGACCGCTCCCGTTTCTTTTCCACCCTCCACACAGCTGATCGAAGACTTTTCGAGAAAGTCGGTCGACTGGCACATGGAGGATGTGACCAAGCCAGTGCAGCCTATGGAGTGCGATCAGTTTTTCCGTAAGCCATTCGACGTACTTCAGCATTCCTGAATCGATTTTCCCATTAAATTCGACCGATGCTCCGAAGTCACTGAAAACCAAACACCGAACGAGTTTCAACGTCCTCAGCGCGCAGTGGCAGGTTTTTTACCCCTATAACAATATGGAGCGCACCGCTGCATGGTGAATTCAACACTAAACATGTAAGCTTATTAAAAGCCCACTCCACGGCTGATCTAGGTTGACAAAAGTCATTCCAACCTTTCCGATCCGGATCTAAATATCGTCGTCAGCTAAACGACAGGGACTGAAACAACTACCTAGGTAAACCGATTTGTTTACTACCTCGGTCGATTCATCCGCAAGCTTTAGGCTCGGGTTTCATACCACCCAGTCTTGCATCACTACTATAAAAGTGGCGGATGTGAAACGCATACCAAACCATGAGGCAGATTTGCTTAAATTAGTTAGTATCGTTTGAATCACTATAGCATCACATCCAGGAAGGGCTACATCGCCTTTGTACCCAAAATATGTGAGCGGGCGCCCTCGGAGTACTTCGACCCCACAGGTATTAGAGTCTCGGAGTGGTTTTTTCATGATCATGTCTATGACGAAGTTGAAGGGTAAGAATTAACGAGGACAACCTCGCCTGACATCACCGAACATAGTGAACTCAGGCGGGAGATCGCCGTACACCTTCAGTACTCGGCGGGAGTAAAACGCAGCTTTCAAGTCAAGAAAGATGACCTTTATTGGTTTCTGGAGTAAGTGACGTTCCAGAATCTGTCGGCGGGTGGATGTGATCGATGTAACCTCTTGCGGGATGGAATCTCGCTTGGTTTACGCGGATCTGACTAAGAAGGATGAGATCAGAGAGCACTTTCAGTGTCACAGCAACCAGGCTAACACCAGGGAGGTTTTCACACGGTGTTCGCGTAACCTTCTGAAAGATAGGAATGCTTGCTGATGTGTTCCATTCTGCGGGCATTTATTCTTAACTCAACAACAGGTTTCGTCAGATGGGTAATCAGAGATTCTAAGCCTTCCTTGAAAGGGGCTGGATACAAATCATCCAATCCTGGTGTCTTCATACAATAAAACAGGGGTATTTCATACCAGATTTCTTCTCTTGACGGGACCTAGGGTGAACATTGCATTCATCAGCGAACACTGTTTCGAATTGCTGTGTTGGAGAAGGGCAGCTCAACTCTTTCGAAGTGTTCGGCCCATCTTTTCTATGCGAACCGTCATTTTCGCTTATCATTTCTTTGATAGCTAGTTTCCTGTGGCCAGTTGACCATATTAAGTGGTAGGCTGTTTCCCGTGGGGAAAAGCCTTTTCGTCTCCCGAGCTTTTAGTGTCCATCAGAGCTATCTGTCTTTCGCTCGACTCTTCGCTATTTGGGGTTTGGGGATCTGAGTGTATCGTCGTGTACTCGTTACCTGCTACTGTGGGTTTTCTGGTTTCAGTTAGGACTAGCGAGCTTGACGGTTCGGAAGATCGTACTTTGAAAGTCGGATAGAAAGTTCTGAACACCACCTGCATAGCTCCGTTTACATTCTGTCATGGTTCATCCGGATTCTCGCTACCAGCACTGTGTTGGTTTGTTGCAGAGACTAGTCGAGGTAGCCCAGATTGGTACTGCTGTGCTATGGAAACTCTCCAAAGACGATGGGTTGACATACTTCATGCTGACCTACGAGGGACTGAAGGAAAGACGTGCTCGTACTATGACGTGATCGGAGTCAAGTTTTGTGCCCCCAGAAACAGCGGAAGTCTTTAATCACGGCTATTCACCAGTGGCTGATGGCCAGGTGACCCCATGAAGCCCACGGTTGATTTGCACTTAGTGGCCAAAAAGTTACAAGGTGCAAGCGTCAGCGTTGAAAATTCGTGCTGGCCAGATAAAATTGGTGACCAGCATACAACTGTAGGAGCTGTTCTCCGGTGTCTATGCAGCAAGCATCCGCTCCGAATTGACTGCCAAGATGTGATTCACGGAGGAAAGACGACCGAATTGGGTGTTCATATCACCAGCAACGATGACATTGTCAGTGCTTCTTGTTTGACGAACCGGCCCGGATAAACCTGTATAAGCTGATACCACAACAGGTACCGATTTTCATGTCGAGTGGTACTGACCTAGGTTGAGGTGGATGACCTAACAGCACAAATAGGATGGTTTACTGGAATCCAATCCAGCAAAGTGCACTCGGCGCTGGAGGTGGGCACAGCTCCAACACCATATATTACAAGACCCATCGCTTTCGGCTCACCGGGTGAGGGTGAATTTTTAAAATCTGAGCGCGTCCTAATCGAATTAAGGCGCATAACCGAAGCGGGATCTTGTATGTGTGTTTCGGAGACAAAACATACATCGATAGGAAGAGGAAGCAAGAGATGTTTTTTTTCAAATTAACAGAGAGCACGAACATCGATCAAATCTTTTGAGCTTAGTGAGTATTCATTATGGTTTGCTTTGCTGGACGGTAAGTAAAACACGAGAAAGTGTTTAAGGGTATAGGAGATGGAGTGATTACAGTGGACTATTTAATGCGCGGGAAGGAGTGAAAGGTGGATAGGTGAGGGGAAGCCTGTTAACGAATGGCTGAAAGGATGAACGATACTCACCAGTTGCCCAAACTTAGGAAGAGGGTTTGTTTGAGGCACTCTATTTTGACCCTTCGACTCAAAGCCCCCACGAGGAAAGGGAGAGTGTAGGGTTTTGTTTGGTGGCCCTTAACTTGGTATCTGACACACAAGTGCCAACCACGAGGCAGCTGTTGTTAAAGTTTTCCTGAGACCCCTCTCGGAACCCACGACTCAATAGCCTGACCGGTTTGACTGTGTCGCACTGGCCTAACTCTTAATGCAGGAAGTAGGGCACTCAATCTCTCACCCCTAGGGCTACTTGGCTTAGCAGATGCGTTTGGAGCCGCACCGGGCTCATCACAGTTCATTTATTTTCCGACCGTATCGGATGATTCGCTGGCAGTCACGGTCAACCGTTGGGTGGTCGAAGTCTGATATTTTCTGACCGTCCTTCTTTGTATGAAGACAGAATCGCTACCTCCATGAACATGGACAGGCTGATCGCCTTGGGGAAACGCCGTCACACTCCCATCGCGACGGACAGCATGACCTTCGGAACGCCTCGTGTTACAATTATTCGGAGTATGAGGACTTGTTGTAGTTCGTCTGGCTGCTCCAATTCGGTCTTCCTGGCAATCTTGCACCTTGTGGAACGAAATTCCTGCCAGTTAGCCTGCGGGATTATTGCAGCACTCAAGTCCAACCAAGCGGCAATGTGGCAGCTCTTGGTCGGGTCAAATACAGCCTCCATGACTTCTAATGTAGTACACATATCTTCACGCGCGTTCGAGATCAACCCAAAGCCCCAGTTCAATCCCAACACCTAGCTTTTTTGTTAGTATTCAGTGCAGTTAGTAAATGGTGCCATGTGGTCTTGGAAAATAGGCAACATGAAGAAAAGTAGAAAATCAAACGCTCAGAATGCACTTGAAGCAGAAACGATTCGGGGTCCATGTCTTGCACTGCATTAGGTTGATATGCTGGTGTGTTAACAAATGAAAGTTCCTTCTTGAGCGATTATAGTCGGGTTGGAAATGAATTCTTGTCTAGACACCCCCTGGTCTGTAATTGGATGAAATACAATCATCAGTTTCACAGCAGACCTACAGGTTACCGAAACAATTCCACATTTGTGATAGCTAATTACACAGGGGGTTGGTTCTTTTCTTCTATTCTTATTGTGTACAACGTGAACGTCCGTTTTTGTTTCGCTTTTGCGCCTATACCGCCTTTCTTGTTTTTAACCTGCACACGTGCGATCAACGCGTGGGTTTCGCTATCTTGTGGTCACCTTGCCTCGAGTCTGTGTGAACTTTGGGATCCTGTTGGGAGTTAGCAATTCCCAAACTGGTGTACAGAAGCCGGCGTAGTCCCACGATTTGAGGTTTGTACGATTTATCTTTTTATTATTGTAATCAGCGTGCCGCATTTGTTGATAAACCCCCATTTGAACGATCTGACTTTCGGGGTTTTGCGCGTGACTCAACGTGGCCTAACTGATTGCTGGAAACAATCTATAGAGGGCACACGTTCAAAAGGCGTCACCCAGTACGTTTTTCACACAAATGATTACAACTATCTAACATCCACGGAAGACCTTCGTTACTTCAGTCTCAGTTCGACAAATCATACTGTTCGTTCAACAAGAAAGGGCAAGTAATTCAGGACTTAGAGATAACGCACCGCCAGATTCAGACGGAACAACCTAACCAAGAGGACGCACAAGGCAGCATTTATGTGTTTTACTGTGAAGCTTGAACGCTTGTCTGATCAACTTCCTTGAATTGGACAAAGCTGCTAAAGAGTAAAGACTGAATGTGCTATCTCAGGCTGAGCACAACAACAGTCAAAGATTTGATCAGATAGAACCGTTTTCATTTTGCTCCTAGTAAACACTCGGTTCATTGATTAGCCAATTCAAGTCATCCAACTTGAACAGTTTCGGACAAACCGTACTAGGATTCGGACACGGCCAGGTTACCCAAACCGAAGAAGAAGACGGCGAGAGTGGAATAATCGAGTGGCAGCACTAAAGAGTGGGAAGGAAATTAACAATGCACGGCAAAAGTTGTCATTTTGAGTAAAGGCGTGTTGCCTTCAAACTGGACCTGATACAAACTGAGAAATGAAGGGCACAAGGATAAATTACAAACGGCAGTTATTTTCTTATCACAGGATAAGAAGTACGTTCTAGCCAAGAGGGCCCGTCCCACATGAACAGTGAATTGGAACAGGAAAGGGTATAAGACAGCCGGACATAACCCAACCCTCTTGGCCTGATGGGTTTAATATTCTTCTCGAACGACTCTAATTCGTTACCAAGTACCCTCTCAAGTACTAATACATTGCATACTCACTACAGCCAGCTAACTGCTTCTATGTCACGCAGACACTAGAGGCATGACAGTGTTTCAGAGCTCGGATCGCAGGGGTCAAGTTACGCAGCCATAAAGTAAGACCACCCTTCCAGTTGACCTCACCGAAATTCATTTCCGATGTTTGGACAGGCTTTTACTCCCATGGTTGGAACAGTCAGTTCTGGTATTTTCGTGAATACAGTTATAACTTATTCGTCCTAATTCTCTGTAGGATGTTCTTATTGCTTATTCGGAAGCAAACAAACTGGCGAAGACAGTATACAAAGACTCCGTGTTTGAATAACTCTGATGGGAATCTAATCTCGCCCGGCAGCCAGATAACGCCTCAAAAAGTAAGGCTATATTATTACTTCATAAACTGATAGGGCGTCCAAACTCACAGACAGCGGCTCAAAACGACCGAATGAAATGAAAGAAACAAACGGGTGCATGGTGTGTATGGCCAATAAGATTGTTGTCGAGGATGTTCGGCCCAGCAATCTAGACGCTGGCGTTCGTGATATATTAGAATTCAAATATTATCTTAGGCTGAATCAACCATGGGCCTCTTAGGTCCTGCTTTGCGGTTTGGCTAAAACATTCCTAACCGCACTAGCGCTTATATTTACTGAACTTTCTGGTTCAACCGCGCCTGTGTTCACCTATGAATTTCTTGTTTGAACTACCGTCTAATACATCATCGGAGTTAGTCACACTGCTGATCAGCGCTCGTGGTAGAACGGCCACTACTAGCAGGGAGGCTGCAGGTTCGAGAGTCACTGAGGTTTCTTGAGATACACACTGGTGATGATTCCCAATAAGGATGAAACAGCTGTACAGTGCCTCTCGGCTCATCAGCATAGATTGGATTCGCTCAGGAAAAATTTTCACTCAAAATTCCCAAACCTCCTCGCATCACCAACAGCCCATAAGCAGTTCAGTAGAAGAATAATTCAAACGATGAGTGAAACTTCCACCTGAGAAGTCGTCACTCGAGGACCCAGTCAACACGTGATCAGACGATGTGGATTCCGCAGCTGAACGGTGAGCGGTCCTATATTCTCTCTTCGTGCGACTTAATCACACTAATTATGAGCTACCCGTGGCCGTAGGGTAAAGTGCTCAAACTACTAGCCGGGAGGTAGCGGATTTGAAACCGCCGGAATTTTGTGAGCTGCGCATTACTGACGATCCCCAATAAGGATGGAACGGTCGTGCTTTTCGGTTTTTCAGAACAGATTAGCTTCACTTGCAGAACGAAATCTCCATTGAAGATAGATCATCTAGCCAAATTTACTCCGAAACGAAGGGAAAAAGTGAAAAGAGAATCACGGTAGCCGTTCTGAAATCCAGTGGTATGTGTTTGCACGCTCGGAAACACCACAGAGTTTCAGGCCTTACGTGTACTTGCGGTCATCTCATACCAGTTACGGTCAATATCTTCCGAGGAGGTCACTTGCACAGTGAGCTATGGTATGTTCTACCAAACGGGAGGTCGCATCTTGGGTTCACCAGGAAAATCTAGTGGAGAACTATACCGGACGAGAGCGTGATCTGAAACGACCTGTGTTTCCAGGACGATCAGTAATCAAGGACTGAACGGTACCATCGGTAGCTGGTGGCGCACCTAATCCGAAGGTTACCCAGCAGATGAGCACAGTGGCGCCCAGCACCTCTAAACCCAGTGCTACTAAGAAACAACTGATGATAAGTATAAAATTGGAAAAGATAACCACCACTATCAATGGGATTTCCATATAAACCAAACATAATGAGGTGCCCTACTTGTGCATTGAAATCTCTCGATTTATGACCCCATCTGAACTGTCCGTCGTGAACAGGAGGCATCTTTCGATTAACCAGAGCTACTGGTGCACAATCGGACAAGACAAACAAAAGCGTTTAGTATTTCCACCGACTGAAGTTCGTATACAAGTGAGAAGTCGAGCGGCACAGAGTCGAAGTCCGTACGTACCTAGTTGAGTAGTGACGCCTCAGCTACCGAACTGAAAAAAAATCGTTCAGCTGTAACACCCTTCCGGTGCCTAACTGCCATGCCGCCCGAGGGAAGCACGAGGGCTGAGATACTGCCAGGTTGCCCAAGCCTAGACAGGGGAAGTCGAGAGGCAGAGGCGGGATTCGAACCACGGACCTTCCGATAAGTAAATTCGCGCTCCAACCACTTCGGCCATCTCGCCCCCTACCGAACTGAGGGCTACACCGACACAGGCAAGGCCCACTGGAGTAGCTACAGCATTACTCGAAGTTAGCAGTCGATAACACCTAGCTAGAGATGGTGCCGTAAGCCAACTACCGTATTTATATTTGTTATTCCAGTTCTAAGGAAGTAGTAGAGTCAATCCAAAAAGCAATCAGAATACAAGCGTAAAAGTGGCTTTTCGCACACTGAACCCTGGAACAAAAGAGAGAACGAGACTCAAACAGCAGAGATAGGAGGCACAGGGTGCAATTTCTCACGGCCCTTGGTGCCTAACGGATGAACCCACGGAAGATTCATTAGAGCAGAAGTGACTACCAAGATGAACGGGAGAGCATTCAAGAGATAACACTGAATGAAGATGGGAGGCGTCAGAACTACATGCTTTTGCTCGAACACCCAACTATATACAGTGAACAAGATGACTCTGTTGATGTCACATATTTGGGCTGAGGTTCTGTCAGCGCGTCGGGACCTTGACAAGAGGAAGTTAAGGGTTCTTAATCAACACGTATAGCTCAGAAGCCCTGCAACATGATAGTGTCCAATCTGTTCACGACAGAGGGGTATCCAAGCGTTGACGCGAATGTTCATACTGGTTGGATATGAGGGCCGCAGGTCAAAAATTACCAGGGACAATACGCAACATGGATAGGGAACCCGTGAGGCCTTTGATTTAGCAGCCCCATTCCTCGGCAGCTATAAGCAAGGACGCGCTGTCCCACGATCCTTATACGCGGAAAGGCTGCCAACAAGACAAATTTTACTACTTTACTAGTAAATCGAATTTCATGTGATGCAAAGGAGAAGACAAAGACCGCAAAGTTGACAGTAACCAGTCTCATGGGTGACGTGAGTGTGCACACAATCCAATTATTTGAACGAACCTAGGTTCTATTTCGAACAGATGCCAGTGGCGAAGCGAGTGTGAGCTGGTCCAATGGTGACCATCGACACAGTAGCTCAACTAATGTTCGTCACGCCGCTCCAGCACATCAGAAGCGAAAATTCATAATAAATGGAGGGTATGTCAATTAACCCTATGTGTCCATGCATGAGTTCAGGATAGTAACGTGTCCGGGAGTGCACTGCTCAACTCTATCAATTGAAGCATGAGTTAGGATGAAAATGTTCTCCCATAGATATCAAACGAAACCCGGATAGTTCACATGAAAGGAATGGTGAGAGTGAATGTGACTGGAAATTTAACTCCGTTAGCCTAGTCGGATGGTGCAAACAGGTTATAGGTCACTTCTGAAAATCCACAGTTTTCACCTTATATAGTAACATAGGAAACTTAGCTGAGATGAAATGTAGCTTTGGGTGAAACAGTTTGGGGAGCTTCCACATCACCAAAGCGACCGACGTGTTCCAAATAATTCACAGTAAATTTGGACATTGGTACGTACCGATAATCATATGTGCAGCCTGTGATAAAAATCTGACGCAATCCGCGGAAGATCGGGAAACTTCGGAGCAATAACCAATGACCAAATTAATTCCACAGAGCTCCGGTCAAAGGCAACTTAAAAAAGATCAAACACTTAAAACATGCTTCATAATATTGACACCCAAAAAGTAATGATCCTAAAGGAGGCTAAGAACATTTAAGAATAGCGCATTCAAATTTGAAAATGGATGACGGACAATATCCGAAACTACTCATTATAGTTTACCCCATAACTCGAAACATACTAAACAGAAAACTTGAGCATACCAGTTACATTTCGGTGGCATCAAATTTTTCAACGCCTCCAGCGCCTTCTCCGATCGATAGTTCTGAATAAATGCTACAGTCACCACGATACAAACAGCCTGGAGCATTGAAAGTATGAGAAAGTCAACAAAGAGCACTACTCACCGCTGTGATACTAACGGTGTCGTCGTACTGTTGCATCAAGAAGCTGACAGCAGCTGAGATCAAAAGAAGCAATATCATGGGCTCTTTGAACTGTTCCAAATAACGTTTGATGAGGGAGTCAGAAGATTTATGATCAAAAGAATTGGGCCCCGCAACATCCCTTCGCAGTTTCACTTCCTTCTCATCGAGACCCATGGTTAAGTTCACCTGTTAAAGTGATAAATTGGTTCACAACCGGGCAACCGACTTACCTGAAGCAATTGACAAAGTTCACCGACATTGGTGACGGCCGCTTTGCGGGCACAGAGATGATAATCTGTATTGTGCGGAGTTGAACGCATGATGTGCTATCGCGTGAAATCCCACTAAGAAGGAAGCCTCAACGGGCGCATCACCAACAAGGTGTTCAACAGGGATTTTATTACACACAAGGACAAATGCATGTATGGTACTGTGTTACGAATCGCTTCTAACCAATCCACAGAGCGGTACGGAAAAGCAAAATGGCTGAAATTTATTTTTTAAATAAGGTAACTCTGCGTAGTGGTTGTACAAAACGTTGAATTACGTGCCAATTCGTCCCCAGGAAAAGGTTTGTATACAGGATGGGGGACAAGTAGGCTGGAGCCTCCAAATAGGGTGAAAACACTATCGCTCCAGGTAAGACAGGACCAGTCGAGGTGCAGAGGTTGGGTTCGAACGAGAGAATTTCCGCCTACCTAAGTCAACACAATATTGTTGAGCTATGACTGCAAGTAATCAGCTTGTGTTGCGGTTAACCGAATGGTCACTAACGGAGAGGGATTAGAAAAGCAAAATCAGGAAAATGGTGAGAAGTGCCGGATGGAATTATACAGCGCGCAACCGCAACATACGGCAGGTCAGCCAGTTTATGGATGGAACTCTGTCGCTACCTGTGACATTGTTATAGGTTAGAAAGTTCCTCCAGTCTGGTGTTCCGTGAGAGGACGGTGGGTGGGCAACTTTGTAGGCTGAGGGCAACTACAGCGACTACTGACCCCCTACCAAAATGAGTATGTTGCTGAGTTCCGGATATCCCTACGGAGGTTTAAGCGTGGATCAAGACCCGGGATTTTTAAGCGGTGGCTGACGTCAAACACAACGACCCTATTTCGACCACATGCCTCACAACTAAAACTTCAACTTCCGAAATTCTAAGATCACTGGATTCCAAAACTGCAACAATTCAACGGGAACTCGGCGCCAAACACCATGTGGAGGCCTTTTTCGAAACTCCTCTCAATCCGTCTCACCCCGGAAGCCTTGAGATGTGAAAACTAACCGCCGAATTGGTCTCGCCCAATAGGTACGAAAACATACGAGGACGGGGGCGTTCCCGTCCCCCGTATGAAAAAAAGGTACACCGTCACACTGTACGTCCCGTTTCCTAAATTCCTCTGCTCACGTGGACCCTTGCCATACAAACAAGGAGTCGCCAACATCTGGTGTGTGCATTGATATACTAGTTTGTTGGAAGTCATTTCTACCACTGATATCTCCACCCAGTCAGAGTCATAAACCTTCGTCAAGCTTCGCCGCCATCCTCCTCATTCAGACCTTCCACATGCACTGTTCAACGATGGCAATGAATTCCAGTCGATGACCATCCAACTCATTTGTGTTCACATGGGGTAAAAAGCCTACCCAAAAACTGAGATGAGTGAGTAATCGTGTCCATTGTCGCAAAGGGCTCTCGTGGCGCTCTCACCACTGCTCACGGGTCATTTGCCGCAAGGCTGTCTAGTCACATGCGGTCCCTACACATCATAATCATTATCACCAGCTGCAAGGACCGCGTACTTGTCGTAAGGTGGCTATAGCTGCCACAGTTTCGTTCACCGATGAGCTGGGCAGCTGGTAGATAGCTGCGTATTGAAGGCGCTAGCTGGTATAACTAATGCGTAAATACAAGGTTTTTCATTGGGGAGGTTGGGAGGCGAGCTCTGCACTGAAGACAATAGCCTGGATGCACAAGCGCCATTGGAGGTGCAATTGAGCCATGTCTGACAATGTCTCTAATCACTGATGTGTCCCGCCTCGCGCCACCAGCCAGGAAGACGGCAATGACCAACGCAGCTGAGTCTGCTGGTAAAGGCTTTAATACTTCACTGCCAAGTCATTGTTTGACCACCCCTGGCTCGTCTCTACTCTGCGCGTGGTTCTGCCAAAAGAACCCTTCGACGAAGTCAGCCAGAGCAACCTATGGACTGTGATCAGTTCATCTATCGTGGGAAAGTTACTTAGTCCGAAAAACACCCGACTTACTTCAGTATCACTGAGTCGGTGATTCTATCATACTCAGGCAGTGCTCCGAAGACATCGATGGTCAAACACTGAAAGTCTTTTGACGCCCTCGGCTCGCAGCGGCCAAGTTTCTGACACATATATTAATATGGAGCGCACCGCAGTATTGTAAACTCGATCCTTGACGGATAAGCTGATAGCACACCTACGACACAGATGATGCAGGTTCACGAAAGCTGTTCTGGGCTTCCCAATCCGGATTAGGATATCATCCTTTGCGAGAAAACCGGGACTGATACAGCTGCCCAGGTAGACAAACTCGTCTGCTACCTCAATCAGCTCATACGCAAGCATGAGACTAGGGTTAAACTCCACCCAGTCTTGCAGTAGCACTTTACGCTTTGCAGGTGAGGTGCATGCCAGACCGTGAGGCAGAATCATTTACATTATTTAATAATGTTTGCATTATCACGGCGTCAGATCCAAGGAGAGCTATGACTACACGGACAAAAACCACTGCCCTTTTTGTAGCATCAGATTTGCCATCTCTACGTCAAGGATGGGGTCATCGTGACCCCTCCTGCACTTAGCTGAAGACACTACAAGAAATGGTGGCTGATCTATGTCAGTAGCATTCTTGCAGTCAGTTTTTCTTCAGATTTTCTGATTGAGTGTTTTAAGGTGTAGGAACTTCAGAATACCTGCGTAAACCAGCATCACGTCCCCTCCCTAACTCACTCTTCTCTCTTGTTTTTCCTTTAAGGCCTTAAATATAATCAACTAAACTTTGTGGCTGCACAGCACTGGAGCGTCAACGCTGGTGGTACTGTCTCTGATGACGATGAGGAGGATTCGTATAACTGCTTATGACCTTGCTTAATTGTTTGCTGCATCCCGTCTAGGTTTGGGGAACCTAGTTGTCGTGCCTCCATCCATTGACATTGCGGCTAGACACCAAAAGGGCGTCACAGCTGAGCGAGTGATTTTTTTGCCACATTGCTTAAAAAATTTGTCGCCTCGTATTGCCTCCCACTCACCCCCCCCATCTGATTACAGTCTTCCCACTTCACAAGGATACATTTCTCTAAAAGGCATTTCATTCGTCCTTCAAAAAGGAACCACATTCCTCCCGTATCAAAAACTACCGAGAGGTCCAAGCCCAGTGTGTTTCTGCCACAGATACCATTGTGCCACATAGTTCTCCTTACAGACATCTGACAAAGTCGGCTGAGGCTCTCAACCACTGAAAAAATTGTGGCGTAATCACTGCGACAAAGCTGTGATGTTTCCACATTCTCCAAACTTCTTGTCAATGCCAAATCTAGGGTGACGTGCCTTGTTAAGGTGAAGTCTTGCTGGTTGGTATACATGGTGAGCCATATTCAAATCGACGGCCGCCATTACAAACACATAAAACGACGAGCCATAATCGATGGCTGCGGAAGTGGGATTACCACCACAGCTATCGACCTCTGCAAGCGTGATACCTCCGCTCATCCATAATGAGATAGCGGGAAGCAGCAGAACTTCAGTAGACAACAGAGTATGTCAGTGGGTAAAGAGTTTCCTAGTCGGCGATGGAGGAAGAGGTTGTGACGGAACTATATGTGATTGTTCGTGGGTTAGCTTTCTGGGGTGACCTAGAAGGTTGGGAGTGCTTGTAAGTGTGAATGCCGAGTAGTCAAGATGGCTTGTGTCCTTCATGACTACGTATTTTGAGGTAAGGTTGTCTGGTAGCCTTCGGCATTTCATGGAGCAAAAAATCAGTGCCGCCGGTCGTTCTGTTTAGGGTGTTGCTGAGATCGTGCACCAGTTTAGTTGCTGTTCTCTGCGCCAGCTAAAGCAAGTTTTCATCGCTCCTGAATCAGGGACACCATGTTCGCACAACGTAATCCATATGCCGTCTGAAGTAGGACGCAAATGAAGAATTCATAAGGTGTGCTTCGAAGTATCAGAAGGTGTACCCGAAGAGTCCGAGGATCATATTACAAAGTGTGCGTATCGCTCTAGGAGTGCGTGGAGTTAAAAGAGTCAGATTAGATTATGATTCATAGATCCGTCTCAACTGACGCGGTGTGGATGTTGTGCAGACATGTGTATTTTCGATTGGTAAAGCAGCAGAGGCAATGTGAGGAATTCGTCTCTATTGAATAATAAGTGATTTCCCACGGACCTACTTTGAGCAATCTGCATACCCCCGTGCAGGCTGAAGTACTCGTCGAGCACCCGCATTTCTCTCAAGAACTTGAGGTCATCAGCGAAGATAATGCAAAGGAAAGAAGGCTTCTTGGTACAGTAAGTGTCCCAGAACTGAAGTGTGCGACACGCCACATACGATTCGTTTGTAGTCGGAAACCACACTGTTCACCTGAACGGCTACTGTGCACTTTGTGAGCTACAACCGTTCGTGACCGACGAGATAATGAGATCTAGGTCTTCAAAACCTTGGTTCTCAAACAGCTGCTGACCAGAACCTTGTCGATCTAGAATACACGAGCGACGCTGACCTCGTCTTTGAATAGAAAAATGCAATTTTTTTGATGAAATAACCAGTCATCCCGTCCGTTCACAAACGCCATGCACCCATAAGGCGTAAAGTCACGCTACTGGACATGCAATCACTGAACACTCCACTCACAATTCAGTGAGGGGTACTGGAAACTGTTGGGGGGGGGCAAGTGGTTAGAGCGCGAATCTACTGACCGGAAGGTCCGTGGTTCGAACCCGACCTCTGCCTCTCGACTTCCCCTGTCTAGGCTTAAGTAGCCTGGCAGTATCCCAGCCCTCGTGCTTCCTTCGGGTGGCATGGTAGTTAGACACCGAAAGGGTGCTACAGCTCAACGACTTTTTTACTGGAAGTTGTGGAGCGTTTGACGTATCTGAGAAGTTGTATGTTCCGATCGTGGTGTGGCAGATGAGGTCAGTGAACAAATCTGTAGGGCACGAGTAACGCTTTATAATTTTTGACACCTATGGAGGGAAAGTGATATATCCCCAAATCCCAACAAACGTGCTGTGGGCTGTGAGGTGACCACTTCGAGCAGCGAAACTAAGACGTCTTCAGACCACCACAAAGAGATTGGACCTTACTGCGGTGTGACGGTCTGTGTACCTCCATAAACCATAAATCAATATTGGGTAGTGTACGTGTGACACAGAGTTCTGACCTGCGCGGCTGAAGTTTGGAACGTGTGTCAACCTGTTCCTTGTAATCGAGGCTGCCCTGACGGTCTTGTGCCAACCACCGCTTACTTTAAGTTTGGCCTCTGAGCTAAATGCTTTGTTTGAGGATCCCAATCGTCCTCTTGTCTAGATTTGAGAGCCCTGACAGTATCTCAGCCAACATACGACCATGATAATTACAACTAACAAAACTCCCGTGCCTCTTCTGCGGCCTCGTGGTGCCTTAATTGCTGCATACAGCAGGGTGGGTAAGCGAAAACAGGCTACTGTTGATGCCCCCTTCTTTCTCCTTCACATATTTGCGCTTCTGTACCTCCTCATTCCGCTGCTATGATCATTTCCGTAGGCCCTTTCTTAAGGACTGACAGATCCATTCGTCACGCACTTCCGCTAGCTGCAATATTTAGAGATGGCTCAGCCGTAACGACCAGACATTTCGAAATTGTCCTTCAAAGTGCGTCGCTCAGTTCGCCTGACAGCCTTCAACACTCGCACCCCGTAACAAGCTGAACAACAAACTGCTCTTGTTGGTACGCTGGACTCGATTCCCATTTGTGTGTTGTCTGTTCGAAATGAGGATTGAATACCCAAGTAGGGTTGTTGAACTGACCTCCCCATCGGTTTGCACTCGCTTCCCATTGCGCACCTCTGAAGATGCAGCATCCACTGTGGCTGTTGCTGCCGGGGTCGTTACTGTCCTAAGTCACCGGGTTGAAGGACCTCTGGTTGGATGGTTGACCACTGATAGCCGCCATTGTGCAGTTCACTCGGAAACATCTGTGAATTTCGTAAATATGCCGACAACCGTCGCTGGTTAATTGCTTGCTTACGCCCCGACAGACTACACCTCTGAAGACAGCCTGCGATACTTTGAGCGTCTTGCTGCGACCGGTTAAGAACTAGTATTGTTACCGTCACGAAGAGACTGGACCCGTCACGAAGAGACTGGACCTTACCGTGGTGTGGGGTTTGTGTACCTCGGCGACCCATTATACTGGGGGTGCCCGCGTGACACTCACAGAGTCTCTCATACCAGGTTGGTCCATGGGTAGAGGTCTGACGAACACAGTCTCCTGGCCCTCCAGGTTGGTTGGAACATGTGTGGACGACATGTTCCGTAAAAATGGTAATGTACTTGCATTTCCAGCCCAACACCGCTGCCTTGCGGTTAGGCTTTTGAGCCAAAGGCTTTGGTTGAGGACCCAATCGTCCTCCTGTCTGTGGTGTGGGCGCCCTGGCAGTATCCCAGCCCTCGTACAACCATGACACATTCACAACTAACAGTACTTTCATGCCACATCGGCTGTCGCGTGGTGCCATCAGCCGGGTCGCCTTACTTGCTGCATACAGCAGGGCGGGTAAGCGAAAACATGCTACTGCTGACGCCTCCTTCTTACACTTTCACGTTTTTGTCTTCTACCCTTCCCCCCCCCCAATTTTAATACGTCCTCCGCAGGTCCCAGCTCTAGGACTGACCGGTTTGCCCGCCCTGCATCACACTTAGCTGCAGATTCTGTACGTCCGAGTTCAGTTACACCCTAAACACTTCGAAGTCTGTTTTCAAACCCGAAAGCCTATCTACTTAGCCACCTTTAATGTTCGTTCACTGAAGCAAGCAGGTCAACAGGTGGCTCTTGCTCGTACGCTGGATTCCCTCAGCATTGATGTATGTTGTCTGTCAGAAACAAGGACGCAGGACGCAAGTACCGTGATCGAACTGACTGCCCCTCTCTCTTCAGGTTCCGGCTGCGCACCTCTGGTGATGCAGAGGCCGCTGCAGCTGGATATGCTGGGGTGGGTATTGTATTGAGCGAACGAGCGGAAGCGTCTCTGCTTGATTGGATACCCGTTGATAGTCGCCTCTGTGCGGTTCGTTTGGCAACATCTGTGAGAGAATCTAGAGGAAGTGAGGTCCATCGCACCTTGTTTATTGTGTCTGCTTACGCCCCAACTGACTGTAGCTCTGAATCTGCCAAGGACAGTTTCTATGACGCTCTAGGTGCCCTTCTACAGCAGGTTAAAACCTCAGATATCGTGTGGTTGCTGGTGATATGAACGCCCAGGTAGGTAGACTGAGCGCTGCTGAGGCCCGATTGGGTGGTCGTCTTGGTTTGGACACGAGACGCACGGACAACGGAGACCGCTTACTTCAGATGTGTGCCGATCACAGACTGTTCCTTTGCAGTACGAATTTCCGGAACAGCGGAAATCGCTTGACAACGTGGTGCCCACCAACAAACCAGCGACGAACCCAAATAGACCACATCGCCGTGAGTTATCGGTGGCGAGGGTCGATCACCGCTTGCCGCTCCTTCTGGAACACCAGCGTGGACTCCGACCATGCACTTGTACGCTGCTGCTTTTCATTGCGCTTTTCAGGTGTACGCAAAACGCGCACATCGCTTAGCCATTGAGAAGCTAGTGGATCCAGAAGTCAAACGAAACTATCAAAACCAGCTCGTCGAATGCCTGCCGGACGGTACGGTGTCGGATATAAACGGCCACTGGGAAAAGATATCCAAAGCGCTACTCAAGGTTGGAACGTCTGTTTGCGGTACAACCCAGCCAACCTCTTTCAAACACTGGATCTCTGATAGGACCGTGTCTTTGCTGGAGACCCGGCGACAGATTCCCTGGCCGCCACCACAACTCCACCCGACGCATCATCCGACGCCCAGTGAAACTGAGTGTCCGTGCAGACCGAGAAGCGTGGTGGACCCGAAAGGCCGAAGAAATGGAAGATGCAAAGAATGCTGGAAATGTGCGCAGGCTGTTCCATTTGATTCGTTCGACTGGTCCTCGAAAACCTCTTGTCAGCGAAACAATCAGAGACCAAAATGGCTCCCTGATATGCAATAAAGCAGAACGTCTGGACCGCTGGGCACAGTACTTTGAACAGCAATTCAGCTGGCCACCTGCTACCTCCAATCCAGAATCCTGGCCTTCAACAGAAAGCTGGATCGTAAATATGGAGTCGCCTTCGGTCTCAGAAGTGTCCGAGTGTATTTCTACTCAAGCGTCATCGTGCTGCTGGTCCTGACGACCTTCCACCTGCTCTTTCAAGGATGGCGGTGGGCTCCTCAGCCAGTGCCTGTCTAGACTATTTGGGTCTATCTGGGAGAAAGAGACCGTCCCAGACAACTGGGGTGAATCGATAGTAGTGCCCATTTTCAAAAGGGTACTCGCAGTGAATGTAGCAACCACAGAGGTGTTAGTTTGACTCCTGTTGTGACGAGGCTTCTGGCGTCATTGATTCTTCGTCGTCTTACGATGGCACGCGAAACCTTGACTCGTGAGAATCAAGCGGATTTCGACCGGGTAGAGGCTGCATTGACCACATCTTCACACTCCGTCAGGTGTTAGAGCAACGCCACATGTACAGACGACCCACAATCTTGGTGTTCCTTGACTTCAAGGGTGCGTTTGATTCTGTCGATCGGTCAGTGCTGTTAAATATACTTGCTCAACAGGGTATGCCCCAGAAGTTTGTAAACATAATCCGATCCCTATATTCACATACTTCTGGGCGGGTGAGAGTGTATGGTGAGCTCTCCAAAAGCTTCCTACAAAAAGTGGTGTCAGACAAGGATGTCCACTCTCCATTCTTGTTCAACTTCGTCATTGATGAAATAATGAGGCGAACGCTGGAAGGTCTTCAAAACCCCGTGTTCAAATCGTTGCTGGTGAGAGCCTTGTCGATCTGGAGTACGCAGATGATATCGCCCTCATCTTTGAAGACGAAAGTGAAGCACAAGCCCTGTTGAACAGACTGACCACCATCATACCATCTTTTGGCATGCGCCTTGCACCTTCAAAGTGCAAAGTCATGCTTCAGAACGTGCAGTCTCCGGACATATCCCTTAAAATTCAAGGAGAATCACTGGAGATTGTGGAAAACTTTACATACCTCGGTAGTTGTATTAGCTCTGACGGAAGTGTGTCTGGTGAAGTCAGTGCAAGAATCTCAAAGGCTCGAATCACGTTTGCTAATTTGCGTCACTTGTGGCGTCAAAAAGGCATCTCACTAGATCTTAAGGGTCGGGTGTACCAGGCTACAGTAAGGGCTGTATTGTTGTATGGGTGCGAGACATGGCCTCTACGGACAGATGTGAGGCGTCTCCAGGTTTTCGACCACCGATGCCTCAGAAGCGGCTGGTTTTGGATGGCGTCAGCGTGTTAGTCACGAGGTGATTAGAAAACGGGTATTTGGTTGTGCTGCAGGTACATCAATTGGGAAATCATCCAGCACCACCGACTACGATGGCTCGGTCATGTACTACGCATGCCGAAACACCGTCTACCGAGGCGAGTGTTGTTCTCTGTGCCTCCTTCAGACTGGCGCAAACCGCGAGGTGGACAGCGCATGACTTGGCAGAAAGGCGTGAAAGAGATCACGAAGAGTTTGGGTGTTGTTGGTGTTGTACGCCTTCCAGGATGGGGTCCCCGTGACCCGCCTGTGCTTGGCTGGAGACGTTGCAAGAAATGGCGGCTAATCGTTGTCAGTGGCGTTCATGCTGTCAGTTTCTTTCCAGATTGTCTGATTGAGCGGTTGGAGGTGTAGGCACCTCAGAATGCTTGACATAGGCCAGCACTAGGTCCCCTCCCTCATCCACTCTTTTCTTCTTTTCACTCTAGGGCTTTTATATATAATTTATATATATATATGCATATGAAACTAGATGAACTTCATGGTTGTACGGCAGTGAAGCATCAGTGTCAACACTGATGTTACTGTCTTTGATGATGATGATGATGATGATGATGATGAGTATTGTTACACAAGTAGGTCGACCAGTTGTTGTTGTGGTTAAATAGGTGGTCTTCTAGGAGTGGAACTGAGACATACGAACAACGACGATTACCCGCTGAAGTTAGGTGTTGACCACAGACTATTTCTGTGCAGTGCCGGAAAAACATTCAGCTGTAGCACCCTTTTGGCGCCTAGCTGCCATGCCCTATGGAAGGAGCCACGAGGGTTGGGATACTGCCAGGTTGCCCAATCCTAGGCAGAAGGAGTCGCGATGCAGAAGTCGAGTTCGGACCACGGGCCCTCCGGTCAGTAAATCCGCACTCTAACCGCCGAGCCATCTCGCCCCACCCATTAGCTGTAGATGGGGTGGGTCAATTACTGGCTATTGGCATGTGGGTTCACATCAGACGCTTGTTCGTTTCTGCTTCTCAGAGGCGCACAAGGTGCGCACACCTCATGTGGCAACCGTGCTACCGGACCCTGACATGGAGGAAATCATCATCATCTATTAAAGTCCTTTCGGACAAGGCGTCTTTCGGTGTATTCGTGGCCAACGATGTTCTGCGGGGACAGCATTACCAGCATGATCGGCGGGACCATGTTGGGGCGTTGTCTTCGGTGTAGTAACGAAATAGATTAATGAGAGTAGTAGAACTTAGTGGGTATAACACTAAGTCTCGGCACTAACGTCGGGTTTTGATGGTCCCCCGGTGTTTCGCAAAGCTTCGGAAGCAATTTTGTTTTTTGGGCAGTTGGTTCAGCGCCGAGAATCCTACTACCTGGGGCTCTTTAAAACATGAAATGACAACCGCAAAACTTTCTTTCGCAGAAAAAGGAACTAGAAGGGTTCGCAGTGTTCCCGAAACCGTGCTGTGACATTTTCTGCAAATATAACGGAAGCACCCATCAGTTTGCTCATTCTATATCTCCCTTTTCCATGGCCTTGCAGGTAGTGAATTTGCAGGCAGACCTACTCTGTGTTTGAGTGCTTCCTGATATTGCCTGCAGAGGTGGTTATTCACATGCCCAACCCCTGATTACCTAACTGGAACATTTTGCGTTGAAGACCAGTCAATTATAATCCACCGTCTCCGTCGGTCGACCTCTCCAGTTATTCTGTGCGCCATGAGTCTGGTTTCTCCCTCACGTTCGAATTTTCTGAGCCCCGAACCCTCAAGGTCAGTCTTCAACAGTGATTAGACCCTGGCGCGTTTGGTGGGAAGTCACTCATATCAAAGTGGAAAAAACACTACAACGGTACGCCAACCATATAAATGCGTAGAATCAATTCCTGTACCCACGCGGCTGAATGAACAACGCAAAACTTCTCCACGTTCGAAATTTTCAAACTGTGCGCAAGGTCAAGGGTGTGGCAAACTATTACGCCTAGTACGACTGTTCGCACTACTGTGGAGCTCTGGATCGATGTGATCATTCTGTAAAGAACAATTCTGAGTGCAGCGGCACCGGCTAACCTTGAAAAAGAACCGAAGAGTCGGCTTGAGTTGCAATAAGGCAGCTCGGCGCAACGTACGCTCACACCTTTCAGGTGGGTTCAATATATATTGAATTTTCGCACACAATGGCGGAAAAACCCCACGAAAGCTCCATTCCGGATTGAATACTTGTCTAGCCAGCATGGGAGGTAGAGCAAAGTCGTTCAAAGTGTGGATCCTACGCTGGCTCCACGACAGGATTGTCCGCGATGCAAGCCAGAGAATGGCCTATTGATACTGTCGACGTGTTTTCCTACAACTCCTATTGAACTGCTCCGTCTCGGAAGTACTTTAGAGCGGATGTACTTGAATGCCTCTACACAAACTCAGACTTTTCAGAGTGAAATCATATGCACGGCAAATAGATGAAGGTGAGCATTCCCTTCCGATTTCCCCCACCGGTACGTGGCTCACCCCAGATATCTCGCACGTAGGGGTCACAGTTCTTGGTTAGTGTGGCATTCGGGTAGGCCCTGACTGGGGGAGAGTAGGTGGCTCTGCTATGTACTTTGATGAAATCTTTCCCACAATCATTGCTATCTACTGTGCGACCATACCTTCCGTAAATTATTTCTGCTGGGCTCAAGTTTCACTGTCCTCTGAGCCTTTCGAGTCCAGGCGAAAACGATTAGTATCTTACAGGGGAACTGGAACAGTTAGCCTAAAATCACCGTTACACATGCTTGTTAATAATGTATGACTTCAGAGTTCTAAGGGCCTCGTTGACTAAACCTCGTCAAATCAGGACCGATGAAAAGTTCACAGTGATGTGTTCATGTCGTGCAACAAGGCGCAATGACACAAAATGTTTGGGCGCTCATTATGCATTACTCAGGCAGATCACCATCACCAAGTGAGTTAGTTCTAACCAACGAAATTGCCGCTGCGGACAAAGTGGCAACCAAACCCCACTTGCTCGGAAAGACCACGGTATCCCACTTTTTGTTTCGAGCCATTTACTCAACCACAGACTAACAAACGATATTTTTCGTGGAAAAATAGTGCAGCAATTTGGCGCGTGTTTTTCAGCTCGTGCCGCACTTTCATGTGCAGTGACCAACTAATAACACTGGTGAGGCTCGAGGAAGACAACAGTTATTGCGCGGTCGATTCCAGCGGAAGTACCCTAGAGGTACCCGGTGCCTCCCCCATTAAGTTACAACTTTCCACAAACACCCACTGAAAAGCCTACTGGTGAAATTGCGTTTGGATGACGGCGGAGCCGGTGAATAGCAAAGATTCGCGCATTCAGCAGCAAGGGAAAGTATTAAATTATGACTGTTGTACGGCAAGATAAGCACGCATTCTATACGAACACGCAACACAACCGGAGCAATAAAATCGACAAATTTCTGTCTCAGAAACGAGCGCTCATGACCTCATCGTATCCGTCCAAGTATAAGAAGGAACATATCATGCAAGGTGGTTCCAATAAAGGCCCACTTACGAATTCGGAGCACCAAATTTAGCTAAGTGAAGCACACCGTCTAGCGTACAAACCAAACAAAACGAATTAAGGGCAGCTTTCAGGACGTCTTGCGCGCAAACTGTTCTAAAAGGTCCATTCCCTAAACCTTGACCGGGTCTTGCGGGAATCAATTAAAGTTCCGAACGTCAATCACAACAACCAGCTTCACATTTCATCCAATCTCCTGTGCGCGCATCCCTTTATCAGCCAGCCCCCTAGTTTTGCCCAAATTCCAAAACAAGGTTTGTATTCATTTCTGCATGGCGTGTAGTATCACATGACTATTCATCTTCTCACTCCGTGCACTATTGTTCGCCGTAGCTCCCAAAATGGTAGCTCCCACTCCCCACCAATTACTCAGGACGCTTTCAAAGTGAGCACCACTGAACTATTTCCGTTGCCGTCTGTGAGTGCTTCTTCGACACCCGAAATGTTCTGTCACGCTCCTCCAAGTGACGGGCCCAACCTCACAACTACCTGCCATTAGATCACTCCCCACCACAAAAAAGCTGCAAACGCACGTAAGCTCGAACCCCGGGATTTGATCCCGACTATTCACACTTTCAGTTTCTCGCCTTCATATCCAGCCACAAGGAAGACCACTCGAGCAGCTATAATAATAATAATAATGTTTCTTCCCAACTTGTGGGTGACACCGTCTGGCATGATCATACGTTTACAGTCAGAATGAAGCATGACTGTGGGGTTTGCGGGTAGTGAGGATTTCGTGAAAAGAGGACAATGTCACAAACAATGTGATATATCCGATGAAATAATAATAATAATGTTTATTCCCAACTTGTGGGGGCATGCCGTCAGGCATGATCATAAGGTTACAGTCAGAATAAAGGTATGACTGTTGGGACTGTGAGTACAGGGGGTATTGGGTGGGAAAAGGGGACAGCGCCATAGGCGGTGAGCTGTATCCAATGTAGACGTGGTCGTCACTAAACCGGCACGAGCAGGGAAGCTCTTTTGTCGAAGAGAACATCGAGCAAGGTCAGATCGTTAGGATTTGAAGGTGGCGGGCAAAAACAAAACGAGGGAGGGCAAAACAAGAGGCTTCTTGCCTGAAATATGACAGGAGAAATGTAAGCTGTGAAAAATCAGAAACCAGAACATCAGATCTGGTGAAGCAGCAAAGTTGGCATCATCCAGCCGATCAAACTGAACTGAAGCCAAAAACAACCGCTGAGGCCTCGCGGCCTTGGACTGTTGGGCTCATGGCCAGAGTCACAAAAGCGTAAGTGGGGATGATGAAATGGAGGGACTAGCAAAGCGGGTAAATGGTAGCAGGGATGGTTCAGAACAGCGAGGAACTAAGGCTTCGGTTTGGCTTAGGTTAGATAAATCCAGTCAAAGCAAGGCAAAAAACATTAAATAGAGCTGACAGAGTTACTCAGGGACGGGACCAGGCTTGATGAACTAGGAATAATTTGGCTTGGTACAAAAGCTTAATGGCGAAGGAAGGAATTACGACCAGGTCAGTGGAGACGACAATTACGATGGCAGGCGCTAGACATTCTCTGCAAATCAACTACGCTCCAGAGAGCGGAAGAAGATGTAGTCGCAGGAATTGAACGTCTGTATAAGAGATAGATAAGGTGGTAATTTATAGAGAAGAAGGCTTAGGAGGGTGGTTGTCGCACCTGTGGGTTAATGCTAAAGTCTTCAGGCTGGTGATTGTAAATGCCAGGACCTAGTAACAAGACCGTCGGAGTGAGTGCGCGGATTAGAAGGGCTTAGGGCCTAATTCAAAAAAGTCTCTAGTGTAAGCTGAGGCGCTAAAAGGCGCTCAGCTCCCTCAATATAAAGGTAAGAATCGATGGCCTTTCGAAGGCTACATGAGATGAGATAGAACGGATATGGGAGGGGAGCTTGTCCCATGGTTTGGAATAAAGGCATGATTGGCGAGGGCCGTGAGTACAGTTGGTTCTTGGAAAAGGGACAGATTCATAGGCGGTGAGCTTTATCCAATGTAGACGTGGTCACCACCAAACCGGCATGAGCAGGGAAGCTCTTTTTTGGAGAGAACATTGAGCAGGATCAGAAGGTTAGGATTGGAAGGTGGTGGGCAAAAACTAAACAAGGGAGGGCTTCCTGTCTGACATATGACAAAAGAAGTGTAACTGTGGAAAATCAGGAACCAGAACATCAGATCCGGTGAAACAGCAAATTTGGCGTCATCTAGCCGATCAAATTGAACTGAAGCCAAAAAGCAACCGCTGACGCCTCGCGGCCTTGGACTGTTGGGCTCATGGCCAGAGTCACAAAAGCGTAAGTGGGGATGATGAAATGGAGGGACTAGCAAAGCGGGTAAATGGTAACAAGAATCTCAAAAACATGGTATACAGTGAAACTGTGGTGACTCACTGGTGTCGCTGTTGTGGAGTCGGGCATAATAGTTCCATTGGAAGAGTAAGATGGTGGCAACACACGAACCGGAACGCAAACTACATAGAGAATTATTGTTATTTGTGGGGGACACAGACTGAAAGTCCACCGAAATGGCTACATTCGAACGACAGGTTCAACAGTTTGAAATGAACATAGCGTGGAGGCAGCTGGGGCCAGGTGCGGAGCATCATTCGTATTTGCAGTTAATGGAACGAGTGGGCGAGAAGGTACGGTCGAGAATTGGAAGGGAACAGTTGCGGGTGCGCTATCGAACTGGATATGTCAGCACCGTGCCATCATTGGCATGGCATACTTCGGATTTCGGACAGCCCCGTAATGAACATCACACTTAGCGTCATTGGGCTGGAATGTACAATTCTCTGAACGTGGATAACAGCCAACCAGGTCGTCCATACCTGATATCCTCGGAGTTCAAAGCTTGGGAAGACGAGGGAATGGGATGAGATTAACAAAGCATGGTGAGTTTAAGGAGACATCAGAGAAAGACTAGACGTCTACCGCTATTACGGTGGGGACAACAGGTGACTGTATGGGAGAGTATAAGGATTGATTTGTACTTAGTAGACTAGGGACTAAGCAGGGATTGAGTTAACTAACATATAATACTAAAGTACAAGAGATCTAGTGCAAACCGAAGTAGGCTCGCAGAGAGGTAGTGGGTTTGGGAAAGCAAACGTATAAGGATTGACGGGGACGAACTTCTGAGGTGACGGACTAGTTTATCTGGTATCCATTACTTGAGTTGGGCAGAACCATAATCTGGGAAGGACAGAAAGTGTAAGAGAGATAGTCACCAGTCCCCAAAGCACAGCTATCAGCTTCAAGTTAACAAGTGGTGCATGGCGAATAAATAGTCGTTGGGCCGTAGTCTTGCATGCTGGTAGTTTCTTGCTGCTGTTTTTCCTATCTGATGGGGAATATATCAAGCTTCAACAAGATCAAAACGTTATTATTTGAAGAGACATCCTGTCCGACATGTGCGAAAAGTGAGGAACAGAACAATGGGTCTGATGGAGCAGCAGTGGCGCCGTAATTTTGGCGATCAGTTGGATTTTATAAGTCAAACTATTGCTCAGGCTACGTGGCCTGGGAAAGTTAGGTTTACTGCCAACTTAATAACAGGCGTGAGTGTGAATGATAGAGTAGAGGAATTCACACTATGGATACACGGTGAAGAAGTTGTTCTTAGTTGCGGGCAATCGAACTAATAGGTGGGAGTGTACAACCAAGAGTACAAAATGAATAGTTGCGGGCGTGCCATTGGATTGGGTATGGTAGCGCCGTGTTATCGCTGCAGTTACATACCTCGGCTTGTGGACAGCCCCATAATGAGCTTTGTGTCTGAGGCGGCTGGACTAGGGATTTGCAACTCTTTGGGCAGTGGGTTTTAGGGTCGGCCAGGGGGTCCCTATAGGTAGAACGAAGCCGAACTGGGATCATAGATGGTTTTGGTCCGATTGAAGATCCCCTTATGTTCAGAACATGGATCACGTAGATTGGGTACTGCAGTTGCTTATCAAGGCCCTCATATTTTGGTACAGTACCTAACACTTACTCACAAACTTGTGACTCACAAATACGTGTCACAGAGCGTAATTCAGTGTAACGGTAAATAATTCGCCGCTAGCAGTACGCTGCCGCCTGTGCCAAATGCCCCAGAAAGAACGTGAATTAAAAAAGACTTTGGGAATATGTAATTTTCCAACGCATATGAGGAAACAACTAAATCAAACCGAATTGGTATCCGGTGGAAAAAATGCTTTCTGCGAGACTTCTATGTTTCTGAGGGTAAAACCAAATAAGAATGATGTTTATTCGCAACTGGTGTGTGGTATATTGTCAGGCACGATCATACTGTCACAGTCAGTACAGAAGCAGGACTGATGGGATTTGCGGGCACAGGGGTTTCGCGGAATAAACGCAGTGTCATAAACAGTGAGCGCTATCCGATGTAGACTTGGTTTGACCTTAACAGACACTGGCAGGGAAAACAGTTAGTATCTTTCATAGCACGCTAAGACAATGTCAGATCACTGAGCTTTGAAGGTGGCGGAAAAGATGGAGAGGACAAAACGAGAAGCATGCCGCCTGGCACATGACAAGTCAACTTTAAATAGCGGAAAACGAGGAACCAGAATAATGTACCTGTTGAAGCGGCAGAATCGCCGCGATCTGGCCAGTCAATCTGAACGAAAGCCTAAAACCAATAATGAGGCCTTACGGCTCTGGACTATTGGGCTTATGGTCTGGATCACGAAAAGCGAGAGTAGAGGTGATTAAGTGGAAGCATAAGCACTACGGACAAATGGTGCAGTCCAACGCCACACACATGAAAGCATCGAAAATTCTTTGACCTGGGTTTTAGCTGCAGCGTAATAAACCTTCAGCCAAGAGTTTACAAGCACGGCTACCGAAATATTGAAATACGCGCTCTGTGCTTAAAAATCTTGTCTCCTATATATTACTCTTGTCAGCGGTGAAGAACTTACCGGCGAAAGCATGTTCAATTGAGGTATTTTCAAGTATTAGATCCCCTCGGGGTGGGACTACTCCAGGGAGGTGAGTTCAAGCCCGTCAAAAAGTTTCATTATCAAAGGATTTGATAAGTAGCATCTTTGTAGCATCTTATTGAATGCTAAATGAGAGTTGGGTCATGGTTAGTTAGCTTGATTTGCACTTTAGAGAGGCCTTCTAAAGCAGGTTCTATAGGGTTTCAGAAAGTCCATGCGAGTAATACGGGGGAACGTGGTCGGAATAATCTGCACGTCAACGTACACCTTCTGCGCTAACTTTGATGGTGCAGTGAAAAAAGACATTTTTGAGGAGAGCCATATATATTAATTCTTTTTGGTATTTACATTCCTACTGTATTCTGATACGTCCTCAAAATGTATGGCAAGGGGGTTCGCTGGCATGTGGAAACACTGTTCATCCTTTAAAATGTGTCAGTCACTTGGTCACTGCTTTGCTTCTTCTATAGCTATTTGGAGGACACTGAGATTAAAGCTCCAAGGTTTCAAGTCTGAAATAGATAAAGATGGACTTGAAAGCGCATCTGAAAGTTTGTTGTCTTGGAGCATAAACAGGCGTGGTTCTAAAACGGAGCCCTGAGGAACACCAGTGAGGACCGGTGCTGGAAAACTTTTGGTCGAGCCTACTTTCACACGAAACCTTCTGTCTGATAAGAGCTGATGGGACTCAAGTTTGGAAGGCAGCCGCATGTGTGGGTTTGATCAAATGCATTTGAGGGGTCCAAATATGACGTCCGTTATGAGTCCTCCGTCTTTGGGTTGGGTTAAACCGTTCCTAAATACGAGCTTGTTTGACACCCATGGACGGTTTGGAAAGAATCCGTATGGCGTTTAGGGAATGAAGTTACCGTGTATGGGATGATTCAAAACGGCCGGTTTAGACTGCACTGTATGCAAGTGAACCTAGTCGGCCTGTAGATATCGGGTGGCTAGTGGTCACCGGATTTATAGGTTGGGGGATGACAATCGCTTCCTTCCGAACTGAGAAAAGGTGGTTGTAGAGAAAAAGGTCCGGCATGTATGCCGGGAACCGCTCTATTCTGATGCAAACGTTCTTCTCGCGCACATAGCGGCTTTGAGGCAAGCTGCACATGCTTTGTTGGGGCACTGAAACGAGGAGGAACTGCACGCCGGCAGCGAAACGCAAAAATATGCAAAGGTCAAATTGCGATCTGTTTGCACGTCATTACGGCCGCTTACTAGAAGCACTTTCAAATTATTTTGTTGAAGTTATGACTTTTACGGGGGCTAAGTTCAATCCGTTTGCACCCTTCGGGATTTGTTGCTCATGGAATTTTGTTTAAGTGAGCTAAATTTCAAGGTCAAGGATTATCACTGATTCAAATCTTGTTACCGGTTTACGAGAGACAAATTACGAAATTGCGCTTTAGCATATTTTGGCATTCTTTTATGTTCTTTAAGACTGATTTAACACCTGAGAATATCCGAAGCAGATTCCATCAAGGAAAACCGGTCAGTGAAGGTTGTTTGCTTGATACTCCTTAGATTTAATCAGTTGAGTTTGTGAAGTGAACTTCGGCACAACACGTTTTCCTACTGAGTTCGCCTTCATTGGAGTATATAAGTGCGAGACAACCGCATGAACTGTGCAGTGGCGGCGCGAGTGTCATCGCTGATCTGCATAACTAACCTGTGGATAATACAGAATCACGAGATAACTGCAGGTAAATTGCCAACAGAATGATATCATTCCCATTAGAAAATGAAGTTCCATAGGTGGGATGAGTGAATGAATGGGTGAAAGCGCGAATATTATGCTGGCAACTAAAGGCATCGACTGTCGGTCATCATGACAACGGCATCAGTTATCACTCACCTTGTCTTCTTATCGGAACTGCTCAGCCAATGTCTATCTGTGAAGCTGATTATGAGGCCTCATCTACCACGGTAACCTAATCCGATGGTCAACGACGGCTCTCCATACCCATGACTGTAGGCGTTGCCACTCACCTCGGCCACTTATCGTAACTGTTCGGCCCGTGTATATATGCGACGCTGTTAATGAGACACCCTACTTTAATCCAATGGAAAACGACGGCCCGTCATACTCATATGTGTTCGCGTTGTCGCTCACCTTGGCTACTTTTAGTAACTTCAGGGCCCGTACCCATGCACGCAGCAGAGCATAAGGCCCCAAATATATGTAAGCGCCGAATCCAACGACCATCGGTCCTTCACACCCCTACATGTCGTCCGTCTACCAAGACCATGCCTGAAAAATACACAACCACCCTTGGCAACGCGAGTTTCTATTTATTGGTTGAAGCGGCGAAAAACATTGTGTATTCAATCCAATTCTCGTTTTGACTCGAGAGAGTTCCTGAAGGGAATAGTGTATAATCAATTACAACTCATGTTCATCCTGCACAATATCATTGAAAACAATTACACACAAATCTGCTAATTTAATGCCCTAAATCCTAACGGTACTCCACTTCCGTTTACCGATACCGATACCGATATCATGTGGCTTAATAAAATCGAAAGCTCCGATGTTTTCAGCATTTTGTAGCCATCCCATAATCAATCGCAGTAGAATTCTCAACAACTAGGGGCACCATTCTGAGAAATCGATCGGCTTACATACTTGCGTTTGTATATTAACATTTTTGATCTTCTGCATCCACATCTCAGAAACTGGATGCTGCTTGCTATTCCAGGCTATTCTGAGGCTATATTCTGTGATTGTCATATAGGCTTTGACTTTATCCAACTCCTTCCGCAAACACTCATTCAGGCAATCCAGATAATAACGGACAACAAAAACGCAGTTAGGATCTATCGGCAGCCATTCTTTGCAGTGTCTCCAGCCAGGTGCAGTGAGAATCTCGCGGTAATCCTTCTGAAAAATGAGTAGCGCCGACAGCACTCAGACTTTTTGTGGTCACCTCTCTGAATTGGGCACGGAAAATAGCACTCTTTGGCAATCGATGGTTCGGCGCACGCGATAAATGACCTAACCAACGCAACTTCTGATGCCGTACACGTTCCTTGGTGTAATCCCCGTTGCACAGTCGAAAAATCACTTGCTAATCGCCTTTTGACGGATTCGCCGTCACCAACCTACACGTGCCGTGGCTCCGAAACGACGGTTGTCTGACACCTGAAAACGTCTCAGTTTCGCTCCTGAAACAGGCGAAGTCTCATAGCCATATAACAAAACGAACTGCAAAGTAGACTGACGCAATCAACTTCTTGTGGCCCTCCCTGGAATGTAAGTTGCGTGTTCGGTGCCTGCACGATCGTACAATTTGTGGATGCAAGGTGTATACAAAAAACAGGATAAATTTGTTCGGTTCACCCGAAAACACCTACACTTTCTCTTTGAAGATAACAACGATATATTCTGCCGATTCCGGATGGAAAGTTTTTGTCAGAGGCTGGTTGGACGTGGGCGTTTTGAATACCTTGTAGCGTTCGTCTTATTATCTAATCAATCACTAAACCAAATAAGAAGAGAGAAGGTGGGCACCCGTCACAGACACTGCTGTGTGCACGAAAGGTTTTAAGGAGGTCTCCGTATACTCGCATGCCTGCGGAGGTTCAAAAATACACAGAACTTGTTATGTTCGTATCCGCCAAATCTTCCCGTACCACGTCTACCCCATTTCAAACCTCCCGTTATCTTACGATGCGAAAAACCTTATGGTTGGCTTCTCACACTCCAAATTCATAGCCTCTCCCCCAATACATTCCTACCTTATGCAGAAACTCAAACCCCGAATTCTGCAACGGAGGAAGGGGAAGGCTAAAGTGGAACTAACTTTCGTCGGACGCCTGCGTCGTCGGCCCAAGCTCGCCCTGGTTGTAGCACATATTCCGGGCAATCATCCTGTGAATATTCATTGGGAGCAGAGGAAAAAATGCTAACGGAGACTCACTAAATACACTCGATATGGCACCTCAGGGGCAACTCGTTTTGCAGGGCCTCCGCAATTTTCCTTGGGCTGTGACTGCGCCATTTTGAGGTCACCTCATCGTACGAACAAGCAAGTGCACCAGACATCTCAAGTTTTTTTGCTGATTTCTGGTCTCTGCACGCTCCAAGCCATGCCAGTTGTGCACAAGTTAGTTGACGCAGGTCCGTCATGGTCACACGACCACACCCGTTTGCATCGGTCTGAATATTGTTAACCGTCTTTGAAATCGGGCAATGTTGCCTAACTGCAGTAGTTGGAAATTGCGAACACCTTTTACTGCCTGTTCATACCATATTGGTCTCTGGCAGACATTTTAACACCTCTTCCTAGTTCGAGTTCCCAGTATAGGCAGGGATGCCTTATTGCCGCGATTGGATGACAGAAATGGGTACCGTGCACCCTCGATGGACCCAAGAATATAACTGATCCATGCTGATCCTAATTTGTCAATATTTTCTGGGCAATATGACTAACATGAGAAGCCAAGCTGACTCTCGAAGATGATCATGTACGGTGCTGTTCAGTAACCCAAGTAAGCCGTCGCGGTGACGGTACCGCCACCGTCGTACCCTGTCTGATGGTGTGCCAGAATATTTCCCGACCGAGCGTGTTACACGCGTCCACAAGACTGTCCCAATCCGTTGAACTTGTACTAAAACTTGGAAGCACTAGCCACCCTATTGTGCCATCTCCTAGTTCTGACCATAAACTCACTAATCCTTCCAGTGACACTAGCAAGGAATCAGTATAACGATGAAGATAAAGCCTCGCCGCGCACCCGACATAGCGTGTGCTGACCATCATAAAAAACTGTGATGAATTCCTTGCCTTGGTTTGGCAGGACGCCTAGGGCAGCCACAGAAAATCTTATCACATACAGGTCACGAATGGCTGTTCCATTTGACTTTGCGCCGACATAGGGGGCGCAATTATCTTTCACGTAGCCTCGAGACTATTTCCAAATCCATTACAGAATAAAGCACATGAAGAAACCAGCTTTTCCACAAAATTTCTCACCGTCCTCACAGACACAATACGCGGGGCCATTGGCAGCCAGTAAAGTGCGAATTCCGCGCCCACAGTGGATCTCGAACACGTTTTAACATCTTCCAACAAAACCGCGGTTCGAGTAAATAGGAATTAAATGCTAAGACTTTATGCTAAATTGTCCTCTTTCGAACTATGGTTTCGGATAAATTTTGGATATGCGTCTAAGGCTCGGCGTCCTAACGAAGGCGCATTTGGTCAAAGTTAATGAACGAATACCCAAACTATATGTAGGATGCAAGCGTAGATTCTTGTTTACGCCCGCTTTGTACTCCGTGTACTCCGTAGAATACTATGAAGCCCGATGCGGCATTTAGAACAGTAAAGTGAGGCTGGTTTTCACGAAGATATAACATTGATTAAGCTATTTTATCAAGTTAGCGCGAAATCTCCAAGAAGGCGTTACTGGATCCTTCGCTGAGGAGCAATAGGTGCAGCGGCGCTGACCGAAGTCGTTCAACAGAGCGCTTGGACTCAACATGTCGTTGCACCCACCAGATACCGCGCGGGCCAACAACCGTCCCTCCTGGATTTGGTCATCACCAACGAAAGACATTTCGTTGATCAGGTGACAATTAACGCTCCACTGGGACATAGCGACCACTGTGTGCTCACCTTTGATTTCATCTGCTATTGGACCAGAAATCCCGAACCACAAACGTGGATTCGAAACTTCTGCCGTGCAGACTGCGCATCTTTCGTAACCAAGTTAAACTGGGACCAGCCTCAGTGGAAGAATTATATAGGACAATTGTTCAGAAAGTTCACGAGGCTGACACGATGTTCGTCCCAAAAAAACCAGCACGCAGTCGGATGAGCCGTAAACTACCCAAAAAGATCCGGCGTCTTCTGGAAAAGAGGTCACAACTATTTCTCAAAAAGTTGACTACAGGAGACACAGAAGATGAGCTGGCATTTCGTAAAATGCGGAACCCCTGTAAATCGGAAATCCGCCAATGGAACATACGAAAACAAGCCACCATTCTAGACCTCGCCCGGAAGAACAGAAATGTGCTGTTCAAATACATGCGACATCGCCGAAGAAACAAACCATCCGCGTTCTCCCTGAGGGACAGGAACGGGGAACCCACGAGTGACCCAATAGTGGTATCTAAGTTCTACAGAGATCACTATGCAGGTCTGTATTCAGTCCCAGCGTCCCTCGTCACATCCAACGTTGTCAAGGCGTACCTACGAACGGCCGCTGACCGACTTGGTATTCACGGTGGAGGACATTCGTCAACTCCTGCACAAGATCAACCCATTCTGCGCGTTGGGGCCCGACGAAGTCCACCCAAGGATCCTGAAGGAAACGTCGTACACACTGGCAACTCATTTCCATCTGCTGTTTCGTCAGTCGCTTGACGAAGGCCACCTTCCCTCTGTTTGGAAGGAAGCGATTGTCACGCCAATCTACAAAACTGGTGACCGACTATCGCCTGGCAGCTACAGGCCTATAAGCCTCACTAGCGTGCCATGCAAGGTGATGGAACGCATTCTGAAGCGAGCCATTCTAGATCACCTTACTTCCAACAACTTGATTTCTCAAGCTCGAGTTCCTCGGGGCTCCGTTTTGGGACCTTTGCTGTTTCTGATATACGTCAGTGACCTTCCAGATTTTCTTTCAAGTCCGCGCCTACTTTTTGCGGACGATTTGAAATCGTGGATTTCCAATGACAGTGCCCTCCAAATTGATGTAGACGCCGCAAAGCAGTGGTTGCTGGACTGCCACCTTCCTCTGAATGACGAAAAGTGCATCCATATGTCATTTGGAGGAGACTCGGTGAACTCCTTTGTCATACCTGGTGAGAAAGGACCAGAAGACATGACGAGGATAGATGCTAAAAAGGATTTGGTTATCTGGCTCTCCCCAAACCTGTCCTTCTCACTGCACCTTGAGAAATCGGCTCAGAAGGCATTCGCTGTTCTACGGATCATTCGACATACCTTCTCTCGTATTACTCGCACGGACTTCCAAATACTCTATGGGGCCCATGTCAGACCACTTGTTGAATATGCCAACCCGGTTGTCTACTCAGGACGCACGAAAGACGTAACCCTCATTGAGCGTGTCCAAAGAGCCGTCACGAAAATGGTTTACGGTCTTAAATCCATGGGCCATGAAACGCGCTTAACCTCTTTCCCCTGGAGTATGGTCGCGTCCAAAGATACCTAATTCTTACTTGTGCCCTGTTTGAACAATATTTAGTGAACAGATTTTTCACCGTTGACCCAGAAAACACACGACAAGGACACGGTAAAATTTTCAAGCGCAAACAGCACACTTTCATCAGGCAAAAACTTCTCATTTCGGGTAGTTGCTGCGTGGAATAGCCTTCACCCGACGGTTGTCCACGCTACATCTAGAACCCAGATCCAAGCAACATGAGACACTTTTACGCGAGTCCTAGAGCTGGCAAGCGTACTTCCCCGCAGGGAGAACTCAAGAAGCAGCGCTACACCATTTTTTCATTCGTGCCTTTTAGGTGAACGACAGCCGCTGAACGACAAGAACAAAACCGACCCGGTAAACTTGGGCGAAAGCCTCGATCCTGTGTATCAATCCGTGAATCGGTGAATCCGTGATTCTGATTGGTCCAGGTTATGACGAATCAGCACACTTTCATTTGGGCTGAAGGCGGCTTTCTGTACTTCGTGATATCCGATTATTTCCAGCTCCTCATCACCGGACATTGGAGCTGATACCATGGTAATGCATAAATTATTGCTTACTCAAAAGGCTACTGCCTCACAATTTTGCGCATACTTCACACATGCTGCAAAACTGGGTGAAATCAAAGCCGGACCTCATGCTTGCGGACGCTTTGATGTTGGTAGTACACAAATTCGTCTACTCGAGTTACTGTATCACTCCCGGTTGTATGGCTAACTATGATAGTTCCATTTGGATTGGGGAGGCCAGAAAGCCTTTTTACAGCCCGCATCGCGTGTGGTGCGAGTGGGACATCAGGCTGGTTTTTCAGACCGTCTACAATGATACGGTGCGCTTCATATTGTTATGTGGGTCAAAACCCTAGCGGATGAACACTGCAGACGTCAAAAGCTGTGTTGTAGCTTCGGCTTTCCCAGGGCATTTCCTGAGTTTTATGGAGACACCAGATCAATGTTGCTGAAGTGCGTCGACTAGTTTTCGGGGAAGGTGAAGCGATTTACAATTCGCCCACGACGGACGAGCTGGTCGTTCTCCGTGTGTAGTGGGTTATCGGCCTTATGGAGTCTCAAGTGAACAGAACAAACTTCAGTCAGATATTAGTCACAGGGAAAGCGACCCAAGGAAGTGATGACTCACAGTCCACATGATCTACTTACGAAGGTCCGTATCCTGTTCAATCACCACACAGAAAATATTCTACTTTCCCGATGTTCAAATCTCTCTTAGGAGTGATATTAAACCATTGATTTGAATGGATAGGTCCCGTTTGCAGTTATTTTCTGTTAAAGTTGGGGATTAGCGATAGCCACCATTGTCCAACCAGCAACTTGACACCAACACTCATGCAGCAGAAGCGCAACGGGCATACATTTGAAAGTGTGATGATGGTGAATATTGACTTCTGATCCTGCAAGTGTTTAGCATGCATTGGAACCCTTCTGATTTGTCGCTCAGCGGGTCGAATTCATCAGCATGTTTCAAGTCCGTCTTCTGGGTTTCAAATATTGAGTGTACACCATAGTGTCCCTCCGATGCTCGCCGAAGTGAGCAACCGGCTGAGAAAGGGCGGCAGTGACCGGATAGTCTCGTTGCACACGGGACATAATGTCGAACTCAGACGTTCTCTCGCTCCGTACTCCTAATGTGTGCTGTCAGCGATGAGGAACGCATCTTGATATGATTCACAAGCTTTGTGTATGACCATCAGCCAGAGGGATTGTCCAGAACGATTGGCGATCTAACGAGACGGACGCGGAGCCCAAGTTGATGAAAACTGCTATGACAGGTTACCGAAATTTACATTGGCTTTCTAAATCCCATCTTAGGACAGATGTTTGGAGTGAACGAACTTTCGGGACGGAAACTGCCTCAGTTTAGTCTGATACTTTGAGCACCTGCTTGAAAGAGGCGTTTCATCTTGAGAAGGGAAACGAAGTGGCGCCAGCGGGTATTCGTAAACTGGGATACCGTCTACCCTAGCGGTTTTCCGTCCTTCACCTATTTTCGGTTCATGACGGTCTCCAGCTTGCTTGGTGCTTTGCAGTTTCCGTCGTGCGAAATTGGTGTTGTTTTTTTTACGTGAAGGATGAACTCTCCATTTGCGTCGCATAGCAAACGTTATTGAGAGGGGAACTTTCCTAAAGCTGTTCGCGTGAGACGAGGCCAGCCAAAATACCATGTCGGATGCGCAGTTCATGTTCGGGGCCATCCCCGACCAGTATGAAATGTGATCCCCGCTGGCGAACCATGTGGTCTAACATCGCAGCATGCGGTAGTCAGCCGCTTTGATGAAAGGTCCCTCTGTCGCTTCTTTTCGGATACCCCGTCATTTTTATATTCTCCCACATCGTCTAGCTGGTTTGCAATGAATCGTACTGAAGTTTCCAATGCGGTGCACCGACGGTTTCCATGATCAATCTATTTCCAGATTGATTAGGGCTGCTAAGATCTGATCTTCCGGTTTTTATCTTCAGTGGTTCGTTCGCGTGACTGTGTGGTGCAGTGTTTGCGCTCTCGAGGGTACTTTTTTCGTCTAAAATGGAGTTTAAGCGTGGCATGGACAGGCACATGATCTGAACCTGTCCTCAGTGTCAGAGCCTTAGTATGACCCATTATCTTCAGTTGTTGAGGCCTAACGTGTTTGCACCAAAATGCAGTGTATCCATATAGCTGTGTGACCATCATCCGAGTATCGCTACAGCGTATCTCTGAGAATATGTAATAATAGCAACGACGTGGTTGATGGTTGCAAGCCCCACCTAAAGCTGCCACCTTGACATGGTGGTCGGGCTTCAGTGATACAATGATCCCGCGGGCTACACTGGCTGGAACTTAGTTCCACAAGGTGCAATCATGCCAGAAAGGTCAAAGGTAAGCAGTCAGACCAAGAGCAGCGAGACGTCAGACTGCGAATAATCGTACTACGAGGCGGCCTGGGAGTAAAATTGTACCGTCTTCTGCGATTGAAGTGTGAATGCAGTAAGGCGTTTTTCCCAGGTGATCAACATGTCCATATTCATATCTAACCCGTTCCCCGAGGAAGGAGGGTTTAGAAAAGACCGGACCTAAAGTTGCACACCCAGATCACCCAGCGCTTGACCATGACCACCGGCGCATTATTCAATACGGTCGAAATACTTTTAAAACCAAAGATTCTGGTGCTGCGCATCTGCATTAGGAGAAAGACAGTAATGCCTTACTCCCTGTGTTCTCGGGCCAGCCGGCTCCATGCAGCCAAGTGCGTCAGACCATTGGGTCATCGGCTCCGGGAGGGTCCCCAAAACCCTTACTGCCCGCTGCCTTGCGGGTCATACTTTTGAGTCAGAGCCTAGGGAGAGGGTCCCCGAACAAAATCCTACATCCTCTCACTGCTTTGTAGGTCAGAGTTTTGAGTCCAAGGCTCAAGGTGTCGTAGCTCAACCAGCCCCCCTTCCTCAGCCTGGGTAACCGGGAAACGCAGTCATATAGTTGATGAATGTTGTTTCGATGTTGAATGGAGGCGGTTTAAAGAAGCCATGATATCAGCTTTCAAAACTATTTGTCCAAAGCAGCTGACTCGACACTAAATATCGTCGAGATCAGCAGATCTTATTGCTGCCAGAAAGGCCGTACCAGCATCTAGTGACTGTGGTGGCGCACGCAGATTCTTCAAACACGAGACAATCAGAAGCTTGAAAATGACAGAAAACGCTGGTGTATTTCGAAGGTCCAGGAGATGGCAAAGACTTTCGCGGGCCTACTTCAGCTGAATCGAGCAACCGTTCAAAAGAAGGCAGTTGTCAACGAAGCAATATGCGAAAAGGACGGAACGTCAATTCACTCTTGAGCGATGGGCTGAGCACTTCAGAGGACATTTCAGCTGGTCTCTTTCAACACAACTGCTGGAAGAACCCAGCGGGCATGAATGGAGCATAGACACCAACCCACTACCAACAACGGAAAACCAGCGTGAGATGTCAATCCTCCAACGTGACAAGGCACCTGGCACAGATGGTCAGTACCCCGCTTGCTTCAAAGAAGGTGACAAGGTTTTGGTGAACAGTCTGACATCCATACTAGTGGGGACGAGATAGCTCAAATGGTTAGAACTCGAATTTACTGACCTGAAAGTCCGTGGTTCGAACCCGACCTCTGCCTCTAGACTTCCCCTGTCTAGGCTTGGGCAACCTGGCGGCATCCCAGCCCTCGTGCTTCCTTTTGGTGGCATGGTAGTTAGGCACCGAAGGGCTGCTACAGCTGAACTCCCAACGCGCGTTTAAAGGCGTCTACGAATCCTTCAGCTTGACCTTTGGATTGGGGGTGGAGTGGTAATAAAGTAACATGTGTGATGCCCTGTCTTCGAACGAATTCACCAAACTGATGGGATGTGAACTGAGTACCATTGTCGGATACTGGGTACCGAGATACTGGATAGGGATAACAAATGTCGCAACTTAGTGATAGTTGCCATTATTGTTGTCTCAGACATAACAAGGACTTCCCGCCACTTACTGAATGCATCAACAACGATGTGGAACCTTTGTCCGTTAGTTGGTCCGGAAAAATCCACATGGATGCGTGACCATGGTTTTTCTGACTGTGGCGAGCTGGACTGGTGGTATCCCCTTGCTTTCTGTAGTATGCTGTCATTTTTGGTGGCATCGCGGACTGTTCTAAGAGTAACGAGTAGTTAATTCATGGTCTCTAACACCACAGCACAGACTTCCGCTTTGACGGCAACGACTGCTTTAGGCCATGGTTCTGACTGCTTTCGTCTGCTTCGTGATATTCGGGTTTCGCTGCGCCTTCGGCTAACTCTCCGCGTCCGGCACTGGCTTTGCGCCCGCATCGATTGCATACTAAACATTTGTGCTTTTTATAGGGACGCAATCGCACAAAATGCCATTCACCGCACTGCCAGCATGCCGACGGGTCCTTGATCCATTCGAATTTGTCGTCACGGAAGGTTGCCTCGAAGTCATCTCGGCAATGTTGTAAGCAGGGTTGGATAATGGCCGTATCGTGTTTGAGATCCAAGAGGCACCGGCACCTCGTGAGTAATGGACTGCAGCGTTGCCTCGGGAGACTGTCCAATCTTTTTCAATGGCCTACCTCTGATATCACTCTCTGAATTCGACTGAAGGCCACATATGAACATAAGACATTTGAACTGGTCTTCCGTCATGGTAGATCACTTGAATTGTTCACATTAAGATTGACACTACCGGCATAAGATACAGTCTTCAGATTCTTCTTTCGCTAGTTTTATATATTGGTGGGGAATATCAAACAAAGATGAACGCTCACCGAAAACTGTTGAGAGTAGCTGCACGGTTTCGTCAAAATATAGATCGCGCGTGTTCTTTGGCAGAATGAAGTTGGAATACCGTGTGTGTTCCATTGTGCCAAGCCTTCTAGGCAATAAGCGCACTTTCTAGGTATCGTCTCTGTGCTTCAGTTCGACTTTGAAAATATCTTCGTAACGTCTGAACCACGAATTGAAGTTTACACCGGCATCAGGGTCATAATGGAACTCCGTGGTGCTGTTGGCGATCGAGTCGACTGAATTTGCATCTGGAGCGGAATTTTGCGGTTGAATTTTGAGTTTCCACCAAACGCAATTGCGCCGCTTTAAACGGATTTTGTTGTTTTAACAGAATTTCAACGCGTCAGCAGTTATCGTCATGGTTCCGTGGGTTCGGGCGTCGCCAATGTGTTATATCTGACAACTCTCCCCGCTCCACTGCATAGTGCTAAAAAGCGCTCGCCGACAAGGAACACAACAGCTCTATTGCAACAGGCGTGTGGGAGTGCGAAGGCACAACGACCTGGCTATATTTATTGAGTAGGCACTGTCTGACTTTGATCTAGGGCTGTCTGGTTGGCGTTTAGTGGAGTTTGAGGGTCTCGGTAGTTTTCCGGTATTCTGTGATAATCTTCGATAATCTTCAAGAATCTGACCTTCCTGACAAAAAATTATTATCTTTCAGCTGTAAACCCTTCTATCGCCTAGCTGTCACGCCAGCCGGTGGAAGCACGAGGGCTAAAATCCTCTCAGGCTGCGCAACCATAGACAGGACCAGTTGAGATGCCGAGGTTGGGTTTGAATCGCGGATAACCCGTCAATAAGTTCGCACTTTAATCACTTGGCTATCTCGGACTCGAAGTTTGTTCAGTTTTTTAAATACGCTTTCTACAACTAACTGACGCAGCCCATAACTTGAGGTCCTCTGCGTTCATAAATTGCCAGCAAAACTCAGACCTCAGGCACAAACACGATCCCATCACTACGCTCCACCACGCTCCCTACCAACGCACTGATGATATCACCTCGATTGGTGATGAAACGTTTGCAATCAAATTGCCCAGATCAGCGAACAAACCAACGACCATCTATACTACCTGAGCTACCAACATTCTTTTCTGTAGCAAACTCAGACCTGTCATGGTCATAAGGCTCAGAGCCATCTAGAGCTATCTTTTATCATCAATAGATGTCCACTATTTTTCCCAAAACGAGAAAAGCTATGGCCCGTTGGTTGTGGTGAGGAGAAAGCTGATGTCCCTTACCTGACAGCCTCAGAAACAGTGAAGTCAATCTGGCTTTTCTCGCTGCCTTCAACGGTGGAACTCTTAAGCGAGCGGGACAGCAGGCTGATCCTACTTGTTTGGAGTTGGTTTATGCTTCATAATGGGAATGAGCCGCTGAGCTCTGCTCCACCACCCTTCCCTCGTTTCCAGCAGCCCACTTTTGGCGATTTGGAGTCCGGTGCGATAGTCTATCCAGGGGTCAGTATAACTCCAAGTCACTGGGCAGAAGGATCCTTGAGTGGCTAGATACCCGTTGCTAGTCGCCTATGTGTATTTTGGCGACTTTCGCGAACGAATGTTACAAACAATAAGTTGATCATCGTTTGCTTATCATGTCTACTGTGTATGGCTCTGACACCATGAAGGGCGCTTTCGGACACCCTGTTACTACAAGCTAAAGGCCGACACATCGTAGTTTGCCAGGGTTGTGAATGCACAGGTGAACAGACTTAGTGCAGCTAGGATCGACTTGGATTGGACCCGGTACGTAAGGACAACAGCGAACGCTTGCTTCGACTGTGTGCTGACCGCAAACTGTTCTTACGCAGCCCTGACTCCCAGAATAGCCGAAGTCGTCTGGCTACACGGTACCCAAAAACGTACCAGCCACGAACCCAAATCGATCACCTCCATCAGTTACCGGTGGCATGGATCCGTAATTGACCATCTTTCCTTTTTAACATTCATGTAAACCATGACCATGCACTCGTCCGGACTCGCTTCTGCTTTGGCAACCTGACAGTAACTCAGCCCTCATGCTCCCCTCGGGTGGCATGGCAGCTGTGCACCGAAAAGATGTTGCAGCTGACTGACTATTATTTTTGTTGGTCCGGTTCAACCCATCCGCTGTCCAGGGATGGGTTGAAGTTCTCAGCCAACGTTTATGTAATTGGGAGAAGAGGCTGTTCCGGACAACGGCTGAATTGGCAGTAATGCCGGTTTTCAAAAACGGGACTCGGAGTGAATGTGACCATCACAATGGAATAAACTTGACTCCAATCGTAAGGAGACTCTTAAAATCACTTTTCCTTTATTTTACCCGAGTGTACTGTGACAGATGGGGTTAATGCGTGAACCTGTAAGGCGGCGGTCTTGTTTGCTAAGTTGGGACGCCTACTGCATCAAGGGGGCATATCCTTGAGTCTCAAGGAACGTGTGTACCAGGCTAAGGTTGTTTTGTTGTATGGTTGTGAGGCGTGACCTGTTCGAGCATCGGAACTGAGACGTCTTCAAATCTTCGATGACTGTTGCCTCACAACTGTGGTTCCTCTAGAGTGTAGTCGACGAATCCGCAGCGAGACGATTCGAGGAGCGTTGTGCAACAGGGACGTCAATCGAAGATTGTGTCCAGCACCAAAAGCTGCGGTCGTTTGGTCATGTATTGCGCATGCTGAATTGCCGTTTGCCAAAAGAGTGCCCAATTCAAAGTGGCGGAAGCTGAGGGGTGGTCAGCCTCTGACTTCAGGTCGCACGGTGACTGCTGTCTACCCGATGGAAGATTTGCATGCTAAGGTTTAAAAATTTGTTATCAATCTGCTGCATGGAGAATAGGTTCTGGTTGAACATAATTGACCCGAGTTTCCTAAAGCAGTTTAGGACCAGACCGCGGCACGTTACTCCTTTGGCATGTAATTAACTTCTGTTTCAGGTTTTTGTCCTTCGTTGATCCGCTCGAATCTGAGGCTGTGGTGTAGTCCCTTTCTTGGCACCACTTTATCACGATGGAAGAGACAGAGAAAATTGCCCGACGATTGGAGAAAATGCTGAAGAGTGGCAATATAGTGAGTCTATATGTGAGATTGGATGTGATTGCTTATCAGGATGAGGAGTCCGCATTGAAGTACCTGAAGCGTTTACGTGGGGTCGAAATGACCCTGGATATCCTAACAAAGACCGGAGTTGGGATCATCATCAACAAAATCCGAAAAGAGTCCGGGAACAGTGAAATAGCGACGCTGGGGAAGAATATAATAAAGCAGTGGAAGAAGTTAGTCCCAGGTATGTTGTATTGGTTAATGATGATGGCTTCACCCACTCACTGTCTTTGTGCGGCGCTCTCTATCAAAAAGGGAAGAAGCATTGTCCCGAATTTCAGAGCACCCGTTCTAAAAGTGTCTTTGAATACACAAATAGATCTACTTATGGAGAACACTTACAGAGCATACCTGAACAGGTATTTAGTCTTCGAGAAATACAATCATTTGCATATCAATTTGGTTTTTGCGAGAGACTCACCTGGAACCCAGCTGAATCTCCCGTTTGTGATGTTTTCAGGCAACTGAATGTGCTGCACCAGGCCGCCTCATGTTCCAGTTGCTACGATATTCGAGATATCGCGATACATGTACATACGTAATGCACTACTCATAAGGTTGCTGAAAAATTGATATGCAAATGAGTGTATGTCTCGAAAACAGTCCAATTTGGGTTCAAGTAGAACATAAGGTTGACGGAAACTCGGGGACTGCGCCTACCTAATGAGTCCCAAGAAGGGCGAAACCGGTCGTGGGCTGTCGAAGAATTTTCAGCACCCTTAGGAGTAGTGCATTACGTATATACAAGTATTTAGTCTCTTTAATAGTGTTTAATTCGATAAAAATTCTTCTCAATTTCTCTAAGCCTGCGCTTTTCTTTCAAGATAGGTGTACCCTCCTTTGACGGCGTAAGTTAACTCCTAAGTTCCAGCGAAGCGTGAAAACATTGACGCCAGTTCACGTTATGCAATAAATGGACATTGTATCCGTCACAGTTAGGTTGGAACGGTCGCTTCGACACTCTAAGTGTTGGACCCTGTGATCCCCTGACTTCGGTGCACCTGAAACCTTATTCACTTTGAGGTTAATTCCCTACCACTTAGGATTCACCTGGATAAAAGACTTGCCATTGTGAGAAGGGTTGTTTACTTCATATCCGCTCTCTATTAACTGTGTCTTGATTCTGTAAAACAAAGTGAATGTGCATGACTACGTCGGTTAAACTCTGTTCGGGTTGGTTCACCTCTCTGTCATTGATGTTTTCGAACAGTGGCCTTCGTCTGAAAGCTACGGAAGTACAATATGCAACAATTCTTCGCTGTTACTGTCACATAGACACGCACCAAGTAGATGTCTTTATTTGTTGTCTGTTGATTACTGCCCAGTGTCAGCTGTTGGGCTTGTGTGACTTATATGGATGATGATAGCCCATCTAGGCGAATGAAGCCTGCTGCTGTTGTTACAGTTCATTCATTGCGCCGTCGGAACGACGTGAATTCGACGTTTTTATATTCGACTTGACTTATTTTGACTATATGAGGCTAGGGCAATGGAAAGTCACCATCGGTCGTTTCCGAATGGGGCGAGATGGCAACCGTGGGTCTGAAAGGGATATATCTATTCACTGTTCGTTACTGAGATAAACCTGTTGCAGGTCTTGGAGTGGTTATTCTGTTCGTCTGATCGGTTGAACCATAAGTTCGCTATGGTCTATTCAAATGACGTTGGTCGTGTGTGGACAGTTCGGGTGATCAACTGTAATAGTCCTGCGAGGACAGGACTATTACATCTGGATTGTCCAGATGAGTGTGATGTAGATACAAATTATATAAGCCTGCACCAACTCCTATACATATCTCGGGCGACCAAAACTCCACAGTAAGTACCTTTAACACAAGTTGTTTTTTTGCCAAGTGTCTTCCATGTTGTGTTTTTGCTAAAGATGGCTCAGTAGTAGAGTCTGGGGACTTTCATGTGAGGATTTCTCTTTAAGACTGTCCTCTCTAAGGAGTAGTTACTGTCTACCCTGGAAGGCACTCATTAATATGTTTGTCGAACCTACTATGAGAGATATGAAGCACTCACAGTATCATATGTTTACTGATTTGGTGAATTTTCGATGAGGAGTCCATTGTTGTTAGAACTTTCCAGGCGGCTCTTGTGCAAGCTAACGCTGTTGGGTCACTTTTGACGACACGTCTATTTCAGTGTGCTCTGCCGATGCGCTAACGAGTTGTTGGAAGCCGGCACTCTCGTCATCCGTTAGTTCCACGCGGTGACATCTCTCTAATGGAACCCACTGTCCGGGCACCCTCTGTACTGACCCTTTCCGCTCTTTCTGCTCTTCCGCACAGCGTCATGAGACAGGCTGCAACGGGAATGAGTGAGGCGATGACAGCTGTGTTTGGGCGACAAATCACATTACCCAGGAGATCATGCCGGAGCCTTCCTTACATCAGGAGGACTTGATTCTGATTGGCTCACACTCCGCAGTGCGCAGCGCTCACCACATGACCGTCCCACTGACGTGATGCTCGCTAACACCCGATGACCTGCCTTCGGACGTGCACCGAACAGCAAATCCTAATCTTATTCATAGCTGTAGGGTCAACCAACTACTTGTGACAATTCTAGTAGATTCAGGGGCTCTTGTAATATGACATCCGAGGTGCTGTTCCTGGAAGTTACGTCAGTAAATGCACATCTTAATGAGGCTAATACACACTCCTCCAAGACGATTTCGTTATCTACCACACGTGAAAGAAGTAAGAGCTAACGTAACGCGATATTGTGAACATTTTGGATCGCGCAGTATACTTCACTGTTGATATCTTTGAAGCTATGTAATTGGATTCAAAAGTACTCCGAAATGTTTTTGAAATGTATGCAAAATAGTATGTTTATTCCTTACTGATTGCAAGCGCAAGAAAAGTATTTTCAATACGCCCAACTGCTATCAGTTCTGAGGAAAGCACGCTTTAGCACTCAACCTGATGGTATCACGCAAAACTGCTTTAAATCAATTAGCACAGCAAGATGACATACTTCGCGAGATGTCAACAGTTCATTTCTCCCAGGTAGTCGCGGACGCATTCATAAGACGTATGGGAAAATAGATGGCATCGTTTCACAAGGGTGCAGGTGTAATGTCAATTCCTGGCTACGTACACGTTTTTAACCAATACTTTCCGCGCACCCACTGTCGGTTGTCTAATGTTAATCAGTCTGGGTTAACCGAATGCTGGCAATTTCGGGTTCGAATCGGGTAACAAACCCGAGAATGAGCTGTATGAGCCACGCAGGTGATCTGTTTCAAATGCATGTCAAGCAGTCGACGAACCCGGTTTCCGTGTAGTTGATTATAGTTTATGTGCTTATGTCGTAACGGACTTTTTGAAGGTGTTTCGCTATGTTTTTTTTTAGATGTGTCAGTCTGTTCTGCTAACAGTATGTTCAAAAACACCGAAGTGTTTACTGGCGAGCAGTTGGGATCTTACACTGAATTCGTATCGGATGGTCGTCAAGGACCAAAAATGTGTCCTATGATGGAGGTTCGCCATAAAAACAATAGTCAGCGAATTCTACTAAAAAGTACTTGGTACTGATTTCAAGTCATTCCAGCGCGCTTAGCCATCAATATGATGATGTATGTCGCATGCAGTGCTGTTTCCTACCCCACGGAGTTACGAACTCTCAAGGCAACCTCATCTTTTGTCGAATGTGGCTGAACCGATAACGCACTACTGGCGTTTATTCTTATCGGGAACAAATGAGTGCCATCATCTTTACACTTGTGTGTTACGTTCCAAATTTAGAAAACTATCACTCAGGGGCTGTGACTAAGAGAAATCCCTGATAAAGTTTTACCACTTTTTAGAATCAAAATTGTCGAAAAGTAACACGGCGAAATGGCCCTGTGGTACGATCTGAACGGGCACGATCAATGGCTATATGCGACTTACGAACGAACGCACAAATCCCCAGCTATGACGCGAGTCCAACCGCTTCTAGCACAGAGAGAAGAGGATCAGACCTTCGGAGGAGAGTTTTTACTGCCTCAACCAAAAGTAAGGTACAGCTGGAGCAACGTCGAATATATATATATATATATATATATATATACTGGACGACCTTGGGGAACGATAGATGCGTTAGGACACACAAAGTGCAACTAGCCAATGGGAGAGAAGCGCGGTCCTCTTGCAAAAATATGCAACGTGGCGGAAATGGTCCAAAATTTCAGAACTCAAATTTCTGGAAAATAAATTTGGTAATAATCTAACATTTTAACGGTTTTTGGGATACTGATATCCCCAACATTCTGTTTGTCTGAACATCACAGAAGACTCACAGCACGTGAAGATCCTCAGCAATTTCCATCACTTTCAGCCAAACATTTTTGCTGTGGACATGATTATGTCTACAGTTACGCCATCCGTTGTGATGGGATCTTAATCCGCATGGACAGTGTATCTTGACTGCGATTTTCTGTCTGTGATTTCCTTCGTTGACTCACATCGAGCTGCTTCAAGGTCCATGTGATTCACATCATTCCCACACGGTTTGGCCTCCAAAATGCGATCACACTAACCAGTTCTTTGTTCACATACCAAGAAGTGCGGTTTAGGCTTCCACAATTCCCTCGTAAAACTCACCTCCGATAAAACTGGCATTGGTTATTTTCCAGGTGTACTTATATCCAGATTTAACTGTGTTCACTAACAGATGAACACCATTGTATAATGCAACAGCTAATAGAGCGGTTGGGACGGTGCAATATTTTGGGGAAGGTGAATGGTGTTTGCGAGCCTCATCATGGGTTTTATCAGGTCCACATCAGTTGACGTCATCTTGTGGCGAAAGCATGTCTTATGTCGTTTTCTTTCATGGATGCACATTTTTCAATTCGATTGTGTCTTGTTCGAAATCGCCCGTTCTTGAGGGATCAGCTTTACAGTTATTGTTCGAATCGATTGATAATGAACTTTCCGCTCGGCGCTTATGTCTCCTCCATCGATGTAATTTTCCCATCTGCTTGACAGATAAGGTAGAACCAAGCACTCCGAATGCCGGAATGAAACGATCACCTGACACCAGTAATGGTGTGACTTCAGATGATGGTGGCCCGTCGGACACCAAACACTCACGAGTAGAGAAAACAGAACCTGTGGAACCGGCACCAGTCCCAGTTAGCCGAGGCTATTTTCCGGTTCACACAATGACCACAACAGATCAGTTCCGTTTAAAGGCCCGCGAAATGATCCAGTCTGCCCTAGAATGTGGAAGTAAGTATATCTTGTGTACGAAAGTTTACTCCAGACATCCCTTCCGGTGCCTACGAGAGCGAGTTTCTGGCCATCCGGATTGAAAGTGCAATCTACGATATATTTAATAACACAGATTCAAAGTATAAACAACGCGTGCGGACACGAGTGATGAACTTGCGGGATTCCAACAACCCTAACTTGCGACTGAACGTGCTCATGGGACATGTGAATCCCGACAAATTGGCCTCCATGACTTCTGAGGTAATTTATTAGTTATCTGTATTCTTAATGCTCTCATTACTGGCGTGTACCCAATCATGAGTTGTTTTTGTTGGCCTCATTGCGTTGCATGTTGACGTATAACTGATGCTTCCAAGAGCAATCAGCCTCACAAAAATCCAAAAACTGTTCGTTTTATTGACGTCGCTCTTAGAGGTCTTAGAGGTATAACCGACTTTGGTACTTCAAAGACATGTGAAATCGACTCGGAGTAACCAACCAAGCACAGTTTTTGGCTTTATTTTTCTTCCAGGAGTTGTCAAACTTTGGCACAACTTCGCCACCTACTGGGGAGTTTTTAAAGACATAACTTGCGTGCAAATATCTTAATTTTAGGTGCCTGTTTGGTGTTCTTATGCGCTGTCCCCAGTTCCACTTGGGCCGACCTCTTTAGAACATACATGTTCAGCAAGCAGCACATTCGTGAAGAAGGATCTCATAGATGAGAGATTCGGCTGAGATTCAGTCGAGTCTCCCGTCGAAATCAAATTACTGTGTAAATGCATCTGTCTCGGGAACTTCGTGCAATTTAGGTTCAGTTAGAACATAAGGTTGACTGAAACTCGGGGACTGGTGAAACGAGTCGTGGGCTGTTGAAGAGTTTTCTGCAACTTTGTGAGTGGTTTCACTTGAGAAAACAGGTGCTCTGTTTTGGGAGAGCAGCTATGCCGCTTTGCTTGGGTATCAGTATAGGACACCTTTACAATGCATGGAGCTTTCTAGAAATCATGCTCATTATTGACCTACGTTGCTAGTTCTACTTGTCCCCGGCGACCTTGATATTTATCGAGCACAGATGTGTGCCGATCACAGACTGTTCCTTTGCAGTATGAATTTCCGGAACAGCGGAAACCGCTTGACGAAGTGGTGCTGGTGCCCACCAACAAACCAGCGACGAACCCAAATAGACCACATCGCCGTGAGTTATCGGTGGCGAGGGTCAATCACCGCCCGCCGCTCCTTCTGGAATACCAGCGTGGACTCCGACCATGCACTTGTACGCTGCTGCTTTTCATTGCGCTTTTCAAATGTACGCAAACCGCGCACACCTCGCCTAGCCATGGAGAAGCTAGTGAACCCAGAATTCAAGCGAAATTATCAGAACCAGCTCCTCGAACGCTTGCCGGATATAAACGGCCACTGGGAAAAGATATCCAAAGCATTACTCCAAGCCGGAACGTCTGTTTGCGGTACAACCCAGCCAACCTCATTCAAACATGGGATCTCTAATAAGTGTGTACTTTGCGGAGAGTGTAAAAAATAACAGGTGTGGTAGTTACGTGGAGTCGTTCACGCCTCACCGTTGCGTAGATGATATGGGTGAGTGCGCTGTTGTCAGATAAGAATGTCCAAGTGATTTCCTGGACCTGCACTGGGATGGGATGATGAGGCATCCTTAATAGGCAAGAGTTCAGTTTCTGAGCAGTCACGGTGGACTGATGGTGTTGCGTGAGGCTCCTCTTGTTCGACGATATGTACTGGTTCCAGTTCTGTGTCGGATATCATGTCGTTGACTTTAGGGGCCAAGCGGCGTAAGGATACGGTTTCGTATTTGCCATCTGGATGAATTTTGTGGGCGTACTGTGGATTACTAGAGACGAGTTCCACTTTCTCTACTAGAGGGTCATATTTAGAGACTCGATCATTGCGTTTTGAAAGGATCCGCCCAGGGACAATAAAGCAGGTAGGTAGGGAAACACCGTTGGCTGATCGTGGTGTGAACGGCCTGAAACGTTCGTGCGGGGATACAGCTGATACTAGTACGTAATGAGGATCCGATACAGTGGAGAGCATCAAGAAGGACAACCTCCCAATGTGTGACAGGCTAGGTGTTAGTTTGACTCCTGTTGTGACAAGGCTTCTGGCGTCATTGATTCTTCGTCGTCTTACGATGGCACGCGAAACCTTGACTCGTGATAATCAAGCGGGATTTCGACCGGGTAGAGGCTGCATTGACCACATCTTCACACTCCGTCAGGTGTTAGAGCAACGCCACATGTACAGACGACCCACAATCTTGGTGTTCCTTGACTTCAATGGTGCGTTTGATTCTGTCTATCGGTCAGTGCTGTTAAATATACTTGCTCAACAGGGTATGCCCCAGAAGTTTGTAAACATAATCCGATCCCTATATTCACATACTTCTGGGCGGGTGAGAGTGTATGGCGAGCTCTCCAAAAGCTTCCCTACAAAAAGTGGTGTCCGACAACGATGTCCACTCTCTCAATTCTTGTTCAACATCATAATCGATTAAATAATGAGGCGGACGCTTGAAGGTCTTCAAAACCCCAGTGTTCAAATCGTTGCTGGTGAGAGCCTTGCCGATCTGGAGTACGCAGATGACATCGCCCTCATCTTTGAAGACCAAAGTGAAGCACAAGCCCTGTTGAACAGACTGACCGCCATCATACCATCTTTTGGCATGCGCCTTCAAAGTGCAACGTCATGCTTCAGAACTTGCAGTCTCCGAAGCTGTCCCGTTTTCCGATGATCGAAACTGTGGCAGCTGGAACCATTGTGCCTGTGGCACACGGTTTATAGCGGATAAATTGAATTGATTGAATTGAGAATTCGAGGAGAATCACTGGAGATTGTAGAAGATTTTACATCCCTTGGTAGTTCTATTAGCTCTGACGGAAGTGTGTCTGATGAAGTCAGTGCAAGAATCTCAAAGGCTCGAATCACATTTGCTAATTTGCGTCACTTGTGGTGCGAAAAAGGCATATCATCTAAACCTGAGGACATCTCACATCATTCAATCAAGACAGTTTTTTTCTATGAGAAATCTTGTGCCCCCGGTGCCATGATAGATGAATACACATGCTTGGTTCCTTTCGGGCTTGGACAGATAAATTCGGTCGGATATCATGCGCCTCCTTTCGGAGGCTGTCTAGTGTACTACTCATGCAGTTCGGACAATATTGTTGAGAGTTAGGTAGTTCAATTGGAGAAATCATCCAGCACCACCGACTACGATGGATCGGTCATGTGCTACGCATACCGAAGCATCGTCTACTGAGACGAATGTTGTTCTCCATGCCCCATTCAGAATGGTGCAAACCGCGAGGTGGACAACGCATGACTTGACAGAAAGGCGTGAAAGAGATTGCGAAGAGTTTGGGTGTTGTTGGTGTTGTACGCCTTCCAGGATGGGGTCCCCGTGACCCCGCCTGTGCTTGGCTGGAGACGTTGCAAGAAATGGCGGCTAATCGATGTCAGTGGCGTTCATGCTGTCAGTTTCTTTCCAGGTTGTCTGATTGAGCGTTGGAGGTGTAGGCACCTCAGAATGCTTGACATTGGCCAGCTGTAGGTCCCTTCGCTCATCCACTCTACAGCTTTTGATATAATTAGACGAACTTTATGGTTGTACGGCAGTGAAGCATCAGTGTCAACACTGATGTTGCTGTCTTTGATGATGATGACTATCGAGCACAACATGTGGCAGTCCTACTATTGTAGTACACATTAGCTACGAGATTTCGTCAGCCTCGTGATATTCCTTCCTGCTCACTATTGATCTGCCTTATTCCCCTTATTCTCCCAGGAAATGGCTAGCAAGGAGATGAAAGAACTGCGTGAAAAGTATACGAAGGAAACAATCGAGGATCACCAGATGGCCGTCACTGGAGGAACCGAAACCGACCTGCTCAAATGTGGGAAGTGCAAACAGAACAAGTGTACATACAATCAGGTGAGTTCCATGGTGTTTTTTCGTCCCATATCCTTGCTTTCGCTCTTCTCAGCTGATTTTGGTTCGTGTGGTGTGCCAACACAGGTTCTGTCCCCTGCATTATCGGACTTCCAAAGGTCTCCGTTGCTGAACCACACTAGAATATGACGTGCGAACACGCAAGTAACACTCTTTAGTCAAATGTTCTGTCTTCAGCGGTATAGTGCTTCAAAAGAGGAAGATAGTTTGGCTCGATGACATCAACTCAGAGACAGTGAAACAGTTATGAGTACTCTTCAGCAGCACCATACTACAGATTACCACGAATTCACAACTGGCTTACGATTTCATACATTCTTCCCTCAACGTCAAGTGCTCTTGCTCAATTAATTCTCATTATATATATATATATATATATATATATATACATATATACTTGTCAAACACATTGTGCAGCGTGGATTCTACTCTCGGCGTGCACCTTTTCAACCAGCGACGATTAGTTTGCTTCCGCCATCGCCAGTCATCGCAGTATCTTCTGAACTGCCTCACTTACCATCAGTATTGGGAACATCACCCATACTTCTCCCGGTAACGATAACTCTGAACCTGCTGGAAGCTTCGTAAAGCTTAGATTTGGAGATACCGCAGTGGTTAAGGCGCGGACTGGAAGGTCCGCGGTTCGAACCCAACTCTTTCATCTCGAGTGAATCTGTCTAGACTAGGGTAACCTGGTAGTATAAGAACCCTCGCACTACCTTCAGGTAGCATGGCTGCTATGCACCGAAAGCTGAATGATGACGGTTTGTTACTCTTGTGAGCTGTTTTTGTTGTGCATGGAAGTGCGTATGTGAATTCATCCAAAGCGGTACTGGGTTGTTCCATCTCTCTGTGGGAACGAAACCGACTAGCTAACCAGGATACCAGAATTGTTCGTTGTGGTTTTTTCGTTCCATGAAGATACTTTATTTTTGGTTATCAAAGCGATATAAGCCGCCCATGGACCATTATTCTACTAGTTGTAACCGTATTGTGTTGAGGGAGAGTTAGCTACCGCCGCAAGTTCGTACTTCAGATTTTGCCGACTACAATCGCTGCAATTTTAGAGTCCTTATAAGAGAGTATCTCCATCAGTGTCTCGGGCAGATATACATTGTGCTCGCCATTGAGAGTTGAATATTGGACAGTGTAACTGGGATCATATACATTGATTTCCACATCGGACAACCATTTTGATCAAATGATTATTTTCTGCTGTTTACCTGGACAGGTACAAACCCGGAGTGCCGATGAACCGATGACCACTTTCGTATTTTGCAACCATTGCGGACACCGGTGGAAAGTAAGTAATTTTCTCCTACGTTCTTTGTTTCAAATTTTGCCGTTTTTGCGTTCCTGTCTCAACTATTCTCTGCTTCCACTGAAAACAAAACCGTGATTTATTGAGAAATTGACACTAGATGTTAAGTGATTATCTGACTTTGCATCAGTTTGATGAAAAGCACGTAGCACGACTAATCAACTCACAGTCTGTTAAAGTTAGGTATTATTTTCCCCGGATTTGTTTAAATTCGTTTTTTTTCCGTGCGTTCTACGAATTGTACGATGGTCTTGCTTCCACAGGGTACCAAAGTTGGACGACTCGCTCTTTTTGTTCTATTATGCTTAGATGTTTTCCCAGTTTTCTACCACAAGGTGTTCATGAGTGCTCAGCTGTTCTCAAGCGTAAATTGTGACCACAAACTGCGTCATACGTGAAATTTTACGTTCCTTTCTCGTCAACGGTTCATTCTCACTTATCACTGACACAGTCGGCTGAAGATTTAGTATATCTCGTCGATAATGGGAAAGTGATCGGGGTTTGTGTACCGGGACCAGTTAAGTTGTTATCAACTAGGTAGCATTCTTCACGATGAATCTCAAACATACATCGTCCAGAGACCTTCTCTGTCACATAGTAGAAACCATTTGGGCTAGTCCAAATATGTTGAGACCGAAAGCAAGTTGGAACGCGTTACTCACTCAATTTCCTTACCTTAATGACGACGGAAGAAACAAGCGTGATCAGCCATTTTGGAAAGCTGGTCATGATTCTCAAACACACTGTTTTAGAACAACAATAGAAGGGGACTCGTTGTTCAAACTTGTCTCACATCGCCCTATACATCTTCAAGCCCCATGAAAACGCTCCGCGTTGATCAGATACTTTTCCGAAGCCGTGGAAATTTGGGAATAGCCACTTAGCTACTCATAGGGGGTCGAATTTAACGTTCAGTTCGCCGAATCACACTTCTCCCGACTTCTGCTTCACTGCAATAAATATGCTTCTTTTACCGCTGTCATTCACCAAATCTATTTACCGCTGTCAAAATGCACGTGACCAAGTCTTCCTTTGCAGTGGGTTTGGGAGTGGTGCATCTAGTCTTTTACCACTCATGGATCATGATGTGCATGTTTTTCTACCTCCGTGCTCAATTGACAGACGTTTGGGACGATACTATGCTCCCCGCTGTTTCCCTCCTTTGAGTTTGGCTTACAGATAAAAGTCCAGCAAGCGCAGTCTTCTAGTCCCTTATGTGGCAGTTAGCATCTTTTCCAAATCGAAATGTCACTACACATTGATCCCTTCTTTTGAGAGTGCCGGTAGGAGCTGGTTAGAGCAGTCACGTTTAAATGGTGGCCCTAGTTTCATGAGGCAATTCAATGGCCCTCCATACAATTAGCTTGCTTTTGTATGCTAAATTTTGGCTTCGGTTTCATCTTGGTCAGCATTTGTGACTTTGGTTATAAACGCTTTCTAGCCATGGAAGAGAATCGAACTTATCGTTTCAGAAGGGCTTGGTAAACCTACCTACCTCCTGGTAAACCTATCAACGACGGTGAATCATCATTTGAAGCACCCTGAAGTGGAAGATTAAGGGACAAGAGCTGATCGGAACCACTTTGAAACTCCTCCAATCAATCAATTCAAGATTTTGGCAACCACACTAACTGACAAGAGCCGTTAATTGACACTCAGCACTGATCTAGCGTGATAATCTGAAGAGGACTTACTGATTTGTTCCTCGTCTGTCTTGTAACCTGGCCAACTTGGTGACCCGTTCACTTGACCTGATGAAGCTTTTGTGTCAAAAGCGAAACGTTGCCCATTTAAAAACTACCGATTGTTTACCAAGCCCTTCTGAAACGATGACTTCTCAATCGTCCCCAAACCTTTTGAAATTGAGTGAGAATCGAACTTACTTTTTCGGAATCAAACAGCAATCCGTTCCCGGCTTTAGAGTGTTATTAAGCCACTTACTGGCGTTCTGTGGCAGTAATCTACCACCCGAATTGCGCGTGACCTACGCATTTATTTCTAGGAGAAAATCAATAGGAATTCTTTTACGTTACTTTTTAGAAACATTGCAGTCCCTCCTTAGTTATATGCAATAGCTTTATATTAGTGGGCTACGTTCCGTGAAGTCAAGTCTTTTCATCTGAGCTTAGTAATATAATTTTAATCTTTGAAGGACACGAGTATTAAAAAAAAAGACGCTCAGCGTGACCTTCCCGGTGTATTTAAATTAACCACCATCTAGATGAGATGTCACTGAACCCACCACTACACTTAAACAAATCACCGTTGAGCCAACGATCCAAGGTACATTTCGTGGCTTGCTATATTGTATAGGACTCATGGGTCGGAAAGTTCACTGGTCAAGCTGATGAATCACTTTGATGAATGCGCAGTGGGGGTACTCGCTAGAGCTAAGCTTGATGTTCAAACATTCTGATTGGGGTTACCCTAAAAGAACTCGATTAACCTAACTCGAACAGCGATTTCGTTTCCTTGTTGGATCTGTAGCTGTAGCAGTAGTAGTAGTAGTAGGGCTAGAATTGCTAAAAATTGTGTGATTCCTTTGGGCAGTTGGTATTTTGTCCATCGGATGAACTAGGAATGTCAGAGGCCGGGTATAGTGGTCAGTTTAGGGGGACCAATTGGATTGGAGATCAACACCAAAGACCCCGCTTGTAAAATTAACCGGATTTCGTATCCCGGTGCGACCGCCGATATGTTGACCAACTATAGTAAGGGATGCTCAGTGCTTCTGTGTTGTGTGAAACAACACGAATAATCACACCGGGACAAGAGGGAGATTGTTCAGACGGAAGTAGCATGGGTGATAATCCCGACTGGTCCTGTCTGTACTTGGGGAACCACATCATAGGAACACACAAGAAACTAATTTCATGCCACGTTAGCCGTCGTGTAGTGTCTTCACCCTGTTTGCTTTATTGCCTGCAAACACTGGCAACGTTTTTGAGCGTGTAGGAGGCGATGCAGCACCCGCAACAAGTTAACAGTCAACACCATCAGCTGGTAACTGCTTAAATCTCGTTCAAAGGCTGTCAACCAATCATCTCAGTGTTTCACAGTGTACTCTTAAAGTTCAGCGCAACCCTAGGCCATCCAGTCAGTATGCTTCATTTATTTTAGTCAGCAATGCAGATAAATAATCGCTGCACTGCATACAAGTAACCGTCACCTAACACAACCTGCTAAACAACCAATCAGGAGCCTGACCAATCACAATCAAGCCAAGTATAACAGCCAATCAAGGATTTGGAACGGCATTAAGAGGAATGTTTGTATACTAATAAAAAGAACACAGTGGTTCTGCCTAATGAAATGAGTTCCCAGGAGCGAACTGAAGCTTGTTCGATTTCCTGGGTCACAGCAGAGTGATCAGATGGAAGTACCCTCACAAAACTCGGAAACCCACCCATCTTCCAAGTGACAATCTTTCTCCGAAACAAACGGCAATGGCCTGCATTGTTTTCCAGTGCTGCAAAATTGTAAGGCTGTCTTTTACTTTCAGGCCTATGTATCTTGCTCTTTTCGTTCTCAAATTTCACCCTTCTGTACTTCATTTACTTGTCGTCCAAATGAGGGGATACTGTTGTCAATGTTGAGGACAGCGCTGACTTCGGACTTCCAGTTTGCTTACAGGCTTTCACGCTCGTGGCTTTCGCTGGGGCATTTGTTGTGCATTCCGTTGCTACTGCACGGAGAACTTGTTTGTTGAATACACAACCGTCTTTGATAGTGTTGATAAAGCTTATTTATTGAAGCTCTCTTTCAACACTGACCTTGACCCTAACATCATCGACATTCTGCGGTAGTAAACAAATTTGTGTACCTGGGTGGCTGTATCAGTCCAGGTGGTCTTGCTTAAGATGATAGTTCCATCCCGGTTGGGAAGGCCATAACGACTTTTATCAACTTGAATCACTTGTGGCGCAGAGGGGCATCAGTTTGTGTGTCTAGGGTTGAGTTTACAATGCTGCGGTGCATATCATATTGTTGTTTGGGTCATAAACCTGACCGCTGCGTCAGGTGACTGTTTGCCCATCGATGTCTACGGAGCTTTGTCCGAGTGGAATTATCTTACCAGTAATGGTGAAGTGCATCGACTGGTTTTCGGAAAACGATAGTGACGCTATAAGAGCTGGTCTATAGGTTACGCTAGCTTAGTTATGCGCTCCGTGTGTCAGTCGACTGACTTTATTGTCGACCCTTTTAGCACGACCGTGAGGAGGGTGAAAACGGGCCAGGGGAGATAAAGTAACGACTTGGCAGTGAAGTGTCTACCCCATTACCAGCAAACTCGGCTGCGCTGGTCGCTGCCGCCTTCCTGGTTGCGGACCCGGAGATGAGCACATGAATGTTTAGAGATATTGACGACGCGCTCCGTAGCACGCATTCATCCAAACTGTTACCCTCAACACATAACTTTCCCTCCCGTTCTCCCCAGTAGTAGGTTCACTCTCAGTTCCGGATTCACGCGTGAATTACATCATTTACTATCTCCAATGCCTTGTTACCCGCTTATGTCCTCCCGGATCATTGACAACGAAACTGTGGCAGCTGTGGCCACTGCACAACATATACGCAGTTTATAGCCGAAGATGACATCTTTCGACTTACTCATTCGTGCTCGGCTCTGTTTTGCGTTTCATTGGTCTTGATTTGTGTTACCTTAGGTACTACTGGCTTATATGGCTTTGAACTTGAATGCTCAAAACTGTTCCTGAGAGTTCGGTAGGTTGGATCGCTCCCAGTCTACCTTTTGATGAACTTCATAAATATACGTTCGTTATTTGTTCTTGTTTGGACTAGTATAGAAGCATCATCACAGTTGAATCTATGTCCCTCATGATCCTCGTGTACTGAGACGAGTGAGAATCGGTCGTGCTACTTATCGGCACCTTGGTGTTCACATAGTCTAGTCGATGGCTTCGTTCCTGTTTGTAGCGTACATAACGCCGGTCATCTTTGTTGTTCCCAGTTTTCCCTTTGGCTTTGATAATGCTTTCTGCAGTGTGTTCGACAACAATAAATTTCCTATTGTTGGTCGCGGGCAAAGAGCCAGTGTCTTTACTTAGGTACATAGTGTGGTTATTGTGCGAATGCGACAAAACATGTGCGAAGTTCGAATGAGCAAACGTTGAACGTTCCTTCATCTTGAATGTCATACTGTCTGCCCGTACCCTAGGCCCAATCCGTTGCGTTCTCCCCTCACCTCCAAGAACACTTCCTTTATCCGGTTCGTGCCATCTGCCTATTCTACCGCTATTCGATATCTCACGAAATGCCCCTGCGTATTTTTTTCAATGACACTAGGTAGAAGTACGTTGTGTTTGAAAAGTGGTATGGGCCTGGCCATTCGTGTCGTTTTGGATTCTCGCTTCAAACTCCTAGTGCTGATCACAGGTTGCTTCTGCACAACCTCAGCATGTTTCATTTGAGCCAATCCAGTGGGTTGGTCCGCAAGGTAACAACCAATTATCCAGTGACGCAATTGAATTCGGTGGAACAAAGAAAGACCGTACACTGGGTCAGACACCCGTTAGGTCGATAGCACTATTGGGTGTCTGATTGGCGGAACCGTGATAAGCATGTATGCGGAAGGTGACCGTTGTGTTGACTTCTTCCTTGCTGTTACCAGCTACTCCTTACCAAGCAGCAACAGCTTCAAGCGTATCATATAACAATCAATCCTCTACACTCTCGCTGTCAAGGCTTGTCATCCTGAAGGGATGCATACTGTAGGCAGTTATGCTACCTGATGCCTGTCCGTCCCTAAGAATATGACATTAACCTTCAGTATTCGGAGGATGGAGTGACCTGTTAGGAGACGCTTTCGCAGATAACCCGAACGGCTAACAATGGTTGTCTCACAGCATTTCCTGAACTATCCCGGGGGGTTCCGTCTTTTTAACCGTTTCCTGTCTGCTCGCATGCTGCACACGGATTCGGTTGATTTGGAACCGGGTTACTCTCATGAGTATGCAATACTAATATCACTTCCTCATCCACTAAATTCGGTTTTCAATGATGTGGGTTCGTGGTAACCTAATGTCCACCCACTAAACAACACTATGAATCTGGCGGGCGGCTTTCTTACCGCACTTTATTTTTAGTACACAACATATTACTACTACCTGGAAGAGAGGACCCTCTTGTCACAAACCCTCTCGAGAAGGAAAATTAGAGTGCACTATTAAAACTAACTTTTAGCTGTAAGATATTATCATAGCATTATATTGTCAACCAGTCGTATTTTAGTTGTCAAGTATTGAGATGCTAACGATCTGGAGTTTGCTTTTCTGGCTCAGGAAGCGGTTCATATGGGAGTTAAAAATGGAACTCACCTAGCGTTGATCGATGTTGACTTTACGCCCTAAGTATTGTGCAATCATGCGTACTGCACTATTCTTAGGGTTGCTGAAAATTCATCGACAGCCCACGACCGGTTTCGCCCTTCTTGGGGCTCATCAGATAGGCGCAGTCCCAAACAAGAGATTCAGCTGGGTTCCGGGTGAGTCTCTCGCAAAACCAAACTTGTTTGCAAGGGAGTGTATTTCGCTATTGTGCAATCACTACCAACAATGACTACTGCTCGAAAACCAGTAGTTTGAATTAAGCGCTGAGTAGCGAAGCAGCACATCCGTACCACTATTTTGGTTCCATCGACTTTTATGTGTCGTTTCCCAACATCATGTACCCCGTACAATCGCTATTTAATTGTCACTTATTTTCGGATTTTACTAACTTCTAAACCCATTTATGATGGCGTCTTGTAACGAAACTTTGGCCACACTCGAGGCGCTTCTTGATAGCCATTGTCAGTTGCACCCGTTTCGCAGCGTTTCTGCAAACCTCGTCGTATTTGAGTGGTTGCCTTTTCTACAGTTGAGTTCATCCGTTTTTCAGTCAATAAGAGATGTAACTCTGACGCGATCTCGTCCCTCCATCCAAATTTACCCGGCATCTTCATTCTCCCTACGTTTCAGTTTTGCTAGTCGTTCAGTGCCTGCTCGTCTCCGGTGATGACTGCTACCGTGTGTAGTTGGGAGAAGGCTCTGCCAGTCTGATCCGTTCGAAATACCCCCCGTCCTTCCTTCAAGTGTATCTGGATCATCATGTTTTTTGTTCACAGATTTTCTTTTATCCAATCCGGCCCGCATGCTGCTTAGTCCGAGTTGTGTGATGAGTATGATTCATTTTTCGTTTTGGTTTGATCATTAAACGAATTCGTCAGTGACGATACTTAGGAAAAAGTACGCGGGTTTGTATTACATTTGGACTCTGGTTTTTGTACAAAGTATTTGAAATCATTTGGTTACCATCATTGTTGTGGGACGTACGCAACATTTTAGCTGTTTGTCGGCCTCTATTTTTTGTTCTCCTCAGCTTGTACTATACACCCCTGCAAAGATGATATACTTGGGGATTGTTGTTTTTGCACTACATTCATGTGCCACATTTTGGGTGGATCATGTGTTGGTTTCTTCATGTGAATTGTGGATGTGAGGTCAAGAAAAACCGCAACTCTACGACCACCTTTAATGTAATTGTCCCCCAGTCAAACATCGACCATTTATCAAACTAATGACCACACAGACCTCCAACTACATGACCGACGTTCCTGAATCCTCGCAACGGTTCTGACCTTACCAGGGTCGATTCAGGAACAGCTACGAAAATTCGACCTATGATAGTTAGGTAAGATCGGTCGCTGAACTCATTCACAAAGATTAAACTTTGTCCTACTGCCTCAGATGTCGAGTCTGATAAGGCTTAGGACACCGGTGGGCAAGATTTTGTCCTTGAGATAATCGCGTGAGGTTTTATCGCTCTATCAAGGTCACTTGTGTCACTAGCGGCCCAATGTTGGCTGGCTTGCAAAGAACGATCTCAGCTACATGTATGTGTCAGAGCAGGCTTAACAAGAAGCCATATATTGTTCAGGAACCGTTAGCTCAACCAGAAAACAGTCTACCTCAATCGAACGGAATCCCATGGTCGACTAGGTACAGTACCCAAAAGAGTGTTCTGACGGATTGCAAAATCAGACCTTCGGTAGCCCAGGTAGACGTATTGTCCCAAGTGACGTCAGATACCGTTCAACGTTCGGATTATATGACTGGTTCTCATCCAGAGGACGATGGTTGTTTGGTGACACGTGCCACATTTTGGGTGGATCATGTGTTGTTTTCTTCATGTGAATTGTGGATGTGAGGTGTATCTGTAAAGAATTAGTAACACCGAATGAACAATGGCTCCCTTATCTGCTCTGTACTCAACTTCATCGGCGACGCGTCACCTGTAAGGGAATACCTTACCAACACCGTATCGCAGGTTTGCCTTCGAATGAGATACGCTAAAGTGTCAGTGGGGGTAAGGGTTTACTGTTTGGTCTGTTCGTCTGTAAGCGAGTTCTTTTACTGAAAAAAAGTGATTTTTGAGCCTGGTTAGATTAGATCTTCAAGAATCCCAGTCAAGCTGCACAGGTGAATATCATATCTGAATTGCATCAGTTGTAAGATGTTTCAAGACTTAACACGCTGAAGTAGGAAGTCTGTGGCTCGAGGAAGTTTCTTGATTCATTGAAATCGTCAGTTATAGATATAAGTTGCGTCTGAAAGTTATCATTTTGTCGAAATAACCAGCTGTGTTTTGTACAGGACCCAATAATGGCGCCGTTTTTAAGGATATAAAACTGAACACTATCCGGTACTGTTGAATCAATCAAACAATTCTAAAAATCCTCATTTTTCACAGCGCGCGGGGGGACTTTGAAATGAGCGTAACATAAGTATAAAGTGTATGTAATTTATGGTCTTTTATTTTCCTTAATTCCATCTTAGATGCACTAGTTTTTGGTACCTGAAGCAACTTCATGTGAAGAGTGCTACCAAATTAACATGGATGGAGAGAAAAACTAGGGTGTCAGACTTGCATCAGCAAGTAGAAAACTTTCCTTGAAGGGTGATCAACTTACTCGAATTGGGATTTTGGTCATGCCAACAACAGTTGGCCATGAGGCTGGCCCCTTGCAAAAATGCAACTGTGATATTGCACCGATTTAAAATGCCTTCTGTTTTTTCAAATATGTTCCTTTTGTTAGCCATTATGGCTGTTCGGTTCTGTGCCGGTCGCTACGATCAATCTTTTTGCTTGGTTCAATACTTCCTCACTGTAGACGTTGACAAGTACTCAAACAAATCATATTTCCTTATTTTATCACAAGAAGAGCTACTAAGAGTTTGTATTCTTCACAACTGACTAGGGAGGAACTCACTTTTGGTGAACATAGGTTCGGAATCGAAAGAGTGGTACCCGTACGATACGGTGCCTTTTTTGTATTCAGTTGTTTTTAGCCTGCCGTCTGAGACTGTATGTATTCGGAAAGGAATCGTTTAACCCTCCTTTGTGAATCTGATTTACATGTTCAGAGTGTTTCCACATTGTTGTGACTCACTGGCGGTGGTGCAACTTCTGCTTCGTTCCTTGGCTTACTGCTCCGCCCTCGTATGGTATATAAAAACGCACGGTAGCTTGAGACAGTCCTTTATGTAAACAAAACAAATTACGGCCGTATTTATAGGGTTATCGCAGAATATTCCACAAGGCTGCGCTAGAATCTTCGTGAGGGGGCGAGAAGCGTCGAACTATAGATGCTCGATCAATCAAGGGATGCCTTCTTTAGTCCGTAGCCTGGATGTGACACATTCGTCCAATCGAATTGATGTTCGTTTATTAGGAGCTCCTGGTCCCGGGCACATTAATTTGCGGATGCATCGATTGTGTCCATCTAAATCAATTCGAATGTTCACAAAAATCTGCAAGGCTTTTAATACTCGGCAGAAACCTTACTTCCATGTCACAGGAGATTTAGAAACACTCACTCAGTTATCCAGACAGTTGCATACGTGGACATTTCCGAACAATACCCATCTAAAATCCATATATAGGGTATCTCTCGGGAGGGTAACAAACTTGCAGCCATTCTCTATTGCACAATCCTGTTGCGGTAGTATTCAGGCTCCTTCTGGGCTGCCAGAATGGTTCTTCAACGCAAAGGCAAAGGGTCGCAGGTAAAACGGGACTTACCCATCGAAACAGCCTTATAAATTTCCATACAGAACGAAACTTCTGGCCCTTTCAAGTTTTCATACTGAGGAGATGAGGATGATGGAATTTGGAGGATTACGCAACCTTATGAGAAGTGTCATATAAATTTTGAAAATTACCGGTTTAGGTGCTAGGATCACCACGTGCGTTAACTGTAAATTGTGTATAGAAACAGACCTGGAGGACTGAAACTATTCCGCTATTTCCGAGGTTTAAGCGCTCACAGACAAGTATTAACAACACGAACTCGATCGAAATGAATAACAAGGGATTTTGGCGGAGAATCTCACAGGCTTAAAAGAACAATGTCTCAGTCAGTCAGTTTACCACCTGCAAACCATTTAAAAAAAATACGTTGGTTCCAGCTGCCACAGTTCCGGGTAGTGGGAGAGTGGGACAGCCAAGCCTTGGAGGGGGTGGTATGTCCAGTTAGTTCGGGATCCGGATAGCTACGCATTGAAGGCGGTAGTTTTGATGCACCAGCTCCACTGACTTCGTGGTTGAGCCACGTCTGCCAGTGTCATTAACCACTGGTGAGTTCAGTCCTGGGGTCCCCATCAAGGGAGGCAACAGTTGTCAACCCGACTGAGTTTACTGGCTACTGTCAGGTCATACACTTTCCACCTCTCGGTCGCTTCATTCAGTACAGAACTGGGCCAGAATAGCTTTGCGAGGCAGACAGTCTTCTGGCATGTGGAGTACATGTCCTAACCAGCGTAGTCTATGAAGCGTGAATAACTCATCCATCGTGGAGGAATTCCTTCATCCTAAAACCATCTGGCCTACCTCAGCATTACTAATCCGATGTTCGCACCAAACCCGACCAGTGCTTCGGAGACATTGATAGTCAAACACTTACAAACTCTGTACGCCGTATGCACCTAAAGGCCACGCTTTTGCTTCATAAAGCAGTGTGTGCTGTGTATACTATGCCCCGGACAGACAAGCAGACTTCACGTCAGCGTTCTAGGTGTCGTGAGTTTGTAAAAGCTGCCCTGGCGTTCCCGGCTTGAGAAGTAATCTGGACTTTGATTGGTCCACCGGAATTTATGCAACTGTCCACGCACACCGATTGGACCGTCTACAATCATGAGGTTTGGTTTTGATCCCACCCAGTCTTGTAGCAGCACCTTACACTTTGCAGACGGAAGCGCATACCAAGCCGTGCGGTTGAGTCATCTGGGTTATTTAAACTGGTTTGCATTTTTAAAGGATCTAGAAACAAGGAGAGCAATATCGTCCGCATACTTAATGCCCGTGAGGGAACGTCCCGGGAACATTTCGACCCCCGAGGTTTCAGAGGAATTTCGAGCAACACATCAATCACAAAGACTAATGCTGAAAGAGTACAATCTGTCTTACCTCATTGGACATGATGAGCTCAGCCGAAGGCTCGTACGCGTCCGCATGGTTCTGTGTACAATCCCCTCATCAGGGATGTAAATTCTGAAAGGACATCTATTGGCGCCGAAGTTTCAGATGATGGACAGAGTCAAAAGCAGCCTTCAGACAAAAAAAGACCAACGTAGGACGTTTGAAAGAAAAGCGTTGCTCAAGAACTTGTCTTAAGGTAAAGATACTGTTGATGTATCCTCATGCAACTTGGTTCTCATAACATTGTATCTCCATATAATTGATCAACCTGGACAAACTAATACCTTGAATGTGTTGGCTGCGAGGCTGATAACGCGATGGTTTTCTCGTGTCGTTTTTGCGCCCTTCTTGAGGACTGGAATGAAGGTCGAGGCGCTCCGTTCCATTGGTGTTCTGTTTTCGTCTGGAACCTTCCGCAGTTTGGTCGTCAGATTGTTCACCGGGACCTCGCCACCTTCGTTGAAGGGTGCGGAGTACTGACCATCTGCACCAGGTGCCATCTTTGAGAAGCGTGGGGTGCAGACCTCTCGGGCCAGGAACAGCTGAACTGTTCTCCAGACGGCATTTTTGTGAGCGGATTGCCGCTCCGTCTTTTCCTCATATTGTTTCACTGACTGTTTTTTTGGCCGATTGATCGAATGAACTGAAACAGGGGGTGACTGTTGCCTGCGGTGAGAGCCCTCTCTATTTCCTGGGCCTTCGCAATCTCCGGCAAATTAAGTTGTCCGCTTAAAATACTCTATTCAGAAACCTAGGGAGACTTCGATGGGGTTGTCAACAAGCAAAAACAGGACAGCTCAATCAATTCGCTCATTCTCGGACTACTCGTCAAGCAGCACTGGATCAATTTAGAGAATCAGCAGTTGAAAAGCTCAGGCCAACTTTGTATTTGTCTTTACGATCTTAGATGAATGATCTCCACGGGGATACCAGTCTGGTTCCTGCCATGTGGTTTATAGGGGTTGGGGAAACTGAGTGACATACGAGGGACTTTGCTGACGCTCCCGTTAGCACCAGCCTAATTCTCAAATGAGGATACCTAGCTGAAATTCTTACCTATCCCTTGGATACACTACATTTAAGACGGCTAGGTTGTAACTTTCGTGTCACGATATGCCGAAAATTAACGATAGTTGATATGTTACTATCAGTCCGCCGAAATCAAACTCGTCATGTCTCACTCAAGGAACTTTGTGAAGAAGAAAAAAGACACGCCTTTTGAATAAAGTGAAGCTAAATAACAGCGCAAGACGACTGATATGTTACATTTCAGCTACCAAGTCAACAATAACAGATCCAACCTGGATGGCCAGTTCGCAACAATGCATTACATTGCTTCGGTTTCGTATGGAACGGAGAATTGCATAGGAACTTCTAGGGTAAAATGAACGTATACCAGAGGCGAGCCAGCTTTTGTATACGCAGAAATTCCCTTACTGCTTCTGATGCCGCGACTGTGACCGAGCCTATGTAAGTGACACAGGAAAGCAAGGACATAAAATGGATCTATGATGCTCCGAATCACACCTCAGTTTCGACAGGACGCTGGTGTCAGTGATTTTCACGAGTTCATCGAGATCACAGGGAACAGGAACTATTAGCGTTGGGAGCCATCTAGCTTGATAACTTCCACAGCAGATACACAGATATGTATCTACACTATCCATGTATGTCATGTTAGTATACTTACGGATGTCTGACAACTGCTCTCCGTCATTGCGATTGTCGCCCCGTTAGAATGGGGTTCCAGTTTGGTTTCATGCTCCTGGATGGACAGTTATTGTTCAAAGGATCTACACCATCCTTGAGGTATACGGTAATTCTGAAGACCCATGTGATTCCCCTCCCAACCAACCGCGGTAAGTAATAGCCAATTTCCTTTATAGATTTGGCGTTTATTTGCGCTTCCCTGAGGCATATCAAGCTAGACATTCATGGCCCCTGATGCTTCGGATTTTTTCACAATAGGGATCCTTCGTATAAAACCGAGTAATACATACCTTCCAGTTCCTTAACATTCGTTATTGGTGGTTGCCGGGGAAGAAGGTAAGATTTGCATTCACATCCCTCTCCTTTGAACAGTCATCCTGTCTTGGGGCAGTTATTCTGGTATCCACACCACGAATGTGGGTGGCGCTGAACTCGAGTTTCGCCCCTGTTAAAACTCATAAGCGGTCCTTGGTTTTATTGGGGTTTGAACCGTTGTCATGTGACAAGCGAATGTGTTATCACTACTCCATCAGTGCACGCTGGGCGTTGAACAGGGGGAAATGTTCACAAGTGAGCTATTCGGTTGATTTGTCCATCGCTTCAGACGGCCCCTTAAATGTCCTTGTTGTGTCGATCGATCACTGGGGGATCAAATACTTGTGCTACACCGGTCGATTCGTTTGTACAGTTCCATTAACCAAACATCTACTTATGTTTTATTGTCGCCGCCCTGGTTCGACGTAGTCTCTCCTTGGTTTTATAGGACGCCTGATATGTGTGTTACGTATGTTAATTCGGTCAAATCGAACTTACTTACCTGTTTGGCTGAGTCTAGGATACTGTAAGAATGGTTTTCTGACAACCACCCATCACTCAGGAATGCATTACCTAGACCGTTTTAATTGACCGTCATCACCAGCCAACAGCTTGATTACAAATCTCTGAATAAATCCATCTATGAATGTTTACTTGTTTGGCCAAATACTTGGTCTCTTTTATCCGATAGTCGATGAACTAAAACGGCAAACACAATCGAATAGGTAAGTAATACATAGTCAGAGTGTGTATGGTTGATGATTGAAACGAAGTATATTCAGTACGATCCTGATTGGTTGGGGAATGTTGTGGTGTGGCGGTTTGCGCACCTCAGCGACCCATTGAGCTATACTGGGGAGTGTCCCTGCGACACTCACAGAGTCTCTCATACCAGGTTGGTCAATGGGTAGAGGTCTGACGAACACAGTCTCCTGGTCCTCCAGGTTGGGGGTTGGCACATGTGGCGAATTGTTCCGTAGAAACAGTATACAGCAAAGCATGCTTTCTTTTACCAGTGTAAGGCCTCGCCTGTTAACTTCATTCAAATAAACTGACGTGGTTGTACGGCACCAAAGCACCAGTCTTCTCGTCTAATGTTTCTGATACTGATGACGATGACCTCGCTTACGCATCCGGTGTCGTTTTAGAGCTTAACACAGAGGGAAACCGGGAGAGAGATGAACACTGCAATTACGGTGTGGCCTTCTATTGAATTCAGAGAGGGCGGTGCGAAATTTTCCGAGTCAAGGATAATTGTTATGTCGACAGAACTGTCTTTCATTTTTGACCTCGTTGCAGAATTTAAATGCTTCAAATAATGAATGTATCAACAAAATTCTAATTCCCTTGGAAAAAGGACGATCCTCCAAGTTGTGCAAATAGACTTATCAGAAGCTGTGACTTATCAGAAGCTGTGAATCGGTGTGTGTGTGTGTGTGTGTGTGTGTGTGTGTGTGTGTGTGTGTGTGTGTGTGTGTGTGTGTGTGTGTGTGTGTGTGTGTGTGTGTGTGTGTGTGTGTGTGTGTGTGTGTGTGTGTGTGTGTGTGTGTGTGTGTGTGTGTGTGTGTGTGTGTGTGTGTGTGTGTGTGTGTGTGTGTGTGTGTGTGTGTGTGTGTGTGTGTGTGTGTGTGTGTGTGTGTGTGTGTGTGTGTGTGTGTGTGTGTGTGTGTGTGTGTGTGTACGGAAAATTCCTAAGCAAGAAATACGAATTGGTATTTTGTGTTTGTTTACATCGGTAATCGCCTTCCAGCTGGCCACCCTTGAGATGGATAACCCGTAGTTATTATAACGATGGGTATCCCTGATATGCAACCGAAACCTCTTCAGTCCACTCCAGTCGCCCGGAAGAGTCAAAAACAGTTTATCTGTCGACTGTTTGGGGCAGACAGTTCACGAATCTTTGTGAAATGACGTAAAGATTCAATTTACGGGTAAAAATCGGTGACTACGACATCGTCAGGCTGCTGACCGCCCTTGCAGGCTACTGATCAAACAATATGCTCAAAGCTGTGGAACGCTAAAGCTGTACCTAAGCTCCTTTGTCGAGTGAGGAAGAAGGTATAACACATGGACGGGACACTAGTACGACTGTTAACCGAGCAGCAAACGTGGCGAATACCGAGCCACTATGTGGTCCGTAGTTTACCCCCACTTGTGTGGGGGCTTTTATCCCTGGTGATTCACAGAAAAACGGTTTCATGTCTTATTCGGTTCAGTATAATTTCCACAATAATAAGATTGCAGTTTCCACATTCCATACGTTCTCGCATAATCAGGACTTGTTGGTTCTGATTTGGACGGAGGAACTCTGTCAGTCGTAAGCATCGACATAAATGCAACGGATTCAAGCATACGCGCACCCTTTTCTTGCATCAAGCAAGCAGCTTTGTATCAAATCACCCAGTGAAAGTGTTACGAAAGTCAGAAAGCCACTGCAGAATGCACTTGAGCCAAATTCACATGCAAAAACTAATGGTTTTCTTACACACATCAGTGTTTTCAATCTACAAATCAGTCAAGTGGAAGTAATTTTTGGAATTCATACTATCTAAGGGCCTACCGATTGGACTCTTACCGCACTGGAGAACCTGAAAGTGATGGAATAAAGAATGAATTCTCCTGGGCTCTGACTGACTGACTGACTAACTAAGTGACTTAACCGGCAGACTCATATCGATCTACTTAAGCAATGGATCGAACAAGTTTGAATCTAGTTTACGTATACGCCTTCACCTGTCGTACATAGGATTCTATCTTTTGTGGCAGTCAAGGAGAATCGGAACACACCTAGCTTCCACCTGTTACAAAAGCTACCATACTATTTGTGGAAGAGATGACGAAGCTGGTCAACATCTTCACCAATTTTTTAAAAGGTCGCCATATGAGAAAACCGGTAACGAAACCACCAGAAGCTGTCGGTCAACCCGGTAGCACGCCGAATATTGGAGATAAAGATTCCGTAGATGAAGGTAACTCGAAACCCAGTGAAATGGCCACATATTGTGAGGGTGGGGTAAACCGAGCAGAGGGGGAAACAGTGGTAAGCGTAAGTCCCAGCTTACCACTTACCAATCAGAACTACGAATGCGATAAACACGATGACCAAGTGGTTGAAGGCGCAATCACGAATGGTTTAGAACGGAGTAGTCCCGCACCACCAAATGATTCTAACGAGCAACTAGGTCAAGTTTTATCACCCGTGGGTCAGAGTTGACCTATAGAACTCAATCTACCTGCTTCATCGGACTGACTCATTGTTTTTACAATTACGACACCATTTCAGGATATACAAAATCAAATGTCACACGAGCACTGGTCAACATATGGTTAAACATGCCTGAAATAATTATGTTCATTGCGTTTTCCTGAATTGTGTCATGTTTTCTTGAGTGAAATTTTATTTTTTTATGTTCAATATATAATATTGTCAAAGGACTCCGTCGTCGATTTATATATTGAACTTGGAAGTTGTATTAGTTCTGATTGTGGTGTGACAGATGAGGTAAATGCACGAATCTCCAAGGCTCGGGTCGCGTTTGCTAATTTGAGACACCTATGGCGTCAAAGTGGTGTGTCCCTGAATCTCAAGGGACGTGTGTATCAAGCTACAGTGCGGGCTGTTTTGTTGTATGGCTGTGAGACTTGGCCTGTTCGAGCAGCGGAACTGAGACGTCTTCAGGTGTTCGACAATCGTTGTCTCAGAACCATAGCTCGTGTGGGATGGTGTCGGCGAATCCGTAACGAGGCAGTTAGAAAGCGAGTTTTGGGTTGTGCAACGGGTACTTCCATTGAAGAATGTGTCCAGCACCAGAAGCTGCGTTGGTTGGGACATGTGTTGCGCATGCCTAATCATCGTTTGCCGAAGAGAGTGCTATTTTCCGTGCCCAATTCAGAGTGGCGTAAGCAGAGAGGTGGCCAACCCTTGACCTGGCAGAAGGGTATGAAAGAAATCACGAAACGCTTGGGTGCTGTCGGTGCTACTCGCCTTCCAGGATGGGGACCGCGTGATCCCCAGTGCGCCTGGTTGGAGACGCTGCAAGATATGGCTGCCAACCGATGTCAGTGGCGATCTTGTTGTCAGTTTCTATTCAGATTGCCTGAATGAGTGTTTGGAGGTGTAGGCACCTCGGCGCAGTAAGCTAGCACCAAGTCCTTTCCCCGTCCATCTTTATTCTTTCCTTCACAATACGGCTTTCAAATAAATCATGATGTCATGCTGTCGATGATGATGATGATGATGACGATGATGATATTGATGAATAAGAGAGAAAGCACCGTTCAGGCTGGGGTGAGTGAGTCTGTCGTCTACAAGTGCAAGGAATTTTTATTTTGGAAGTAGTTGGAAGATTGTAGGAACGTCTCGGTTTCACAACTCGTCTTTAGTATGTTCACATCGAATGTCCCAATAGGTCTAAGTGCATGACGAAAGCAAATCAGTATCGTTTACTACTCTAATGCTTACAGTGAGGGAATTTATTGAGGTTCAGCCTAATAAGAATCATTCGCCGTGTTGATCGGCCGAGTGCATAACAACAGGTGTGTCTAAATCCGATATAATTTCCCTCTGTGTTAATTTTGTCTGACACTAACTGGGAAGCTTGCTCCAGTAGTATGCCATGAGCTCAAGCTCCCCATAGAAAGCCAGCGAGGGGAACGTTAAAAAGTGGACGAGTGGTGAAATGGGCTCTCAGTGAAGAAAATCGCTTTCACTCACCATCATCATCGAGAGCATGACATCAGTGTTCAACACCGATGCTTCACTTCCGTACAACCATGATTTATTTGAAAGCCTTATTGTGAAGAAAAGAATAAAGATGGACGGGGAGGGGACTTGGTGCTAGCTTACTACAATCGTTCCCAGGTGCCTACACCTCCAAACATCCACTCAGGCACGGGTAGTATAAATTTAGTTTGACCATCGATATCTCTGAAGCATTGACGGCGTCTGATGGGAACATCGGGTCGACAAAACTGAGGTACTCCTGATGGTTGTAAGCAAAAGGAACTCTCGCGATGGATGAGCTACGTGGGTTACATTGGTTAGGACATGTACATCGCATGTCAGAGAACAGTCGACCTCGCAGAGTTAGTTATTTCCGCCCAGTCATGTAATGAGTAAAAGCGGCCAAGAGGTGGATAGCGTATGATCTTGAAAAAAAACAATAGAAAGACTAACCAGTAAACTGAGTGGGGTCGGCAACTGTAGCTGCCCTGGGTTGGGACTCCTTGAATGAACTCACCAGTGGTTGACGGCACTGGCAGACATGGCTCAATCAAGCAGTTATTGGAGCGCGTACATCGAGGCTATTGCCTTCATTGCATAGCTGCCCAGTTTTCAGGTAACTCAGACCAATATGCATTGCGAATTAACTGATTACGCCATCGTCTCCAATTCTTGGCTATATAGACTACGCAGTACCATTTTACAGTGACCGGAACTTTGGCATTTGGAACCAGTGTACTTGGTTTATAGCTGGTAAACTGAAACGAACTGATAAATCTAATTTGAACTTGTACTGCAGATGTCCAACTACTACCAAGAGTGTAGCTCACCCTCATTTGGTTTTCTAAATGCCCTATTAAACGTTGTTGCTATGTTTTCCTAACCATTTACAACCACAGTGCCCAATCTACAACGAAACATATGCAGGCTCCCTTTCTCTTCAAATGTGGGGTACTTTTTAGTCGGACGACAGATATGAGGCATTTCTTGGCTCTTCTACACCTGGTTAACTAGAAGTCCGGTGTCTTCGGGTGTTTTCAGCAGCAGACCGCCGGTTGTGGTGACGTTAGTCATGTCAACTACAGTTTGTGTTTCAACATGCAGTGTCGGACTGAGACATATTGCTGCCTATTGTCATCATGAAGTTTCCTCATGGGAGATGATTTCACCGACTTTGAACCATGGATTTCCCCAGGACAAAAAGGGATATTGGGAAGATATTATGTGTTTATTGCAGCCAACCTATTAAGCTCATATATACTATTGTCAGACTTGATGGTTGCACGTATTCTTAAACTGCATCTCTGCCAGAAACGTTTCCTTCTGTACGTCATCGCTCTAAAATGTCACCTGTTCTTCAAACATACTTCATATTGGCCTAGGGGAGTCAAGGTTTGGCATTTCAGCCTTCCGCAAAGTGTTTTATCACCCATCAAGCGTTGCAACACAATACAGTGCCGTCAAGATTTGACGACGTAACTTGAAGTTATGAGTGTTTTAAGTGCACAACCCTAGCAAGCTCGACAATCGACATCTACTAGGTTAGGCAGCAGACGACACCGTCAGAAGTACATTTTACTGAAGCGAGGCTGCACCCCTAAACTGATCAGTCTACCCCAAATCGTCCCATTCTTCAGTTTCAGTCTCTGCCAATCCAACCCACAGTACTGTCAAATATACTAGCATTCCAGGTCTCGATTTTTACATTTTGCCGGCAATAAACACCTCAAGGACCACAGGCGACAGCTACTCAAAGAAAATGGAACGGTTCCGAACGGCTAAGAGAAAAAGGAGGAGTAAGTTTTGGCCATTGTGACCCGAATGGAGTCGGGAACGTACGGACTCATGGACATCCAAGATTTACCTTTTTGGTTGCCCTGTTTCTCTAAACATCCGGATAAAAGGAGTTTTGGTCGCAATTAGAACAGTCTATACTGCGTGATGAACAAACTTGACGTGCTACTGTGTTGAATATATTGTGGTGAGAACTTCCTGGTTGGATACATCTGTTCATCTCCAGGTGGCTGATAATTGAGATCAACTTTGGCTTAAAAGGAGTGTGCGGTTACCACAAATATGGAAGAACGTAACGCTAGAAGACCAATGGAAATCGACTATGTACTGAGTTCTGTTGATATTTTGATGCGTGAGAATTTGGAGTACAGATTAGGCTTTTGTGTAAAGCAATATGTCTAGAAATCAGGAACACGGACGCATAACCTAGGCCAAAAAGCTTCGAACTGACCAGGTAATACCTACGCTTGATTTTGTACTCATAAATGAATAATAACTGGCTGAACTCATCAAACTAAACTCAACGCTGGATCGAAGTGGCCCAGCGTGGCCATCTGGAAGATAGTGCATACTCAATCAGAAATTAGTGCCATACAAGAAGCTAATCCCACAGAGTGGTAAAAAAGCAGAGCGGTGAAGTACGATATATAACCTAATCTTACCGAAAAGATTTACATTCGGTTATCTATCACACTGTTACTGATTGCAGACTCCTTAAATCACTTCCGTTGGTCTACTGGCGGAATCTCGCTAACTTATAGAATGTAAAGTCAAGCGCGTCCTAGCCTTTGCTTTCCGACAGAAATCACCTCTACTCAAAAACAACTTAATTTACTTCAAAGGACAAAACCACGGCTCAAAAAGGACTTATTAGCCGAAATGTAGCTTGCAGATTTGGCTTGACTACTTCACATCCATTGTATAGCACTGATGCACAAAAGCAAAGTGCACCGTCAAAAACTCTGACAAATGGGTTCCAAGATTTTAGTTTACAAACTTGTCACTCGACCAGTAATAGTGTAACCTAATATCCCATTGTCATAAACACCAACTGATTCCATGGTAATCTCAGATGAAACTGCCGCTCTCTCTTACGTCTTGTGCAACACTTTGGATCTCAGATGAAACTGCCGCTCTCTCTTACTTCTTGTGCAACACTTTAACCACAATAAACGCTAACGATGTGCCCGAAAGCACTCAATTTTTAAGCAAGGCGTGCTTTCCTGTTCTAATAGTTCACAGGAACCTCGTCTGTTTGAAACAGAGTGTCCCGTCTGGGACGCATCTTCAGGTGCTAGCAAACCTGGCTGGACTCATTCCACCCCCCACCCCCCGACAAATTGCAACGCTCTACTCGAAACCTCACGGTGACGGGTTTGTTACGGAAGTCTAAGAATGAAAACTTTCCTGCCTGATTTACGTCCGACTCATCCAATTACCTATCAGCTATATTACTATAGTTCCTGTGGAAAATAATGGGTGGTCTGCTGTGACCCTCCTGGGGCATTTCGAAAATGTATGCCTGTTGGCCCGTGTTTATTATATTTTTGGAAGTTGTCGTTGCTGTCCAACCGATTACTTAGGAGATCAAGTAGTCTGTACCGAACCACTGGATGAGATTCAACCCGCCCCTGACGGAGGGCGGCACTAACTCTATCTATAAGAGATTGAGGGTTATGCCGTTCGTCACCCACTACTTAGAAGCTAAGTGGATGAGCCACTGACAAATACCAGTCCCAATCACTGGTGCATTTTCTCCTCCTAACCATCATCAGAAGCAGTTAAAACTTTTAGTGTTTTGCACAGAAGATTCAGAAGCGGCATGATTTCCACCCAATACGCTCACAATCACTGTCTATTTGGTTGTATTTTCTCCAACTATTATTCATTAGCCGCCTCCTCTGTGTAAAGTAAAATGGAGGATTCTGGTTTCTCCTACCCATCCCTTCCTGGTGAATTCGATGGCCCTTTACAGCAAGGCGACAGGAGCAAATGCGCGCAGAACACACTTTTTCCCAATGTGCCTCCTGCAATTTTGATTTTTTTAAGGCAAGTTTTATTCAGACCTGTCATTTTGTCCTTTGGTTATCGCGACCAGTTTATTGGAAAGTTCAACGTGTTATTCATTTGAGGAGTTTCCTAATTAACACAAAGTCTGACCGCTTGTTTGTATGAGATACATGCCGAGAATTGCTGTCTTCCGTGAGAGCTTAAATGTGAAACAACCCAAAACAAAGACAGTGTATGACTTGACAAAAGGGTATGAAGATCAGTTGGACAAATTTTGAGGCGTGATCAACCTTTTTAACATGAGTGAGCATAACCACTATTGTCGGGGTTATCAGAATGTTGATCTGTTAACTGATATGAGCAGATTACTTGTCATTGGTCTCTTTCCAGATCGTCTTGGTGGGTATCCATGATCTAAGCATCTAACGATTATTAGTTCAGATCACTTTTCTTTCGTTTATTCTTCTCACATGTTGGCTTTCTTGAAACACCCTATCATGTTATCTGGGAGTGAAGCATTGGTTGCCAGCTCTGATATTTTTGCTACGTATGATGGTCAGGATAACCGGAATACATGCAGACCTGAAAAACCGTGATTGCTAAACTGGTGGCTTTCTCGTTGACAAACTGTTGTTAGTGTGAGGAGAATTCAGAATTGTGGTGGAGACTTCGCCCTGTAAGTGAACCCAGTTTGTGCTGAAAAGCCTAGAAGCACTGTACAGCCGCTTCACCCTTGTCGGGGATCATCAATAGTGCGCATCTCACGAAACTATAGAGGATGCCGGCACCGGGGCTTTGCAATTCTCATGATTCGTCAAAAGTGAGCTTTCTTGTTATTTCTGAGACATCCAGAAGAGCTCCTGGTGGAGAATGTCAGGCTTCACTGGTGACCGCATGTACTCTTCTGAAGTGAGTAATAGGGGGGGTACAGCACAAACTACAACCTCTGATACCCATCGTTTGAAAAATCAGCACATATACCAAATCGCTCAGGCGAGAGCGCCGTATCATGTTTTCTATGATGCAAATAGGAAGGTTTATCTGCTCTCTCGATTCCGCTTCCCAGCTAAAACTCGTTACCTCCGGCGTCGCTTCGTTGTAGCAACAGAGGATAACATCTACTGGTGGGCACTGATTTGTGTTGATGCTGAGCAGAAACCTACCCAAGCTCCCGGGACATTCGTCTATGTGTTTGCAAAATATACCACTTCTCCTTTTGACTTCAACAACTATGTAGACGAGAAAACTGAGCTAAATTTTACCGGAAACCTTTGTCTTTTTGACGCTGAAGTGAGTGATCATCTGTGCAAGTCAGTAAAAATGAGTGTAGTGGAAATATCTCTGACCACTTTGGTCAACCGTCGACGACAAGTGTACATCGCTAAGGGAATCGGTAAGGTCAGCTTGCACACAAGACGGGAGCGTTTGTATGGTTTGTCAGACCGCCTACATCAGGATCTACCGAAATCGATCTGGGCGAGACCAGCGATAAATAGGCATCAAAAGAGGGGAATAAAGACGTTTGTTCATAAACTGTGTCACCTTTCGCGGAACTGCGCCTAAAACTCATTTTGTTTCCAAAGAACACCACCATTTGCATGCCATTCTGGGCTCGGTGAGCTGATCAAAAGCCAATATATCCGCCAAATTTAGCCATATGTGGGCATATTTCCAACAACCTTGGGGGCTGTGCGATCAAGGCAGCTCGTCGACGGCAGACCTTTGCCTACCGAACAGCCTTCATGTGGCCTCATAAATGTAGCCCCATAAATATCCGCATACTTCTATCGGTCTATGCAGCATTAACTGCAGAGCACCACTAAATCATCCACAAGCTTAAAACCTGACTGCGATGTTTGGGATACATTTGGCATTTGTTATTCTCGCACTGCAATAAACAAGATGCCTGGGATTTGTCGCACTAGACACATGACGGATTCGATCTTCCTAACGTCCACTTGCGTGAACCGCACAGATTGGTTGTTAATAGACATCCACCGGAAGAGGCTTACAAGATCTACTTTCAAGATAACTTTGATTAAGACCTAAAGTTTATGATGAGACTTCTGATACAGAATAGATGGCCGAGTCAGCTGGTATGTAGACTACCTTCGGACAAACTTTGAAAGCGATAATTCAATCCATAATGAGCCAATTTCGATAAAAGGCTGATTATAATCGATGACGATTCTGAGGCTACCACATGTCGTCTAACAGCTTTTCCTCAAAGAACGTACAGTGCAGCTCAAATGAGATCTTCCCGTTTCCTCAACACAAAACTAAGAGAGGGACTGTCAGCCAGCGATTCCATAGTTTGCTTGTTATCCACAGACCGTATGAGCTGTAACAATCGACGTGAGACCTAGGGCGTGGCTATCCCGAGTTAGAATAGTGCAGGAAATCATTTGATACGAATCATGAAATCAAAATGTAAACCCCTTCAATGTGGTTAACAAAATACCAGCTAACCATTCTAGATCACAGAAATGACTGCAGTCAGACTAGGTCAACCCTCGTCTAAACGTAACACCCTGCCCAGAAAGTTGTTTAAAACTCTTCGACGACGCACGACGGTTTCGTCATTCTTGAGACTCATCATATAGGTGCAGTCCCTGAGTTTCCGCTAACCTCCTGTTTTAGTTTTACCCAAACTAGGCGGATTTCGATACTCTTATTTGCAATCGAATGTGAATTTGACCCAACTGAATCCATCGGAATCTGTCGTTAATGATGATCTGCTTCAACTGAATGTGCTGCACCAGGCCGCCTGTACGATGTTCGAGATGTCGTAATACGTCATGTAAACATAACACTCTACTCATTAGGTTGCTGAAGCGGGCCGTCATAAACTAGAGGTCGAACTGTCTTCAGTCAGTCTCTTGTCAAAATCAAACTGATGTGCAAACGAAAGTATACCATCATTTGCATATCAATTTGGTTTTTGCGAGAGACTCACCTGGAACACACGAAACAGGAAGCCAGATATGAATAGCTGACATCAGACAACATCAGATAAACTTGTGCAGACTTTGCAATTAATTCACATGTATTTTTCTCATACAGTATTTAAGGCATATGAGTTACTGGGAGCAAAAAAACTTGGTAGAAATATAGTTGACGGGACATTAAAAACATCGGTAGATTCAACTATCTTTCAGTGCCATTCGTCCATGACTTGTTCCAGAAATATAAAGCGATTGCACAGATATCAGTAGGTGGCCAGAAATCTTGTCGAACTATGTGCCCTATAGTAGAGAAACGCAAATTCTGTGGCTTTGTATTACGCGTTGAGCGGTTTAGAGAGGTTGTGCCAACGGTCCATTGTGAGTCAGGTGATGATCAGGGAAATCTCCACAGAAACAAGTTAACTAGAGTTTTGAAGAGTTTTGAAGAGTCGCAGGTCGGTGGAAGAAAGGAGCGACAAAAATGGTCCGGCAGTGGGCTGTGACTTTCTAAAAACAGCCGGCATTAGAAACAGTTATAGTGCTGATGTCACGTAAACAAAAATTTTGTTTTGATAAAGAGGAAGCAAATGCTGCGATCCAAGGATATGAATAAAGTTGGAGGATACTGAAAACTCTTCGACAGACCACGACCAGTTTCGCCCTTCTTGGGCTCATCAGGTAGGCGCAGTCCCCGAGTTTCCGTCAAACTTATGTTCTACTTGAACCCAAATTGGACTGTTTTCGAGAAATACACACATTTGCAAAAACCAAATTGATATGCAAATGAGTGTATTTCTCAGAAACAGTGCAATTTGGGTTCAAGTAAACATAAGGTTGAGGACTGCGCCTACCTGATGAGCCCCAAGAAGGGCGAAACCGGTCGTGGGCTGTCGAAGAGTTTTCAGCAACCTTATGAGTAGTCCATTACGAATATGAAAGTATACCATGTTCTGACGTTGGGAGGGCGTTCGAAAGAATTTAGAATAACTTAGTTACACAATGGTTCCGTCTAGGATAGACTCAGAGACCTAGTTGAGTGTCATAATTTGTTACCTATCAATGAACCATTATTTTAATTGCATCTAGCTTGTAGTCTATTGAGGATGAACCCTTGGGGCAAGACTTTACCGAATGTATTGTTCACAACCATCAGTAAACTTGGAAGAAAATTAATCGGTTTGACCACTTTTGTTGTTGGCCAGAATTTAACTCAAGGTGTACCATAGTAGGCAGCAAGATATGTTTGACATTTTAGAACAGGAAGACTTCGTGGGGTAGGTGCATTATACAAGGACTATTCTACTATAAGTGATGATTGCCAACGCGTTGCCTGTCGGATCGCAAAGTCTCTTCAAGAAAGGTTCCAATTGTAACCTCACAACTTCAGTGTAGTTATTGATCTACGGCTAGTGAGACCTTTTGTTTTCAATCTACAGAACTTGTTACGAAGCGTTCTATCCTAGGTGATCTAGTCTCATGCTGAGGCTTCTGTGTTTTAACTACATCTAGTTTCCAAAGATCCCAAGACATGTTCCACAGTCAGCTGGTTCGATGAATAAGGACCATACCGAGGTGTTTGCGGGTTATACAGCTTGCGCCTTGCTGGATCCCAAAGCAGACGAGTCTGTAAGCCCAGCAGCTTCTATATACACTTCATTAACTCCATGTGCCACAATGGCTACGCTCATCCACCCTATTGAAAGACCTGCGCTACAGACCACCCATTGTATGCAGATGACTACAGTCCATCGAGTGCTCCTACATTGTTCTTTTATTTTGATGTAAGTCCTTGCATGCCGTAGGAAAGCATAATGTCCCTTAGGTTATTTGTGATATTTGTCTGTGATAAAACGGTCCATAAAATTTGGTAACACGTGTGTTGAGATATGTGTATAAAGTAGTAAAGAATAAAGGTAGTGATTCTCAGTAGTGCAACGTTCAAATCATTTTCACCACTGAAAGATCAATGGTTCTAACTAACCAAGGGAGAAATCGTTTTTCAGTCCCAATTAGACTGTGTCCATTGTGGAATCAGCTGAACAGTAACATTGGTCTTCTACCTGACAAATTTAAAACAATGTAGAAGCATAACGAACTAGTCGAACGAAGAAATAGGTGGACAGCTGATGACTAGAAAATAGAAAACCGATCGATCTTAGGTCACTTGACTATTTTGTTTAAACTGTGGGAGAGCTGAGTCATTTTGTCATCGGTGGGAAGCAGGCCGGAGTCTCCGCTTACTAAATGGATGCTTTCTGAAAGCAGAAGTTTGCGGTACATGTGACAAGACGGTAATGTCCTGAATTTGAGTCTCCCTACATCGACTGACTGGATAATTGGCTGGTTGACTGAACGTAATTATGCGAACATCTGAAATGCATGAACTAATCAAAGAAGCAAAGTAATGAGCGGATATATCTATCACCGGTCATCCCCACCGTCAGCGGAAGTGAACTTTAGGAGTCCTAGGAGGGCAACATTACCTGCGCAACGTGAACCACCCATCCCGACAAGAAACAGAGGTCGACGAGCTTCTTCATACTATCCATTTGTTTGGCGAAGAACTCTGTATGCGAATGCTCTAAAATCACTTGTGAGAGCGAGGAACGCTCAACGTGACCGAGCACTTGCAATGTTAGGATTTCCTGTGGGCGGAAAAATATCACGTCGTGGTCGAGAAGCTGCAGTACAAACAGGAAATTCACTGTACACTTATTTGACAGGTAGGCAAGAGTCACCCTTTCAAACAACCATCAACTCGCCTGCAACAACAAGCAAAGTTTTCCCGACAACAACGTCACGTGTACCTGTGCGTGATCAAGCTACCTCACCCATTCCAATCCTGCGACCAATTTTTGAGTTTCCCACTATGTTAGACACCAGCACCTACTTGTTTAACCTTCTTGAGAGGAAAAATGGCCCCACTCTGAGTTCATCTTGTCCAAGCTGCTCCTGCGCGGTTGAAGACAAACATGAAGCTGAGAAAGATTATTGGATTCCCACCCCGAAAGCGCCAATGATTACCAAGGACACAACCGAGTCCTGGATGTCAGTACCCAGAGATGAGAAGAGGTTACCGCCAAACGGTGAATTCTGACACTATGCTGTATTCGTTCTTTCATTTGAGATTCAAATTCGTTTCCTTCGCCAGTCCAATAAATTTTGTATCTGTTTTACCAATGAATCATTCATACATTCTCACTGAATCTGTGGATAAACTCGATTTACACCGGTTTCCTTAGGATTCTTTTCCACAAACCCAACTGAAAGTCAGATGTTCAAGACCGTTCCGAATGAATGCAGTCCAGTCTCACTTTGCGTCCAGACATTCATCTAAAAGGGGGTACAAGCTTCGTACAGTCAGGACGTCAAAAAATAGGTGACAATTTTACGGAAAGTTTCCCGCCGAAGTGATTGGAGCTTCAGCTTCCTCAGTTCCGTTACTGTTATCAGGGGGAGTAACTTCAGTTTGAGAACTCTGGAGGCTAATTGCCATACTTCCAGCTTTTTACTATAGGGTATTTCAGATCAAACAAGCTATTAATTCGGTTAAAGACATCCGGAAGTTCGTGAACATAATAAGCTCTTTGTATTCCAAGACTTCCGGACGTGTGAGAGTATACGGCGAGCTCTCCAAAAGCTTCCGTACACAAAGTGGCGTTGTTATGTCTGCTGATTCGCTAATCTGCTGTATCTGATTGCTGACCCGCTCCAGTGCCTAATGCCGGGAAAAAAGACTCACAAAACGGAACACAACAGCTATATTCCGAACAAGCGAGTGCGAGAGTGTGAGTACGTGCGAGTGCGAGAATACCACTCAAGCTAGTCATTGGTGGGACACTGTCTAACTTGGTCCAATGCTGACGCACGCGGTCTGGTCTTGGTATAGGCTGCGACTCGCTGCATACTGCGGGGGCGTTGTCTGACCTTGATCAACACTGACTCGCGCTGTCTGGGTTTGATAGAAAGCTGTGAGGCGCTGTATATTGAGGGGGCGTTGTCTGTCTGGTCAACATCTACAGAGCTGAGGGTCTCAGTAGATGTCGGGCATTCAGTAGTTGCTTTCAGGAATCTGACCTTCCTGATACCTCACCCTTTTGGCCGTTCAACGTAAGATTGTCGACGTATCAAGCTACAGTGCGGGCTGTTTTGTTGTATGGCTGTGAGACTTGGCCTGTTCGAGCAGCGGAACTGAGACGTCTTCAGGTGTTCGACAATCGTTGTCTCAGAACCATAGCTCGTGTGGGTTGGTGTCGGCGAATCCGTAACGAGGCAGTTAGAAAGCGAGTTTTGGGTTGTGCAACGGGTACTTCCATTGAAGAATGTGTCCAGCACCAGAAGCTGCGTTGGTTGGGACATGTGTTGCGCATGCCTAATCATCGTTTGCCGAAGAGAGTGCTGTTTTCCATGCCCAATTCAGAGTGGCGTAAGCAGAGAGGTGGCCAACCCTTGACCTGGCAGAAGGGTATGAAAGAGATTACGAAACGCTTGGGTGCTGTCGGTGCTACTCGCCTTCCAGGATGGGGACCGCGTGATCCCCACTGCGCCTGGTTGGAGACGCTGCAAGATATGGCTGCCACGATGTCAGTGGCGATCTTGTTGTCAGTTTCTATCCAGATTGCCTGAATGAGTGTTTGGAGGTGTAGGCACCTCGGAATGATTGTAGTAAGGCAGCAATAAGTCCCCTCCCCATCCATCTTTATTCTTTTTCTTCACAATAAGGCTTTCAAATAAATCATGGTTGTACGGCAGCGAAGCATCGGTGTTCAACACTGATGTCATGCTGTCGATGATGATGATGATGATTCGATTGGGGCGAAACTCCTTTGTAAAGTAGCTTCCCGCAGCTCCACTACAATGGTCCCTTTGAACTGCTTTCTACTCAGTATGAAAAGTGTCCCCCTCTGCGTAGTCTGCTGGTAATGGCTTTTTTACTCCGCTGCCGAGTCATTGTTTGAGCGCCTCTGGCTCGGACTTTCCCACATCATTTTGCGCCATGAATCAGTCGTCTCAACTGTAGACGGATTTCACTAAAATGTGCGTGTGATTCTTGGTCCAACTAGCTTTTGACTTATTCAGACATACTTACTTGACTACCGGCGAACTATCCAAAAGATTTACCCGAACAGTGATCGATGCCTGAAGAGGACCTGAGCTTCACTGAATGTCCATAATAAAAGACGTCGTCGGATCTTGAAAAAGTCGTCCCCCTCGGGACTCAGTGCGTGGCATGAACGCACCGGGCAAGTGAACGTATGATTAACATTTTCAAGCCGTCATCTTCCGAAACACGTCTTCTGAACCAGGTTGCGCAGTTGACGATTTGGGAGTATGTTTCCATTCTTGGTCCATCTAACAAGGACGAAAAATTATAAATTAAAACATTGTTGTAGGTATGGTAACACAGTCTTTTATGTTTCGGCTACAATTAAGTGAAGACAGGTAAATTAAACAGTGACAGGTCAATAATTGTAGTGATTGGTCTGACCTTGACCTTGGACCTAACGTCCAGCTTGAACGAGAGAAACTGCTCGTGTGCGCGATTGTCTGTCCGCGTCAGTGGATTAGCTGGTCTGACTGCTGGGCTATGACAACGTTAGTGCACTCCTGTCCTCTAAATTACCTATGGAGTGAGCGTCTGTTGCAGCCGTGATCAGTTTTACCAGACCAATCCAGACGAGGGGAAATCTGACCTTACCGCTGCGCTTGACACAAGTCGCGTGCATGGAGATTTCAAATGCCTCCTCATGCATGTGCTTCGGATATGACTTGAAGCCAGGTTTTGAAATGTGTGCACTACCAAAGTTTGATGATTCTGCTAAACTGTATACGGAGTGATGGCAAGGTCGTTGTGATGACTTTTCTTTCTGTCGGTGTTACGAAATGTGAACCGGACTTGGCGTGGGTTTTCCGCTACTTGTACCCATGTTTTTCTGTTTCTCTGTCAGACGCTCTGCGCAACCAATACTCTATACACTGTTCTTGCGATTGTATTGACCACTTACATCTTCCTTCGTTAATATTTGTTCTTCTTGAAAGCTATTCATTCGGAAACAAGTGTTTATTTCGGAATATTGGTAACTTAGTAGAGCTTACTGGGAGTTGATCAGGTTAACTTTTCGCCAGAATTGATATTTAGCTTGCGACTGTTTCGTCACCAATCGGGGAGATATCATCAATGCACATTTGGGTCAAAGAACTTGGAAAAGTCAGTCAGCTAATCACATTGCTGATCAGCTGTTCTTGACCGAACGATTTATTGTTCAGACTGCTAGCCCGGGGTGATGGCAGCTCCAGAACTCCTTTGTGTTTCAACAGATAGGCACTGCTGACGATTCTCAATAAGGATGAACAACTGTACAATGCTTCTTGTCTTCTCAGCATAGACCGGCTTCACTAAACATTCCGAAATCTCCTCCCATTGCCAACGAAAAACAATATACATATGAGACCGTGGACTTGGTGAATTTGGCCACGAGTTTGGTCCCAATTTAACAGGTTATTTTACGTCCTGAAGCTTTGGCATTAAGTATGGGTAAGATGTTCTCTATCTTGGACCAGGTTTGGCTAGCGTGTGTAACTACGAGTAAAATATTGTTGGACTGGTTCACAGAATTTCACTGTTCACTTTTGGTAGGATTTTACCTTTGAGTATCTTACGTGTAACCACCAAGTCTTATAGTATTATCACACACCAGTCAATGATCGTGAACTGCTTAGCGATGACGTCAGTAGACTTCAGTAGCTCCCCTGTCACGAAGACAGTTCGTGATAGGCTGCAATACCACATCATTGGTTACTTAATTTGGAAGCGCATCTGACGTCAGTGGAACAAAACCTACGGATATTTGAAATAAATATGAAGTATCGTAACATGTGGTGATAAAAGACAGCAAAAGCTTGTGTGACGCTTGAGCTGTAAAATCGGATATCAGTTAGGCAAACAAGTCAGCCTGCAGGTAGGTGCTTTCTTTTTGAGTTTTTGGTTCAGAATTGTATTCCGGTAATATTATGACCCATCTTTGGAGCCCCTTAGCCGCATGAGCAAAAATAACCGTTTCATCCCGAAGGCTGATCCATCGAGTCTGTGGCTAGTGTAGCACATGAAACGCTGATCATGAAGTTTTCTAACCACAAACATACAAGTTCTTCCTTTCCAGCTGGCTTTAATTTCTCTCCGCTGCATTCAGTGCAGGAGAAATGCGTATAACGGCTTCTGACCACGACTTTGGCAATACAGCTCGGATGTCGTTGTCTGGGGCACTCGAGACACTAATAATAGGTTGCTCAGATTCATGCAGTGCAAGTCCGAGGGTAGAAATTCCTGCCTTCATTGTATGCTTCCTGATATTCGGGAGACCAAATCCAAGTTGTATCTTTCAACAACAGAGCGATAAAGCACGCTGGTGATCCATAAAGTTGTGGTAGTGGTTTATTAGACCCTGAAGATTATTGTAAGTACATTCCTTCATGTTACTTCACTTCAACAGGGTAGCGACCGTCGCTGTCTATCGGGGAACGGAGATACGCAATATTGGAAGCATAGTGTAAAACTTCAGAGGACAAACGGGGAAATGGTACTTCGCGATTCTGTCAAACAGGTTGCTGATATGAGCATAAGGCTCTTCCGCTGCTTGGCTCACAACGGTGATATCGTCAGTGTAAGCGAGTACAGACTGTAAGGTCGCCAAAATCACATGTAGCACAAACCTAGCAGTGGGCGATGGAAGTAAACTTAAGTGCGCTGAGAAGTTGTCAGCTGTGCAGAAATCATAGTCCAGGATTTGTCCACTAAGTACGTTGATAACTCACGTAGCTCTTTTTGTATATACACTTGATTATGAAGACCCTCGACGAAGATTACCTGTGGTGGACTAAAGTTTGGTGCCAAAGTATCCTAAAGCCTTGTGATTTGATCTGTAAATTTTCTGGTTACACCGCTTCACCTTCGGTATAATTTTACAAAAAGGCGAACGAGCTTGTGTGGCCAGACTGCCACTATGGATTTGATCGCAGATGGAATTCATGGGCCCGATAATAACTATTATGTGGGGCCAAACCGCCGGATGCATCCGTCTGCCAATCCTGACTGGTGATAAACACAAGCAACCAGATGCATAGCTCTTTCTCTTGAAATCTTTTGTGTTGTTTGGATAAGACGGCGGACAGGCAGACATAGAGAGCAGGAATGACCGCGCCTGCTACCTCTATCCTATCCTAGGTTGGTTGACAGAGGCGGTGAACGGCAAATTAGACAAGACAAGAGGCTCCCCCACCCATGCGGATCAACGATAGTGTTTCCTCATGAGGAATTATTTTGAATGAAAGTAAACCGTACTTGATTCTATGACGTATGTGAGGAGGGGGGGAATTTCTGATACTTTCTTTAGCAGAGTTCGATGAAGACCGATCGCTCACCAGTAGTCAAATACTCAAAAACGTCATCTCCCCATCTCCCTCAAAATACGTTCTCCAATAAAAAGAGCTCCATCAAAGATATTTTTCGACGGGAAGTAATGTATCTATTAGCCGTTTACTGCCCCGGAACTGACGAACTGCTGCATTAATTTCAAAAACTTCAACAAACTTTTACCGCATTATGTCTGAACACTACAAAATATGACTTTTTGGGGTCAAAAATAACTTGATCTTTTTAAAAGTTAAATTCAGCCATTGGGCAGTTGCAGCTATGAGATTATCTGGTTCCACCTGAGTTCCTTTTTTTGAGTTCCATCAGCCTTCTGACCACACTAACTTTCATCATCTCCCGACTTTACTAATTGCGATTTGGGTGAACAGCGAGTAACTTACCTTGCATTAACTCAGTTCCTTTCCTCTAATTCGATTGTAAAGTTTTGGCCAAAGTCCGAGAATTGTGAAAAATATGCTTATAAACCGAATCAGATTTCAGTCAAATTTTTGCCCCGTAAGTAAGGTTCATTTCCGACTATTCGGATTCATCAGCAGTGCTCACCTTACGAATCTTTAGGGGGGTTCGAACCCGCAATCTCTCGATAGTGAGTTTAAACCTTTCGGCCATCAGCAGCTAATCAGTATTGTGACAGGCAGAACGGAGCGCTATTATTTAGTGACCCAAAACATATCATATGATTAAGTTTTGGCTGCATCTTGAGTGCTGAGTTCCAGGAAGAAAGATGCTAGCCGGAAGGCCACAGGTTCACACCTTTTTAAAGATTCGTGAGAACAGCACTGATGATGATTTCCATTAACAGTGGAACACCTGTACGGTAATTCTCAGCTTTTCATCAAGGAGTGAATTTACCTAAAATACGAAACCACGACTGGAATTCCCACATGTGCTCACATTACCAACGGAATTCAGATTTCTTTATGTAATTCAACCCAGTCTATACTGAAAACCCGAGAAGCACTGTGCAGCTGTTTCGTCCTCATCGGGAATCATGAAAGTTGTACGTTTCACGAGACTACAGGGAGTCTCCAACCCATGGCCTTCCGGCTAACAGTATTAACAGTTACTCGTTCGGCCATGAGCCGCTGATCATCAGTGTGATAAACTAGCGCTTGGATATCAGACTTACCAGAACAGTGGAGAAAACGTGTGAGTTGTCGCTTGTGAATGAGTAGTTTTGAGACACCGCACCCCAACTCCCAAAGCAGACCACTCAGTATCCCCACGGGAGGCACTTCCATTCCCAACGAATGTCAACTCCTCCTATGCGTTTGCTAAATCAAGACACCAAGTAATGGCAGTACATATATGTTTACTTCCAACGTGGTCCACTTTTAAAAAACGTTCTTAATAGCTCCAACTACCATAGGATTCTCTCAAAAACAGACCACTGCACATGCGGGCTAATATCCTGGAGACGGCCTTGTGACGCTACTCTCCAACCATGATCAAATAAATGGAACAAAGTTTTTCCTATGTTTCAAAATGATGTGGAAACTCATACCAAAGATAAGTGCAGCCGGATAAGAGAAACGTTGTGAAGCTTGAACATCAGCTAGGTAAAATGATTGCCCCAACTACATGGAATTTCGTAGATTTTTGTGTAATCCAGCTACTTTAGTGGACGTTAGCAGGGTGTATGACACCACCACTTTCAGTTTACTTGTGATGTGGAATCAGTAGAATCTGACTAGTTAGGAAACACTTCTTTTAATGACGCAAGTTGTTGATCACCAGTGCCCCAAACAGGAACCCCTTGAACAATAATCAACTCTTTGAAGAATGTGAAAAACTCTTTTTTTGAAAACTACAATTTGTTGTATGATTTTTTATTGAGAAAGACGACCTTCCGGAGGAATCTACTAGTTTGTGTTAAAATAACTTATTGGCCCACGTTGGTCATCCAAGAAGCGCACAAATCCATACTGTGAATATCCCTGACGCCACCGACGACGCCTTTCCTCCGTACGGTGAGGCTGGAGTCCTTATCGATGATAATGATATTGAAGTCCGGAATTCGGGACAGTTCTAAATACCAGTGAAACGAGAAAACCCTTCGCTGCGAAGTCGTTCATTAGCAAACACAGACGAAGAGCTTACAAGCCATTAGACAGGAAAGTAAACATCTAATTTGCACAGAGTTTTTGAAAATTGAGGATTCCTAAGCGTCCTGTTGAACTTTCCTTTGAGTTCAGTGAATATTAAACAATAGCTCCATAAGTTCCGTAATTTTCTTTGCCTCTCATTGGATGCAAGGGCGGAGCTTGAACATCAGACCATAGACTACATACACGCTTCATCAGTAGTATGAACCCCAACACCAGGACTCCTGTCGGAAATCCTCCGACTCAATGAGCCAGAAAGTTGTCATAGTAACACAAAGCCTTCTTTGTTTCAGAAAGCCTCAGTAGACAATCGATAATCCCTTAGAAAACACAAATGTCGGATAATTCCCGAAGAGCAGAATACATTTATCTGAAGGCCTTTTTTAAACAGAGCTAGAGATAGGGATTGTTTTGGATCCAATAGCGGTCGAAATGCTCAGATTCATTTTAGGTGAGGGTCATCTAGAAAGGTCTAATGCTGTACACTTCTAAAAAGAAATCATGAACTAGCATTTTGTAACATAACAGGACAGAAGTTGCGCTACGTAGTGCCCACCAAATGTAGGGAGACCAGGTTCCCGTTTTCAAGGAAGTCTGGCTCAAAGAAAAAGATATATTCAAACCTTCTGTTATCTCCATAAATGGATGTCATAGAGTGACAATTGTGTCTGCCTTTGCTGTCCACCTTGAGTCATTCTGTGCTATTCTACAACACTTATCTGTTGGTAAACAGTTGCACAAACCTTGTCTTTGTCAGAAATCAATAGAGAACTGTTTCGGATGAGTTTAAAAACAACCATTTTTGCTGGTGGTATCAGCGGACAGTCCGTCATTATGTGCTCCAAATGATTGCTCTTTTGGATATACTGTGCGAACGTAAATATAGTGTAAAAATATAGATAACAGGGACCGGTGCTACCATCCTATTATAAGCATTGCTGTGTTGAAACGTGGAAAGTCTAGGAAACTCATTACTGTGACAACTGGCTCATGGGTCTCAACATGATCCACCAAGTGATTGTTACACACTCTTTAAGAACCATCGAGTGATCTTGGAGAGGGACAGTGACTTTGTCAGCACAGATAGGAAGCAAACGTCGTCGGGCGTTAAAAAATTTCTACTCCCTTCAGTGCAAAGAACTGAAGTGTGCGGGGTTTTTAAAAGAAGGCAATGACAACAGAATGAAGTGATCAGGTGGTCAACAGTCAAGTAAGGTAGCATGATTAGGACGCGAAACAAAGATATTCTGGCGTAAAGGTTCTTATGCACACAGTGTTGAACCATGAACTCCGATAAGTGAGGCCTTAGATTAACAGCAGTTTAGGGCTCCGGTCGAACAGGGGAACCGAGTCATTTGGAGATATCTGATGCCCTGTTTTTGGGAAATACTTGGCGATCAAAGATGCCGGACCACGATCTGGCATTCTGGAGTCACCTACGCTACTGCTTTAGGGACTTACTGTAGTATATGCAAGCCCCGATAGGGGTCGGTCTGTTTTACGAAAATAAGTGGTGAGGTACACGGGTGTCAGATAAGTGTGATGAACTACCATGGCACTGTCAGGAAAACATTCTGTTGAAAGTTAGAACTTAGCGCCAGTGTGCGGGGTCGTCAACACTTTTTAAAGCTAAATTATGCTTTTGCCTAATAGCACTGACTAAATGGTCATTTTTGGATGGTATGAATCGATAGATCGACTTCTCAATCTCACCTCTAACGGCTTTCAAGGTACGATTGCACCGTGGATTCCGGTATGATATTCTTGTGAGCTACCAATTGATAGAGTCTTGTTCAGGAATTTTCCTTGCTTTTTTTCAACCATTCTGTATTGAAGGTTATTTTTCAATCCGTAAAATGTAAGCGATGATCGCGTCTCGTTACCTGCAAAAGGTGGAGAGTTTCACGAACCATCGATATGCCTATTTGCAAATTGAAAAATTGGGTTTCATCTCACACTCAGATGACGCACGGAGGTTCAGGTAATTGGAATAGGCCAAAGTGAAAATCATTGCGATTTTCAACGCCGTTGGGATTAAAAATACCAGCAAAATAACACGAGTACAACAAATCTTCTAAGAGTCGTTGGGATTAAAAATACCAGCAAAATAACCTGCGTACAACAAATTTTCTAAGAGTCTTTTCTTGAAGGAAACTACCCACAAGGTTGCTAAAAACGTTTCGGCTGACTGAAAGATTGATTGATTGATTGATTGATTGATTGATTGATTGATTGATTGATTGATTGATTGATTGATTGATTGATTGATTGATTGATTGATTGATTGATTGATTGATTGATTGATTGAAAACTTTTCGGTCCACGACTGATTTCGCCCTTCTTGGTGCTATCCAAATAGGCACAGTCTCCGCGGTTCTGTCAACCTGATGTTTTACTCGGTGCACTTTGCAAATTGTGCATAATTTGGATCCAAGTAGATGGAAACTCTGTAACTGTACCAACGTATTGAGCCCCAACAGGGACTAATACGGTAGTGGGCTGTCGAAGAGTTTTCAGCAGCCTTGTGGGTAGTTATATACAAGAAAATATGTTGCAATACTCCGAGCGAAATAAAAGCAAATTTGGTCTTTATGAATCACAAATGAGAGATTTTGCTGCGATTCAGTTGAATTTTCCGTGACAACCAAATTGGTGTGCAAACGAGTGTATCTCATGAACTATTGTAGGATACTCTTTACACTCTGTCAGGTAGAATAGGGTTTTGTAAGCTATCCCTTTGTCAGTGGAGAAAATTATCTTTCATAATAAATATCCCGCCAGATCAAGCAAAGTCTCTTTAGACTAATCATCTACCTGGCGCTGCTAACAATTCATATAACATAGGTAGTTGGGATTGTGGGCCCATTTCCAAATTAACTTAGCCTTGCTGGGAGACAGTTGAGTATCAGTATATGGCATTACCAAACAGACGATATCTCGTGTATAACTTGGAACAGTATTTAAGAAGTCCAAGTAGATTTCTCGACGCAATACTGTTCATGCGGTTATCGAAAATTCCTTGGTGATCCTCTATCTGTTTTGCCCGTCTTGTGGGTTATAAGAGATGTTTAGCACCCAACTATCAAGCGAAGGTAGCAATCGGCTGTCGAGAAGCATTCAACTGTGTAAGTAGTGTTCCGTCAAGCCACAGAAAACTGTATTTACTGAGTTTGTGCTATTTCGTACAAAGGATGCAGTACGTTTTTCATACAGAACACTCCTTACAAAGTTTCTAAAAATATGCTGCGACAACTCGAATATCTCATCAACTGAAACATGAGGCGGCCTGTGTGCGGCACATTCAGTTGAAGAATATCATAAACGAGAGATTCAGTTGAGTCTCTCGTGAAAAGGCGACCTTTGTGCAGCACATCCAGCTGAAGAATATCACGAACAAGCGATTCAGTTGAGTTCCCCCTCCCCCGTGAAAACCAAATTGATATGTAGATGAATATATACTGTCGAGGGACAAAGCGCATTCTTTACCTGTACGTGGAATTTGTCAAACAAACTCACTTATTTCCACGATAAGGATGCACGAAAATCACAATTTCATCCTTCAAGCGCACTGACCCCGTCCCATAGAGATGATAAACGCACTATAATTTCGATCACACACTTCGAACTTCTCATGACCACCAAGTAGTCGTTTGACTGATGAACTCTGTTTGGTAAACTACTACCTACATTCGCTCAAAGCCGCCAGATGTGGCAACACCTGTCGCTTAACTTTCTTAAGGTTCCCTGATACGTATACTGGAGCCACAGTAGTTTACATTTCCAGCGACGCTGTGTGACTTCCTATACACTGACTGGATCAGTGTGTCGTAAGTTTTCATCAGGGCTTTCTACAATAATGCAACACGGTAATTTAGTTCAGTTGGGAAACTGGCTTGAACTAAGACAACTCAGTGTCCATCACATTATCAATAAGTAGATGAAAAAATTTTATAAAGGAGAGATTCAGATGGGAATCAGCTGAGTCTTCCGTAATAACGAATTAGTTCACGACTGAGTGTAGTTCTCGAGTTGCGAGAACCTCGGGTCTACGTGCAACGTAAGGTTGCCGGAAACTCGGAGACCCCTCCCTTTTTGTTGAGCTCTAATAATGGTGAAATCGGTCATTAATTGTTGATTAGTTTTTTATTGAATTGAGTTCGTTGAATTTTTCTTGTTTTGAATGAAATATCGCCGCAACGATAATCAAAGATTTGTTTTGATGAACTGAAGTTTCAGCCTAGGTTTACTTCGTACGTATTGAAAATGTTTCTTGGCTCCTGTTTGGGTTTCTTCCTGCAAGTGAAATCATTCTGTTTTGCGCAGCTGTTTTATCCCTGCAAAAACTACTCAGCGGTGCGCATCTCACCAGATGGTAGTGAACTTTGAATTTAATGCCTTCCGCTTAGTTGTATTTCACAACACCATTCCGGGGCGAAGGCAATTAACTCGCACTTAGGCAGAAACAATTCGAGACCAGCAATGGGCTAAGAATTCTCCAGTCCGAGGATAACACTTTGATTTTTTAGGAACTAGTCTAAATGAGCCTATACGCGGTAAAATCAACCGAGAATTTTTAATGCCATGTTCTTTCATGGTTCGTTTGAAACTCAAAAACTCAGTACTTCATTATGAAACGGGGTGGTTTGTTTAGCATGTGTAAAATATCTTTGGTATTCAAGTAAAAAATGGCGAATGAAGACTTGGAGAGTAGATGAAAATGAAGTAGACTGCCGGCGAAGTTCGATTTTTTCTGTGTTAAGCATACGTATATATAGATATGGTTTCATTGGTCTTCCTTATCTTCTTGATATTTACATGTGGAGAAGATTGACTTTGGATCCATCACAGGGGCCATCAAATTCAAACACCTAAAACTTTTTTGTTGTAGCGGTGTTGATACCCATAATGGTGTTTTATCGCACTAGTAATTTCAGCAGTTCCCATCGCATTGGTAAAAGAGTAAAAATTAGCCCCTGTTCTCCTGTTGAACAGAGCATGTAGTTTGTCCACCTGCTAAGACAAAATGCGCATATACTTACGTTGGCCGACTTCTCAGATCCATATAGCACGTGTGTATCTGTTTTTGATCTGAAAAACCACTTGGTGGTCATGAGAAGTTCGGTGTGTGTGATCGAAATTACAATGTGTTTATCATCTCTGTACAAGGGGGTCATTGCGCTTGAAGGATGAAATTGTGATTTTCGTGCATCCTCATCGTGGAAATAAGTGAGTTCGCTTATCAAATTCCACGTACAGGTAAAGAATGCGCTTTGTCCCTCGACATATATAATCATTTACATATCAATTTGGTTTTCACGGGGGGGGACTCAACTGAATCGCTTGTTCGTGATATTCTTCAGCTGGATGTGCTGCACAAAGGTCGCCTCATGTTTCATTTGTCGCAGCATATTTCTAGAAACTTTGTAAGGAGTGTTCTGTATAAAAACTTACTGCATCCTTTGGATGAAATAGCACAGACTCACTGAATACAGTTTTCTGTGGCCTGATAGAACACTACTTATAAAGTTGATGAGTACTCGTTGACAATATTTCTCTATTTTACAAGTGTGTTCCTCTTTCTTCCAAGATTCACCGTGAGGGTGTGAGACTCTAGCGGTGTCAATACTAAATGTTTCCGACGACCATTTTTTCTGATTTTATGAAGGTTGCTATATCTGTTTCCTAGTATGTTCCCAATTTTTTGATACGTTATTTCTCCAACAAAGCTTGGTTAGTGCACAATCTCACTCAGGCTACCTTACTTAATTGTCCTTGAAACGAACCTTTTATTACTCCTCTGGAAGTAATTTTTGTTTTATCGATTTCCAAAATGAGGTTATGTCCTCTGTAATCATGTAGGACATATGGTTAGATCCCTCTGTTTTTGGGGGCGTCAAAATGCAGTAAAAACTGACCGCAGGCGACTATTTTGTGTGTTCTTTTTGATAATATCGTTCTACTACTAAGGGACGGCGCATGTTGCTGCAGCTTTCCCTGTGCAAAAGATTTAACGCATCACCTCATTGTTCTTCGAACAATTACGGTACATTGTGTATAATTCACGGACATATCCATAAACATTTTAGCCTATCGTTTTTAGGTGACGCTCGAGAGCTGCTTAACACTTAAAATGTAGAAAACACGACTGATAAGTTAGATACTCTTTTAAATATAAAAGTCCTCTTTTGGTGCGGTAAGCTTGTCGAGGACTGCCATCCGTGGGAACCAACCCCCCACGGGACGACTGGTTTGGTCACCGTCCACCTGGATCTCCAGCCGATGGGTTGGTTACTGTACCAGCAAACGAGCACTCGGTCAAAGTAATGGTGCAGAGACCCTTTCGTGCATTTGTGCATAAACCTAACGTTGTTCACGTGCAGCGGTGCGGTGCGAACAAACGGTAACCATATGCCGAACCTCCTGTTCAATCCTTTTCGGCTATTTTGTGGACACAGTTACTCACCGCAACAAAATACGATTATATGGCACGATTATATGGTTCACCTGGAGTTAGGTCCATTCATCTCGGAGTTACTCGTTTAAACATGCAACAAACAGATCATTCGCAACTTACGCAGAATGTTTACCGTGTTGTGGGATCACCAATAATGCTACCCCAATGGTCTCACTAATGGTAGCACTCTACACAAAAAATGAGGAGTGATATGTCTCGTGGTTCCGCAGGACACCTATCAAATTATACAAACAAGATCAGTGCGTCACTTGCGGTTGAAGGCGTACGTTGGCGCTACGATTTCCACTGAAGCATCGTAACGGTTTGGAGACAAGTCAGAGGTGAACATCCTTGTGCTAGACTAGAAGTAGCGTTGGCCGTTTTTCGAAATAGTCCATTCTGCCTCCCGATGAGTAGACGGTTTAAAGGAACTACAGGCAAGCAGTAGCTACAGGAGCATGATGTATTGGCTGAAGCGACCGTGTTTGGTGCCGATGGATGTTAAGCCAGTAGATTCCGGCGTTTGTTTTTGTGTAGTCTCCTCCGGACCAAGTCCATTGAAGGCAATCCATGACTCTCTAGCAATCATGTAAACGAGACGTTTTTCGCTCCCACGTATGCTTGAACAGCAACCCCGACAGAAGGATGGTGCAAGTGAGTCAGGCACATCACAATGTGGAATATCTATCGGAAAAAGAGAAACGAATGACCCATAGACCATGATTTTGGGATTGAGCAATGGAGGGACAGAGACTGTTACCGGGCACGACAAAGTGACACCGAAAATGCCGCAGCACTTCAATTAGATTTTTCATAAAGATGTGCCAGAACGCTTCTGGTGATATACAGTACTTCACCGCGAATAATCATGCGGGGTATGGACATAACCCTCAGAGGCTCTACTGTAATTATCATGCCCCATTCTCGTAAATCGCCCAAGCTTTGCGGGCTACACCCTCAATGGCTAAGGGGTGGTGTTGCGGTTGTTGTCGGTTAGATAATCCCTTGATGAAGGATATTCGACCAATTGCCGGAAGGTGGTTACCCTCATCCCAACTGTCGAGCGTTGTGAACTTCACAGAGAAACAGGCAACCTTCCGACCCTTGCAACAGCTGTGTAGCACAAGGGAATAGGAAGAATTATCTGTGAGAGAGTGAGTCAATATTTCATGGATAATTGATTAATCAGCCAGACCTAGCATGGCGTTAAAAATAGATGTCTGTCCTGCTGCCAGCAGAAAGGAAAACGACTAAATATTTGCTATTGTCTATTTTGATTCCTACAAAGCCTTCGATTCAGTTAGTCATCATTTCCTGTTAAACAAACCGAATGCTTCAGGTAATGCAAAATTGCGTGTGAGTAGTTTCGTAAGGGATAGAGTCAGGGGGGTCAGGATTGAAGAAACACAGCAGAATCGACCGTAGGTGTTACAGGTGTAGGTGTCCCACAGGGTTATGTATCAGTTCTTTCACACTTCAGTGGTTTAACACCGGGCTGGGCAGCATTCTGTTTCTGTCTGCAGATGACTTGAAGGTTACTTTTGCTGAGCCTCTTTCCAACCATTCAAGGTGACCTGGCTACAACGGAATAGTGGTGTAATGTTTGGGATCATCCACCGCAACCCTTCAGCTACACCAATATAGCGTTGTGTGTGCATGCGTGTGGAGCATGAGGGTGGGATTGGGTGTGTCAGAATGCGGAAGCTAAAGACCCAGATTTTCGTCCGAACTTTAAGGCATATGCAGGGTTGCCGCTTAGATGGCCCGAAGAATTCCCTTCGCCTTGGAGGAGTTGGTTACCAGTTGGTATCCTAATGTGTAGATATATTTAAACTGTACTTTTGTTTGCATTTACTTGAAGTGTCAATTTCAGGCATAGGCCGTATAGCGGAAACCTAGTGTGGCATGTTTGAATGCAGCTTAGGGATTGGCCATCATGGACATAACAGCACAGACAAAAGTAACTTTGGATCTGTGCCTTTTGAGGACATGGAATACGAAAGGCCTTACCTGGGGTGCATATGAAATTTAAGGCTCAACTCAGGGTACAAAACCCTACTTTAACTTCCAATCCTTTCGCTAAGTACTTGAATGAATGCTGTGGTTTGACGAACACTAGTCTTGTTTTGTACGTCCTCAAGTGGTCAGTAATTCACGATTCTTCTCCATTTATGGTAGTTAATCGTCTTAAAACAGCTGCAGAACGTTTGGCTGCATTGGTTGTGCATGATTGGTAAAATTAATTGGGGCCATGCTCGGACTACATGATCCGTAGTTGCTGTCAGTGTGAAGGCCTGGCACACCGTGCGTTAAACTTGCGGGAACGTTGGCGAAAATTCCGTAAAGGCAGAAGATGAAGGGCCTTGACTGCCTGGTTAGAGCCGATACCACTGGGTATATTTTGGATAGTGAAACGTGTATATCGTCCGTGAAGCGGCCTGCCGAGTTACTGCAGCAACAGTCCGACTTTCTGTTTAGCATCCAAACCGAAAAAATAATTTCTAACCGTGCGCTCCTACCGGCTGATATGTCAACTGGAAATGATAACGGAAACAGGTTCAAATACTATCCCGGTAGCGAGGGCTGTATCAGATGGAAAAATAGATGTCTTATTTTTACTTGCCACAGGAGTCTGCGCACTCGGGATCTGAGTTAGCGAATAGTGAAATTAGAGTTGTGTGACGTGTTTCAAGTCCACGTAATGATGAAATTCTGGAAATTCGGTGGTCTTCCAGATGGACCACGATTCAGCAGAAGCTGGCTGCGAGACATTCTATTTTGACAAACCAAAACACGCCTTGTGTCTTCTTCAGCCAGCCGCCGGTCACCTGATCAGCTGCATGCGAGTTAGGCCCCCTGGACGCTGCAGTACCTAGAGTTTCGTGGTGAAACTCCTTAGACGTGGAGCTCTTTACAATACAAGGGGTAAACCCATGACTGATGAGATAATAGTTGGACGGGTTGCAACTATCCGGAGAATTGTTTACGGTAGTCATGAAAATTATGGGAGTTGACTCGTGCATAAGCCACACCTGAACATATGATTCATTCAAATTGGTTCGTTTATTCAACCAAGGTTCCCACCACCTATGTTCTCTGGCTAGATGTCAGAATATGATAAGCTTGAACGTTGCAACCGCTTAGTCCGAAGTTCGAATCCAGGCTTCATATCCCAACTACTTTTGTTCTGAAAAGGCGATCACAACTATGTATCAAAAATTTGACTGCAGGAGACACAGATGAGCTGGCAGTTCGTAAAATGCGGAACCGCCGTAAATTAGAAATCCGCCGATGGAACATACGAAAACAAGCCACCGTTCTAGACCTCGCTCGGAAAAATATAAATGTGCTGTTTAAATATATGAGGCATTGCCCCAGAAACGAGCCATCCGCGCTCTCCTTGAGGGACGGGAACGGGGAGCCCACGAGTGATCCAGTAGTGGTATCTGAGGTATACAGGAAACACCACAGGCCTGAATTCTCCCCCGGCGTTTTTGTCACACCTGATATTGCAACCACGAGCGTCCGTTAACCAATTTGTTCTTCACGATGGAGGATATTCGTCAAATCTTGCACACTGCACTGTGCGTTGGAGCCAGACGACGTCCATCCAAGGATCCTGAAAGAATAGCTGTTCACAGCTGCAAAGCATTTCTCCCTGAGTTTTCGACAGTCGCTCGGTGAAGTTTTGAAAGGAAGCGACTGTCATACCAATCTACAAAACTAGTGACCGCGTACCGCCCAGCAGGTACAGACCTATTAGGATCACTGGCGTACCGTGCAAGGTGGTGGAACTCATTCTGAGGCGAGTCCTCCAGGATCAACTTACCATCAACAACTGGATATCCCCAGTTCAGCACGGATTCCTCTTAAACCGTTCTTGGCTGACAAACATGCTCGTATCTATGGGCAGCTTAACGCAAACCAAAGACGGGGGACTCATATCGGATGCCATATTTTTCAACTTCTCAAAAGCATTCGATCGAGTCCCACACGTCCCACTGCTCCACAAACTCCAGCCTTATGGGATTGAAAGGGAAATTCAACGCTGGATTAGGGTGTTCCTATCGGACAAAACATTCCAAATGAAGTAAGGCTCGACCTACTCTTCTCCGGCGCCGGTCTATTTTGGAGTTTCTCAAGGCTCCGTTTTGGGGCCACTGTTGTTTCTGATCTACGTAAACGCCCTTTCAAACGTTATTTAAAGCCCCTATCTACCTTGTTGCGGACGTCTTGAAGCCCTAGAGCTCAAACGGCAACGTCCTCCAGATGGATGTTGACGCTCCAAAGTAGTGATTGCTGGACTGGCACCTTCCTCTGGGTGACGAAAAGTGCGTCCATATGTCATTCGGAGGAGACTTTGTCATGCATGGTCAGAATGGACCAGAAGATATTGCGAGGATAGATACTGGAAAGTATTTAGGTACCTGGCTCTCTCCAAACCTTGTCCTCTCCACTGCAACGGGAAAAACCGGCTCAAATGGCGTTCGTAGTTCTACGGACGATTTGGCGCACCTTCTCCCGTATCACTCGCTTGGACTTCCAGACACTCTCTGGGGCCTCTGTTAGACCGCTTCTTAAATATACCGACCAGTTCATCTACCCAGGACAAAATAGGGACGCAACCCTTATTGAACCTGTTTGGTGTGCTGCTACGAAAATGGTTGCTGGCATTAAATCCGCCAGTTTGAAGCGTGTCTCGTGACACCTGACCCTATTTCCACTGAAGTATCGCCACCTCCGAGGAGATCTGTATTCTGTTTTAACAAGGTTCGGCCGGCCGATTATTCACCGTTGGCCCAACTAATACACGGCAGGGACATGGTAGGAAGACTTTCAAGCTCAGAGCGCATATATTTAGTGGGCAATAGTTTTTCTCCTTTCAGGCCTTTGCAGTGTGGAATGAGCTTCCTCTGACATTTGCTAATCTTGCATCTAGTACCCATTTCTAAGCACTATCGGACGCTTTTTATGTGAGTTATCGCGCTAGTAGGCTTACTGCTTTGCGCCAAGAACATAAATGCAGTGCTGCACCCTTTTATCACTTGTGTCTTTCAGGTGAACGAAAGCCGCTAAACGGCAAGATCAAACTCGACTGGGGAAGCTTGGAAAAAGCCTCGATCCTGTTGTCAATCCGTGAATGTGCGGGCTTCCTGGTCTGTGCACACCTGATCAATGAGAATGCCAGCTTGTGCATAATGGCATATTCTGTCGCCATCTCTCTCGGATTACCGAGGCATCCGTTTTTGGTTTCCCAACCTGCGTACGCTATTCAGGCACCTTATTGTCTGTGAACAGCATGTCTCGAAGATTTGCAGTGAAATATGGTACTCAAGGATGTCAGGGGAACTGAATAATAGCTGGCTTAGAGACTGAGCTGGCACCATCATGGTCTCTCCGGCGTTAAGCTAAAAGTGGCGTCTTGGGTATGGAAAGACATGGATTGCCAGTAGCATCACACATCCAAGGTGCGTGCAGCATGATCATAATCATTTTACCTCCAGTGAGGAGACAGAATAGTGTCTCATTTATCACATGGCTTTCGGTGGTGAGGATGAGATTGAGGGTTGGTGGACGTTTTCCGGGTCGGAATATTGTGTGGAATGCGTGCTGGTGCGATCCAAGTGATGTGGACCCCATAGGGGCTAGGCCGTAAGGGACCGGTTGCTCCCAAAATTTGAAGTCTCCCTGGCGTCATGAGTGGTTGAGTTAGGGTGTTGATTACAGAAGTTTGGATGTATCCTCGGCCACTGAATATGGAGAGTGACGGTTGAGACCACTGAGCAGCGTGTCTGGGGTGCAGGATAGGCCAGTGTGGTTGGCAAATGTATGTCGGGGTATGGATATTGTGTACTCAGACGGGGGAGGTAGAAGATGCGAATGCCACCTTTGGGACCGCAAGGGAACCCAAAGCGAACATCAGTGGTTGGAGCGTGAATTAAGTGAGCGGAACGTTCGTGGTTCGAACCCGACCTCTTTGTCTAGACTTTCTTTGTCGAGGCCAGGACAACCTGGCAGTATCCCAGCCCTCCTGCTTCCTTCGGGTGGCATGGCAGGTGGACACCGAATGAGTATCAATAATTTACCAACCACACCAGCGTAGGGTTGTGTTGAAAAATCGTCCTGTTACACATCTTGTCTGTACAAAAGCGTAAGTACTAAATTGGTCAGAGATACGAAGTCGTTAAGGACCAATCCAGGAAGAGCCTCTTGGCTGTGGTTTGCTTGCACCACGACTAAGGTGATTTTCAGTCCGTCCTGAACACACCTTTACCATTTAAAAAGTCATACACTGCAGCACCCTTGCCTACCTGTCACCATCTACTTTTGGGTGGGTATGCACAGCCAGTATTAGAATGCATCCGATAGGATAGGATATTTCTCAGCTGAAGGGACAATACAGCTTTCCCGGTACCACTTACAGCAGTCGGCGCATGGTGGGCCATTGGTTACGTGACTCATAAGCCCGTAACGTTGGAAGTCATCGGGGTTTTTTGGCGTGCTTTTGGGTGGTAAAAAGCCGTTTTATCTACGGGGATAATGTAAACCTTGGAAGTAGGAGCTGTTGAGGTCCACTTGACAATTTGAATAAAATTCGGGGGATTTAAAAACGAACAACTTGGTTCAAAAATTATCTCTATTCCAACTCTTTGGTGGATGGTTGGTTGGAACGCGTGAAACATCATAACAGAGTGCCTTTTGCTGAGTCGGAACCACCATTTGTCAGACATCACGAGGATAGATGCCAAAAAGGATTTGGGTAGCTGGCTCTCTTCAAACATGTCCTTCTCACTGCACCTTGAGAAATCGGCTCAGAAGGCATTCGCTGTTCTACGGATGATTCGGCGTACCTTCTCTCGTATTACTCGCACGGACTTCCAAATACTCTATGGGGCCTATGTCAGACCGCTCCTTGAATATGCCAACCCAGTTGTCTACTCAGGACGCACGAAAGACGTAATCCTCATTGAGCGTGTCCAGCGAGCTGCTACGAAAATGGTTGCCGGTCTCAAGTCCATGGACCACGAAACGCGTCTCGCGGTGCTCGATCTTGACCCAGCAAACACACGGCGGGGACATGGTAAGAAGATTTTTAAGCTCAGAGCGCATACCTTCATTAGGTAAACTTTTTCTCATTTCGCGTAGTTGTTGCGTGGAATAACCTTCCTGAGACGGTTGTCCACGCTCCCTCTAGAACTCAGTTCAAAACACTATTAGACACTTATTTACGCGAGTCCTCGCGCTGGCAAACATACTGCCCCGCGCTGAGAACTTAAAGAGCAGTGCTACACCTCTTTTTCACTTGTGCCTTTCAGGTGAACGACAGCCGCTGAACGACAAGAACAAAACCGACCCGGGAAGCTTGGACAAAAGCCTCGCTGCTGTGTATCAATCCGTGAATATAAGTAGACATTATAAATTAAGGGTTATTATTATGGTGACTCCTGTCGAGGCGTGGGCGACCGGTCTTTGGCTTCCTGCTCCGCCTACCATGGTATATCCAAGGCACGGTGGCTCTAGATAGCCCTTTATATGGACAAAGGAAAATTATCACAACCGTTTTTATAGGGCAATGACGGAACGTTCCACAAGGTCGTGCTAGAATCTCCGTGAGGGGACGAGAAGCGTCAAGCTAAAGATGCTCGATCTAGATTGGCTGGCATTCTGAGCAATCAGGGCATGTCTTCGTTTGGTCCGTAGCCTGCACGTGACACACCCGTCCAAATGATGTGATGTTCGGTTATTAGGGACGGCTGGTCTCCGGACACCTCCCCTTGAGAAGGTTGTCCAATCAACCGCCGCTCTGTCTTAACTGTGACGACGCATGTAGGTGTTGTTGCAAGTCGGTCTGTCCGTGGAGCTGCCGGCATGCCGATCTGCCATCTGGTACCCTCCATTTTCGGAGGTATGTCATGGCTCTCCGGTGTCCCATACGACGTAGGTTCCTTACGGAGCCGCTGTCTGTTGCCCGAAGTTGGTTCTCTTGACGTGGACGTACTTATGATCTTGTTTGTGCCTCGTGCTTGAAATATTCGGCCCTGCGTACACAGTGAGGGTCATTTTCCATATCCTCGAATCAGTGTCCGGCCTCTGGTGTGACTCTTCTGTCATCCTTTCTGCCGACCCACTCCCTTGATTTTCCGGATAGCAGTAGGACGATCCGCATGAACCCGCGACTGTAAACTGAAGGGATCAGACCACTGGTGAAACATTGCAGGCTGCTGGCAGGATTCACCAAATTTGACTGAAGCGGGAGGGCCACCGGTGCCGGACACCAACAGCTGAATAGTCGCTGCGTCGGGTATACGGCCTCTCTGGTCTCAGGTTTGATGGTAACTGTGGCGACTACAAAATCGTCAGGACGCGGTTTTCTCGTGAACGTTTCGCACCCACCTGCAGGTGTTTCGTCACAAACGGCATTGCGGGGTTGATTTAAGAGTTGGAGATCATTGATCCGATCTAGGCCAAAGAGATCACGGCCTGTATAGTTTGTGATGGAGCAAGTACCATTCAGTTGAATCCCATTGAACGTTACGGAACAGTTCAGCTTCCCGGTCAGTATGAGGCTTCCACCAGATGCACTACGAACGGTGCAGTTTGTGTGTTTCACTGGTGGCCTTCCAATTGTGTCTCAAGTTTGTTTTGAAATCAGAGTGTTGTCAGAACCTGTATCAAGTTGGAGGGTAACCGGTGTGCCATTGATACATACTGTGACGAATATGCGTCCGCCAGATGATTTCATCCCGAATGTAGCTGCCATAGCTCCCGCCTGCGTTCTTCTTGGTGTGGGCGGTTTTCTTGGACTTCGTTTAGAATTTGATCTCCCCTTGGAAGTTACTTTGCATACCATATGAAGCTGGGAGAATTTGGAATGTCCAATCATTGCAGCATCAATCTTGAGATTGAGAAGACAATGGCATTCGGTGGCAAGTTCCTGAAGCGTCAACTCTGGATCTTGTTCACTTAGCAGCCTGGTCCGAATATCTGCATCATGTTGCGACTGAAGACCAGCCACGAAGATGAGACACTTGAATTGATCTTCGGTAATGGTGCTGAGCTGAAAGGGCTCGCAATCTGTGTTGACCACACTGACATAAGTGATGAAATCTTCAGTATCCATTTTGGTAACCCTCATACACTGACAACGAATATTGAACAAGGAACGTTGCCCACCAAATATTTTGGTCAGGATTTCCACAGCATCTGCGAAACCAAGGGCACGGGGGAGTTTGGGGAGCATGATATTTGTGAACCGATCATGTTCAGCTGTCCCCAGTTTCCGCATCAACAGTCGAACTTCCCATGCATCATCAAATTGAACAAAGTCGGCTTGAAAAATGTCCTCATATTTATTGCATCAACTTCCGAAAGTTCGTTTCGATTCAGCGTCGAAATTGAATTCAGTAATCGAGCTGGCAGCAGCATTCGTGGGAGAAAAAGGAGGCCTAACTGTTTTTGTCGCATTCACCGGCACACTGCGCACCAGAGATTCAACAAGCCTCATTCGAGCTTCTTCAAACTGATTCTGTTGTTACTTTAAACTTAATTGGAGTTGCTCTGCCGAAATTGGCACCGTGGTTTCAGGTTGTCGCCAGCTGTTGGGGCTTGTTGGGGCTGAACGGTAGAACAACTCTGTAACGGTCCGCCCAGTATGTTGTATCAAGAAGTACGGCAGCTCTAGATAATCCTTCGTGGAGACAAGGGACAATTATTACAACCGTATTTATGGGGCAATGACGGAACGTTCCACAAGGTCGTGCTAGAATCTCCGTGAGGGGTGAGAAGCCTCGAGCTGAAGATACTCGATCTAGATTGGCCGGCATTCTGACCAATCAGGGCATGTCTTCGTTTGGTCCGTAGCCTGCACTTGAGAAACACGCCCAAATGATGTGATGTTCGGTTATTAGGGACGGCTGGCCACCGGACTCCTTGTTTTTACGAATAAAACCAACGAGCCCGTCAGGGGCCACGAGCCGAGGCAATTTAAACGGAGATGGCCCAGTGGTTAAGGGGGCAAAATTACTGACTGTGTTTTGAACCCAACCACGACATCCCAACTGTTGCTGTTTAGGCTTGAACAATCTGGCAGTATTCCAGTCCTCGTGCTTTCTTCGGGTGGCTTGGTAGCTAGGCACCGAAAGGACACTACAGCTGAACGACTATCCCTTCTCCTACCTATAACCTTTGACGTCTACGAATCCATTAGCGTGCATTGTGACTACTCTGATGGGTTTGGTCGGCTGCTACAACCCCGCAGTCAAAAGTTTCCTACTGGCTATCCGCGATTCAACAGTGTATCGACCCGTTTGTGACACAGGTCCCCGCCCGATCCAAATAAGAGTCGCCTATGGACGCTAGAAGCAGCCAAACTGCCATGTTGTCCCATATCAGCGATGGCTGAATTTGCTTCTGTATGGTAACCATTAATTGGAGTGTCAGAGAGTGTCGGTGTAAGCACTGCGCTTGGTTAAGTTCGGTATAACTTTACGACGAGCAGCTATAACGTGCAGCACTTACACCGTCACATCTTAGGGACTGCTGGCGCAACCGAACCTGGAAAGCGTTCCGGTGCAAGGATACGATCATGACAGTATCCAACCCACCAACCCGCAGCCGCCGGAAAACACTAAAGCACACCACAAAGGAAAAATAATAGGTGTGAACCGCTACAGAAAATAGCAATTTGATGTTTGTTCCATGATAGGCGGCCCAGAGTTGATATGAACCTCACAGAACTCTTCACAAGCTTTCTTCTCTCTTTGCATCATCCGCACACTCCACACCGAACACTATCATCCAGACACAAATGCCATTTTTTGCATAACGTGGACTGTCCAGAGGAATTCATGCTGAAACTCCATATCGAAAGACCATCAAGTTGTAATGGCTTCCACCACTTGATGCTGACCGATAGTAGTCGTCTTGGCTGAATGCTGGTGCGTTGGCACACAAGTGAGAAATTTGCTAAAAAGACACCCGGAAGGCCCTTGCGGATTAAAACTGGCTAATATTTCCGATTCGCGTGTGAACATTATACCTTGCCAATCTTTTGCTAGTTCGAATGAATTGAGGAAAGAGCGGAGATCACGGAACTAAAACCTGCGGTCGGTTGGACGTTCAAGTGCTTCTCGCTCGACTGCACGGTCACAGCTCAGGTGGCGATCTCCTCTAGATCCGGCGCTTATTAGTCAGTGGATAATACTGGTCGGTGGTATCTTACGTGCCTTTAAAGTAGCGTCCAGTGGATTTCATCCGGGGTCTGTGTTAGCATCGCTTCTCTTTTAACTACAACTTCCTCAGGGCCTAAAGTTCTCCCTACCGACAACCTGGAGGTTTGAAAACCTATTGGATTTCCGGTGGAACACGCAGCGAAACGAGTGCTCTGCTATTCAAAACTAAAAGGAACCCTGTGTCGCCACCGTCCACTCATCAAAACCATCGATGGAGGCCGCATCTGTGGCCCGGCAGTAAGGAGCTTCGCGTACTCATGATTTCAAATCTCATAACGAAGGGAGCATCCCATTCGAGTCTAAAGGCAGTGCTCGGGTTTCCGCATACGATGCTTCCAGGATTGGTCAGACAGAACTAACAGCATAATTATCATCACTTTCATGCACTCTTTTCTTGGCTGCTCGAAACCTGAGGCGGTTCTTTGCTTGATCAATGGAGAATGTTTACTTGAGAAGACTTTCTGCCGGCAGCATGTATGGCACCTAATACTGATTTAAATCTGTCCGACGGGACATACTGCCGCGTTGGCGCAGACTTACTCCCTGTGTTCAGAATAGCGGGGCTCGTTCTGCTTACTGATTCGCAACCTATGGTGCCATAGAGCCAATCAACCAATCTCTATGGACGTGAATCCGAGCTCGTCGTCTTTCACCCCGGTGAGTCTCTAGGGGCATAATATGTTGAAATCCCTCGACAGAGACTGTTAACGTAGCTGTACCCACTGGTTTCAGGTCGTGCCCCGACCATTGTCTATGGTGAAATCGTAACGTGACTGATGAATTATCCGTCTGCCAGACTCCCCTTGGACAGTAAGTAATGCAATCAGAAACACCGGAGAGTCTAAGTAGGGAGGATCTTCTGTCCAACCATTCCTACATAAACTGAAGCTAAAAAGGAGGGTTGATTTAACTGAAACCCAAATATTGATGTCCGAAAAACTTTAAAACGAATCTGGGGAGCATATTTGCAGTTTGTTTCAAATGCCTTGCTGAAACGGAGAATTTATTCAGCCCAAAGTTTCTTCTTAGTGTTCTCGATGTTCCGAGAAGTTATGGATGGCCGGTACACCTATTTCTGGCGCCTTTGCGCAAACCCATGTCGGTAGGTTTGAAATACACTTAATGTCTATATTTCAAAATAATGTCGTCTTTACACTCGATCCGTGTTTGCTTCTGACAAATGTGTCGCTTCTCGATTCAGCAGGTTTTCTTTGAGCATCAATCCATAAGGTCAAACGATGGCTGACCTGGACCACGCCGAGGTAACATTTCCTTCTTTCTTCAACCCACGTCCCTCAGATCGTTTCTTATTTGCGCCAGGGGTTTGAAGAACGCCTACTGTCTAATTTGGAATCACGCAAATCAGTCATAAGAGCTTTCCGGACCATGCTTGAAGAAAATGAAGACTCTTTTGTAGCTGCTATATCAGAGGATTTTTGTCGTGTAACCCGCAACAGAATAATTGATCTTTGTAGCCTAAATCGATTACAGTTTCGATGGACCTTACACTAGTAAAAAAGGAAGCTTGTCTTATGTTGGCCTACATGGACGATTGGTTAAAAGATGAGGCGGTTAGTTGCATTACTTATTATTTCATTTGGTTTTAGGTCCCACGTTCGTTTATGACTATCATGGATACGAGCTACATCCAACGTCAACCGTTGGGTGTGATCCTGATCATGGGGGCTTGGAACTATCCTCTGTGTACTCTTCTGATCCCCATGCTAGGTGCGCTCGCTGCTGGCAATACTGTCTTGCTCAAGCCTTCTGAGCATTGCCCTACCGTGGCCCGGTTGCTGGCTACTTTAGTTCCAAACTATGTTGATAAGGTGGGTTACTTTTGCTGCTCTCACCTCCTGACTGAATATAGCTGAATTGAATGCTTTCATGTGAGATTGTCTGTGTGTGCTTTTCGGTTCTGTACCTAATCTTCACCACGTATGTCTTTAGCGTACATCTTTTTGTACACATACTGTTCATCCGGGAATTCTCCGCATTGCCCTCAATGAAAAACGGAATATTTTGACCAGGTTGTCGCCTTGTCGTAGTGGTCGGGCTTCTGTGCTGCAATGATTTCGCGGTCCATACTGGCTGGAACTCAGGGAGGCCAACAGTGAGCAGCCCGACGAAGAACAGCGAGTCCCCGTACTGCGAGTAATCGTAGTACCAGGTGGTCTGGAGGGAAAGTCGTACTGTCCTCTGCGATAGGGGTGTAAAGGCAGTAAGGCGTTTCCCCCAGGCGACCAGCATCTCCATATTTATGGAGTCAGCGATGCTGCCTTCCCCCGAGGAAGGACGGGTTAGAAAAGGTCGGTCCACAAAACCGCACACTCCGATCGCCCAACGGCTGACCGTGACCGCCGGCGCTTTACTCAATACGGTCGAAATAATTTTAAAACCAAAGAGCCCGGTGCTGCTCAAAAGACACCTGCTGTGCGCAGCCATATCAAGAGTGAGACAGTAATGCCCTACTCCCTGCGCCATCGGGCCAGGCCGGCCCCCTACAGCCAAGTAAGTCAGACAATTGAGTCATTAGTTCCGGGTAGGATCCCCCAAGAAAACCCTGACAACCGCTGTGTTGCAATTCAAACCCTTGAGTCAGAAGCTAGGGACAGGGTCCCCGAGCAAAACCCTACATCCTCCCACTGCCTTGTGAGTCAGACTTTTGAGTCAAAGGCTCAAGGTGGGGTACCTGAACTAAGCCCCCTTCTTCGGTCTGGACAACCGGGAAGTACAATTTGCCCTTGCAGCTCTTCGCTTACCTTCTCCTTCACTCCCTCCCAACCCATCGTACAGCGCAGTGCAATATACCCATCTGCCAATCCCCTAGCCAATGTTTCATGTCTTAACCATCGCTCAGAAAAATAAACCAAGATAATCATCTACTAACCTCAAAAGATCTGATCCACAGCCTTTAATGTCCGTAATCTATGTCAATTTGGGCAACAGGTATCCCTTACTGAAACCTTACTTTCCTTCTCCATCGATGTATGTTGTATCTTCGAATCACACATATAAGACCCCACTTCGGTGCTCCTCAAGCCGCTTAGGATGAGCCCAGATGTTCCACATTTCACTCTTCGGGCATCCGGTGATCCTGTCGCAATGGCTCGTGGTATCTAAGGTGGGGGAGTTGCACTCAGCCCCAAGGCTGAAAGCCCCTTACTGGACTGGATCCCAGTAAACAGTCGCATTTGCGCTGTGCGGTTGTCTGGCTCAATTAAGATTGACACAGGTCGATGCGGTAAATTGTGTTTGTTTGTCGTATTAGCATACGCCCCAACAGACTGCAGTTCTGAGGCTGAGAAGGACAAGTTTTATCAAGATCTGTCGCGACTGCTTCGGTCGACAAAAAGAACGGATATAGTGATCCTGGCGGGTGATATGAATGGCCAAGTTGGACGAATAAGTTTGGAATAAGCACAGTTAGGTGGTGGATTTGGAGTCGATGCTGCGCGTACGGATAATGGAGAGAGTCTTCTTCAGTTGTGTGCAGCTCATCGCCTGTTCCTGGCCAGTACGAACTTCCAACACAAACGCTCACATCGAGTTACTTGGAGGCCACAAGACAGTCGTGGACTCAATTGGATCATGTGGCTATCAGTTACCGATGGAGAGCCTCAGTGAAGGATTGTCGTTCCTTTTGGGGTAAGGAACTTGACTCTGATCACACCATCGTGCGGGCCCACCTAGCACTTCGCTTTCCGCAAGCACTACGCGTGCCGAAAGGGGACAGATCCGCTCATCAACTTCGACAAGTTTCAGTAGCTGAAGAGTATCAACCGGACCTGGCTAGAAAAGTACTGGAAACGCACGGCAATCATTGCTTGGAGGATAAATGGAGGCGAGTTAAGGAAGCAATGCTCTCATCTATAAGAACTGATTGTCAAGCCCATCTGACTCGACTCAATGAACACTGGATATCCTCGAGGTCAACAGATCTTATTGCTGCCAGAAAGGCCATTCCAGCAATCAGCGACTATAATGGAGTACGCAGATCCCTCAAACACCAGATAATCAGGAGCTTGAAGAATGACAAAGAACGCTGGTGGATTTCGAAGGCCCAGGAGATGGAGAAGGTTTTTGCTGCAGGCAACAGCCGCGCCGTTTCAGCTGATCCCATCAGCTGAAGGTAGGTATCAGTGAGACAAAATATGCGAAAAAGACGAAACAGCGATTCAATCCCTCAGTCACCATCTTGAGCTGTGAGCTGAGCACTTCCAAGAACAGTTCACCTTCCTCCTTCAACACAACCGCTGGAATGGAACAGTGACACCAATTCACCATCAGCAACCGAAATCCAGCGTGAAATATCAATCCTGAAGCGCGACAAAGCACCTGGCCCGGATGGTCTACACCCTGCGCTCTTTAAAGAAGGTGGTGAGGCCCTGGTGAACAGTCTGACAACCATACTGCGGAAGATTTGGAACGAAAACAGAATACCAGCCTAGTGGAGCTCCTCGACTGTCATCCCAGTTTTAAAAAAGGGAGCAAGAACGTCATGTGAAAACCATCGTGGTATCAGCCTGGTATCCGTCGCATCTAAGGTGCTCCCTAGTATAGTTTTGCGCTGGTTGATGGACTATCGGGAGAGACTGATTCGTAAGAATCAAGCTGGGTTTCGCCCTGGTCGAGGATGCATGGACCATATCTTTACCTTGAGGCAAATTCTTGAACAACACCACTCCTTCAGACGTCTAACGTTATCGTTTTTCTTGATTTGAAAGCCTTTGGCAGTGTCTGGCGATCAGAGATATCCCTTCCAAATTTCTACTCCTTATGAGAGCAATTATGCAAAATCTCGTGGGCGCGTACAAGTACACGGGAAGCTCTCGCCTGAGTTCACCACATCCAGTGGTGTAAGACAAGGCTACCTTCTCTCACCTTTCCTCTTCAACTTTGTTATTGACATGCTGCTTGAAATGTCTCTGCCTGCCTCTGAAACCTCAGGAGTCGAAATGCTCCCGGGACGTTCCCTCGCAGACATTGAGTATGCGGACGATATTGCTCTCCTTGGTTCAGATTCTTTCGAAATGCAAGCGATTTTAAATAACCTAGATAACTCTGCCACACGGTTTGGTATGTTCTTCACACCCGCAAAGTGTAAAGTGCTGCTACAAGACTGGGTGGGATCGAACCCGCACCTCATGCTTGCGGGTGAGCCAATCGATCTGATAGATAAATTTGTTTACCTGGGCAGCTGTATAAGTTCCGATGGACTGGCTGGAGATGGGATCATTTCTCGAATCGGAAAGGCCAGGGCAGCTTTTACCAACCTCCTAAGCCTATGGCGCCGACGTGACGTGAGTTTGCCTGTCAGTGGAAGAGTTTACACTGCGGTGATGCGATCCATAGTGCTTTATGGATCAGAGGCGTGGCCCCTACGCGCAGAGGATGTCAGTGTTTGATCATCGGTATCTGCGAAGCATTGGTCAGGTTTGGTGGGAACATCAGATCACTAATGCTGAGGAATGCCAGGTTGTTTTAGGAAGAAGGAACGCTCCCGCGATGGATGAATTGCTCAGGCCTCACAGGTTACGCTGGTTAGGATATGTACTCCACATACCAGAAGACCATCTGCCTCGCAGAGCTCTTTTCGCCCAGCCCTGTGCTGAGTAGAAGAGATCACTAGATGGACAGCGTATGATATGGCAACGAAGTGTGAAAATACTAACTAGTAAAATTAGTCGGGTCGGCAGATGCCGCCCCCTTGAATGAGGATCCCGGGACTCAATTCACCAGTGGTTATTGGCATTGGCGGAAATGACCCCATCGCGCAGTCAGTGGCGCTCGTGCATCAAAGCTATCGCCTTCAATGCATAGCCTCCCACTTTCCGAACAAACTGAACATCCCTTCGCCTCCAAGGCTTGGTTGTGTGTTCCACATTCCCGTTTTCAGGTGATCGAAACTGTGGCAGCTGGAACCAATGTGCCCATGGTACACGGTTTATAGCTGATAAATCGAATTGAATAGTTTAATCCACTCTCGAAAGTCTGAGAGACGTGTATTACCTTCCTGTTCTAATACGAGACCAGTACCCTTCGCGGATGCATCACTGATGACCGTGCAACGCGATTTTGGTGAGGGCGGTCGTAGAACGGCATTTGTTCTCATTAAATGCAGGATATCACTGAGGCATCCCTCATTACGATTCAGTCACTGGGAGAATTTAACAGAAAGTGACCCGGAGAAACTATGCTTTCTGCGTGAGATTCAGCCTAACTCGTTATACTGCAAAGCACCTGTAATGAAGCAAGACTCGTGAATATCCTTAAAAGATGTAGCTTCAGAAAGTGGAGCAAGACGTTCAGGATTCGACCTGTATCCTTTACCATCTACTAAATAGTCCGGGATCTCGAATCTGAATATAGAAACTACACACTTTTTAGAATTGAAAGACTGACGAAATAGGTCAAGGAGTCATTGATTAGGTTCATCAACCGGTATCCGTGACCAAACCATCTTGATACATCTGAACACCTTTCAGGCCCTGAGTAGCCTGCTGAAAAATGGCCGGGGAAGTGCTAAGTCCAAATGTTGGAAGTTGAACCTGTGCAAACAGACGGAACACTGTTAAGAGGAATTTGAAGATGCTCACCCTTTATGTTTGTTTTAAGTATTTAGAATCATTCAGCCTGGTTAGTACGTCTTCCGGTTCGACTGTTGTACGGTGCGTTTCAGAGGCTTTGAATTAAGCGAAATGCGATGGTCGTCACAGATACGTATTGTCTTACCGTCAGTCTTCAGTTGGCTAAAAATTGCCAGACTCAAATTGTTCAGTGATTCCTCGAGAGCACAATCCACCAAGCACCTTAGCCACAGACTCGGGAAGATCGTATGACAACATTAAGATGGGTTCTTCAATTAACTTCAGCTTTGCAGATGAAATACCCATACGACCAGTGTCCCTAGAATAAGGTCTTTCGGCTCAACGTGTGATTCAACAGTGGATAATAGGACAAATGAAATCTCGAGTGCCTTCATACCATTGGATTCAGGCATGAGAGGACAATAAAAGAACGTGTCACCAGTTCATATTTACCATCAGGAATTGGGACTTTGCATCGACCAGAAGTTTGTACCGGACGACCTGCAATGTCACGGGTAGAAACAAAGGTTTCCGAGTTGCGGGCATAGCTATTCGTAAAGCTGTTTCAGGTTCTATTCTGCTGGCGTGCATTATGAGTTCAATTTTATAGGCAGACAAACTATGAAATAAACAGGTTTCTGCTAAGCTACCTCCCTACCACCATCTAAAATCCACTGAAAATGTTTGAGACATTACTACGAACGGGGTCTCCCTTGAGACCACTTATTTCAAATTATTCATGGATTCATGCTAACCTTGAGGAAGTGCTATTCTGATCCTTTTTCTTAAATAACCTTATCTCAGTTTGTCGATTTCGACTGTAGAAGTATGCAGTCCAGCTAAGGGTAATCCTCTTGTTATGGATGAGTGAACACTTTAGTTTGACCTTTTGCTGATTGCGTAGTTGGCTATTGGGCCGTTGCGTCAAAGTTATCCAATCAAGAATACCAACGTTTTGGTCGTGGTTTCAGAGCTGGCCACCGACGGTTTTCGTACTGTCGGCTCACTATCACTCCGTGCATTGTTCGAATGTTGAAACACCTCAGTTGCTCTGCTGATCTCGCAAATTCGGGGCTGGTGAACTTAGGATATAGCCAATAAACGGCGCCATGGACCAATCTCAAGTGAAGAGGTTTGCAGCGTGCGACAAGTGCGACAAGGCGTGATAAATCGAATCAGGATCTCAAGATCAAGTTGAACATGGAGTACAGAGTGCCGTACAAAACAGAAAACGGCTATGTCCTGCTTATTTTTCTGTCGCGTGAAGTCAGCTAAGAAGTAATTGGTTAACTTTACAACCTAAATACACCGTTTCGATGGACTTGCCGGCCCAAGTTCGTCGCCTAAATCTGTCACTATATCATCTGTACTGTCCAGTCGTTTTGCTCAATTTTACGAACGATTAACACATTGTTTTTCTTCATAGAAAATTTGCCAAGTGCTTTGTGGTGGCGTTGATGTGTGCCAGAAACTGTTGGCCTCGGAGCGATTTGATCATATTCTGTACACGGGGGGCGTTGGTGGTGGTCGAGCTGTGTATGCGGCTGCTGCCAAATTTCTTACCCCTGTAACGTTGGAACTGGGAGGCAAGTGGTAAGTTCCTCCACACAAAAATAACTTGCTTCGCCTAGCTGGTATTTGTACTACCACTGTCTGACTTTAAGCAGATTCTTATTTCCACAAATTCCTACAGGTCCACCATATTTTCACCACTCTCCACTGTCACTAAACACTTAGGTTCCTGGTCAGGATGGCCTTTTCACCTATCTGTGTTCCATCCAATCATCTTGCCTTTTCCGTCTTGGAATGGTTTCGGCCCAACCCGTTTTCACAAGCTCAGCCGTATATCTGACTCACACAACCACCGCCCTATCTCCATCATTCCTATTTAGTCCGAAGTTCCGTGGACTATCTCGACCGACCAACTCATGCTTGATGGGGAAGACAACAGCCTCCTGAGCGGTCACCAGTATGGATTCGGGCGCCATTATCGTAATGGTGGCCTATTGGTGTACCTATTACATGTATGGTCGCCTGTCCGGGATTCGTCTGGTGCAGCTGAACTAGTACTCTATATTTCGAAGGACTTCGGTTGAGTATGGCACAATGATCTGACTGCCAAACTGCCAATTTACGGACTGCATCCGGCTTGACGAACCTGGCTGAAACATCCTAACAACCCACCCCGATTCGGCTATGTCTTGACCCTCCACTGGATCCACAGGGCTAACATAATTGTTCCTTAGGGTTCTTTTCTTTCTCCCACATCGTCTTTTCTTCTGTTTCTGGCCGTATCCGCGGCCATGCATTTGATGCTACCATTCACATTTCTAAGACGTATTCTTCCACAAAATCGACGTCATTTCGGATTGATGATGATCTAAGCAATACACTGAAGCTGACTTTACAAACACTCATGTTTGGGGCTCGTTGGCATCCAAACCTGCCAAGTTAACGCGTTTCTGTTTCCGCTACACATCCGTCTACCTTCCACTCTGTTGGTTCTAAGTCAACCCCTAGTCATTTACTCCTCTTAGACTATCCTTTTGGATCACTCACATGGTCACCGCATGTGAAATCGACTGCAACCCATTCATTCAGTAAACTGCTTCGTTTCTCTCTCTCTCTCGTATGTATTCCTCCAAATAACTTCCGCTGTACGGATCGTATATGCGACCCACTAAGGAATACTGCTGTCCTGGTTGGGGTGCTGATCGGTCTGCATACCCCTCACCTGGTAACGTTCAACGAGAATTTGTGCTTCCCACTGATTTACATTCTCCGGTCAGTGACGTGCGAAGCCTATCTCATTGTCCAAATCTAGTTTCCCTTTCGCTATTCAATCGCTGTTCGTTGCTGCTCGTGAGATTGTGGAAAAGTGAGGCCAGGTTGCTGGCACCATGAAGAATGCTCTATTTTGACAACTGATGAAGAGGGACCACCGAGTAAACGATCGGCACGCTGCAAACCAATCCGTTTTCTCTCAAGCTGGAATTGTTGATATCTTGTTTCAAAGCTCATTTCCGTGACCGATAGGCAACTGGACAGAAATACGCTGTGTTTATGTGTGCTTGTGTTTACATGTGGGGATTGTGTTGACTTAAATTTTGTTGGATGAAACACGCTTTCTGCTGTAATGATTTAGCTACAGGAGACTGACCCAGTTGAATGAAATTTATTGAGAAAATTAGGAAATTCCGTGAGCATTCGGTAGCGCTGTCTCAGTGTGCGGTTCGTTCACCGCTCCCGTAGTCGGTTGCTCGCAAAGGCAGTAAAGCAAGTAGAAAAGAATAGATTGAAATACTCAGCATTCGTGAGTCCATAAACCGTCCGCGATGTTCCATTACACTGTCTTTTCCCCTAAAAGAGACATGCTGGTTGCTCTGCCAAAACTTCCCTCCGGTGTCATCTTCAGCTCTGGTTCGAAATCCGGCACCTCAGTTATGTGGGAGGTTGGATTCGAACCACAGACCTTCCGGTTAGTTGGTTTGTGCCTGAACTACCTCGAGCTGTGCATGCCCTTCACAATTATGCCGTCGGTATAATCCCCGTTTATCCAGTCTCTATAACTAGGCACTCTCATATGAGGAAAGTCTAGGCTCCCCCCGACAACTCGTCTGGAAACTCGTCCTGTCAGGAAGTGTCCTCGACTGCCTGGATAACCGGTAACTCAATCTAACGCCATTCGCGAAGCATTCGAAGTATGTCCTGTAGTGCCCGATGATGTTGGTACACAATGGTTGGTTAGAGTAGGCACGATTCAGTTTGCTGCCACTGGTCACCTAAAAATTACGTCACATCGACAGAAGACTGGATCTCAGAGTACGCCATGCGGCTACAAATTCAAACTAAGGAGGCGAGATCACCAAACGCGCCGGACCACCGCACACTCCGTCGTCATTCAACCAAGTCGGCCAAAAACGGGCGAAGTCGCTACTTAACCACCACGGAAACTGCGTCAGTTTTCGGTGACTATGCTAATTAATTTCGAGTCCCCTGACAAGCCTCCGCAAAATGATTATCTGTTCAGCCCACTGTACTCATACTTCCGGGGAACCATTCCCAGCACCAGCTAGAAACTTTTCAACGGGCACACCCTTTCAAGCAGTTTGTTAATCGCGCGCATCAGGCTACGTCCCCACCCACCATTGAGTCTCCTTCGTCGTACGACGCCATCCAACGAAAGAAGAACTAGCTGAGCTTATTGGTCGGCTGAAAACCTCAAAAATCCCGATGAAGATGATATCCATGCTGAGGTTTATAAAGCATGCACTATTACACTTCCCCCCTCCACTGCGTGAGCTTTTCTATTCGGCCTTGAACTGTGTAATGTTTTCATCTGGTGGGTGCGCTTCTTTCTGTTTTTGTGGTAGCTATTGTGGGATAAATTTATTAGATGTAGCTTCTAAAATATTCCACCCTTCTTTTGAATCTCTTTGCTAGCAAGAGACATTCAAGCAACAGACCAAGCGAGACTTGTTCTCTTTGTTTACTGACCATATCTTCACACTACGCCGTGCTTTAGAACGATGGCGCAAATACCATCAGCCTGTGTTGCTTCCTTCATCGACTTCCGGATGATGTTCAACTCTGCGAACCGAGAAGCACTCTGGAATATCTTGGAATCGGATGGTATCCTTGTGAATTTGATCAGGCTCGGAGATCTTACTATGCAGCCACGGGAGCACATCTCCGTATGTATGGCAATGAATCGTTTTTGGGATCGACAGAGATGTCGGTTACCGCCTAAACTGTCCAACTTTGCGCTTGATTGTATAGTGCGCCAAGCTCTCAGTGGGAACTGTGGGTTAGCGGTTGGACAGAATGTATCGATCACGGGCCTCCACATAGCTGTTTTCGCTGCAGGTCTTCAGTAGTTCTTCAGTAGTACATTTGTTGGCCTTGAGGTCGAAGCCCCCAAACCGAACTCTTTTTTCCAATAGCGCCAAACTGTAGCGTACTTTCTACAATAAACGGAGTGGCGGTAGAGAATGTTTGCTGGTTCAGATACCTCGGCTCAACCATTCTCCTCAAAGGCCAGGCTAAGAAAATCACAACCCGTTTGGACAATACTCGCAGAGTATCCTCACAGCCGGAATGTGTCCTATGGCACAAAAAGGAAATTAATTTGAAGGCTTAGGTTTCTATCCATTGGCTTGTTATCCGATCTGTTCTGCTTTATGCTTGGAGAACTTGGTCGACACGCGTCTCAGGTACTCGCAACTCGGTTGGGAATAACGTCCGTTTCTGGTTTGCTTGGTTCTCTCATGAACCCTTCGGTATCTGGTTCAGGTGTTTTGCATGCTGTTGCGTACATCTTTTAGGACATTCCATATCCTGGTAGAGTTGTAATGAAGTGCACGATACTGACGCAGTTGGATCAAATTTATTGTGGAACGCCACTGCACTGATAAAAATAAGAAAATAGTATAATAACAATGGATACTTCCATGAGCGTCCGCTGTCGCCATCTTACTGTGCGGTTCGTCCAATTGCTATGGTATTTTGTTGATCATGGACACCGTAAATCACGTAGGGGAAAATCAGTTAGTATATACAATATTCAAGAGCTCGCACTTTGCCCTGGAGATTTGAACGATACACGGTTTTCCTGACTTTTGAATGCTCGTTTATTTGGACATCCGAAACGTAGAAATAGTCACTGCGCGGTCGTTCACGAAAACCAGTAGTCCCATATGGGTTCTTTTGTTATTTCAAAACTCTCCGTCTTGATTTCCCTCATAGTATCACCACTTTTCCACTAAGTTTTCGGTCATCCACGGCTTTTCATCATCGTTCATCTCTGATAGTAAGGAACAGCTTCTCATGGCATTTTCATTTGAGGACCCAGCCCCCTCAGCTGGAGTACAGGCCATACAAGTGAACGTTTATAGGTCCAGCTAAATCACAATACTCCTTAACGTTGGTCGACCATCGGTGACCTCACGCCCCGTGGTGTACCTCGTGGTTTACTGTATTGCACACGAACCATAGGACCACCACCCTTATTCACTGAAGCATCAGCTGCGACGAACACTAGGCAGTATCAGAAATATGCACCAAGGTAACCGATGAGGCTAAAATTTGCCCTTTAACATCCCAGCTCACCATAGTTGAACAGAAATCGACTGCAATGCGAACTATTGTTTGTATCCCCCGGTTTCTGAAAAAAAGTTGTTCCTTTTGGGAGAAATATTGCCAAAATTTTCGAGTCTCTTTGCACGGAAGAGGTTGGCTTTTCACGCATCAGTTTAAGCGAAAAGTTCTCATTCGGGAGGCCACCAAGTGGGTATTTTGCATGTATCTGTTGACCACCCGCACAAATGAATGTGCAGGGAGTGCTTTGGTGAACACAGAGTGCATTTGTTGCTTATTTTCAAACAATTTTATATGCCCTATGATGAGATCATGGTTTACTCTCGGTTATGCATTTCCGCAAGGGACACCTCCGACTTGGTGATACTTCTCTAGTATTCTTTATCAGCGTCTCGCCGCGAGAGGATCTGCTTTGTATAACCTCTCCACTTCTCCTTTCTTCAAGCCCTGTTTACGTCGACTCTAATGTCGATCTGATGATGGCGGCCAAACGGATCACGGTGATCAAAAACTTCAATTGTGGGCAGACTTGTGTTGCACCCGACTACGTGATTTGTCATCGGAAAGTCCTGGTGAGTTGACTGTGAATATGAAATCCTTTTCAACTTCAGACGTATAAGACTGTGTATATCCTTACTCAGCTCCTGGTCTTGGCTAACTTCCATCCGCCTCGCTCAAGAATGGTGATAAATTTATCAGTTAGTAATTGTTTAATTTATTTGTTTCCATATGGGAGAGAGACACTGTCCCAGACAGTTACTGTAAATCAACAAGTGACCATTCATCTGCAAGCATGAGGTTTGGGTTTGATCCCACCCAATCTTGTAGCAGCACTTTTTACTTTGCATGTATGAAGCGCATGCTAAACTGTGCTGCAGAGATACTTAGGTTATTTAAAATGATTTGGATTTTTGGAGGATCTGCAAATATAGTCCGCATACTCAACATCTGTGGGCGACTGTCCCGGAAGCATTTCAACTCCCATGGTTTCAGAGGCTGGCAGAGAAAGCTCAAGTGGTGAACTCCGGCGGAATGTTGCCGTCCGCAGGAATTCACATACAGTGCCCTCATAAAGGCTATAAATTCGGAAGGGACACCTTTTGATCGGCAGACATCACCGAAGTTTCTGACGATCGACAGAGTCAAAAGTAGCTTTCGGATCGAGGAAGACGACCAACGTGGGACATTTAAAGGACTGGCGCTGTTCAAGACCTTGTCTCAAGATAGAGATATGCTTTTATGTGTCTCGGTCAGGGTGAAACCCAGCTTGATTCTCACGAAGCTGGCTCACCCCATACTCAACCAGTCTATGCGAACTAATGCCAAAGAGCACCTTAGATGTGACGGATGCCTGTTTGATGCTGCGGTTTTCGTATGACGTTTTTGCGCCCTTTTTGAAAACGAATCTGGTGGTCGAGGAGCTCCATTCCACTGGAATTCTGTTTTCGATCCAAACCTTCTGACGAATGTTTGTCAGACTGTTCACCAGGACCTATTCACTTCTTTTGAAGAATGCGAGGTGCAGACCATCTGGATCCCTGGAGGATTGATATCTCACGCTGGATTTCCGTTGTTGATGGCGAGCTGGTATCCATTGTGCCATTCAGACCCGCTGGCTTCTTCCAGCGGTTGTGTTGAAGGAGACCAGCTGAACTGTTCTTTGAAGTGTTCAACCCACCGCTCAAGATGATGATTGCCTCCCATCTTTTTCGCACGTGTTTTCGCTAACGTTTTCTTTTTTCCGGCTGATTAAATTAGCTGAGGCACGGCTGCTGCGTGCAGTAAAAAATTTCTCCACCTTCTAGACCTACGAAACACACCAGTGTTCTCTGTCATTCTTGAAGCTCCTGATTATCCGGTGTTTTAGAGATCTACATGCGCCATCACAGTGGCTAGTTGCTGGTGTGGCCTTTTCAGACAGCAATAAGATCTGCTGATCTCGACGACATCTGGTGTTCATTTAGTCAAGTCAGATTACTTGGACAAGCAGCTCTAAAAGGTGAGAGCATAGCCTCCTCAACCCCACTTCCTTTCAACCTCGACTGACCATCTCATGATATAGGATGACGTCCGATGAGAAGAGAACCGTATAGGGGGACGAGACAAGAACGGTACGTCCATTTCACATCCGGGTCGCCTATCGATTTCATCTATACTGTCCCAGGAGGATAGTGGGTTTTCATTTATCGAAGCGGATTCCGAATGCACAAGGCCTTCAGAAGGTAAGATATACGGGATCGAAGCTTTTTGATTCACACCAACTGCGTTGGAAAGTTCATATGCAGCGCATGACTTTGGATCACACTTTCAAACAACTTCTATACGAGCAGTCGAAGAGTGCAAGTTATATAAATAAGAAGTTGAATAATGGTCTTTAAGGCCCAGGAGGATCGAAGCCACGATAAAGAGTCAAAATTCCTGTGAGTTTAAGGAACGGTATTTTTTATTTCAGGTTGTGAGCAAATCTGACGCTGATCAGACACATCTGGTGAGAGATGTAGCGAATTTCGAGAGTCAGCTTGTCTCAACATGCGATTATAAACCATCTAGTCGTGAGCATTCTGCGACAAACGTATCAACACCACAGTTTATTGAATCGGTAAAGTTGCAGAAGAATGTGTGTGAGTAAAATTGGACTTGCTGGATATCAGCACTCTGTGCTATGTCACTCGTCAGGTGTCGATTGGTAAGTTGAAGTTCGGTGCCTAGCTGCCATGCCACCCGAGGGAAGCACGAAGGCTGTGATACTGCCAGGTTGCCCAAGCCTAGACAGGGGAAGTCGAGAGGCAGAGGTCGGGTTCGAACCACGGACCATTCGGTCAGTAGGTTCGCGCTCTAACCACTTGAGTTGAAGTAGATCCGCTCGAGTTTTCTGCAGGGAAAAAGCATGCTCCTGCTATATCTGTATAGCCTATCCACTCATGCTAACCTGAGAGGTTCGTTGTGAGCAATCTGCCAGCGGATACGATCCAATGGTTTTGTACAGGAAAAGTGTGGTACTATACTAATGAATTGTGGAATAGACTGATGCATAATGCGTTGCTTAGACGGACTGATGGCTCTACGAGTTTGCCGGTCGCTTTTATTCATTCGGATTTATATTGGGTTCATGAGATCCGCGTTTTTGGTATCTATAAGTACGCACAGGTTTTCAATGGTCCAGATAGTGTTTGACAAAAAATCCTTATCGGACGCCAGCCACTTGTATGGTTGCAGTGTTTTATGCTTATCCGTCCTGTATGAATACGTTGGGGAGTAAGAGTGTTTCCGCGGTTTTTCTCCGTTCTCAGGTAATTCATACAGTTTGGCCTAATCTCTACCCTTTTATGTTTGCAGTCACTTCACTTCAGACCTCGAGACCTTCCAAATTCCTTTTTTTATTTCATTTCTAGGATGAATTCCTGAAGAACCTCGGAGAAGCCATTGAGGAGTTTTACGGGAAAGATAAACGCGCAAGCCCAGATTTGAGTCGCATAATTAACGAGATGCATTGGAAGTACGTACCTGAACACGCAAGCTAGTCGCCACAGTTTAGGACTCGTTCTTCCGATCCTGCTCCTCGTCTGTTCAGTTTTTCATCCTTGTCTAAAATTTGTTTCGTCACAGGCATTGTCGTTGCTCCAACTGTCTTCCTCTCTCTTCTTTAAGGCGCTTGACCAAGTTGCTGTCCGAGACAAAAGGCAAAACGGTGTACGGGGGTGAGGTAGTACATGATGATTTGTACATCGCACCTACGGTGGTCATCGACGTTGGACCAGACGATTCACTCATGAGCGAAGAGGTAATCTCCCAGCCTGTAAATGCTTTGGACCGGTTGCGTTCCGGATATTGTGGTAACCACCGGTCAATGCCCTTCTCCTATGGTCTCGTCGTTTTTTTTTGTTTCCTGTTTGTCATCGCTGTACCCTTTTGTGAACCATAATATGCTTGCTTCTTCAAATCGGTTGTGCAGTAATTGCTTCGTCCGTGCGTGTGGTCCGCTTCAGCATAGATTCCAGCAGTCGATGAATGGAGAGCATTATTTCACCAGACAATTTTATCCGATAATTTTCAGCTTTTTGGACCCATTCTGCCCATCCTGACGGTGGATTCACCTAAGGAGGCCGTAGAACTCATCAGACCGAGGTAAACCTGATTTTATCCACCCGTTAATCTTTATTCCAGAGCACATCCTTTGGCCGTATACGTTTTCACAAACAGCAACGATGTATTCGAGATATTCAAAGAAGAAACTACTAGCGGTGCATTAGTGCAAAACGATTGTGGAGTTCAAACATTGTGTAAGTTAAACTGTCTGTGAGGAGGTCACAGACACTTTATGGATATACTCTGATTGATTCGTCTGTCGAGACGAAAAAATACTCCATTATTCCTTTTACACGGCTGTTGCATCACTGGTTATCAGTCGCTACCTTAGGGCTCTACACAGGAGTCTTCCATTTAATCGCATTTGAAGTCTTCTAGCTCACTGCACATTTAATGGGCTCCTCTCAGATTGCAAGAAGTTATTTTAGATTCTTGGTGAATAGTTGTACTTATAAGTAGTGTGGGGATGTTTTTTCCAAACCTCATGACTTATCAAGCATGTCTAGTCTTTGGGTACTGAAATAATCAATAGATCAGTTATTTAGTTAGATTATGCCACTAATGATATTGTATTCCCTCCAACCGAATGTCTCGCATGAATGAAAAGAAAACACTGGAATAGAGGTTGTTTAGCTTTAGTGACCTACGTGGTCTGAAGGTCACACGAATTATGGTCATTCTCCGGAAGTGTAATGTGCTTGATCGAATATCACCCAAGGCTGAAGACTGTTCCGTCCGTAGGCATCAACCCCAAACTACTAGTAGTATATTCAAGAACGGGGTTCGTTCTTTAAACCCCATTACATGCTCTCGAGTATGCGACTAGATTTTCTACGCACTCTACCGTAACAGATAGGATTTGTCGACACACAGTTCTTTGCTCACGTCACCTATAAGAATCGATTGATTCAGGTAGGTCTCACGAACAGTTCTTTGCTCACGTCACCTATAAGAATTGATTGATTCAGGTAGGTTTCACGACATGTTGGACATAGGTTGGACATCAGTCGATGCAGACAAATGCAACAAGCTTTTAGGGGGGGCGATAGTTTTGTTTCTCGTTCGCTTTCAGCTTGTAGGCCCTGGCAGTTGACTAACGCACAATGTCCGTCATAAAAGCCCTACCTATCTCGATTTTGCAGTTCAAAATTATAGACTTTAGACATAATAAACTTAGTCAGATGATCACATGGCTATTAGCAGTCTACTAAGATCACGTTGATTGTCAACTGACTGAACAATACATGGACACAGTTGGTCATGCTTAGCCTGGATAAGCTACACCTTCACTATGCATCAGTTAAGGATGCCGTTTTCAACGTTTAGGATCTCCTGCGTGCAGGAGATTGGAGGCAACTAAAGAGATACAGAAACAGCCGACAAATACACTCATTCGCATAGAAATTTAGCTTTCACGAGCGACTGACCTTAAACCCAGCTGAATCTGTCTTTTTTGAGGTTTTTCGAAGAGTTTTCAGCAACCTTACGGGTATTGTGTTACGTCTGCACAAGTTCAGAGCACTTCATGGTGGCGAATAGATGAAAAGTTATTGCGACGGCGGTGTAAATGTCTTCGTGAGCGGGTTTCACCAGATCTGCTGTTTAATGCCAGTCATTTGAATGCTTATTAGTTACCATGCTTAGTTACCACCATGACTCAATCTTCCTGCCTCCAAAATTCCACAAGACTGCTGATCTACGCACAGTGATTGTATGTGCTATCCAGGCCAAGAAACCGTGCTCGTTTCTTATCGCATACTTGCGTCCAACTGTTATCCAGTCAGTCAATAATTTTCGCATTCTTATTAAACCAGCAAAGATCACGTGGCTGTCTTATCAACTTGATCTTGTCTACATTTGCAAGATGTGCACGTGGGTCAATTAAAAATGGTGTGTACATGTTGGTTTTTACCGTGGTCTAAGGCGGTGTCTGGTCCGATACGGCACTAAAACTTTCCATGAAGTGCTATTTAATCATTTCAGGCCATCCCTCGGAAACATGTTCCGGTAGGTCACTGCAGCCCAAGTTGTCGTAGATGTCGCTTCGCACCACCATCGACATTTTGTAAAAATGAGGTCACTCGCGGAGTGCCATTCACTGCGATAGATGAGTGTGCCGGGTCCAGGTGACAACATTGTGATATCATGCTGACCTTGTATAGAACAGTTTACGTTTTCCAATATTGTCAACGTTCATGCGACCTTCGAAACCGGTTAGATGTAACTTGGTCGGTGTTTTGCGCGTGTGACGTTCCGAAGTGGGTACCCAGCATGCAATTTCAGGGGTACAGCTTCTATGTGCAGTGTAAGTACACAGCGGCCTGGGTTTGAACGATCGACTGTGGCACATAGCATACCCGCTTTGGTGTGTTCTGAGGGCCTTACTCTAAATGTACAGATTAATGTGGCAAAGTCAAAGCAGACCTCCGTTTATACTGAGGGTGTCTGTGGTTTTTCGAGCGTACCGCCCGGGAAAACGTCGGGCCAACTAATCAAATCGCGTGAACATGTTCACCTGTTCTGACGCTATCAGTCAGATGTATGCGGAGTGCGCCGGTGGATTGTTGGCAGTGCGCCCACCTCGCATGTCAGATGTCCGGAGTTCAAACCTCAGCAGGGCCAAGGATATGCACTGCTGATGAACTCTACTAGAAGCGAAAGTCGAATCACTGCTTCCTCTCTTCGGTGTGGTGTACTCACCGGAATAATTGCCCTCGGACAGGAGGACTGGTCAAACGAGTGGTGTGAATACAGAATGACAATGACTAAGCAGTTGGCGAACAACAAAATGTTGGTCCTCTAGTGCTGTGCTCGCCCTACTGAGCTTTTTCGAGAACCACTGACAGCTTGCATCCTATCAAAATTACAACTTATTTCCTATTATTTCAGAATCTCGCTGAAATCCATCTCTTATATGGAGGAGCTAGATAGCTGTTGAGACTTTTGTTTGCTTTTCTAACTTCATGGACGTACATTCATCGGTTGAGAATTGTGGCTGTTCCACCTTTTTCTGATAGACATCTCTGACGTTTAGCGGGAAGAATCGGTAAGATAAGTGTACACATGTTTCTATGGGAAAGAAGATCTGCGGTGGGAACAAGGCAGGTGTACAAGGCTGTGGCCGGTAGGTTTTGCTGACAGTGGAATTTTGCAGCGTTGTCTGCTGGCCAGATTTCGGCTATGTTCGGAGCTTTTAATAGTTGCGGCCCGTTCTACGTCAACCGTTCAGACGACCCTACTTAGGCGAGCGACTACCTTCCATACTTCACTCCCTTTTCCAAACAGACCACGCTCCTCAGTATTGCTTGGTTCATTGCTTCCTGGGAGATTAATACTTATTAGGGTAGAAGCTGAAGAAATGTTATCTGAAGTGGTTTTTCAAAGAGACTTCGTTAGACAGGCAAATATTCGAAGGTTATCTCTAAAATACATGCTAACGTGCCCTTGAAGTAACTTCTAACTCCTTTGTCCCAGAAGTTCCCGCTACGTATTTCCTCCGCAATATGAACCAACACAGACCTTACGTGTACTAATGCTTATAGGGAGGTGTTACTTCACCGACTAAACCCTCATACTGCACTGGGGCGAGATAGCTCAAGTGGTTAGAGCGCGAGTCTCCTGACCGGAAGGTCCGTGGTTCGAACCCCACCTCTGCCTCTCGACTTCCCCTGTCTAGGCTTGGGCAACCTGGCAGTATCCCAGCCCTCGTGCTTCCCCCGGGTGGCATGGCAGCTAGGCACCGAAAGGGTGTGTTACAGCTGAACAGTTTTTTCATACTGCACACTCAAACGAGTGATCCGTTTTGGTCTCGATCCACACTCCTTTTCACATTGATAGGATTTACTCAACACCAGCGGCTGTATGAATAAGCCACTAGCCGGACAGTCAGTGTATCTGTCACCAACTGAAACAGTCTTCTAAAGCCGCACACAACTGATGCGTTTTTCTGAGTCTCTTTTGCACGCGAACTCATACCATGGGCATTGTGCGAATGCATTTCTCATCGACTGGAAAAAAGTTAAAAATCACACTGACTGAGAGTTTGAGGGCTAAAACCTCCCATAAACGAAACTAAACCTCTCACCAGTTCATTCCAAGTCCAGATGATCTGAAAGTACGGAGGCAAAGACGTGTTTTATATGAGCAAGCCCAGTGCCTGTAACACATCAGTTTCTGTATTCAAGGTAACGAATTATCGTTCCTTCATAAGTCATATTGTTGGATAGGTTCTGCATGCAAGAAGTTCACATCGAGTAACACGCAAATCTTCGAAACCGATCTCATCGGAAAACAGGGTTTGTCTAGAAAGCGCAGCACGATGGCACAATAGTAAAAACCTATGGCTTTATTTTCATTTATGGTAAGTCTTCGTCAAACGCGTGTCAGGTTTGTACTCAAAATCCGGAGCAAGTGTCTTTTCTGTTGAAATCGTCGAGACCGAAAACGCTAGCACCGATCGAAAGAACTGCAATTGTTTCAGGGTCATACTTTACTTGCATAGTCGTGTAAATTCGTGACAACGAGACAGAAGAATTACTTGTCGCTCAAAAGATGAAACAGCAGCTTAGAGAAAAGTACATTAAAATACTTTCGGCGCCAACAAAACATGAAAGCTGTGAACAGCAAGCAGTATACCTAGGCCTGGTATTGGGTGATATCGCGGAGGAAGTACGCATCACAGTTTTCTGTTACAGGTAACTTCACAGTCTCTTCGGTGGGATATTGTCTAGCATTTTAAACATAATCCTCAATTGTCTGGCTGTCTAATGAAGAGTCCTTGTTTGAAGCCATTCCGAATGAGATTTCTTCGAGTCCTTCCGTCAAGATGTAATGCTCCCCGAAAAGCACTGAAACAAGCGAGGTATTGCTTTCTGGGGGTAAAGAGTTCTGTGGTAGGTCAACGATAAAAAGGCTGGTGTAATCTCTGATACTGCTCATCAACTCGAGCCAGATGTATAGTTCACGGGACCTTTGAATGCTAACGTTGACTTCGATATGCGACAAATGAATACTATGAATCATTTTCTTTTGGTAACCACTCGATACGCGCAATCGATCGCCATGTGTACTGACGAATAACTACCTTGCTGGTCTTTGACGTCAAGAATGCGTTGGATTCTGTTGATCTGTCAGTACTTCTAACTACACTCGCTCAACAAGGGATACCCCAGACGTTTGTGAACATAAACTTGTCCTTATATTCACATGCTCCTGGACATGTGAAGGTATGGTGAACTGCCTGAAAGCTTCCATACGAAAGGTAATGTCCGACAAGGATGTCCACTCTATCAGTTCTTTTTCAACTTAGTCATGGATGGAGGTGGACGCTATGATGCCCAGTGTCGTCAGATAATGCAACCCGATACTCAACATCTTACGTAGCGCTAGTGGAAACCCTCTCAGTTGTACGGTTACGGAACTGCACCACCTATGACGGGCAAGCTGACCTCTCCTGGTTCGTCACAAAAATACAGGCCACCTTCTATAGGTAATTTCAGGTGCAAAGTACAAACAAAATCACTACGGTTGTTGGTAATGAACCCCGATTCCCCGATCTCTGAAAAACCGAGAATTGGCGTCAGGTCTTTACTAGTCACCGAAATTTTTTAGGTATACTGTTATTCTTCCTTAGAGTTTTTCCCGTCCAAGCTTTTTTCGTATGAGCCTAGAATTTTTGCAGTTTCACGTTCGTATTTTCGATTATGCAGATCTCTTGTGTGGGTGGTGTTTACTGAGGCGCGTGAGTCCAACTGAAATCGTCAGTGTTGGCCTTCGGCAAGGCCACCATCAGACGGTTGCTTCTCACTCGGTTGATATCACATTCCGCTAATTTCACCTCGATCATTTTACAATGATCCAACTTTCTGCATTTAGGGCGTGTCCATTCTCACCCTAGACACTTCTTTATTGACAGTTATGCAGTTCCAAGTCGAAAGTTATGGGGTTCTTTATCAGGATCGCGTTTAGTTCCATCAAGGTAGATTCGGAATTTCGGAACCGTTGATGAATCTCAGCAGCAGCTTCATTGTGTTATGTATTATCGCACTAGTTAAATGATATGTGACGGCATTTGAGGATTCTTTTGCTGAAACCTTACTCATGAACGCACAAGATGATTCAGTCGCAAACTAGGCTTTCCTTCATTAAGTGGCAAGAATTCTATGACTTATTGTGGTCATTCAACTTCAGTACGCAGTGATCAACGCTCTCCTATGGCAATTACTCCAGTCCCGGAATCGTTCGAATGTTTCATTCCATTTGTCCAGACAATATTCTTGGCATTTATTGATAATGGTTACCCGATCCTTGGGTTCCTCATTGCCTGGTGAGTCGAGTGCCTTCCCCAGCACTGCTAGTTGGCATTATTTCGACTCCGTAGCGAACGCACTTAAAATCAGGAGGTCGTCCTAATTGTTTCTACAATTCCCAGTCCTCGACAAACTTATTCCGGTCGGCACCGTCCAGCGGCGTTCGTGTTCAAAGAGTCATTGGATTTGGTCTACTGGCTCGCGAATTCACTTGTGAAATTGCGTCGTGAAAAGCTATCTCTTTGGCAGCTTCTTTCAGTTACTCCACGTCTAGCCAATCTCAACTAGTGGAAGGAAAAGTAAAATCACGAAAGTAAAGGTACGGTATTTTCCTCGCAACGTTTTTTCCGGTCAATAGCAGAACTACTGTCGTTGACCTTCGAGGATTCACTAGAATACCACAAAACCTCTTTAGAATGCATGTGTTGTAGGGGAATGGTGAACAATGCAGTTCTCATCGACTGCCCTTTGGATCACGCATGCTTCTGGTTGGTGCTATGAAGGCTAGTCACCTTTTTTGAATGCATGTATTACATACATATCGAATGAGAACTGCTTTCGCAGCTCATTATGGCCAGTGTTACCCCGCTGATACACTCGATCTTGTTTAGCCTGGTGGTTAAGCACGTTCCCGAATGCACGAGGCGTGAACCAACGGAATTGCTCCACCTATGTAAGTTAAAGATATCCCATTAGTTAAATCAACGGGCAACTGTATGGAGGGCTAAACGAGCCCACCTCGTGGTCGTCACTGGCCAGACTCGATAGGCCTTCGTCGTTCATGCAGTGCTTAGTGGATCAGTAGCCGATTTAGCGAGCTTAGCCAATTCCGTCCCCTAGGTCAACGCATGCGAATGCGATTACTATATCTTGCAGGTAGCACGCACCAGCTTCCTTGTTCTGTTTCACTGCAATTTTTCCTGCACCGTTTTACGTTTGAGAACATGCGCATCGAATACGATCGAAATATGTGACCATTATGAATAAAGTTGTCCCTATTTGCGGTGAATGCTGATTGTATATTTTCTTGTGTTCTGGGAGGTTCCCTACTTCTTTGAGCACCCTGCAGTGAAGCTGTTTTCCTTTTACTGAGATTATTTCCTCCAGGAAGGTATTCCGCATTTTAGGAGGTTGCTTGTTATTATATATCTACTCTGTCAATGCATTCAGCTGCCGAGCTTCCGTTTGGAGGTGTTGGTCAATCTGGATTCGGTCGCTATCACGGCAAACATTCGATATACACGTTCTCCAATCCTCGTTCCGTTATGCTGAAGTCCAGATCAGAGTTCATTAACCAAAGGTGAGCCAGGTTTTTTGTGTCCTGATTGAGATTGGCTAACCTAAAAGGTGGAACGCCGTGTTGATTGATTTTTGGACCCCTTTTAATCAACTCAATTATTCTTGCTTAGCGAGCTTCCAACATGAGGTGGCATGAAAAACTGTAATAATGTATAAAAAGCTCTGCAAAACAGTTTTTCTCATTCGAGCTACGTATATCACATACTTGGCCCACTGATATCGATAAATACACTCATTTACAAATCAATTTGGTTTTGCGAGAGACTCACCTGGAACCCAGCTGAATCTCTCGTTTTTGATGCATCCAGGCAACTGAATGTGCTGCACCAGGCCGCCTCATGTTCCAGTTGCTACGATATTCGAGATATCGCGATACATGTATATACATAATACACTACTCATAAGGTTGCTGACAGCCCACGACCGGTTTCGCTCTTTTTGAGGCTCACCAGGTAGGCGCAGTCCCCGAGTTTCCGTCAACATGAGACGGCCTGGTGCAGCACATTCAGTTGCCTGGAAACGTCACAAACGAGAGATTCAGCTGGGTTCTAGGTGAGTCTCTCGCAAAACAAATTTGATTTGCAAATGAGTGTATTTATCGAAATCAGTCTAATTTGGGTTCAAGTGTAACATATGATTGACGGAAACTCGGGAACTGCGCCTACCTGATTAGCCCCAAGAAGGACGAAACCGGCCGTGGGTTGTCGAAGAATTTTCAACAACCTTATGAGTAGTGCATTACGTATGCCCTACTGGTACTTACAACACGACTTCGTTGGTGTTTTGTCCGTGTAACCCGTGAATGCCGATCGATTTCTTTGTATGTTGTTGGTCTTGTGGGTTTTACCGTTTCTTATCACTTCAGTTGGCTTGCAGGTGATATATCGGTCAGTTATACCCTTCTGTGGTAGTTGGTCAAAACGATGCTCCATGTGAGGTTCTATCTTTTTCACTGTCTAACCGCAGTAGTAAGCCTGTAGCCCTGGACTAGCAACTGTATTGTGTATATACTTCTCTATTCAGTAGCCTCTCTGATGTCGTTCCGATCTTGGTACCATAGACTTGCCACTTAGTCTGCCGAACTGTGAGCGTAAACCAAAAAGACGGGAACTTCAAGCAATCCTCATTGTCGGGGAAGACAGCAAATCTGTTGAAAGGGACATATTCTCGTTTGCAACACTACCCACAATCGGTAGTGGGTTTTCTGCAGTTTTCATGGACTTTATGAGTAGTATTGAAAACGGCTTCGATATCTTGAATATCGTTTCGACTCAAACATGGTGTGGCTTTTGCACAGCACTTTTAACCGAAAACTATCATAAACGGGAGATTCGGGTGAAATTCAGCTGACTCTCACGTCAACACCAATCTAGTTTGCAAGTGAGCGTTTATCGGTCATGGTCACTTCGATATGAGAATGCGAGAAGTGTCCAGCCTACAAACAAGCATCAATTGCAATCACAGGTATTACGCGATGAATCCCTCTTCATGTGACTATTTGGCTTAGGTGACGGTGACCTGGATTCTATCGAACGATGTATTTTCTCCACCAATCTATTATTCACCAACGGGTCAGCTCACCAAGTCGTCACAATCTTTTCCAATACGCCCTAAGCCCCGTGAAAGTCCCATCCTAGGTCCTCGTAATACATTCAAACTAGCGGCCTTTAACGTACAAACGATTGAATCAACAAGCTCTGCTGAATGCTAACTTCTGCTGTGTATCCGGAACACGACTTCAACACAATGCTGATCCCCCCCCAAAAGTCGATTGCAGGAAAGTTTAGAAAGTATGATTGACCGAAGATGATCACGGCGCATTGGCTGGTCGAACCAGTACCCGAAACGGATTAGGTACGTTGTCTGAGTCCTCCCTGGTCTATTGGTTTCCGGTCAACAGCAGCTTTGGGTTGTACGACCAAACGATGGGTTGAAAGTCTTAAAACCGGGGGAAACCGTACTCCTTGCGGTTGCTCACTGTATCCCAACCAACCGCAGTAGTTATGGATAGACAGGTGATTTCTATGAATAATTATGAGAGATTGCAAGTAGTGTATGCAGCCCTGAGATTGCGATGTTGGGTTGGAGATATGAACGTTCAGACTGGCAAAAAGCTTCTCCCGTCCTTACTCAGGTAGATTGGACGACAGACCGTTTTAGCTACTACTTCAGAAACTCTAGAAATGGATATTTGTTTCTGTGAGACCAACTCAGCGTTCCATCTGAGGTCGGCGTCACTCTCTTCGAGGGCTAGTTATCACCATTGTCCTGGATATTCAGTAGCATCAAATCTGGGCAGTGTATGTATAGGAATAGCTCCGAGCTTGGCAGTCATACCCGCGTTGAAACCCATCAGCGACAATCTCTTTGCAACCGCGTTAGCAGGGTCCCTTGAGGTGAACATCAATTGGGATAGTTCACGACCGGTTTCGCTCCCCCGGGGGCTCGTCAGGCGGACGCGGTTCCCGAGTTTCCACTGCTTGTGGACACCACGTTGTACGTCATTGGCGAAGTAAACAATTCTGTCACATATTTTCGTTTTTGTGTAGGTTAGCGAGCTGAATAGTAAACGGTGATGCGGGCAGGGTTTTGAACATGTGAAAGACGACTCCTGAAATTCAGGCAAATCCTTAAAGAAACGAGAACTCTGAGGCTTCAGACAGTGAACTGGCGGGGAGTGTGCTAGGTGGTTTATCTTGAAAAATCGAGGGTTAGTTTATCATTTATCTGTTGCGTTTGGACTGATTTCGACCGCCTACGTATTCGGCTGGCGCGCGAGCACGGTGGTTTCTTCCCTACCCCATAAGTGCGGTAGGGTGTATTTTCTCACGCACCTCACCGGATGGAGAGCATGAGGCGGAACTAAATCGTTGGTGAAACACAACTCATTATATCAAATTTGGGCACTCAGTCCCGTGTCCATCTTTCTTCCCTTCTAACGGCGTCTCCTAGTGAAGCAAGAGCTCAGCTTCAGCAACAAGAGATTCTAATGTTACAAGTCTTGTGCGTTCACACTTTCTCTCTCCGGAGAGACTGCCTTAAAAGACTGACCGATTGGCACTGTCACCTTGGAAGACCCCTCTCATTACTACGTACTTGAAAAGATTAACATGTAGTGGTCTATTGTAGGAACTGATCTTGATTATTGACCAAGTGACAGTCAATCTGTTTGCCTACAGCATCAACCACTCAACCGCTCACTGACGGCGCCTTGTCTTTCGTAACGAATTGTTTACAACCTAATTGTCAAGCTGGGCGAACAGGTCAACAGCGAATTGATGCATCCAAGCAAGCAATATTTCGACACATTGTTTTGAGCTAGTCTCTCAGGAAAGGACGACTTTATAGTGCATTCTGGCTTCTTTTTTTAGCTTTATTTGATCTGTTGTAGAATACACCTGGTAACTCATTTTTCTTGCCCCGCGTGAAGTTCACAGTGTCAGTTGTTTTACTACTTTCCTATGGCCCCCTCCCCATTGCAGTGTAGTCTATCCTCCTTATAACGATAAGAAACTCAGCTGGCTGAATTGGCTGCTGTCATCCTCAGACAAGAAGGGTTGCTCGATTATGTAGCAAAGTTTACGACACGTCCAACACGGACCCAACGGGAAGTTTTGCTTTGGATCACACTTTCATCTTGTAACCGGTTGCTGCTTATAATCGATCGCTTGTCTTTGAATCCTATGCACTTTTCACATCGGTTTCATCATCCACTTTGTTCGATGTCTTTCCGGTATGTCATTGCTTTCAGAACTACACAGATGAAAACGTTTTTTTAAATATATAATCTGTCAGTCAATGCAATTAAATCCTTTAATCTCTTTGAACAATTGATCAATTGTTGAAATCCGCATTTGCCACTTCTGTGAAAGAATCACCTATTGTTCTACCTTGTTCTACTGTTTTTGAAACGTCGGCTCTTGGAATCGTTGCATACCCGATGGAGTAGAAGCATCCAACATCTGTTTTGTTCAGCTAGGCGTTTTGATCCAAGTAGCTGTGGCAGAATGAAATGCGGTCCGGACAGTTCAACACATCAATGTATGATGCGCCGGTAGGCAGGACCGCGGCATAGTGGCCCGTTAGTAATCGAACCTGGTGTGCCTTATAAGCCAAACGATACATTGAAGAAACCGAAGTGCATCCACAATGGCAACCCTCCCTCGTCGAGGATTAACCGTACAGAACGCACTAACAGACAATGTCTTCCTGCTCCGGCATGTATCGCAATCAACTTCAGATCAAATCAGATTTTACTTGTCGCTCTTTTGGGGCCGGAATTTCCCTCCTTTCTAAATGAGCCTTATGCGTTACGCAGCTAATCCTTGAGGTTTACTGCGTTTCTCACGCCACATTTTACTTTTTAACATTAGACCAGATTTCAAATCCCATCAGTACAAACTAATCCCAATATCGTGAGGTTTCAGTTGGTATTTCGGAGCGACAACAAGACGCCCTGCCAATATCATACCTTGATAATAGACTATGCGATACGATTCGCTTAACTGATCTCATGAGTTCGGGATAGCTCATTGGTTACGGTGGTAACTTACTGACCGGAAGGTCCGTGGTTCTAACCCAACCCGAGCATTTCGACTGCTCCTGTTTAAGCTTAAACACCCTGGTAGTATCTCAGTCCTCCAGCTTGCTTCGGGTGGCGTGGCAGCTAGGCATCGAATAGGTGTTACAGTTGGACGATATGTTACGATACGATGCAGTTGGTCTCATCTCCCCTCACATCTTCGATGCGGTCAAACACACTAGTTTTATGGGAACAAATCTCGATAATTAGTTACCAAATTCTCATTACTCCGCGCCATTTGCCGAGATCAGCATTGAGGGGGTGTTCACATGGAGTATTCTGTCAACTTCTCATTCTGGTAGGTTGCCGAGTCGGTCTTTTCGAATACAATTGAATTTAAAGTTAAAAGTGAAATTGAGTACTTGAGCAATAATGACCGTAGCACGTTCCTTTTCCTGGCTATTAGTCGGTGTCGTTTTAATTAGTTACCAAATTCTCATTACTCCGCGTCTTTTCCCGAAATCAGCAGTGGGGGGTGTTCATATGGAGTATTCTCTCAACTTCTCATTCTCGCAGGCTGCCGAATAGGTCTTTTCGAATACAATTGAATTTGAAGTTAAAAGTGAAATTGAGTACTCGAGCAATATGACCGTAGCACGACCCTTTTCCGGGCTGTTAGTTGGTGTCGTTTCATTTTGGCACCTTGTTGTCACGTGCAAATACGTTTGTCGAATCAATTGCCCTTCCAACATTGGAATAAGTGGTATTTGTCAAGAACTGTTAGTTCTTCCGGTTTCTCATTCGTAACCAAATGGCAGGTTGACACTATAGTTTTATTCGAAGTCCTCACATACAGCTAGCTAATATGTGTACGTAGATTGTTGTGAATCTACAATTTCTCATATCCAAAGTCATGCTACTGTCGTCATCACAGTAGTAGATGCACCCCTCAAACACATTATTTCTGACTTCCACAGTTGAGTTTTCACTTTCTCCAGAGGAAATTTGCTTACTTGGTCTACGATGATACCAAGTGATTTGAAAGTTAAGTAGCTTAACATTGCTCTCGTATGAATGCAGTGGTGGAGTTTTTGACTTCGGTATGGAGAAGCTATATTACAAAATCTCAAGGCCCGTTGCTGATATATTTCATGTCGTCGAGAAAAATTTTGGCATTGGTCATTGTGTATGTTTGGTTGGTTTCATCGTAATAGCACGTTCAAAAACATGCGGGAATTAGGTCTGGCTTTTCTCTTTCTTGGTTGTTAAGATGACGGTTCACCGTCTTCGTCGCTCGTACAATGCCGGAATACAGCTGAATGTGTTTCATTTACGTTGGCTGTTAGCAAGGACCAGATTTCTATATCCAACTGAAAATCAACAAACCTTGACTATGTGATTGTTTTCGAGGCTTAAAAACTACACACCTGTCATTTTTTAATACTTGCTTAGGTGGAACGAAAAACCGCAGGGGAGGAGCACCTCACCCGGTACCTCTGATATAAACGGTAGGCAAACTACGGATCGTACAGTGGTTCATTAGTAGACGCGTTTTCCTCGTCGGTACGAGCCATGATTCACTATTACACTGTTTAAGTCCGATGGGATTTGTATAGCTTCATCATCCATCGCATGAGGTTACGCACACGTAATTCATTCCACATGGTCGGTCAGTTTGTTTGAGCAGTATACCGGTACAGTGCAGAAGACAACCGGACCGCAGTGAGTCTGTGGTCACTGTTGGTCAATTTTAGAACCTCATGAGTCTGAGATCTGCCTAGGAGCAACGTCATCCCTATTGGATAGTATTGCAGTTTCCTCCCGGCGGAGGTGAGACATGGAGATCCACTCTCCCCACTATTGTTTATCATGGCGATGGATGATGTTCTTCGCTTGTCGATGTCGCATCTAGGCTACCAGTCCCATAATACCTTACTGGATGGTTTTTCCTTTGCTGACGGCTGTGTCGTCTGTGCAGATAGCCAGGCTTGCCTAAAAAATACGTTTTAAACTGTCGCGGTTGATTTTGGAATAGCTGGTGTGACGACCAACGCAGGAAAGACCAAAGCAAAAGTGATTTGTGGGGCGGAAGTTATCGAGCGACTGCAGCCTCAGTCAAACTCGTTTACTTCGCTAGGGAACTTATCACTTCTCGAGGTCCGACGAATACCGTGACATATTTTGGCGTTCTCTTTACTTTTAAGGGGAAAAGAGTTTGCAACAACCTACTGGAGCTGCTGAAGCTGTTCGATGAGGTGGCTCATGCACTGTTGACGCTACATCAAACAATGGAGGTCACAAACAATTACCTAATACGAAGACTGATGCATTCGCTCGTACCGGACCAAGTTTACCGCAACACCTTCAAAAGGCTGGGTGATTACGTCAGGCAGCCTATTCAGGGCTGGTTACTTCTACCGAACGACCGTTCTTCTCAATCAGTTACATCCAGGCCGATAAACAGCACAGGGGACTCGGTATCCCCTGCTTGAGTTAAACTCTGGATTCAGTGAAAAGCGCGTATGGAAAAGCAGTTGTCTCTGCCGAGTAGTGTGCGGTATGATTAGTGATACCACATTTGACAAGGTCGTTCGGGATCTCAGCCTTCCGATCCAAACCCAATGTGTGCGTGCGTGAACATCAAGTAAGAAACGGTTACTACTTGCAGCGATAGTGTGCACAACAGGGTTGATGCTCGCAGTTTGCGAGAGTTGGTCGCCTCGCCCCTTTCGTATCGATTGCTTAAGTTTCCAGAACGCGTGTTTCCTTGATTATTTATCCGCGGTACCCAGCTCCGGTACAACCTGCTGAGGACAAGAGTTAGAAATAACCGACCTGAACAGACGATCCTCTATCACAGACACTGTGGTCAGCCAAAGAGTTTGGTGCATATTCTACAGTCCTGCTGCATCTCGCTTGGTGATCGATGTACTCGTCATAATCGGGATGCAAAACGACTTGAAAAAAGTCTCCGTCGTCTAGGATACACCGTCTTCGAGGAGTTGCTAGCACCCACTTCGACGTCTTTCATCGAGTCGGACTTAATCGCTGTTCGGGAGCGCCGAGCAACTGTGTTAGACGTAAGCATAGATTCGGATGTGCGCGGAGTGACTATGTGGAATGAGAAGAAGCAGAAGTGTGGTGCTGATGAATGTCCCGTCGCCGTCATCTCAGCCTTATGCGCACTCAATTCTCATGTCGATCGACTTTGGTCCACCAATTTATGATCATTTCATATGGGGGGATCTGCTTTCCTCAGTTCGCCAAGGCTGTCACTGGACTAAGAATCCCTAAGGTCATGATCAGTGACTTGTGTTTGCTCCCCATTTCGGGTTCTCTGTGTACTTACGACACTTATGCGTGTTTCATGGCGTTCAGTGTTCATTCTTGCCTTGTATGACAGACACCGTGTGCCTGATGTGCGAGTTTTGACTGTGCTAACGTCAACTACGCCTTGAAGATCATTGCGCGTTGTTTGTCCCTCTTCAGTTGGTGGCCTTTACATGCGTGTTTCCATGCCAAACAGTCTTACTTACGTTGGAGGTCGTTTCGTCTCCTAGAAAAATGTAGACGGAACAATTTCCTCTGTTTTTTAGTGCTCTCATGTACATCGACATATATCGCCCGCATTTTTTTTACGTTTGTGATATGCTTTCAAAAATAAATGATAATGGTAATTCGTGTTGACGTCATCCTTGTTTAAACATTAGTGGGTTCAGACTAAATTGGATGAAGCCGTGGATTCAAATTCTGCTCATGTCGGAGCTCATCAACAGTGCATATCCCTGGCTCTGCGGGAGTTTGAACTTTGGACACCTGACATTCGAGGCGAGCGGGATACCACAACCCCACCAGCGCATACTGGACTTACCTGATTCACTACGTCAGAACAGGCGATGATGTTCACCCTTAATCGATGTGCTCAAAGATTGATATGTGTTTTGTTTGAAGGTTGAGTAGGTCGGGTGTAAACATAACTCAATGCCCCATATAACGCCTTGTGTAGTTAGCTGAGCACGTGAATGTAAACAATCACCATTTTGTAGTAATAGTAATAGTAATAATTGTGAGCGCACTGGTGTATAGTGAAGTCACACAAAGGATGGTTTCTTGTCGTGATTTAACTTGTTGCAGCCTGTCTTCAAAGTCACAAGAGTCACCGGTGTTGCTTAGCACGTTCTTCTGTAGTGGTCTGATAATTTACGTTGAGTTTCGCAATTTTTTGCACTGGACTGGTAGTGTAATCTACAGCGGGTTGTATCGGAATTCCGGCCCTGTGCATTTCTGGAGGACTTTAAATGCTCGATAGTTTGTTCGGATGACAGACGGAGCAGAGCGGACAACGGTGATGTAACTTCCAAACAACCAACTCGATGGGGAAGTGCAAAGTAGAGCGAAGGCAGTTGCAATCTACGGCTCCAGAGATCAGCAAGCACTGTATGGAAATACCGAACAAGGACGGATGAAACAGAGATCGATCGATGAATTTGGGACCTTTGGAACTACAGTAACATGGGCACGATACAAATGCGGTGGGAAACTAGATAATAACAGCAAGTTGAAATACCCCGCATGGGTTTTGGCATTGAACCGGAGAAGTATTGTGGGCTTGAGCTTGTCCCAACCTGGGGACGAAATGTCCGTCAAGCTGACCGTACGGCCAACTTCCTCCCCGGTATGCACTTTGCACTCCTGGACATGCAGTCACTGAACACGCCACTTACAATCCAGGGAGAGGCACTGGAAGTTGTGGAGAGTTTCATGTATCTTGGAAGTTGTATTACTTCTGATTGTAGTGTTACAGATAAGGTAAATGCATGAATCTCCAAGGCTCTAGTCGCGTTTGCTAATTTGAGACACCTATGGCGTCAAAGTGGTGTATCCCTGAATCTTAAGGACTGTTTTGTTGTATGGCGGTGAGACTTCGCCTGTTCGAGCAGTGGAACTGAGACGTCTCCAGATGTTCGACAATCGTTGTCTCAGAACCATAGCTCTTGTGGGTTGGTGTCGGCCCATCCGTAACGAGGCAATTAGAAAGCGAGTTTTGGCTGCACAACGGGTACTTTCATTGAAGAATGCGTCCAGAACCAGAAGCTGCGTTCGTTGGGACATGTGTTGCGTATGCTTAACCATCGTTTGCCGAAGAGAGTGCTGTTTTCCATGCCCAATTCAGAGTGGCGTAAGCAGAGAGGTGGCCAACCTTTGACCTGGTAGAAGGGTATGAAAGAAATTACGAAATGTTTGGGTGCTGTCGGTGCTACTCGCCTTCCAGGATGGGGACCGCGTGATCCCCACTGCGCCTGGTTGGAGACACCACAAGATAGGGCTGCCAACCGATCTCAGCGGCGATCTTGTCGTCAGTTTCTATCCAGATTGCCTGAATGAGTGTTTGGAGGTGTAGGCACCTCGAAGTGATTGTAGTAAGCTAGTACTAAGTTCCTTCCTCGTCTACCTTCATTCTTTTCTTCACAATGAGGCTTTCAAATAAATCATGGTTGTACGGCAGCGAAGCATCGGTGTTGAACACTGATGTCATGCTGTCGATGATGATGATGATGATGATATCTTTCGAAATCTCCATATGAAGGGCTAATTTCACTTTGGTCCATCAGCCGGACAACGGTAGTGCATTTTCCAGGCAAGTACATCAACCGGATAACCAGTGCGGTGGTGCATTATCAACGAATAGAATTATCCATTTTTTCCGAATATCCATATTCCTGCTGACATTCAATAACCAACTATGGAAGAGAGAATTCGTCATCTGAACAGTTTGTGGTAGACAGTATACGAAGGGAAAATGTGTTCAATCAATAGCCGTCAAACATTGCCTATTACGAGGTGTCTGCTTTTCATCCTCACGATTCCATATATTAACAAAGTTAATCGATCGTTTCCATACCGTTGCATGAAATGTCTCCACTACTTATGACGAGGCATGTTTTGGGGATTCATCCACCCCCTCAATCAACCTGAAAGCTTGATCCAGAGCCTTTTTAATCAAGTTACCAATTCCATTCTACTCACTGTGTCACTGTGCAGAACAGGCCAAACAGGTCTACTGAACGAACTAAAGCCTGTTCCCGAATGTACCTCCCAATTGGGCAAAACCTGTTTTCAAACGTCCGCGCGCTCGTTTTCGCAACATAGAAAGAAGCTTCCCCAGTATGGGGACGCATGCTTCCGGAAGATTCAATTTTTATTGAATGAACTTGGTGCAACGTCTCTTGACGCACTCCAATAGGAAGAATCCTAATGGATTCAGATCCCGAAGGCTTAGAGGCTACGTAATTTGATTCAATTGTGTGACAGAATCTCGTTAGAGTGTCATGTACCCATTACACTGGGTCTCCGTCCTTTTGAAATTAAACGCTGTACAATTTCGATGAAGATAGGTTGTTCAAATGAGACACGGTTACTTCTCTCAGTAAATCTGCCCAGCGCGGTCATCGGCTGAACTGACTGTAGGCCTCAATCATGGCGTGCGGTTTGGTTTTAGCCCACTCGATGCCGCAATTTCTTTGGCTATTTTTGTATGCTCAGAACATCCCCTACTCCGAGAAAATGATGCTCTGGAGTAGTTGACGACGAATAAACTGGATCCGGGTGGTCCAGCTGTTAATACCGCGAACTTCCGTTTTGGTGGAGCCGGGTTCGCATCTTTGCATGAGCGCCCTCAAATTAGCCACCGGTTTTCGGCTTGAAATGTTGTACATGTATTTAATACAGACGTAAAAGGTACTTCTTGGTTCAACAGACTGCGGAGGTCATCAGCACAGCTACTAAGTATTCCTTATATGGCGGATACCAAGTTGAGTATATTCTGAGGTGAGCAGGCTGAGAACGGTCAGGATGAATGTTCTTCTGTTACCGTTCCACATTCCACCTGCCACCCTGATTATTCCTCTACCGAATGGCTTTTCAGACCACACCAGATCAGAGACGTAAACGACTACACTTCGTGACACAGGATTTGACAACATCCCGTTTCAACGATATCCATAACATGAGCAGAACTAGTCCATACACTTGGGAGACGTGGAATTCGGAGGCCACAGTTGTTTTACCCGCTAGTGGCATTAGAAGGAAAAAGGGGGTTGGAAAAACATCTAAAGAACGGACACTGAATCTATCACGGAAGGACTACTGTTCACCTTATTGAGAAATAATTAGTTAAACGTATTTTTACTTTAGTTACTCAGGAAAAGGGGATATATTCCGTGAAATAAGCCTCAGAATGCGTCCAAAGACCGATATGGAACCTACATAAGGCGCTCATACCTGACAGACTGGCCTTCATCACATGGATAGCAGAGTTCACTATATGTTGGGAATGAACTTCTCACTATACATGAGAAATTTGAATTCCTGCGGCACCGAGATGCGAGCGTAGTTCAGGGGTGCCGCTTCCTACAAAAGGAGTGTCCTGAGATCGCCGAGTTGTCTGGGTGTTGTCTAAGTTGGAAATGTCACAAACCATTTATTGGGACAGCTTTTTCTTCATAAACTATCCCGCATCAATCGAGAACAATTTCTCTACGCGATGTTTCGCGTGGAGATACCATTACTTGAGTCAAGCCTCTCATGCCTATTGTATTTTCCAAGCCAGCGCTGACTTATTAGACCTCGCTGACTTCGTCGTTTTGGTCGCTTCAGTCAATGACTGAACTTAGCACACACCAATTTCGCATAAGCGGGCGTGTCACGTGATTTTCAGACGCAGACAAGATAAATACCGATTAACTGAATTGAAGCGGTCTGTTTTAATATTGATTGATCATAATACTTGGCTCAGGACAGGAGGCGACTTTTTAAAGGCCGGTTGATAGTCGCAGAAACAACAAAGTGTGTGTTGGATTCTGACCGTCAGTCCCTGTAATTCAGACGAATTCAGACTGCGTTTAGAGCAGCCCATTCAGGTATGCTGTGAAACATCAGAACGCGCCAGTGTGCACAAAACATAGTGGACCCAATTTTATCCTAATGTGATTTGTACCTTTTGAAAATAAGTGAACTGGGTTGGTGCACTCATCTGCATTCCAGTTTGGTTTTCACTGGAATCTCACCTGAATCTCTCAAACACTTCCATTGCTAACAGTTCCCAGCTCATTGTGTCCATATTTAGACTGGCCAAGGTGTTTGTACATTTCATTCCCTTTTCCTGTGTTGCCATCTTCCTCTCCTCCATAAACAGAGGAACCCAGGCTCCAAAAGCGAACATGCAGTTGCCGATTACAGATGCGCTGTGTAGACTACGTGGAGCTGGTGGGTCTCCGGTCACCACTGGCTTGACCCGATTCATCGAATCGATCTCGAATTGCCACAGGTCTCGCAGGCGATCACTTGACATACCTCCATAGACCAGCAAACGCAACTTCTTGATAAGACCGTCCAATACCTGGTAAGCGATTGCTGTGTGGGACTATCCAGATGATGGTGATTGGCCATATGTAACTGGTATACCCAACACGTAGCTGGAGTTTGGTCTCATTTCAAGAGTATACAAATCATTCAAGTAGCGCGGTATGTTGTTTTTCGGGTCGTCGCTGTCATTAGTGATACCACCGGACAAAAACGCCTTCTGTCCAACCACTATGAAGCTATGACCGATTTTTGGACACGGAGAAGGACTGTTTCTGGGAGGTTTCGGCTTAAGTCGTTTCCATTTTCACCGTGATGCCTGAAGCTCGTACAGATCGTTGGAGTATTTCCCATCTTCTTGCATACCACCAAACAGCAATACACAGTTATTTTCCACGAGCATGCCAGAAGCTCCACACCCGGGTGGGATGTCCCCATGTACTGCGGGGAGCAACCACTGGCAAGAAGTTGTGTTAAACACGTGCAGCTCATCAACAGTGCCTTCGTTCCCACTGCCAAATACAACGAATAGATCCTTGCTTGTCACAGCTTTGTGTCCGTGTCTTGAACATGGGAAACAGTCCCAGATTCTGCTTTTCTCTCCTCCAATGCAAAATCGGTCCCGACTCTGCCATTTCGCAACATTCAAAAGCAACTAACCGTGTTGCACCAGGCCTCCTCATGTTTTACTTGAAATGGTATTCGAATTTTCACAGTGCATTATATAAACGTGATATACTACTCGGAGCATAGGCCAACCTGATCAGCTTGAATGAAGGCGAAACCGGAGTGGAGGATTTTTTGAACGACCTTATGAGTAATGTTTTGTCATGGAAGAACTGTGCGAATTTCTCAAAAGGAATCATTCAAATCACTGTGACGTAACCAGTGATCAGTGCAGATAGGTGAATGAGAGAGTGTGGCTCAGAGAAGTATGTCAGTTTTGCGGGATGCGCTGTTACTGATAACATCAACCCACATACTGTAATTTCAATTACTCTGGAGCTGATTGCAGAGGTTTACGAATAAAAAAAACATACGTCACTTGGAACGGAGTAAACATTGTGTGATGTGGCAGCCAGCTTGACCGCATGTACTAAACAAATAATCAGAAAACAGAGTTCCGAAAAACATTTAGATGCATATAATCGAAAGTACTCCTCAAGTGTCGATTGATCCACGCACTGATGAACTAATCCTGCATTTTTTCAAACGTGAAATAGCAAACTGAGTGTGAATAGAAGTCATAGGATGACCATGGTTGATCGCTCCTGCGTCATCGGACCAGTCAGGTGAACAAAATGAGGCTGTCTTGGCCAAACAGTCACTCATTTTCTCCAGCAGACTCTATATCAGTGTCATAACTGAGCCGGTATTTCGTAAGCTTTAGGTGTAACTTTCGCACTATTTTGTACTGTGTTTGGTTTGTGTTGGTAGCTGCATCTGCTAGCTGAGACCTCATCGAAACCAACTATCTGCAAAGCCAGTTGTTCTGAAATATAACTCTCGTATAGCAGACTAAGCCTTAGGTTGCTACATAAAATTCATTACTTGAAGCATATGTTGTGTGGCATTCTCTGTGGTCTCAAAATCAGCCTAATCTTGTCTTTCGTTCGCCATTTTGTCTGATTGGTTGTTTTCAGATTACTCTATCGCAATATGAGTATCACTCACGGTCATATTAAAAATTAGATGTTAGGCGGAATTCCACACAGATCCCGCTTTACCGCTCGCAGTCGGGTGCTGCTACGGCCGAAAAGCCTATCCCACGCAAGATCGGCCGAAAATTCGGGCGCATGCCGGTTAGGCACCAAGCCGAAACCTGATTGGTCGAAAGCCTGGACCCAACAGCCAATCATGACCTAGTATTGGCCGAATGTCGGTTGCCAATGCTGCATCCAGAACGCGTAAGAATTTTCAGAAAGTTGTTGCCGCTTACGCTATATATATATATGAAGCGCTGTACAAGTGTTTTTGGCTTCCTGTAGGGCGTTAATATACCTTGTGCACCTTTGGTGTTTTGACGTGAACGCTAGCTTGGAACGCTCAGACCGAGAACCAAGCTGAGAAAAGTACCGTTACTACATTAGGTGAACTGGTTTCACTTCTCAGTTTGAAACTGTTGGATTTAGAATTTCATATCGGGCAGAATTAGCATGAATCGCCACCCTTTGATGATTTTTTGTGAGTTTGCATTACTGGCATAATGAACCTGTGTCAATAATCACTGTTGATTGTATTTCACAACCGGTCTGGATATGGATTTGTTAGTAAGATCACTCATGGTTTGCTTGCAATCACCTTTTATGGGAAGTATTAAACTTGGGTGGTGTAGTATGTCTTTGACTAGCATCAGGAGTCAGAATAATCCAACCTGCGTCTGTCGTTGCGATTCAGGGGTAGGTCTGCAGCTATTCACACAGCGTATAATTTTACAGCCATACGGTATAAATTTAACATCTCTCCAGTAATCGAAGTCTTCCTCGTCCAGACGATGGAGCGTGACGTTCTGTCGGAGGTTCCGTCACAGTGGAGATGGAAAGTGCGACTATTTTGAAAGGTTCACTCCATTTGCATATTTAATTGCTCGGGTGTATACCTTGATTTCATTTGAGTAGTTGCGGGATTATCTGGGAATCTCCGTCCATGTCACTCTAGTTCGAACAGCTCTGCTATAAGTATTCGTGTTGTTCAACACCGGAAAGGGAACTACTGGACTTGGGTTACGCTCTCATTAGAGTTTTCAGTGGGAATTATCTTCAATCGTGCCGTGGTTTAAACTCCGGACATCTGACATCTGTGGCGAGTGCGCTAGTGCTAACCTAAAAGTGGTCACTGATCCTACCTGATATATCACCTGTGAACATGCTCACACTCAAGGTGATATGACCATCCAGTACATCGAAGGTCAACTGAATGACACACTTGTAAGGACCCCTCAATCAGGTAGCGTCGTGTACGCTTGCAAGCTGTTACAATTTTGTTAGGCTACTCATGAGTAGCTGTGCAAACGAACCAAATTGCCCACAGATTGCCTGTTCATAGTCGGTAACATTGGTCCCATCACAATATGGTAAGAAGCACTGACATCGCATGTGAAATACCTTGATGACCACGGGAATTCCCTACTGGTAATTTGTAGTGAGAGAAAAACCCTGGTGCTTGCTTCCCTTTTGATGTGGACCAACCAGAAGGATAGCACCAAGACTGAAGGAAGACTCTTCGGACGAGTTTGGTGGGGGTAGAAGCTTTTCCATTTCATCATAGTTTATGCTCCCTCCCCAAACATACTTGAAACAGATATATTCACCTTCTAATGATTATCTTTCACGGAAGAGGGCTTAACTTATGTTTTTGCTATGAAACGGCCAATCGTCATTAAAGAATGCATGATGGAGACCGTATATCTTAAAATACCAGCCTACTGGTAACCTCAGTGGCCAAAAAACAGAAGATATTGCCAAACGGAGTGCCGGGTAAATAGGGAGCTAGCTAACCCGATCTTGATCGACCGTCGTTGATTGGGGTGAATAAACAACTTTTGGGGTCAACTGGACGAGAACACCCACCGTACAACCCACTCGTGATCCAGTTCAATACACAAATCGTAGAATCAACTTTTTGTCCGTTCTAATGCTAATTGGTCAGCACAAGGAATATGCAACAGAACTGAACACTATAGAAGAAAATTGGATGTTCAAACTACTGACTCACCACAGCAGAGTTGAGTCCTGATTTCTGACAAAAACATGGTCCCAGTTGAAGGGAAATAATGAGGAAATTGCCAAGGTTTCGGGATGTTTTTAGCCTGGAGTCCGTATTTCGTCGGTTAAACCGAGACTATCCGAGAACGAAAAAACCAACATGTTTCAATACCGTCTCATTGATTTTTTGACTACCTGGGACATGATTAAACCACCAGAATAATCACCGTATATTGCTGACTCCTAGATGCCTCGTATACGTGTTCAAAAGTCCATCCAGAGTCTCTTAAAGAATTCCTGTTCCCCTCCCTCTACCTAATAGGAACGAAACTCAGCTGTGGCCACAATAAGTGCGCAACACGAAACGAAAGAGATGAGCATTATCGTGCCTCAGTGCCTTTCACCTTGGATCCACTTCCTTCCGAAGAGAAAATCACACGTGGGGCCTCAGAGGAGAGCATCCACTAACTAGCCAAATCCTTTTTGTCTTGAGTAACTCGAGCGTGGATCACTAAAAGAAGCAACAAGCAGTCCCATTGATGTCTTCTTACTACAGTATGATGCTCAGCTATGTTAACTTCAATACTGGTTCAGAGACATTGCTTTCGACCCACTTAATGATGCTCAGCTATGTTAACTTCAATACTAGTTCGGAGACATTGCTGTCGACCCACTTCCACAGACCCATAGGGCTTTTTACACTACATACTCGAACTTCCTCTCTCTATTCCGTTTCGTTCACAGTTCACGACCATTCTACGTGCATCATGATGGCTGAAAAGTCCATATACTGCAAAGATGCCTCACAAGCTCTGGAAAAGGAACGCACTAGGCACGCACATGTGTCCCATTGGTGGTCTGAAACCTGGACTACTCTTCAGTTTGGTTGCATGCTTTAGAGATACGGGATGAAGAAAGCAACCAAGCGACCAAATCAATCTCCGTCCTTCGACAAGAGGATGATATTACACTGACCCCATGTAGTATGCCAACCACCCTACTGAAAGATGGGTGATCACTCCCTGGATTTGAATTCAGTAAAGCAAACGGGACTTTATCATCCATTTCGTACCGAATGGATCGATAACCAGTGCCAAATCTGCCGTAGGGATCAAATTTTTCGAACTGTACGTCAAATGAGTCTACTGCCAAGCAGCTTGATTTCCCCGTATTTTTTAGTACACTGTTATTCCTGTCCCCCCAACACTGTTATTCTGTCCTCCAACACACCAACTTCGGTTGGTGTGTTATACGACGGACAGTAACCGCTTGCACACCTCTCGTACTCACCGCCACCTGCTCTAGTATATCTGTTCATCACTGTTTGTGTATGTTATCGTTGTGGTTGGATGCTCCCTGAGGGAGGAGCTGGTTTTGCCTGGATTCGAATATGGGCGGTCAGGATGGATTTCACGCCCTAACTACCTGGTCACGAGCCAGGTCAGCAAGGTCACTCCACGCAGCACGTGTTTCAGGTCGTTCTACCCAGGACGTGTCAACGGTCGTTCCATGCTGCACATGATTCCCGATTGGCCTGCGTCTCCTTTTATCTGACCATAGTGCAGTTCGCGCACACCATAGGCGTGACAGTGCGCTGTATGGTGCAAACTTGGAAACGTGATGGTTTGCGGCCGATGCGCGCCTGCTGATCGCCCTTTGTCTGAAGGTTGATTTCAACGCAGCGGGATTTCGCACACCAAAGCACAGTTTTCACGAGCCTTCAAGTATGTTGAATGACTGGCTAAAATCTAGTAAGCTACTATTACATATACAGTTACGCAGACCTATTCGGCACAGGGCTGGCGGCTTCGCCAGTATTTTTATCCATTGACTAATGCTTAACCACTGAACGCGGCTTCATTTTGCTATGACAACAAGTATCCAGGCAACCGTACACTACCTTCTTCCGACCTCACTGACGCCATCAAACCTAAAAGCGAGACTGGTTGTATATGTTTTGTTTTTCCAGGGCTTCTGCCACCTCACAACAGAATCTTGTTGCGAGTCACAGTGAAACTCACGGTATTACTGATCCCTTTTTCAAACTCGGATTTGTGGGAGGCCGAATGGCAGTACAAGCCGGCTCTGTGGAATTCTTCATCCCGGTTAATCCGAGCACAGACGTGTACGCAACGGATCTACGTCTGGGTGCAGAAATGTTTCCACACAGTCCCTGTATTTCTTCACCTGGGTGCAGAGCTAGTTTAGAAATAATTTTTTTAAAAAGTCCCGCACCCAGCATCTCCCCGTACAGTGCTGACCCCACCACTACCCGCTGCATATTACTCCGTTATATACTGAATTAAGTGGTTTGAATTTCATGCATTTATATAAAAGACATATAAGGTCTTACATAGCATCTTTTAACCGACCTTTCCTGATAACTCTCTAGAACACATTTAGGACCGTCGCTCGTTCGTTCTCCGACTACTGGTGAACGAATCCTTTTAACTATGAAACGACGTCTGTCACTGAAAACCTCTCTACTGATGCGTTTTCAATGAAAAAAAAATTAACTCACGTCAGCTTCGAAAGCTCATCCAGAGAACTGTTCGAATTTGGAGAGCATCAAGCCATAACTAAAGACAAGACCTTGTGACAGTCTGGTCGAAAAAACGACCCCCTTTCCATTTATTCCTCACCAATTCAGGATTGCGGTAAGTATCGGAGCCAAGGTGCTCGAGAGTATATTCGATACATACACTTGGACATCCGTAACATTCACCGTGAGCCATCGTTCCGAAATCAGTGAGCGTGTCCCGGGACATACCAAGCCTCTGTACCGAGGACCATCCCGGAGGACTTTCTCAAACCTGTCCGGTTCATCCTGTGATGACTAGGTCAGGAAGGGTTCGTCTTTTGGCTCTGAGCTGCTAACGGGATCTAAACTGTCAGACATCATCTGGAGCTTCAGCAGCAGTGAAGACAAAAATAATTGACTCACTGAGAATAAGATCGGCAAGATCTTGTGATATCGTCTTGACCTTGGCGTTTTGCGAACTCATTCAACAAAGTAAAGCACACATTATGTGCAGCAACGCTTATTTGAATGTCGTACTTTGCTACTTGATTATGGGTTTCCCTGTGCTGCTACAGTGAACCTGCTGTAAGCCAAAGATGGATGTGTGCCCCACTGGCCTTCTGTTACATGAACGTCGAAGAATACTTCCTAAAGCGGTGTATGAATCTTTTGCAAAGGACAAAATATTCGTCCATCACCACGGATAAACTCGATAACGGTGGGTTTAGTTGTTGAGTCCTCCGACGTACAAAAATTAAAATGTTCCGACGCGGCCGTTTCGGAATGGAACCGTTGACAGGCAATATAGGTCCAGACAGAACGCGCTGACTGGTCCCTTAAGTGACTTTGGATGGAGACGCTTTCTGTCGCAGCGAAGTGTGGTGTCGTCTCGACTGAAGAGAAGGTTTTCCGGGGACTGAAGTGGTGAACGGCATCGTAGCGTCAGTGTATTAGTGAAAGGGATTAGCGAAACTGGCGGCAACGAACAGCTCTGTAAAGCATGGCTCAGTTTGGTCTCTGCGGCAGTAAATTGATGCGTAGCTGAAACTCGTCGCTTAGTCACTTATTACTTACCCATAGAGGTTCTGCAGAAAGGATACTACAGGCATCTACATTTCACTTCCCATTTCGTCAAACTAAGCAAAGCTTCGTGGTCTCATTTCGATGATACTTGTAGCCTACGGATCGTATGAGTATAAACCCCACCTTGAGCCCACCCATTGCGAACATCGGGCGACGCCTGCAGTTATGGTCACATTCAAATCAAAAACGCATTCAGGTTTTTCAGCACCCCCTTTTGAACAAACACAATTTAGGCCTCTGTTGAGCAATGAAAACTGCTAGCTGCTGCGGGGGGTTCGATGTATTTTCCTGTAAAGGGTGGTCTAGTTTTTGGACACAGAACATAGAAGTTGCAAAATATTCCATAGAACGGCGACTCACCCTCACAGGCACAAGGGATACGCGCTGAACACGAAGTTTGCCGCCAACAATGTAGACAAATTAAAACAAATGGGTCGACTGACTAGATTCTATGGGGACCCGAAGGTATGGGGTAAGGCACTTTTTCAGCAGTAATAGACGAGTAAGGCTGTCGTACTGCCTCCTGGACATATCTATTCACCTCGGATTAAACGTTCGTCATTGGGGCAGAAGTTTCTGCACCCGGGTGCGGATATTGCCCCGGACTCTACAGTGGGGCTTCCAAGACGTCTCACTTTTTTTCTGAAACAATTGGTTTGTCTTACTGGACGTCACCAAAAATTGTCACCGTGTACAACCACATGCATGCAGGTTGTAAAATCACACACGATGTAGTGCATTAGACGTACTCGACTGGGTACTGCCTGTGGATATGAAAATGTTGTATACCAGAACTATACCGTTCAAAAATTCACCTTCCAGGTAAATTTTTGTGTTGTTTGGCTTCCCAGATCCAAGTTATCCAGGACATAAAGAAGGTTGGCACAAGAAACCATCGCATATTTCTTTGCTGTTTACAGATAACCCGTTTGGAAGGATAATAGACCTGTTATCGCAAATAAATGACCGTATTTGGGCTTTGACTGCAAGAGACATCGTTGCATAAAAATCCCCAATTGTAAGCGCGGTTGCGAGGTTAGACGTTTCGTGATGCAAGATGTATGCGACATTCAGACTGTGTGAGTAACTATGGGACTTCGATCAAAATAGGTTTGAAGTAATCGGACCGTCTGAGCTTATTTGAGATGGATTCCTGAGATACTTCATCGCAGATGACCTGGGACAACCCGCATCAGTTACAGCGAGACGCGAAAAACTACCTATCGTGGAGTTGTATCTCCTGGACACCAGAAAATCCCATGCCCCGGGACTTTAGGTCATTTGGTTGCAATGAACAATGACTCGACCAAGTCATCTCAGCAGTCAAGCACGACATTTTCAGTATACTTCCACTGAAACACAGCACTGAAACATAGCAGGACGTGACTGGGCTAGAGAAAACAGCCCTTATTTGGCACACTGCTGGCTGTGGGGAATTATAAGATTTATGGTCAACCAGGACTATCGTCCCCAAAGATTTAGATTTTGGTCTATGTATTCTTTTTCTGTTTAAAGCAGTGTTCTAAAAGTACTGAATAGAAACAACGAAAACCTGTCACTCTTCTCCTAACAGTTGAACACCTGTTGAACAGAATGGTTACTGGTTGAACAGAATGGTCACTGGTATATTAGAAAGAATTTACAAATTTTGCCCATTTCCGAAGCAAAAACGGACAATTTTCGGTATGAAAAAGAGTCTGAGCCGGCACTACATCGTATTTTGTTGCAGCTTGCCTATCCCCACAGATTTCAACAAAGAAGCCATCTACTAGGCACTGTGCAGCATGTCCTCCAAAGAAGAAAATGGCCACAATGGCCTTTCTAGTAGCCGTAGATTGAGTAAAATTATAGTGTCGTCGGCTGAGTTGAAGTCACAACCATTTCGTCACGTGACCCCCAGGTTATCGTGTCCCATATCAGACAGTTTATACCAAACAGAAGTCTGCTGCCAGTAAGAATGTCTGCGAAGAAAATCATATTCACTTTGTTTGTCTTACACACTACATTTTTAGTCGCCAGAAATACTTGAACGTTTGCCATCGGTAACAACGTTCACGTCATCTGATCAGGGAAAGTCGTACAAAGTCTGGATATTGTGGTCTAAACTAAAGGAAGTATAAAACTCAAACTTTGGGATTCTCGGAAATGGATGGCATTGTCCTTTTACCATTGAACTAGACGATAAGGCGCACGTGATGTGATGGTGTAATTGTCAGCTATCCCCCCTGTAAGAAGAGGATAATGGCAGATTGAACAAATGGCCTCACGATGACCGCATGTTTCAGTTCGTTAAAGTATCGCAATGAAATGCATGGTTTTCGATAACCCAAAGAACTTAACATATCTGTTTCAATGGAAGCTTGAGGAAAAACAAAAGGTGGAATTGAGGATAGGCAGTGGACGGTCATTGTGTACGGATAGAGCCTCATGTTGACGAAAACTCGGGGACTGCGTCTACCTGATGAGCCCCAAGAAGGGCGAAACCGGTCGTGGGCTGTCGAAGAATTTTCAGCAACCTTATGAGTAGTGCATTATGTATATACATGTATCGCGATATCTCGAATATCGTAGCAACTGGAACATGAGGCGGCCTGGTGCAGCACATTCAGTTGCCTGGATGCATCAAAAACGAGAGATTCAGCTGGGTTCCAGGTGAGTCTCTCGTAAAACTAAATTGATTTGCAAATTAGTGTTTTTCTCGAAAAAAAGCTAGATTCTGTCCTTTTTAGTTCAAGTCTCGAACAGATTGGAACTCTACAAGACGTCATTTCACCTCCCTGTGCGCTACTTTTTTTATGCAGCCAACGTGAGTTCTAAGCATTCAGCCAAACTTAGAACCATTGATTCCGTTTGACACTCACTGTGCGGACCTAGTTGAATAATGAATGGCTTTAGCTACCAACACGTACGCGTCTTTGGTCTATATCGTGAGTGATACTGCCCACTAGACCACGTTTTTCACAAATCATGACTGTCAGTTGTGTCCATCTTGAGTTATCGGTGTGAACCACCAGCGGGGTAACTCAGTGGCTTTCGAACCGCTCCCTCTTGTTCATTCGCCGGTTTTATTTCATCGGGTTTACTTCGGTTAGAGGGTTTTCAGGTGGATGCAAATACGGCTCAGCGCGAACCTCATGTGGCATTACCCAATGGATTCGAAGGTCCATCGGTTTAGTTCCATGTAACAAACCAATGTAACAAAGAATGCCATCCAATCAAGATGAGCCAGAGGTATGTTCCGCTTCACTGGTTACTTTTGGTGCGACACCGTCTAACAAGTTTGATGACTGAAGTTTTCATACACACTATGCTAAGTCAAGTTGTCTACTTTTGAGCGTGAGCCCAATGTAATTTAGCCTATTTTTTCTATTCAACTTTACAAAGGTAAGGCGGTCTAAATTACCCGACGAAATAACTGTTTTGTGACTGGTAGTCACTTCAGGTAAAATAAGACGTTCCTGTGCCTCAACGATGCCAGGTAAAATAAGACGTTCCTGTGCCTCAAAGATGTAAAGAAACTCGTTCAGTTTAGTCCAAAAGACGTCACTACATACTGCTGAGCGGATGTCAAGGTGTAAACAATGTTATCAATGTAACGGCTATAGATAGTATCGTCAAAAATCAATTGGGCCGGCGAACATTTCACCAGCTGCTTCCTGATGAAACTTTCGTGTGTCGTGTGTGTCTCAGTTCGGGCACAGATGAACCGCAGTTGTACAGCGCATTATTTCATCCTGAATACCACCCAAGTTTAATCAAGTTTACTGTACGCCGATCTTGCTTAACTATGCACCGGCAAAAATCAATGGCTTGAATTGAAGGCTTTCTATTGAAGGTAAATATAAGTCGATTGTTCTGGTAGCGTTAACGTAGAAAAACAACAAGATGTTAGCCAGTTGGATTATTTCCACCCGGTTTCGATCATTGATGATGTACTTCTTGCGAGACGAACGTTAATCCTCCAACTGCTGTCTCTGACAAGTTTATCAAGGGATTTATGTATACCATTTTACTTTGGAGAACGACCTTTGGGTGGCGAAAAATCTGAAGATGACCAACCTACCGGTGAACGAGGCATGACAGCAGACGGATTTTGAGACCATGGAAAAGAAAACAGACTACCTCCCTTGATTGGTTAAGTCTTGCGAACAAAGTAAACACACGGGTTTCTAGTTGTCTTCTACTTTTATAATATAATATAATATAATATAATATAATATAATATAATATAATATAATATAATATATTCTATATAAACATTCACTTCTCACGAAAACTGGGGATTTAGTCGATTCTCCGTATAGGGACCTCCACTCCAAAAGGACCTAGTTTCAGCGCCGCTCAGTATTCGCACAATGGAATTGATTTCTCGAAAGCTACGACATTTTCAGGGTTGCCACTTCATAGTGTCAAAAGTCTATGTATATTGTATATGTTCATGCTGTCGCTGTAAAAAGAAATCGCCAATTGCGCGAAAAGGTGCCTCTTTTACAATGCACGGAACTTTCAGATAGTTTTACAGCTGAACTAATTCTCTGAACACTCTAGAATCTACACGACCCTTGTGGATGCGAAATATGCGGAGGTACCATTCCCGTAAACAATCTTTGCTCGATAATTACTGTTACAAGTTAAAATTGCAAAATTGCGTAGACCGCGCTCATTGTTGGTGAAAAATCGCCAAAGTTTGTTGTTAAACAGTGGAGTTTTCCTTTACACCATGCAAATTAGCCGCTCACTAGAAGCACACCCAAATTATTTTCGCCGAAACTATATGGTTTTCGAAGATGTGGCTTTTACGGGGAGTTGGTCTAGCACAAGTTCAAAGTCGAATTTGCGTCGAAAATTTCGAAAGGAGATTAATTTTAAAAAAATCGCTAAAAACGACGGCACATGAGGATGATTTTTGTTCTGAGCACATATGCAAAGAAATACAAGATTTTGACGCAGAAAGTTTAATTTTGCTCGCAAGTGTTTTGCAGAAAAATGCATTGTGCCACCAAGGCGCGGCAATTTCAGCAGGTCCCAAAGGCGGTTCCCCCACTGGAGAGGCTCCCGTATCCGAAACAACGTGAGTGAATGCCAAATGAATTAGCCGGATTGCCATTCAGCACTAGTTCACTTGTTCAGCTGCTGGGAATATTGTGCAAAAGCACTAAGATCCAGTCTTCAAAACCCAGCTGCACTTTCTCTGTTGAAGGTAAAGTTTGCGATGATGCGCACTGAGTAACACAACACCCAATACATTCCTTACTAATGACCTAAAAAAAACAGTAATAATACAGGACCGTAAAGGCGAAGTAGTAACACTGAGGCCTTCTGTAGGTTTGTACGGACAACGATCCTGGAGCTATCTTTCAAAGATCCTTTATATAAACTACCATATTTTGCAGTCCAGAAGAATATCGGTACATGTTTAAGCCTGATATCTGTCACACATAATACACCTGAGAGCAAAACCATCATGAAAACAATCTCATAAGCTTGGAACGTGAAAATCTGTATACACTTGACACATCGATATACTTTGATGGCAGTGTTTTCACAGACTCGGGCGTAGTTCTACTGCGACTGCCTGCGCCCACTATAAGCCATCAGACATCTAGAGTGTGTAGGGGGTGTGCATTGCCGAAACGAGAATTCTAAGCTCTTTACAATATCAGAAAGATAGGTTTCTGGCTCTGATGACAACCCGCCAATCCTGGTTAAGACTTGGGCAGGACCAAATTTTCCGATCGCAATTCGGAATGTTGATTCATGATTTTACCTAAAGGTTTTCTGAAGCGCATTGCCTGAGTGATCAGACCACGAAAACCTTCAGGAATCACGTGAGTGATTTAAGAATCAGGTGATATCCACTTGTTACGAACGATTTATAACCAAAACGCTGAAGAAATACTTCATGGACTTGGATGTCGTTCCTCCAGGCTAGAGGTATCCATACATACGTTAAGGCCTAAGGCATCCGTTTCACCACAATACCACATTAAGCCACTCAAATAGCGCCGGCTCTACTTCACCTGATCTCAGTTATGATCGTGATCAATTCTGTGGGGATTCTGACATAAAAACCTCATGGGGCTAATACGACCGAGTGAGATTTTGATATCTTACATATCCGATCAGTTATTCTGCATGTGAGTACTGCGAGTGGGAATGACAACCTCGCGCTAAGTAAACACCCATTTTGTTTTTTGGCAATATACTTCATGGCTGCCTAATTTGATGGGAAGCTCCCAGTGATATTGGAAACAGAATATTTATAGTAACATGATTACCTAATTTCTGGTTAGTTAAAACGAATAGCTTCGGTCGGTGATACGACGGCATTGAGTTGAACGTAATCTAACAATTGACAGAGAGGCTACTTAAAGGGAGCTACGTAACTCGATCAGAACAAAGTTACTTTCACACGATTCAGAATGGAGGATAGTGAATGACTTCGTCGCGTTTCGACCAAACTAAGAGAATACGACATCCGACGTGCGGTCTGTAGACTAAGCTATTGATTTTCGGCGACAACTCAGAAATACTGTTAGGTGTATGGAAGTCGAGCTTGTCAAAGCAAATTATGGAAAAAAACGCAACTTCAGGACTACGACTTTACTGTGTACACCTATTTCCTCGATACTGATCCGCGCATGGTATGTGCTTCAGAAATACCGTTCGCACCTTGAAATATTTTTATATCCGTGGACAGACCGACCGTGCATAGATGACCAGTACGGTTATTACTTATCTTTCGTAGCGTATGCAAATAAATGCCGCCTTCTATGACACATGAGTGTAGTATTGCAGCTTCATAGGGAAGCACTTTTGATAGTTAAGCACTCTCAGTATTATATCAAATGTGAAGGATGCATCAGATCAATAGAGAACCGGGTGATCGCAAGAGAACCACACCTAAACCCAGCGTCACTTTCAAGGTCACCGCCACAAATTAGCCTATACGTAACCCCTAGTCTTTCTTCAGAAACCCATCTGTCGGTTAGGATCAAACATGATGAAAAAACCTACTGCTTCTCAAGTGCCTGTATTTGTGAGTATCAAAAGCGCGAAACAAAACCAACGACTTTGTAGAAACAGATCAGAGGCTCGTAAAACTTTGCATGCGACTCCAGTTATTAGCTCCTTCAAACAGAGGCTACCAGCTGGTAGGTGTTCTACGGCATATTCTCAAAGGGCCTAAAAGTGTCCGCTGAATAGTGTATGACGAGTGATTCTTCTTAAGTGACATCCTGAATCCTTCGCCACAAATGTTATCCTCAGAATCCACGGCATTCAGTCGCATCACTTTCACATTTCACAGTTTACGAATCGTATGAGCAACTTTTAAATCTCCAACCATGATTTTACGCCCACTTTTCCAGCTGTGCATCCAATTATTTGTGAGGTTTTTGTGAGATAGTGCTTAACTGTCATTCGTGTTCAAATCCGGTCGCCCTGATCTACCTTCCTGCATTCTGGGTGGTAGTTAGACTAGGTATGACCTGTTTCTATATCACCTCAAGCTTATGGCACAATTGACAACCGCTCCCGTGTGTGATATTTTCGTTTTAGAGGCCCTAATTCATTTATTTTTCATCTTTTGGTTCATGTTCAAAACGCTCTCTCACTAGGAACTTCTGTATAACCACTTCAATGAATGCGGATTCTGAAAATCTGGCTGTATAGCTTATTATATAAATATTATATGGAACTTGAACTTTTTTTAAATGTCGGATGTAAGCCAAAACCTCTCCGTAGTCGAGCTAATATCGTCACAAAAAATGTTCATGCCTGATAGCATGAGTCGAAATCTATCAGCCTGTCTTTTCAGTGAGATATCTACGTCAGATGAGTTTATTAGGGGAACTATGCAGCACCTATATCAACTCCGCAAACGACCTGCAATCGTTGGAGCTGTTATTCGCACCGCTTCCACTCCCGGCTGATAAAGCAACAGAACTTGTCACAAGTCAATTAAGCATATCAGTAGGACACAGTGCTTAGGCTAATGCGCTGTTTTCATAACTCATCACTGTTCTCAATGAGTTCATTCCTCATCCAACTACACTTCTATGCTGACCTCTTTTATTCTTGCATTTGCTTCGTATGAGCAAAAATTAAACGATGAGGCAACTGTGCGATGCTGAACTACTTAGCCAATATATGTCACCAAGCCAACCCTGATGCACTATTCAAGTCATATGGAGTGCCGAGTACTTCTTTCAGTTCTCACCGTGTTCAACGAAATTTTTCGTTTTGTTGTTTCAACTTTGTACCTTTGTATCCTCTCTTCTCGTTTCTGACTTGAATGCTGATCATTATTTGGTCTTCATCAGCCTTATAGTATCTCGTTTGTCCCAACATTGCCGGTCTAGTTCAGCACAGCTCTGTCGGCATCATCATCTTGTAACTTGTTTGTCTTGATTCGGTGTGAACTTTGGGTGGACGTATTATTCTTTACCTAATTCAGTCGCACAAGATCCCATTTAGAAGTCAGTAATCTTCAACCCTGTTTATAAAAGCCAGCATAACCCCGCAATTTTAAGTTTCTGTCACCTAATCATTTTATTACTGTGTTTATATGAGCCACATTTGTTCTTGTTCAGCTGTACGATACGACTTTTGAGGTTTTGGTGGGAAACTTGGCGTGACCCACCTGATCGCTGGACATAATCAATAGGGAGCTCCACAAACTGCGGATTCTCAGAGTGACTTGGTCGGTTACAGGCAGCTTGATCAATTCACCTGCCTGATGTCAGTTGCCTCTAACTCCACCAATACGGGTAAATTGACCATCAATCGATCAGTTTAGTGCAAACACCATAAACGAGCACACCACTAATTCACCGGTCGTTCTAACATTTTTAAAATTTCGTTCCTGCCTGTACCTGTTCTCGCAGTTTCCTTGGCGTACCTTATAAATATAAAATCCATGCAGAGTATCGAAATTTATTAGTTGCGTGTTCTGCATACAGGTAAGTAGTGAACAGGTACTAAACATAGGTGTCTTAGCCTCTTGGGACAATCGCACACTTCGTTTATCCGACAGCACAGGACTTCTTGCTTTTTCGCCAAGACCACCATAATTTCGAAAACCTTCTCCATTACCTATCAAATCTTCAAGTTCGAAGCACGTTTATTAATTATCTTGTATTTTTACAACACAGTAAACACTGATCCTCTTAAGAGGAACAGCTCCTTTAAAGACACCATATTAGCTTTCTCCCTCCGGTAACTTCAGTGTAAATTACCCCCGAAGTAAGGTCATTCTCAGGATAACCCGAAAGTCCTGTTCCTTATGGTATCCCTTCCTAAGTGGGCTGCTGCATTGAGGATAGTATCACTTTGGAAGCGCGATTCTCTGTAATCAGTTTGTTCCCCTGTCGGATTTGTCAATAATGGCACCAAGACATTCTTTCTTGTAGTAAAAGCGGTTTTTATACACAAATCTCTGTACGGCTTCCGAATAGACAAGGGGAATGCAATCAAATAGGCCCAGCTAGACGGATCAATAAAGTAAATCCAGTGATCGATGATGGATAGTTTGCTCCTTTATCCAGACTGGTGGGAGCCGCGGTCGTTAAACTTGTAGATACAATGTGTAGTTGGTGAACAACTCATTGAGTCCTATGGACGAGGTTGTCAGGTGTCAACCTTATCGCCGTAGAAATTCACGCATTTAATTCTTACTCATACGATCATTCCCGTACAATCTTTTATTATTCCCCTGTCCTCGCGTCAAATTTGGCTTGTTTTCCTACAAAAAAGCTAATCACGTATATACTTAATGAACTACTCATAAGGTTGCTAAAAATTCTTCGACAGCCCACGATCGGTTTCGCCCTTCTTGGGGTTCATCAGGTGGGCGCAATTCCAAGTTGCACAAAATTAGCGAACTACACTCATTTGCAAGCAAATTTGGTTTTGCGAGAGACTCACCTGGAAACATCACAAACGAGAGATTCAGCTGGGATCCAAATAAGTCCCTCGCAAAACCAAATTTGCTTGCAAATGATTGTATTTCGCTAAAGTCTTACCACGTCTATCAACGTCAGAGACACAACACCCACTCCGACTCCACACACCACACCTAAACTTGCCTTTGGAAGCCCAGACAGTCACGTAGTGTCGGGCCTCAACGTACGTGCCGCGCGGCGCCAGAGCCACGATTGCGACGCGTACTGCACGTTGCGCGACTGATGGAGTGCGGGTTCCAGGTGAGTCCCTCGTAAAAGCAAATTTGCTTGCAAATGATTGTATTTCGCTAAAGTCTTACCACGCCTATCAACGTCAGAGACACAACACCCACTCCGACTCCACACACCACACCTAAACTTGCCTTTGGAAGCCCAGACAGTCACGTAGTGTCGGGCCTCAACGTACGTGCCGCGCGGCGCCAGAGCCACGATTGCGACGCGTACTGCACGTTGCGCGACTGATGGAGTGCAGTGACGTTCCATCAATGGAAAAGCCGTGCATGCACATGTGTGCACGCACACCACACCGAACGTGAGTGCGCCTGTCACGTGCGACCATCGAATAACCAAAAGGCCGTTGACCAACTGGAACAGGCTAGTGATCTTCGTTACGCCAATAGCTCCGAAATTCACACAACCTGCTTGTCGCACTGCAGGCCGGACTAATCCAGTTGGCAATGCTCCTGCCACGACTCGTCAGGATTTTGCAGCTGCATCGGACTGGTTTATCCGGATTATGTAGACTTATTCGAACCGCTACTAGTCCGACGCTTGAGACCACAAAGGTCCACCCAGAATCACCTATTGGCAACTTTCAAAGCCGTCATATTGGACCTTCAGACCAGGATGCGGCAGACATGCTTAAATTTTGCGGATATCGAGTAAGTTAGGATTGACAGAAATTATTTATGGTTGTCTGGTCATTGTACAAAATGCTATTAAGCGACTATATCCTGAGTCGGGATGAGGCGATCTCGGAAATGTCGGGAACAACAGCTGCTCTAAAACTGCGAACGTCTGCAAAATGGCAACCTGGTTGGTCGTCGGTTTGCTCACTGAGCTGACGACCTAGTGCTGGTCCAGCAATGGCATGGGCCGCCCGGATACGAAGCTGTCCCATACCGTCTTCGACCGTAGCGAGCCATGTCTTCCATCCATGTTTCCATCCGAGGCGACAACGTCTCCCTAGACATGATATATGGGACAAGATTTGTTTTGCAATTTCGAGATTCTTTGTGACTAACAGGTGGAGGACATGAGATAGGCGTAACAGAGTCGAGAAAACGCTTGCGGATCTGGTCATTCAGCACTCGTACTTTTTCTATACGTCAAAGGCATCAATAGTAAGAAAACCCATAGCTTCCAGCCACGTTTCGGTGTTGCACCACTGTGTTGAAGACCTGAAGGTTTTGAGCAATCTCTCACTTTCTTTTCACAATGCGTGAGAAGCATACCCGCCTCTGCTGGCCCGACGTTGAATTTCTTTCGTTGTCTGTTGGGTAAGGTGGTTGATCCAAGGCATTTAAGTATAGTAACTTGTTCATTGTCTTCACCGGCTATGTTGAGCAGTCGCGCGTACACGCTAATACGTGTGGAGAAAAACTAGGGTTTCGTAGTACTGTCCCACAAACGTAGCGTATAAACCTAGACTGAAGTTCTTTCAAGTTGTTGCCCAGTAGGATGGTGCCACCAGTATGTTCCAAGTCTGATATCCAGGTTTTTGGGTTGAATTGAACAACAAAATGCCGCCCCAATACCTGTTTGGGTAACCAATCGATTGCGAAATGAAAGACCGCCAATGACAGTGGCAGACTCGCCGGACACAGCATCAAGCTCAGAGATTTCCACGCTAGATAGCCAGATGAAGGTTTTCACTGATGGGTAGCAAGTCCCAAATGACTACATGCGTGCACCTTTGTCTGGATGCATTGTCCACTGTAGTTCACCATTTAAAAGTTTCAAAGCACGGTGAAAGCATGTGATGTCAGATTGTTGAAATTTATACTGGTGTTCGAGCGTCGGGCGTAAGACGAATTGTTGGACAGAAGCTGCCGTGATTTGAACGTGTCCATTGCTTAGGAAAAGTGTTTTGCAGTAGAAAAGACAATTATTTTGGAACCGTACTTCTATATCGATCTCATTAGAACTGACAGAAGCCATAGACTGGTCGTAATTCCTACCAGACTTATCCCACGACAGTTCCGTCTTCTTCGGTTGTTTGGTTAGACTGGCGGTCCCTAGTTCCCTTGGATGCTAATAGTTGCCGCCATAAGGTGTTAAGTTTGAGTTTGTTTGGAGTTGGTGGTTGAGCGGTTACTGGAACTATTCTGCCGATAGCCGAGGTCACGTAGCAAACGCTGACGGGGCTGGAATTCCTCCCCACAATAGTCCATCTAGACGAAAATGTTAGCTGAAACCTTCGACGTTGGATGCTGATTTGATATATTGGACGCCATGTGCGACCAGTATGAGTTGCGATCCATTTGGTGGTGTGCGAAAGTCACCTTCTTGGATGAGGTGTGTTGCTTTCGATTTCTGTAGATAAGAAAACGGTGTTCACAGCATTTTGTCCTTTTCGGTGTCGTCACACATGTACTTGCTGATCTACAGTGACCTGCTTTACTGAGGTTTCGAAGGCTGTCCACCGATCTTTCACCCTGACCAACAGATTTTCAAACCGATAGGAACTTCTAACAGTTAACCTCCTGGTCATAGCTTCTCGGATACGTTCTTTCTGTCTCAGCGCCTGTGTAGTGCAACGTCTGAGCGCTTGAGAGGGGAATTGCTTTGCGGAGTTTGAGCTTGACGAGAACGGACGTCTCCAGTCTTCAGTCTTCCCTATAAAACCTGCTACCGTTATTTATTGAGGATCGCTGTGTATACACCAAAATACAATCTAGCTGTATGGGCATGTGACCGCCATTCGAGTGCCGCGCCAGTAAGTGTTCCCTCCGGTGCTGAGAATATGTATGAACGCCATGTTGAACCGGATAATCAACGCAAAAACTGGAGGCCGGAGCTGTCGATCGGCCCACTGTGGTACAGTCAGTAAGGAGGTCTCTGTTTCAGACACATGAGTATAATAACAGGGTTCAGTAGGTATGTTTTGTCTGACCGCACACATTCTCTGACTAATGGGGTTAAGAATCCAGCTTGCTTTTAGGTCTATACAGCTGCTTAGCCGATACGGGTTCGCTTTCCGTGGGCGTCCTAGTGTGAACTGATTTTCTAGAAACAGGCATAGGCGCTGAAGTTTTGGGGCGACTTGTTGAGGGCTGTGTCCCCAATGTTGTCCAGCTTTTGCATGCCCATCCGCAAGATATCAAGAACGGACAGAAAACAGAAGGTGGACAGAGCCACTTTCGTGGCAGTTGGATTCCAGAGGCAATGTCATTCACTGGGTTCGCCGGAACTGATTTTTGTCCTCTCATCCGTTAGTTTGGAATTAGGATTTATCCAACCCTCTTATGAGGACATCCGTTTGAACTTCAGCCAGGGCAATGCCCCCACGCTTCCAGCTTAATACTAACGTATCAGCTGTCAGAAAACACTAAATAGGACGCCCCTAGAAGAGACCGCATAATAGCAAGTCCCTCAGTGGAATTTCGTGGAGTGCAAAGGACAAGTTCACGCGCTCCAGTAAAGTACCCACTCCCGGCTATACTGAGGCGTCTAGGTGCCGCAGTGTATTGTTGTGATAGTGTCACTCAGTGTGACATTACGGTTCCATTTTGGCACGTCTGGATTTCCAGAAGCCCTTTTTTATTGTTTCGCGCTCGTGCCGATACGGATTCGCTTACGTCTACCTTGGAAAGAAAAAGGCCTTCGCTGCGGAGTTGTTTATCAGAGAAGCACCAAGTTAACAGTTACAGACTATTGGACAGGGGAGCAAAACTCTCATATGCATCTCGTTTACAAAACTGAATATCCATCTTCTCTTTGAACGCGTCTTCCTGAAATTTCCTGGATATTCATTAACTGTGACTCAAATGCAAGCAAATGATACAAAGCGACTCCACAAATTCCGTAAGAGGTCTCACTTTTCAAGAGACGCGAAGCGGATTTACGAGAAGACATACTACTCGCATGCCTCATCAGTAGTAACCACGGTTACACCTTTAGTCAACTACGCTGTACTCTATCCTTCATATTGATCACATGACTGGTTGCACTTTGTTGCGACGGTATCCGCTTATTAGGAACAAGGAGTTCGCTAATATACAGGATCTGTCATTTCACCTGCAACAGTCATATTAGCTATATTTTGATTTTGGTCACTGGCCAGCGTGGTCAAGCGTGGCCAGTGTCAGCACCTCACTGGGCTAAGGAAATTGATAATCGATGGGGGAAAGAGAGGAAGGTGACTCTCATCTATGAAACTATAGCTAAAAGTGCTTAGCAGCTTGGTGATAACTGTAGTACAGCCAACACGTAAACCATTCGCCACACCGCTAAACAGGTGATACGTACGTGTAGTTCGGTTGGAATTTCGTGCATGAATTTGGTTCAGAATTTTCAATGAGGTTTACATTATCTGGTCACGCCAGATAACATACACTTGTGTACCCTGGTGCATACAAAGACTGTTTCAGTATGTACCACAGTCGTTTGTTCCAAGTCTCATCATTGTGTGTCTCACCAACGCCGCACCTAAGATCGCACAATTCGCCGGAGGTTAAGCATGGATGCTCAGTCTCTATGCTTTTCCGGCACGGGTACAGGCTTTCCACCAAAGTGAAAATGCATGCATTGTTTCTCTGAGTACAGGTTTCCAAGATATCAGTCCACTATTTCCATAATCTGTTTTTGATTTTGCAGTGTATGCTTGATCACTTGGCCCAGTGAGCATGTGCTTTCTCGTTTTGTTCTGCTTAGAATAGCCGTCAGTAAGTCCCCCTAATTCACGACAATCATCAGTAGTAAATGTAGATTGACCACTGTGACTGTATAACCATGACTTGGTTTTCCGTCGTACCTGCTTCTCACTCTCATGCGAGTATCCTCTGTGTGTTAATTTCGGAAAGAAAACGTTTGAACCTCATCCCAATGGTTTGTTTCTCATGATGAACACCATTCAGCGGCGATGCGTAACAGCAGCGCGATCAACTTCCTCGCTCTTGAAGTTATTAGTTCTGCAGTTGAAGTTGGGCTAGTAGAGAATGTCTAATGAACAACTGGCTTTTTGGCAGACTGTACACCTGATGCGCAACGAATTCGACATTGAGTGCTTTGCTAACCGTAGATGGCAAACTGTTGGGGACCGAAGAGTGTCGCTCATTTGTTCTCGCATAGACTATCTGTATCATGCCAAACAAAAGTGACTTAATTTATGGAAATGAGACGCACACAAACAAGATAAACGAGCACAAGAAAATTACGTGGTCTTATGGAAGTAGCAATGCGCGTATTCCTATGATGCTTGACCTTGGAATCTATCAGTCCTATTCTGAACGGGTGGCTAGACTATTAAGGGGAACTTTGGCGAACCTTGTCTGTTTGCGTGGGATGTGTCCACATTCTAATCCACATTGACCCAGCTGTTTCCAGGACTTCAGACGGGTGGTAAGGTCCTCCATACACAACTTTAAAAGTTGTCTTTCTCTGTACTCTACAGCCTGTGTCGATCAGGTGCTCAACAGTACTGCTCTCCTATTCTTTTATCAGGAAGGCTTGTTGGCCATTGCTTGATAACCGCGGTGGCCATCTGACTGGTCACACCACTGACGCAGAAAGCGTCGCAACTACAACTGAAGGAATGAACACCCATGGATGAGGTCAGCATCATTAGCTTGTTAGTCCTATTCAGTAGAGTTACTGAGTGAATTTGGCTAACACATCTTACTAGCTGGTGAATAGGCCAGACTTGTTAGACCTTGCACTTTCTTCGTTCGTTCTTTTTCAGAGCATTGACGAACTTATCTCCAGAGCGATTCCCGATACCGTTCGTCTGAAAAGAGACTTGTGCCTGGAAGAGCCAATGAGTGAGTGATCGTTTTTTTTAGAAATGCACTTTTACTGACCTGTCAACCGGGAGTTTTTTAACACTTGACGTTTCATTTTCGGTGGCCCTAGGTAGCATCTCTGAGTTGGTCAGTAGTCTCGGTAAACCATCTTTCGTTCATGGTCAAGTCAGTGAAACCCGTTGTTACTCAGAATAATAAAGCTTTGAGTATAGATAGCTGTGTTCTGGAGTAAACGCATTCTCCAAGGGATGGATGAAGTCGGTTTCGTGATTTTTTCACCAACCCGAGTATAGATAGCTGTGTTCTGGAGTAAACACATTCTCCAAGGGATGGATGAAGTCGCTTTCGTGATTTTTTCACCGGCCGCTCTTCGTGGAGGGCCTGAGAACGCAGATTCGTTCGTTTTCTACGGCTCTATGGTGTCTGGTGGTAGTAGACTTGCATCGATTAGGCGGAGTGTGCGCTTGCCAGATTGGGATGTCAGCTAAATCCTTGAGTGCGGTATTGGCTCCACTTGACGCCACTATATGCAACGACTCCACTTCTATAGTCCACCTCCTGTACCGGTGAGGAGGCTTGGCAGTATCCCAGCACGCTTACAACCATGAAAGTCACAACTAAAAGCGCCATCATGCCCATTAGCCGTCATATGTTGTTATCAGCTGTATTGCCTTACTTGCTGCATGTAACAGGGCGGGTAAGCGAACACATGCTAACGCTATCTCTCGTATACTCTCAGGTAATCCTTCTTTCCTATCGACCCTCAATGCGAATACTGTTTCTGCAGGTTCCAGCGCTAGAACTGTTTGCTTTGTATCACGTTTAGCTGCATCTTCTGTGCGTCCGCCCTTAGAAACGCCAACACTTTGAACTCAGCCTTTAAACCCCGGAATTTAGTCTACTTAGCTGCCTTTAATCTTCGCACATTGAAGCAAGCAGGAACACAAGCGGCTTTTGCTCGCAGGCTGGATTCGTTCTGGATTGACCTATTCCGCTTTTCAGAAACAAGAATTCCGGACTCAAGTATTGCAAATGAACTGACTGCCCCTCACTCTCCCCGAGGTTCCGGCTGCGCATCTTCAGTGATGCGGAGGCTGCTGTAGCTGGATATACCGAGATGGGTACTATGTTGGACGATTGAGCGAAACTGTGTCCATTTGGTTGGATACCCGTTCATAGTCACCTCTGAGCAGTTCGTTTGGTAACATCTGTGAAAAAATCTCGGGAAAATGAGGTCAATCGCACAATCAACACTCCCGATTGAAGTCCACAACCAGGGTCAGCTATGCGGTGGCCCCTAGCATAATCAAGTGTCGGAAGTGATCTTTGTTCTTCAGTTACTGATATTACCTGCCTGTTCCAAGTCCTCTTTTTAAACTGTTTTAAAATAGTCCATCAGTAACCTCGACAACTGTTATCCAGTTGCTGTTATCCTGTTGCTTCAAACAACAGGACGTTCCTCAAATGCTGCACTCTGCCGAGGTTTGCAATTCAAATCTTAACAGTTTTCGGACACAGTTGTGTTTTTTTCGTGCGTCCGCACACCCAGTGGCTTCTCTTATCTCCTCGACCGATGTCGGTGGGAAAGTATAAGAAGACCTAAGGTTGACACCACAAACTGCTTGATAGTGACGTTCAACGTCGACTTCATAACTTTTTTCAAAAGGGGAGTGCACCATCTGGAAATACCAACAGTTGAGCTAGAGATGCGTCGGTATTACACCCCACCAACATTCTTATGCGTTTTCACACAGTTCCCCCTGTAATTCTACCAGAATTTTCCCACGTTCTGCTCGCTGCTTGTGGTCCACAGTTCACTTTTATACCTAAACAGTGAGTGTGGATTGACAATAGAGATGGATGCGGCAAAATCACTCCCTGAAATAAAACCTTACAAAAACGGTTTTAAGACGGAGTTTGATTGGTACATTTCCATAGCATTATTAGAGAGTATCCCAGGGAAATTTCGCCGAAGATGATTTCAATTTAAGTTCCTTCAGTTTGCTTAAAAAGCATTTTTTGTGACCACTTGCAATTGCTTTATTATTCGGGTTGCTCTTTCAATAGCTGGTTTGCGCGGCTAACAGTCGAATGTTTCCACCTGCCTCTAATTTGCAGTATGACAAAGGTTTACATATTGTATAGTCAGCCCTCACTTGGGTCCCCCTTGTGAAAACTATCCATCATAAGGTTCGTTTTTCAATTCGCTGACTTTTGTGAAATATACAAAGGACTTTGAGGCAAACTGCTCATAAGGATGCAGATAACTCTTCGACAACTCACTGATGAAAACTCACCAACAGTAACCTTACCCTTGTTAGGTGGTTGGTCAGTGTGTCTCTCGATCTCAATTTGGAACCTATAAGCCATCTACCTCCAGTCAGTTGCCAATAATCTAACAAACTTGTGCAAAGGGCTTCAAGTTAGAGGCCATCATGCTTACCCAACAGCCCTTCCATACTGTGCCTCCTTGGTTAGAACTTGATCGCATATGCTGTTGTTAAGGACAAAACAACCGTATTCTGTTTTTCTTATTATGGTAAAGCGTAGTGAGTAAAGTAGGACGTTGGTTCAACCTGAGTGGCATCTCTTTCGCCTTCTATTTTGCACCAGATGAATTCGATATCCTTAAACGATTGCAGAAAATGATGGACAAAAATCAAGTGTGGCGCTCCTACATTGGACAAGGCTACTATGGAACCATCACACCCACACCCATAATACGCAACATTTTTGAAAATCCAGGCTGGTAAGTGTAAATTTGAGGGAAAATCCTACATAGTTGAGTAGATTGGACATGTACTTTTACAGATGGTGATCGTTTTGACGTCCTAGTTTAAGACTACTAACATGATCTAAGGCTATTCGTTCAACTGGTGTGTGACCATTTGGTCCAGCATTTCATCGCGTGTGTCACACGTTCTTGAGTTCTCTTGTATTATCCTTTGAGCCTGGAAGTGTCGCTGTTTAAAAAGCTAAACATATCGATCAGCCCAAGCTATACGATTAACTAAGTTGTGTTCTAATTGGACCTCAGGGTAGTGCAGATCATCTGTTCTACTGAGCCTTGATGTCTGGACCGCCATGTTGCATGATCTGATCTTAACCCATTACTAAAATTTTATACACTATAGTTTATTGCCGAAAACTGTTCAGTTGCCCAGTACATGTCCGATGCATCCTCATGACTTAGGAGGAGTGCCGAGGACATATTTCTTGTGACATGTTCCAAATTACGGAAGAAAAACTCAAATCTTCGCAGACACACAGCTCAGGACCAAAAACTGCGGCTACACTTGACCTCCTGAACTGGAATTAACTTCCATGAAATGACCGAACGATCTATTTAGCAATAATTCGACAAGGTATAGACCCTAAAACGCCTTAGTAGTTCTGATCTCTCACAGGGCAGATGGAAGACTTCCGAAGTGTTTAAGTGTCCATAAATTCTGTTGTCCGCAGATATACAACATTACATAACGGCTTCATTTTGTGCCAAATTCCAAAAGACAATTTGTTCTCTCTCCTATTCAAACTTAAGTACGGCTAACTCAGCTGTATTATCATTCTTGAAACTAGTCGGTGCGAGGAATTAATTTTTGTCTTCGACCGCAAACATGACAACGCATGTCCTGAAATTTACCATTATCTCACCCCGGGGTTGAACAACCTTAAAAGGTGAGCAATACTGATTGGTTTCCTAAAGTTTCTGCTGAAATCTCCAAGCCTGGAGGGACCACTTCTCAATTCTAACCATCCCGCCTGTATATGTTCCATGAATAATCGAATGCTTTCCAGTGGAATTACTTTTACCGGTATGCTACATTAACTACGGGTTTAATAATCTGTACCAGGTACACCTCGTACACACCATACCAACCGGAAATATCGCAGGGACGTCTAGAAGCTCTTCTAAACTTCCAAACGGTCGTTTCCGAGCTAACTGGATTGCCTGTTGCTAACGCTTCGCTTCTTGACGAAGGTACTGCAGCCGCTGAAGCTATGTCCATGGCATACCGGTGAGTGTCCAGACTGGCACCTCATTCTTCATGGATTATATGACCCGTTTACACACACTTTGCAGCCATATCTAAAATGCTCGCGTCTACGTGTGACCTACTTGTCAGCATTCAAGAGTCCGTAACACCACGCTACATATTCTCTAATGTATGTGAGTTAGTCAGCCACACAAGATCCCGAGCTAACAAGAGCTGCTAGCTGTTAGAATTCATCTGCTGATTCGTCGACTTCTCCTATTCAGGCAATGTGGTAATATGTTTTCCAGCGTGCTACTCATCAGACTGAGACTATGATTTATTGATTGGTGAGAAAGCCATTATCGTAGACTCAGTTACTAAACACTCGCACTTATGGGAGAATCATTTTGATCCAGGAGCTATTCCTCTAAGGAAAACGAGGATAACAGAATTATTGTATTTGATCCAGTAATCAAGCCATCAATCAGAGACAGATTATCATACGGGCCTGGGGCGAACGGAAGCCGCAGTCGCTTCTGTCATCACGACGGCAGCTGTAGCCGCAACCACTTCTGGCGAAGCAGTAGAAACACTAGACTGACTGGTAGTCATCTGGCGTGATTTTACTTTAGCCAATTCACGTAACTGTTCTGTTGTGTAACTCGTACAACTCGCTCAGCAACTTAGTTGGAGTTGTGCGCAAAGTAACGAGTGAAATTCGAGTGGCCGTTGGAATTTTGTGGGCATGAGCTAACGCCCTAGAAGCCTTTTGTACTGGTTGTTGTTGTAGCTCATCACACGCGTCTTACTCAATGGGACAAGAATCCGGGAAATGAGTTATCAGGGGATGTGTGGAAGGGGAGGACGTAAATGACCATGAAGCAGATAAAGAAGTCTTCTTCGGTGAGCTTTCGCCATCATCATCGAGGGGAGGACCAACAGAGTGGGACTTGTTTTGGAACCGGCGGATTTCCAAAACAGAAGTCGTCTTTTGGCTGGCTGAATGTTGTATAATACCCACCGGCTTCAAAACAAGCTTAATATTTTCCCCTCGACCACAAGGGCAAAACAAAAAAGGATAAGCTTTCAAGAATCTAGCATGTTTACTAGATTCCAGGATTAGTTTTATTCCATTAGAGACGTTTCTTCCCAACAGAGGGCTTTCTAATGTAAAATGACTGGAAAAACACTTTCCGTCCACATACCAACCCTTTGGAAACTACTACATTTTTATGGCAAAGGTTGTTCCCGGCTTGCATGCGGAAGAAGATGGAATTAGAGCTACTTCACATCTTGAGTATCTGTTCTATTGCCTTGGGTGCATTTCTTTTTTTCACCATTGGATCTCAAACGGAAAGTGCCAGCAGGGCATGAGTACATGAAGGTGATCAATTGCCTGAATTGAAAGGACCAGTTGTACTATTTACTGGAAAAGCTTTGGTATGCCTAGTAGCGTATTCTGTGACAATTCCTTATCTGGCGTGACATGGCCACAGTAAATGTCCACTGAGGAAGCTAAACAGAGTAGAAAGACTAGCTCCCCTTCTACATGCATCCCATTCGCATCTGCATCCCAGCAGTTGATGGCCACTTTACTCATAGCGTACAAGGTCTTATTACATATGAAGCTCACGAATGCGTTTAATCGTGTTGAAATACACTGACCTGATGTTGAGTGACAAAAGTAGGTCTTTTGACATTTTTCAAATAAAACGCATATCACACAAAAACCCACAAGTACACTTGAACTTCGGTGCAGGATACCTTATACATCCTTTCAGAAAAAGTTTACGACCCATGTGTGTTACTTGCATACAATTTAGATGTCAAACGGACGTTATTTTCCCGGTGTGGATGTACTCATGGCATTCCTGTTTCCTAACCACTGAGGATGTTCGTTTTGTTCATCGTGTGGAAATTTAACTGGTGCCACACGAATGTACACAAGTGATTTCGCTCTTTGTCTTACAGAGTGACAGCACGAAGCAAGGTTCTGGTTGATTCCGCATGCCACCCACAAACGATTGACGTTGTGCGTTCCAGAGCTAAGTAAGTTTTTTTTGTATGGCCGGTTCGCCGATTTTATTTCACAAATGAAGAAATGGTTGTTTCGTATTTCTACACCTGCGAAAGTTCCAACGAGTTTTTAACAGACAAGATTTTAATTAGGAAACCATATACTTAAAATCCAGACGAAAAGACAGGTGCCCGGGGACAGAGACCACTCCTCTGCCTCCACATTATCGAACCGCTCTAGATCAGTCGCTAGAGCACTCAGTTGCTAGGCGAGAGGTCACGATTTGAGCCCCACTGAATTAGCTGCGCAGCAATCCTGTCTCCAAGGCAGACGAACGCGAGGAGTAGGTTATCCAGTCTCTTCTGGGAAGTGAGATTTCTCCCGGAGAACTCACAGGTGGTCGCATCTGATGTTCCTCTCCGGGATTGCTCCGTTTAGATTTTAATTCATTGCTATTTCCTGTCCACACATGCAATACACATTTTGTTTCAGCGGCCTTGATTTCGAAACTCAAGTGCTGGACTTCAAGGATACGGTGGAAGTCGAAAAGATGCTGGCTACTGGCACATTTGCTGGATGTCTGATGCAATATCCGGACACTGAAGGAAACTTGCATGCTGAAATGGTGTCCAAAATTTCAGAGATGGCGCGCAAATATCAAGTGAGTGTGTGCATTTCGATTCCTCCTAGGGCATGTCACCTAACACCTCTAACTTTGTGAACTTTTTAACTGAACAACAGGGAACTTTTCCTGTTACATTCCCTTCCTCTAAAGAAGCAGCCTCTTCTTAAACGAGGAGAAGGTTATATACCTTCCGAAATGGCTTTTATATATATATATATATATATGACAGTAACATTGGAGTCGCCACTGGCTGACTGCTGACACCACCGTTGGACTATGGCAGAGGTTGAACATTGATCCCCATCTAATTTAAGGTACACCATGCTGGTCTAGATGAGAGTGAGTCCCTGTGTACTACGTATGCGTCCGTTCCCCTCATTCACTGAGCGATTTCATCATTGGGTTTACCTACTACCATACTTGTATCAAGATGAATCTTGACCCTAGACACTCACGCCTGCTAGTGACAGACAAGATGGCTGATATTGTCAACATGGCCACTTGATGTTGGCGGGGCAAAGTACACAAGCTGTTACACTGCTGCTATGGCAACAATTTCGGCGTTCCGTGCCATTATCCAAACTGACCGAATCATGGAAAAAATGTTTACACTTCTGGTTGCAATCGCTGCAGCCTTGACAGTGCAAATTCAGTGGTTCGGCATGACAGCATTACAGCATTAGTTAGCCGGTATGTCAGACTTTCCGATCTCCCCGTACCATACATAGGACAATGCAGTGTGGTCGAAGTCTATACCCCAATGCATGGAGTCTACTTGAAGAATCTTTCCGTACTGTCCAGTTATAAATCGTTTTTATTCGAGTAACGGCCTCTAATGAATAACTTGAGTGCGCCTCTACCATCTGTTTCTCATCAGACACTTTCCGTCGTTGCAACTGATCTTTTGGCGCTGACTCTAGTTCGGTCACCGGGTGAGCTTGGCGCTGATGTGGCCATCGGTTCGGCGCAACGTTTTGGTGTGCCAATGGGGTTTGGAGGTCCACACGCTGCGTTTTTCGCAACACGCGAAGAATTCGTCCGATCAGTACCTGGTCGTGTGGTTGGTATTTCCAAGTAAGTATTAAACCGTTCCTAGCATTCATTTCTACCTACACTTATCTCGTATAACATCAAAAAAATACAGCAGCTAAACGCAACTGACCGTACTTGTGTCATAATACTCACTACGTCAGTTGAGTGAAATTTCGGTACCCAATTGATCGACATCTATGCTGAAAGGCCGAAAAGCAGAGCGCACTTCATGATTCCATAGAGGGATTCACACTCCGACTTATTGGTTGATCGCTATTCTACTGGCCGGACAGCAGCGTGATTAACCTAGACAGAACATCGCGCCAGCTTCACACTACTTACATCACGTGATTTGGCATTGATTTGCTTCCTGAGTGACGATTTTCTGAGAAAATTACTTAGAGATTGGAGATAAACGGAACCTTTTGAATTCTCACTTGACATTTAATTCTTCAATGGTTGAATTTGCAGCAGTATACAGCTGTAAGTTTTGGGGATTATCATCATCCGGAGAGGATAAGTGTAGGCAAATATCTTGGGACCGGTAAATACAAGCCACCCGAACTCCTGAGAAGGTATCAGACAGTGTGAAAAGTTTACCCTTTTTCAAATCCTACAGAGTACCCACATTTTGGGACAATATCAAATAAAAACGACATTAAATTTCTGCAGGTCCGTTCAAATACTGTCATCTCCAAGACTGTGCGATTCAGAAGTAGGCCGACCATTTATAACTCTGTTCAAATAGAACAACTGCTTGTTGGTAGAATATCTGTTCGAAAAAAATCTACCACTTCCGGAGCACAGTTCAAACTATCTCGTGCATGCTGAGTGAGTATGCGTTTCAATGCGTGTTTCAATGAGACCAATCAGCGTAGAGCATTGCGCAGTTCTTTGGCACTGCAGGACAAGCTGGCTTTTCTGACAAGTTCAAATGCAGCGATTTCAGCATTACAGTGAACGATGACAAAAGTTTCTTTTATTGTCAAACGCTGAGGAGGAATGACTAGTTTGAACTAGTCCTTGACGAATTACAATCATCTGTTCTACTAACTTATCGTCTGCTGTTATTTCAGATGGTATGTTATATATATATATATATATATATATATATATATATATATTCCATGGCTGACGACCAGATAAGTTGTTGACCTTCATAGGACCACACCACAAAAATAGGTGCGTATTTTGCTGACTGGGACTGACTATGTTTCAAACTCAGAGGCACAAAAGAGAGCAGAACCCCACAAGAGCGAAAACGCAGAAGCTTCTTCGGGTAGTTGACTTATTTTCCGTCTCATAAGCGGGCATACTAGTCATGTGCCTGGTCATATACTGGTCATGTATCCTAAAGCGCCCAGAACGAACTCAGCGGTTTCACAGTTTAGTGTCCAGAGATCAGGTGATGCCGTTGCCGATCAACACGAATTTTCATCGCAAAAGCTCGCGCTGTGTAACCTGGCGGTCACCGGTTGAAAATCGACCCTGGTCCAGTTGGTTCATACGGCTGTCAGCTACTTGAGAATGGCTATGATTCAGTGCTACCCTTCTGTTGGCCTCAAGTTGATCCCAACCACGCTACTGTGTAAACACACTTGGTTATTCATTTTCCCTCAGGGTCTTGCAGGTTGACAGAATGTACACCAATCCGTTCTTTCGGAACTATCAAGGCCGAATATTAGCTGAGATATTCTGTAGTGACACAATACAAAACCGGCAATAAGCATTTAGAAGAGGTAATGCAAAATGTGAAATAATTTATGAGATGTTTGTCTGACTTCCCGGTACGATCAAATGCTCACTGAGTGACGTCAAGATTGCGTGAACTGACAGATGCCAGAAACTTCCGGCCAGAATGCACGGAGTAGGAAGAAGAACGCAGGGCCTGCGAAATCAGTGGAGAGACGAAAAAATACCGAGAGCTTTGGTAGACAGTGAGGGCTTGAAAGCTGAAGAAGTCTTTTACTACCAGCAGAAGCCATTCTCTATAATCCCTAGTCCGATGGACCAGCCACTGTCAGTGAAATGATACTCGAAATTACGGTTCAGTGATTCACGAACAAAGACTCTAATTGAAAGAATGAGTCGATTACTATGAGGAACATTTTAGCTGGTCTCCTGCAACACAAGTTCTGGAAACAGTGGATTCAGCTGAATTGAAAGTGAACCTCGATTGTCCGTCGCAAGAAGAAATGAAGTGTGAAATATTCCTTTTAAAATGCTAAAGGACACTAAGCCCACACTTCTTAAAAAAACCGAATTGAGCTCCGGTAACCTGCTTGGAGAGAAGAAGAATCATCTGAAGGATGGGACACCTCAACAACTGTATTCGAAGAATGTATGCGGTCATTGTGTGGGGACCATCGTAGCATTGGTCTGGTAGCTGTCACTATCATCATCGACACCATCACATCAGTGTTCAACATCGATGCTTCGCTGCCGTAAGGCATGAGTTTATTTGTATATGTGCAGTTTGTGGTTATACGTGGGTTGGGATACTGTCAGGGCGCCCACACCTAGACAGGAGGACGATTAGGGTCCTCAACCAAAGCCTTTGACTCAAAAGCCTAACCGCAAGGCAGCGGTGTTTGGTGGGAAATGCAATGCATTACCATTTCTATGGAACCAGTCGCCACATGTTTCAACCCCCAACCTGGAGGACCAGGAGACTGTGTTCGTCAGACCTCTAGCCATTGAACAACCTGCTATGAGAGACTCTGTGAGTGTCGCGGGGACACCCACCTGTATAGCTCAATGGGTCGCTGAGGTGAGCAAACCGTCACACCACGGTAAAGTCCAGTCTCTTTGTGATGGTTAGTAGCTGTGTTATTCAAGTTTTCAATCTTATATTTCGCAGGTTGGCCAAACAGAAAGAGAGATTCGTCCTGTAAGAGTATGCATAAATCAAATGCTTAGGCTCCGACAAATTATGGAATGATGACATTGTTTTAAAACCCGACAGTGGTCATCTTCCTTGAATTGCAAGCTGCCTCCGATCGTTACTCGTCGGACACCATGAGGTGTCTTTTATGAATTCTTGACCTTCCGTAGAGCGCTGTACGTCAGCTCCGTCGTGGACATTTATGCTAAGCTCTTGTCTGAGTTCAGCCCATTAATTCATGTCAAATAAGGCTGTTTTCCCTATTTTTCTTTTCATGTTTGTCACTGATACGGTCGTGTAAGACTCCCCGCTCGTGGGGTAGAAATGCACCCAGATCGACCGCTCACGGATATCGGGCACACACACGCACACTACAGCTCTGGCCCCATAGAAATGCAAACAATCTTGGATAACCTAGTTAATCATGCCTTGTGGTTTGATATGTACTACACGTCCGCGAAGTGTAAAATGCTACCGCACGACTGAATTTCATGTTTATAGGTGAGCTGAGTCTGAGTTTGGTTGGGTTGGATTACCTGATGGTTACCTGTGGTGTGGCTAATTACGCTATTGTCCGGCAGGTAGGGAGCATCAGATCGGCTTCTACCGACCTGCAACATCTGTGTGTAGTAGATTATCAAGTCTCTCAAAAGCTGAGTGTACAGTTCTGCAGTGCGATGGGCATTACTATATGGTTTAGAAACCCCTGACTTCAGGAAGCTGAAGACGTTACAACACTTCCAGTGTTTTTCCACTGGTGTTTTCGGAGCATCACATGAGTCTGATGGTAACGTATGGCTTTCAATGGAAATAACGCACATGCAGGAGATGAGATGGCACTTTTTGTGTTGCGGTAGCTTGATCATTTACTCCGTATGTCAGTCGATCGTTTTTCCCGAGCATCTCGCTTCGCACCACAATGCATACGGTTCAAGTAAGTCGGAAGAGTGATCCACCAAAGACTGGAAACAAATTTTGAAGGCCATTGTTAACAAACTCAGCTGAGTTGGTCATTGCCATACCCCCGGAGAAGTACCGCTGTACATCGCTGTTTAGCAGCACTGGTGAACAGTCCCCAGTCACGCGCTCAGTGGAATGCTTGTGTTCACTCTACTGCTCTCAATTCACAGCATCCCCTGCAGATCTCTCTACCATTGGAAAGCTCAAAGTCGGCCCTGTATTCATCCTCCAGAGATATCAGACACTGCCTTCACTGCATAGATGCCCATCACTGGCGAGCTAAAATACGACAGCTAGATTCACTGCACAACATGCAAATGATGATGACTTTGACGATGGAAAGAGACCACAAGAGTGCCCGCCCCCCCCCAGCTGCGATTTAGCATATGATCCGCCTCGATAAAGAGGCTGACTCCAAGAAAGGTCAAAGTGTATTCGAGCATCAAGGTAAATAACTGTGAACTGTGAACTGTAAGTAACTGTACTGTGGCACGATAATAACTATACGAAACTACGTGAGGAACGTAAGGAACCAAAATACCTAATCTCCATAGTAATTCTGTGCCGAAGACGGAATTAGGGCAAAATTTAGATATTGACATCTACTTTTTTCCCTCCGATCTACATTCCTGTTCGTCGCAACAGAGCTCTGCTTACAGGTTCAAAATGAGGAAATTTTCCGATTGCTTCGTGTGATGCGGGAAATCTTTGTCTAACCCAGACGGGAAGTCGCTTAGTGTCCCATTCTGCATCGCCCGTTTTCATTGGCGACAAATTTAGGCTGTTTCACCTTTATTGCACCAGCCAGAACTGAGTACAAACGTTGATGCTGAAACGTGCTGGCTTACCTGAGTTCGCGTGTAACCTGCAGCCAGTTTCAGGAACCACATCATCGTGTGACTACTCCTCAGTAAGTGATTTTCGAACCAATGGCTAGATGATTATCCGTCTCGTTTCGTCTGACTAGGCAGACGCCTAAGAGAATGTTCTCATTTATCATAACTGTTTGACGGATTACGATGAAATGTGTGAAATTCTTAGGCAATCCAACGGTTAAACAGCACTGGTTTGTTCTGATTCGCTTAGTCTGATTGTTTCAGTAGACAAAGCTGGATAATATCAAACATCTCTGGTTGCGTCAGACAAATATAATTTCTTTGGATGTTGTTTCAGTAGGGTCGTGTTCCAGACTGTCAAGAGAATCTGCTAAGTTACACGTTTGTCACCTTGAGAACGATTTTCTGCCTCAGCAAGTTTATTCACACGCTTCAAATTTGAACTTTTTTCACTTAGGGATTCCCACAAACGACCGGCACTACGACTTGCACTACAGGTTCGAGAACAGCATATTCGTCGTGACAAGGCTACCAGCAACATTTGTACAGCGCAAGCTTTACTTGCCAGCATGGCTAGCTTTTACGCAGTGTACCACGGACCCAAAGGGTTGAGAGATATCGCCTCCAGAGTGCATCGAAACACGATTCGCCTAGCTGCATCACTTATCCTCGCCAAGTATGAGGTACTGTTGAAGTTTTCCTATCGGTTTCAACTATGCCTGTTCTCCCCTTCAAAGTAAACATGTATGTAGGACTTGGTGTCTCCAAGCAGAGCACTGACTGTATATAAATCTATCCTCACCTGTGATTTACGGAGTTGTGATATGCTAAGAACAGCACTTCTCACCGACGATTGATCCGACCAAAGGTCAAGGTAACAAACACAAGTCCCTGAGTCAGTGATCTTTGGACTAGACTACAGCTGCCCTCAGTACGGTGATCTTCATTTTTGGTAACTGTCGGGTGTACTGGCGGGGATCTCCTCCTGGACAAACTGATTTTCATATAAGTATGGGTTTGCCTGCTTCCCAGATATCCGGATATGGTTAGTCAGAGAACTCTATTGAAGAGAGTGTGAAACAAGCAGAACGGAAGGATATCCCTAGGGCGAAGACGTCAATTTGTGATTCACTCTTACAAAAATGGAGCTCTTCAATATGGAATTATTATCTTCAAAGTGAACGTACTTAGTTTTCTTCCAATTTGCCGTCTTTGTATGAGCATATCAGGCAGTACTTCCCCAACCAAGGACAAAGTGAAATCCAAACCGCCAATCTGAGCGGTTACTGGCTGATTGCTTGCTGAATGTTTCACATATTTTAGAGAAACGCAAGTCAGCCCGAGTATGGGTGTGTAAAATGAAGAACAAATACTTTGCTCCTTTTACCGACATTATCTGAGGGCTTCTGTCGACTCGCTACTCACTCCTCAGGTGAAGAGGAATGCTAATCTGCATTCTGGAGACTCACGCCCATAAATGAGTCCAAATTAAACTTACAGAAAGAAAAACTACCGGAACTTACTAGCGTACATGGTCGTACTAGTAGTATATGGTTGTGCAGTAATGTGGTTTAGATATGAAACCCTTTTACTCCCTGGATACTTTGTGGCTCTTACTGTCGTTTGCGGAAAAATGCTTATTTCTTCTCGCTTGCTTAAATGTTCTCATTTCTGAGGTAACAAAGTAATTAAATTAGGCATTGTGGTCTCAGCATGGAGCACGACAGTCTTAGGGATCATATGACTAACACAATATCGTATAATAAGAGTATGCCATAAACTTTGAGAAAACAACCGTACCCATCGTATAAGCTACACATAAGGTGGCTAAAAACTCTTCGACAGCCCATGACCGGTTTCGCCCCCTTTTTGGGGCTCATCAGGTGAGTGCAGTCCCCGAATTTCCGTCAACCAGATGTTCTGCTTGAATCCAAATTGCACGGACTTAGCGAACTACACTCATTTTGCCACTGACATCAGCAAATAACCCACAGTAAAGTTGGAGATTCATCAAAATTGAAGGTGGAATGGGTTCGACATTATTCGATTCTCTGGTCTTGGTGTGTTTGGAGTTCTTTGACCTTGTGTTGTTCACGCACGCGTATTTTATGTCCATGTAAGTGATCGTATGTGCCTGACACATACGAAGGAATAAATCGACCGGTGAAACCCCCCTTTGGTATTTCCTGTTTTTAATTACTTTCATAAAACTTGACGGACTCGAAGAAAACAACAGCCTAAAATCATTTTAATTCAGAGGAGAAATTTGAAAGACCCTGTGGGGGTTGGCATTTACAGCAGACACAGTTTTCTTTTCATTCGCCGACGGAATTTACATTCATTTCGATAAAACTTGATCTGTTTGTTTACCTTTATCGATTACGTTTACCGCTTCAGTAGCAGAGCATGGCAATCTCAGGTTCACCAAACTTGTTCAGTACACATGCAGGGTTGAGCAGATTTTCGGTGGTATCCATCACCTCATCGCCCATCTAAGATTGTTCACTTTAACTAGAACAAACATGTTATTTATAAAAATCCCCCAAACCACAATAAATGTGGTCTGCCTTAAGTATGTTGCGGGTCATTATATCTCATGAGGCACTGAAACGGTTGGTGTGTACCCTATGGAAATAGCCCGCTGCTTTGAATGGAAACCGTCGCAGTTAATGGGTAGATGTTAGTCCTACTGTGACCACACACTGAACCCATGCACCTGGTCGAATCAGACCATAAGATCTTTTTTTCACTTCCCTGATTACCTTGCTCTTCAGGTGCTAACGCCTGGTACCGCCAAGGTAGAAGGATAAAGGGAGGAAAAATAAGAAACCGCATCTTCCAGAACGTTTAATTAAGGGGAAGGACGTAGTAGTCAATGAACCGTTTTAAACAGAGCAAAGAGAATTGAACACTAATATCGAAATTTGGGTGATAGGTGTGGGTGGATACAGGTGGATTTCGACTAATAGAGTTTACCTGTGGCGTTTTTCACTTTGGACTTTCGAGAATCTTGCTCAATTTGGTCAAGGAAGTCTGGCCAGCGTGTGATCGTGAGTGACCTAGCTTTTGAGCATACTGCCATTTCGAATACATTCGACATTTCAATTAGGATACATGTTAGCTTCCTCATCTCAGTTGCGATATGGCTGAGTGAGACGTTGACTTTACCACCCTCGCAGTCAATGATTTTCTTGGTCCGTGAAATTTCATTTTCAGCTATTTTTTGCAACTGTTATAGATCATAGAATTGAAGAGGTCTCCGGAGACATAGGTGATTGCCTCATAAGCTGGGCTGGAGATGTCGCCTCAAAAAAATGTAGCATATCTGTCAAACGGAAACGCCTTGACCATATTCCTTTCAGATATGCAGCGATGGACCAGTATTTGATACTTTGAAGGTGCGAACATCAAACAACTTGCGAAATATTAACACGATAAAAGAACAGGCTCATCACAAACGAATCAATCTCCGCTATTATCCGGACGAACAATCGGTGAGCGCTGATCACGTTATGCCACTGTCTCTCACAAATCGATGTACTATGTTTTGAAGAAGTAGCAATGAAATCTGGTTGATGTAAGTGGTTGTTTCGAATCGAAGTCGTGTGTTCTAGTTTTGAATGCCCATGTGCAAGATTTGAAGCAAAGTAGCATGCAGTTTGAACCACCCAGATCTGAACTGACTTCGCCATTCAGACAAACACATCATCGTCATCATCATCATCATCAGCAGCAGTAGCATCACCATCATCATCGTCAACATCATCATCCTCATCACCATCATCATCATCATCATCCCCAGCATCATCAGCATCAGTATCATCTTCATCATCCTCATCAGCATCAGCATCATCTTCATCATCCTCATCATCATCATCATCATCATCATCATCATCATCATCATCATCATCATCATCATCATCATCACCATCAAAGACAGCAACATCAGTCTTGACACTGACGTTTTCTGCCGCACAGCCACAAGGCTTAGTTAATCATCCCTTTTATGCCCCGAATGACGCAAATTAGCAAACTTGCCACAGGTCTTTGGGATTTAAGCACTGACTTCTCCAAACACACTTTTGTCCGAGCTAATGCAACTACCGAGGTTGGTGTATTTACGAAGGAAGTAGGTCAGACGAAGGAACGATTTACTTTATCCTCCAAAGTGTGGAGGAAACCATTCAATGGTCTCTGGCTAAACTCGGGGCTATTTGTCAAATTAGCCTACCTTTCGTTACTTTCATTTGACAAGTACCAGAGTACTGGGGAATATCAATGTCGTTCTCTACGTTGAAGTACAACGTGTATTTTTTATGATGGATGAATACATTTTGAATAGACGTTCCATCTACATCTTTACATATACGCTTGGTCTCAAGAAAGTCTATTCGCTTCGTAATTTCTTCGGAAACCAAAGTGTGGAGTACGTATAGTGCGAACCTTGACACAGAGGTGTGATTTTCATATATTTCTCATTTTTGAATGGGCTTCGTTGTCTCAGGTAATGCATAATCACTCCTGTGAGTATCATTCTCGATGAGACCCACAGAGAATGTAGTACAGTTTTTACTGTTACCCACAGTTTTATCCAGGGCACATCCGTACTTGTTTCCATCAAATAGACTAGCCACTGGAAATTCGCCACCCCCCTATCAGATACAAATTTCCCTTTTGCGAATCTTTGGAGTGCTATCAGGTCATTCACTCCACTCACACTTCAAAAAGTCCGCACTTTAAGGGCACGGGTTGGTTGACTGAGTTTATCGGCTGTAGCCTTTGTACTTTTGTTCTAGGTCATCGCTACCTGTCCTGTTCTAGCTCATCTCTATTCGGTGCACCAGTGAGCAAAATAGGGTATTATGGGAAACTTTCCTTCTAGTAGTTGAAGTTCACTACCAAGCCAGCGTAATCTGTGACTTGCAGCAAACTGATCTACCGAGTGCGGGGGAGACCCCAAGCCATTTGACACGCCTCAGAACCGCCTTCTAGTTCATGTAGTGCTTCTGGAACACTCGTGCTCAGACACTAAAGGCTTCCTATCTTCTTTTTATCGTCCCGATTCGCCTACCGACCCGAAAAAGTTTTCGGGATATCGTGTTAACCTTAGCACCGACAGACAATGACTGAATTATAACCTCACGATAACATAGATCGACAGAAGTTACCGTTGCTTTCCTTACTTGAAGAGTGATTCTACGGTTAATCATACCACATGGACTGATGCATCTGTCGAGGTGAACAAATCTGCCGACGGCATCAACTGGTCCGTTTGCTAAAGACCCGGCTTCGGTCGCAGCCAACAATTCAATGGCACCTAAAATCTATCCTCGAACCATCTGGTCTCAGTTTTCCGTTTATGGTCATAAGATCAGACTGTACCATCAGTGAGACACAAAACATCATGTATGCACAGTTGTCATGGGGTTTAAACGTTTGACTCATAAAACTCCCAAACAACAGGGAAAAATCATAGCAGTGACCTATGAAACTGGGACAGCTCCGCTATTAATTTCTGTTGTGACTGCTTAGTAGAAACATGCTATCCGGAAAATGATAAGCTGAATTTCTCCACCACCTAGTTTGTCTATTATAATCAACAAGAAAAGCAATTACATGCACTAAAAGTTGAAAGGTATACCCGGGATGCTTGGGTGCAAAATGTAGCACAATGCGCATCATTCAGTCTCGTGACGGATATTAATTCAACTGGGTTTTTTTAGTAGTTTGAAGCACATTAGTATCCGTTTGGAAAATGACTACTCGTAAGTAGTCAGAATTGCCCATAAGCCTTCATGAACTTCAGAGAGGATCTGTTGATTATCACGCCGTGGACTTGGAGCTCTTACTAGTGGTAGTCGTAAGGCATAAATGGCCTATTCTGGCGATCAAATCATGCCATGTCCATGAAAACTAATCATCTAGAAATACGTGGCGGATCGCTCTTTCAGGACCGCCAAATTCGACCTACTAATTATCACCTGCGTTAACTCCAAGCATACGGATCGGAAATTATCAGACCCTCCTTAAGAATCGTGAGAAATGAAAGACAATTCTGGCCGTTCACTAGTTCTCGGATTCCCAAAAAAGTTTGACGCAAGTATTAGTTGGACCCAAAGCCGCTTAAATTCATCTAAACTGCGCACAACTTGAGACAGCTACGCGTTGCGGTGGACCTGAAACCTACCACATTCACCTGATGAGTTCCAACAAGAATGAAACGCTCGGTGGATTTGACTTTATGTGATTATATGCCTTTGGTTGGATTCGTTTGTTGACTTGACGGGTGTCCGATGGACCGCTATAGTAAACACTTCCTCCACCTCTGCAATCATGACCTGTATGCATTGCCTACCGTCAGAACTTGCTGTTGTTGTTGTTGTCTTACCTGGCCCCATTTCGCTAGCCTAGTCGAGCCAGACAAGTTTGTGGGTGTATAAACAGTCAATTTTCGCAATGTCACATTACTGAATATTACCATGAGGTGGATCTGAATAGAGTTAGATCAGTAGCCGTGAAAGTTAACATCTGTCTAATTACAATCAAACAGATCTTGCAGTGGGTTTGGGTTTAGCCCGACAGCGAATGTTCATACCTATTTGCCTGGTCGGAGAGTATCCTTTTTTGAATCCGCGATGGATTCTAAAGACGGATGCCGACTGGATCAATTCACTGTTCTCAGCATGTGGTGTGAGACGGAAAAATCTTGCACACCACAGTGGAAATCCACATTCACAGCTGAATCATACTAAAGTGCCAAACAAGGGCTTTTTCGGTCTGAGCTGTCGTCTGACATGACCCTGTCCCCAAAAGTGCCACTTCCAATCAAGAATTACCTCAGCTGACCATGAGAGCTATTTTTACTTTGAAAAGTATCGTATAACTCATCAGTAAAGCGAGCATTGCTTGCCAGATGGCCAAGAAGCCCTTTTTCAGGGCAAGAACACAGATATTCGAGGTTTTTTTTAATTGTTCTTATTTACCTTGTTTCAGGTTGGTATTTCGCTGGATCAGACTGTGACAGATGAAGACTTTATGGATCTTTTGTACGTTTTTGATGCTCCTATAACCACTACCGAAGTAAGTACTTTTGATTCTGTCTTCCCAAGCTCAATGTTGCTATTGTTATTGTTATGATAGGGTGCTTTCGTTTATCTCTCAAGCCATACGTAGCAGAATAAACCTAGCTTTATACAGAAACAATAACTTGCCAGGTTCCCAGTGAATTAGCGAACCAGGAACAATGAGGTAGCAATTCGAGGTTTTCCATCTATCTCACTGTTCGTTGGACGACGTTATCCGAACAGGGCAATGGTTGTTGAAGCGCTAACAACCTTGTTTAACCAGCCAGTTAAGGCAGACTGAACGTGCTTGCAGGATCCAAACGCGAATATCTTTCAACTGCTTTCAACTTTCAACGATCCATACGATTATCTCGTGACAGTCCTGACCATTCAGGTTTTAAGAGAGTGGAAGTATAATTTACCGTCTTCGGCAAAGACGCTGATCAAAGGTGCATATTCACACACAAATTACGACAAAACCTTGGTTTTTGTGGTCCTAAGTATATGTTTTTGGTGCATCGGTCGTTTATTTTCCCGGTTCGTTCAATACGGAATGGCAAATTATGTTACCAACCCACAGCTTATTGCAGAGACCTATTTTGAATATTCCTTTCAGGTGGAGCGGACCTGATGGTTAGTGGGCGAGAAGTTCAGCACTTAGGTCATGCTGATTGATTAAAAACAATGATGATGACTAGATACCGGCTCTGGTAAGGGAGAAAGCCCTAGGTTATTCGCGTTGGATCATGAGAAATTAAAAAAAACCAGGACTGTTTTGTGATTGGACATTGGGCCTGAACATCGCAAGCCCACAAGGAAATAGTCAGGGCCATTACTGTAATGAATTTTCAAGAAAGTTATTACTGGGTCTTCAAAAACATCATGGGGTGAAAGCTGTACGTGAGTGTTAAATGGCCGATTGGCTGATAGCCAGTATAATAAGTAATAATAGTTCAGCTGTAACACCATTTCATGACCTAGCTGTCTCGTCATCCAAGGGAAGCATGAGAGCTGAGATGCTACCAGGTTGCCCAAGCCTAGACAGGAGCACTAGAGATTCCGGGACCTTCCGGTCGGTAGGTTCGTGTCCTAACCACTCAGTCTTCTCGAGCTAATATAGGTCCTCCTGACCACAACAGACAACAATGGTGTCTTTTGGCCACCAAAAAGCGCTTCAAATCGGCCATTAGCCGTGCTCCCCCGACTACTTCCGAATACCAGAGTTGGAACTCAACGATGAAATCCCAACCGTATTACTCAGTAAGGGCTCTGGCAAATTTTAGAATTTAATTTGCCAAAGTAAGCCATTTTTGATGCCCTATCCGCAACTTTACTCGTCCATGATTACACACCTAACCTTGACTGTTTTCATGGAAATTTATGGCGCGAAATCCTGTTGATTAAAAAAGCATAGATCAAACTGTGTTCTCCATTTTCAGGTTTCTCATGTTGTGTTCTGCTGTATTTAGAAAGCGTGGTGACGCTTAATTGGGTCAGAGCCGTTTATTAGCCATCTTGCTGATCAACCACTGGCTTTGAATGCAGGAAATGTAAAAAAGAGAGACTAAGGAGGATCTCATAACTCCCTCCATTAAAAGAGAGAAAGCATGAATTGTGCACTTCCAGACAAAAGTGTAAAAGGAACAAACAGAAAAGTCCTTGCAAAATAATGGCAAACGTGATTTTCTACTTCCGTCAGCTTTGGGGAGAAGCGGCGAGGCAACTGGTCGAATCGCTCAATCGTGCGGTTTTTTAAAGGGAAATTCTATGTTCTTGACGAGGAAATGTCCGAAACACACAAACGAATTTTCCAGTCTGGTTTTTTCTCGGCTGAATCGTTTCAGTCCTCAACCTGATTCCATCTTTTTTATTCATAATAGTGTCCTCCTTACCACATTGTGTGTAAGCTGTTTTTGCGAACTTCCCCGTTTCCAGTATGGCTTAACTGAGGGCACACATTTTCCATAAACGTTTCTTCCAGTCCGGATGATTAATCCTTCAATCCCTGCTGCTTCTTTCTTCTAACAGCCAGCATCTAAACACTGTTTGTTCTCAAACCCAGAGCTTCTTCGAAAAGATGAGTATTTGAACCATGCTGTGTTCAACTCTTACCATTCGGAAACCGAGTTGCTTCGCTATATGAAACAGCTGGAGAATCGGGATGTCTCTCTGACTCATTCCATGATTCCTCTGGGCTCTTGCACAATGAAACTGAACGCCACTACCAGTATGATAGTAAGTAAGAACATACACTTGTAATTAAGTGCCTTGATAAAGGTTACTCTTGAAAAATTCGACTGTATTATTGTGCATTAGATCGCTTGCTTCATCTATCAAATGCAGATCAGAACGAAAAGGTTGGTACTGTAGTAAAAGCTAGTCCTTTACTTTCAGATAATTCCTTCATCACTCGGACAGTGGATCTGGGCTGTGAGGACATGCACAGACAAGATGATCTACCACGGAAAGTATATGAGGGGATTTCTGTGTGACGAACAAGAGGGTTCAAGGGAGTCCGTAGTGGCTCTGAAAATCTACCTCCCCCTGTTTGATCTGTCACATTGAACTGCACAGATGGATCTCTGTGCATAGCGGCTAATGGCATTTGCGATCTTCATGGAGCCACGTGTGCGTTTAACCGAAATTCTTTGTATACCTTGTGTTAACTAGGGAGGGATAAGGCCGGAGGATGAACAGAAAGATACCTATTCTAAACCCATTAGCATGGCCAACTAGTGATCTATATTCGCCAGACCAAGTGGGAATAACTGAAAATGTGAGACTCAGAGTGTGTGCAAAGGGCCGTTTGGTAACCCTGTGCACTCATACGGCAAACCATAATCACGCGGATTTGGTTAGCTAGTGCTAGCCTTCATTCAGCTAGATCTTTACAAGGATAGTCACAGATAGTCACCCCCTCTCGTCGCTGTACTCTCAACTCCTCAGAGTGACCAGAGTGTTATGGTGGGTTGTTTGGTTATCCATACCTGCTACACACACACCACACCGTATATACAAAACTCTAATTTCCAGTGTGATTTTAATCACTGAGTCGCTCACTATCTTCTGGAAGGCATTTGTCTTATCCACGTTCGATCTTTCACAACGTAGCTAACTTTGAACAGCGTGTCATTTTGTTTCCTCTGACGTATTCTGTTCTCCGAAGCACCCTCCTGGGACAGCATCAGAATTAATCGCCGAAACCGCGTGAAACCAGTCGTGGGCTGTCGAAAAGTATCTAGCAACCCCGGGGAAGTCTGCTTTAGGTTTTAGCTGCTTATTGTGCGATATTTATACGCCGCCAGTATTTAAATGAATGAATTAGGTGGAATTACTATCCACACCCATAGTAAACACTTGTGCGTCCCAGCTACATTATAATATGCTGTCCCATGGATCACTCGGTCTCTTTTTTGGAGGCTAAGTCTTTAACTTCTGTACTGGCAACGGAGACCTCTAAGACAGCGGAGTTGACTATTACTGCCAACATGGCTTCTGAAACCCGCAGGGGGTTATTAGTGAGTTACCCGTTGTTAGTTTTGGATCGGAGTTTAGCTGTCTTCCCTGAAGATGAATTTGTTAAATCCGCAGTCAGGCTTGAGTTCCCAACCCCCTCTTTTCAATCCTTAATTTAACGGCAGAATCCGTCGCAGTTATAGGACTTTCTCAGCAGAGAGTTTCTAGCGGTAGGACACTCGGGTCCATTTTACTATGCTGTGCTGGACGACACTGCTCGTGTCCGAAGGCGGCTACCTCCAACGGAGAAGTTCAGGGTATCCTGAATCCACCACAATCAATTTGGACTAAATGCTGGTGCGTCCCTGAGATGTCCGCGATGTCGGAGTTATGAATGGGTGGACTAGGGACCGTGTCAATTCAACAGCCGAAAGGGACTCGATGGTGGCAGTTGAAGCGCAGGTAACTTCATGGGCCCCCTTTAGCATACCGCTACAATGAGTCGATTTTGCTTGTCTTTCAGAAGTAAAGTTACACGAATCTACTTCAAGGCTACTAAGGACCAGAGCGCCTGTACCGGATGTTAACTCTGCCATGTCAGACGAAGGGACAACGCAGATATCCATGGTATTCGACTTAACCAGAAAACTAAGCCTCTGTCTTATGGACAGCTGTTATCCCAAATACTTGTAGCACGTTCTAAAGGACAGGCCCTTCATCGGGTCATTATTTGATTCTCGGAGCAGAGTCTAGAAGTCTGATCGACGAAGAACTTTAATACGTTTTCGGCTGTATACCTCGCAGAGCTATTCTCACCATCGTTCGGATTTGTCATTCTGATTAAGCTAACCAGGAGATTTCCTCTTGAGGCTGCACCATGATAATGTGACCACCTTTTGGATTCGGCATATTTCCACCAAACGTTCAAAGCCAGAAAACTTTTACAAACTTCTGAGACACCTGCTAAGGTGAATAACCGTCGTACAGTCGTCTATTTTCTAATCTGGTGGAGACGAGGGTTAGCCCTCCAACAGTGTCGACCTTACTGATGGAAATACACAGTCCTGACGTTTCGGACCACACCCGCCTTAAAAAGCACCTCACTATTCATCTCAGTCTACTGTTATCAGGGTGATTTGACAAGGCTACTGTTAAAAACCGCTGTCTCGAATTCCATAACCGGCAAGCTAACAGCACATACGGATGAAATCTGCCTTGTAGGAATGTCGGTCGACGATCATTGGGCGGAGCCGTAGACTGCCACCCATTCGGCTACAGCGACTTGGAGTACATCAGTGGGACTCTGGAAAAACCGAGTCTTCGGGAAAAAACACTTTCGGCTCCCACCACAGACGCGAGAGCTGACTGATTATCAGAATACGAGAGGCCGAAAGAAGACCTTTTACGATACACTTGGACAAGTTGAAAGTGGCTTTAGGAAGAAAAAGCAGCAATTTCAATGGGACCGACAGCAACTGTCGGTAACTCGAGGAACTCTTTCACTTCGTTCACTTTCCTTCGGGCCTCAGCTAAACTCTGACGTTCCTCCTGCGCAGCAGCTCATCCGGACTTATCCCCGAGGAAGAACTTAAATTGCATAGCTGATTGAGATACTTCTCTGAGCACCTCGAGCGCCCGAGATTCAAAAATCACATATCGGAGCTGAAACGGATGCAAAAGTCCGACAAAGGTGGGGCCGTACCAAAAATCTACAAAGCCTATGTGGCATCATTCATCGGTCTGCCGCACTAGCAATTCTACAAAATACCAGGGAAAGAGGAATGCCCGATGGTCTTGAGCTCATCGATTCTGAGGCCCTGTCTACATAAAAATGAGAAATCTAGTCGCACAGAATGCTGCTGCGGGGGTTTGCTCAACAAAGCGCGGAAATCAGTTTTCCATTTAGGCGAATTTCCTCAGAGCAAACCTTGGAACCATATTATTTCATGGTGGATTTTTTTCCAGTAACAGGCTTTATGAAAAAAACTTTATCCCACGACGTCTTCTCGACCGAAAGTCTTTGTGAAAACCATGCAGGCGCATCGTGCTCAGTCCAAAGTTTTTGGCTTGTATTTATGGCGAAGCATCTCCGGAACCATGTGCAAATGCCGAAACTCAACTGGATGCCCAATTTTTCAGCACTCTTCCGTTTCAACATAGGCACCAGACATTAGTTAAACACTCTGGAGTCCATATGACCTTCGACATTCAAGTCATTGACCTTGAGCACACCAGGTGACTCTGGCCGCTCTGCTATATCCCAGCCTATCTTCCCACAAGATGTTCACCAGAGTGAACTCTGAGTGGAGAGCAACGCCTTCTTTTGTAGACGGCTGTTGGCTGTGTGCAGTACGCCTCCCAACCATGTTCATCTGACAAACCTTAGTAGCCGCTCTATAGATTCCCATTTGTTACTATTCCCCCACTGATTAAAGTATACTTGTTTCCTGCTGCAATTAACTAAATTCTTCCGTGTTGCGAAGGCTCGGCGGCTCAAATGTACAAAAACACTTAACCATTCATGTCAGGGTGAACTTCAGTTGCAACTCTATTCTATGACATTACGGTCAAACTTCACTTGAGACAAAAAATGCATTAAAAATCTTCCCCGTGAAAGTGTACCCCTAGCTGGTATACTTATGTTAGATCGCATACGAGTATAGATTGTTTCCAGCAATCTGTTGGACCACGTTGAGTTAGGCGCAAAACCCCAAAAGCCAAGGCGTTCAAATGGAGGTTCAAATGCGGTACTGTAATAAAAATAACAAAGCTTTACAAACCTCAAATCATGGGACTACGCAGGCTTTTATACACCGGTTTAGGAACTGCTAATTCCTAAAGGATCCCAAAGTCCACACCGACTCAAAGGCACGTGTCAACACGAAACCACGCGATGACTTAAACAACACGTGCAATAACAAGCTCAAAGAACGGTTTACGTTCAGGTCAAAAACAAGAAAGTTGGTATAGGCGCAAAGACGGAATAACAAAAACTGGGAATAACGTTGTACAAAATAAGGATAGAAGAAAAGAATCAACACCGCCCCCCAAAGCCAGCATGGCTTTCCCTAATCTACTAGCGCAATCCACCGCATGCAAGAAAGAGATCAACGAGAATGGTACAATTGCTCTAGCCACAAACGCTTCCCTCAATCTGCAGCATGCGCCTAGGGTGGGTGAGCATCTAGCTGTCTTCTACTCCTTCCAGCAGGCAGATGCGACGTATATCCCACCTAACCGTACCCGATGTAGTCTTTACTAATACTTCCCGAATATGGCCATCACTTCCGGGCCTGGCATCCACTATGACGCCTTTTTCCCAATGTCCGCGACTTGGACTTTCGCCGCTGAATAATACGAAGTCTCCAATTCGGAAATCTCGACGGTTTCGCATCCACTTGTGCCGTAACTGTAATAGCGGAATGTATTCCTTCAACCATCGACGCCAAAACGTATCCGCCAACACTTGCCCCTGTCTCCAACATCGGGTATATCGATCGCGTATATTGACCATATTACCTGGCAGTTCAATCTGTCCCCGCAACAATAACAGGTGACTTGGGGTCAGCACTTCTAAGTCTGGATCATCGTAGACAGGCACAAGTGGTCGGTTATTTAAAATACGCTCCACATCAGTTAGGAAGGTAGACAAAGATTCGTCGGTCAACACCTGTTCGCGGGAGACCGCACTCAGTACTCGGCGAATAGATCGTATCTGACGCTCCCAAACTCCTCCGCGGTGACTGCTATAGGGTGGGTTGAAGTGCCACTCAATTCCGTGGGCTATCATTCTCTTATTAACGGGATCGGAATCTAGCGATTTCAGAAATTGACGAAGTTCTAGTTCGGCTCCAACGAAGTTACTTCCTCGGTCACTGAACATTTCCTTTGGAGAACCACGGCGGTTAACAAAACGGGAAAGTGCCATAAGAAAGGAGTCAATCGATAAGGAATGAGCTACTTCGATGTGAAGTGCACGCGTCTTCAAACACGAGAAGATACACCCGTATCGTTTCCTCGACTGTCGTCCGTCGCGCACAAAAAAGGGACCGAAATAGTCCACACCAGTGGCGGCAAAGGCGTAATCGGGATCAACTCTGCATGGTGGTAACGGCGCCATCAGCTGTTCCGCGGGCTTCATCGACCTTGCCTTGCATGACAAACACCTATGCACAAGCCTTTTGACTGCGGCTGTCGCCTTGACAACCCAAAATTTCTGACGCATTGTAGCTAGGACGTGCGACGTGCCCATATGTCCTTCCAACTCATGGTAGTATCTAATCAAGCAATGCGTCACGGGATGTCGACTCGGAAGTATGATGGGATGCTTGCGGGATTGGGACAAACCACTATTCTACAGTCTTCCTCCGACACATATCAGTCCTTCAAGGAGTATCGGAGAGAGTTTCCGCAAGGAGTTAGTCGAGTTCACATTCTGAGACTCAACAGGACGTGATTTTCCAGCGAGAGAATTATATAAATGCGGAAAGGCGTGCTGTTGCACATATTGCAACAGTGAATATTCTGCTGCCCTTAGTTCAGCAAGCTGCAGAGATCCAAGTGAGAGTACACACTTCTCTTCTTTATTTGACTTTACGCGAAGGTACAATTTGAATCGCGTCATCCATGCTATGGCTCGTTTCAGCCTAGTCCATGAAGAATAGTAAGAGAGCAGTTTGTCAAATGCTAATTCCCCCAAGACGGTAGTGCTCAGAACGTTGGACTCTTTAACTTCGAGGCCCGGTATATCTTCGGCAAGGCATTTAACGTTCATTTTTGGCCACATGTGCTCTGGACTTTGTAGAAAGGCTGGACCATGCAACCAAATTTCTAGATCGTCCATGCGGCTACCAGCAACTCCCCTTGATGCGTGATCTGCTGGATTGTCTTGCGTTGGCACATGCCTCCACTGAGATACTTCGGTATTCTCGTGAATGTATCCCAGCCTATTCGCGACGAACGTCTTATATTTAGATTTTCTGTTATTGATGTAATGAAGTACGATCATAGAGTCAGTCCACCAGTATGTGCTGTCTATTTTCAAACGCAATTCCCTCTTTAGGAGAGACCAGATGGCCAGTTCTCGCATGGTGACCTCTTTTTGACGGATTAATGCACCTTTACTATATCTCGGAACCCTCGATTATGCTGTCTTCCATTCTGCCAAGAATAGTAACTCTGACGTCCTCGGGGTGAACTTTTGGTAAAGACTCTAACAATCACCTGACCAAATCTTTCTGGGTTTTGTTGGAGGCAAGCTTCCAGCAGAGGAGGAAAATAGTTTCCCTTATACTCTAATGTGATAGCTTCTATAGTTCACTGAATTCAAAGAGCGTCCTACATCGATTGTGCCGTTTTCAGGTCTACGACACACTTTCACTCAGTCACTTTCACATACTCACTTTTTCAGTCATCTTTTCTTGCCTCACTCTTCCTATTCACTCACAACAGCCATGCTCGTGGCCGACAGTTAACTCACTGCATCCGTTCGTCCCAGCGGAACAAACAGAGGGCTATGAAGCACTGATTCACGACCTCGAGCAAGATTTAGCCGAAGTAACCGGCTACGATCATATATGTTTGGCGCCAAACAGCGGGGCTCAGGGAGAGTATGCAGGTTTATGCGCGATAGCCAGGTTCCTAAAGAGCAGAGGTGAAACCCAACGCAAGGTAAGTGAAACATCATTCATGGCTCTGAAGAAGCTCCTCTTCAAGCCATGAACAGTTTACTTACAGATGGGTATTCTTGCGATATTTTTTGAGCAGCTAAACATCCATAACCGATCGACTATTTTGAAACCGTCATTCGGTGACTTTAGAAGTTCACCTAGATTCAACTTAGTGGCTTTTAAAAAAAACCAGTTTCCTTTCTACTTTGTTGACTATTGACTGTGAATTCTGAATCCTTTCGGAAATTCCAGTTCCTTGTATATACATCTATTCTCAACCAATCAATGTATTGCTAACCTCTTGTGAATCAGCCGTTTTTAACCCCCAGACTGGTGTTGATTGACTTGGATATGAAAAATCCAAATAGGCGTCGCATGGATGGAAGATATTTGTCGATGAACACGAGTCATCGAGTGCTCACTTACAAAACTGGAGGTCTACCGAGGGGACTGCGCATTTTAACTTCGCACACGATTTGCCACATCTGGTGTATTACCGTTCGATGTCTTACTTTGCTATCCTGAAGCCTTCTGTTTGATTTTCGAAATGGGCTAGACAATAAAATAGCTCGGACATTCAAGCGGCTTTTGTATAACTCACTGGGAAGTATACGGCCGATTTGGTAGATCCTGAGATGCAGCATGAGCAAACAGGACGCATCTGTTGGTAATTAGTGGTCTCTTTTCTCCTTGTATACTTGAGCTGATCACCTTAAGACCAAAAATTCGTAGCAAGTCTGGACATCAGTAACGGCTGTACAGAGCGCTTGACCTCCAGCTGTATGGGAACCGTCCAATGATTGGATTGCAACCAGTTCTCGCAAGTATGACAGTGTTCAGAAAGAGAGTACATGAAAATGTGAAGAGGTTAACAATGTAGCCAGTAGTGGAACATTGATAACTCTTTGGGTTGGGGGATACGGTCCGTCCTTTTAATCATACTACAGACAGTGGTGGTCTACTGCTTTGTTTGAACGACCATGAATACATACGTTATTGTTGTGAAGCTTTTCGCAAGTGTGCTACATCCTGGCTTCATGATTTCAGGTTTGCCTGATTCCCACTTCCGCACATGGGACGAATCCGGCCAGTGCGAAAATGGCCGGAATGTCTGTTCATCCCTTGTTCAACACAAAAGCCGGTGGGTTCGATATGGGTCATTTACGAGAGCAGCTGGATCGGTTCAAAAACACTGTTGCGGCGATGATGGTAACCTATCCAAGCACGTTCGGTGTGTTTGATGAGGAGCTCCTGGAGGCGTGTGAGCTGGTCCACAATGCCGGTGGACAAGTGTATCTAGACGGGGCGAACATGAATGCGCAGGTGGGTTTCCAATCGGCTTCTGGATTTTGTAACTTCCGTAGTTTACTGACTATGCAGTGTGGTGAGGAAGAATGCCGAGATTATTTGTATCAGTAGGTATGGGCAGTAAGTAGGCAGCATTATCCCTAACGTCATGTGACCTCGAGGTAATCACAATCTCTGAGTTACCGGCAGAACGAACTCCGTCAGCAAAACAGATATTGAGTGGTGATCGAATAGTAGTACATCATAACATAGTATGGTATAACAAAGTATGGATATGGTGTGAAATAGTGGGAGTATAGTATAGCATAGTATAGTTTAATATAGTGTAGATTTCCACGAAAACGCTGAACTCGGTGGTTAGATGCGCGAGCTCCGTAGGACCTAGCTAAAGTCTTAGGAGTTTTTCAGCCCGTCATTTTATAGATTTATCCGCTCAAGCTTTGCACATCCTCTTTTCGGTGTGTTCGATAGGACACCAGATATCGATTAGGCTATTAGGCATTCTGGTGTTAAACAAACATTGACAAAAATTACCATGGGTCGTAAGTTGTGGCTTTTTACACTGTTTTACTAGATGCTTCTACCAGCCAATACCCAGATTCAGACGCAGAAGAAGTGAGGCTTATTCACTGTCCTCAAGCGCGGAATTTAGATGTCTTGACTTTACGGTAGTCCACCAACTTTTTTCCCTCTAGCCGCGTCCTTGCGTCCTTGGATGAGGCCACTGGAACCATAGAAGCATAGGAAAAACACTGTCGTCACTTTCCCCATTTGCAACATCTATGAGCAGAATGTTAGTCAAATTTGTGTCTTATGTCTTAATTGGATTTGATAGTGTTGCTGAAGCTCTTGATCAATTTCGTCTTCTGGCGACCAGTTTGTCACAAGAATAGCGTTTCAACCGAGTTCCATGAGACTGACCTAAAACAGAAGAAAAGTATCAAGTGAGCCCCAAGAAGGGCGAAACTGATCCTGGACTGTTGGAGAGTTTTCAGTAATCTTATGAGTAGTACTCATCGGAGAATATTGCTTCCAAAACAAATAAATTCACTTGCCTAGGCAAAGTCAAGTTCAATTTGCTGCACTACTAACCGATTAGTTGCTCCAGACAATTTTCTTCTGATTTGGCCCCTACGGAAACACGTTCATCAACTTTTTATTTGCAGTGTCAACATACTCTCATAATTAATTTGGATGTCTAGCATCAACCCAACTATCAGACATCTGGTTCTTCGCTGGTTTCTAATACATATGAGGCCGGAGTTATAGTTGGTTAGCTAGAAATACAACTGATTTTCCCCAACTCATTCCGATTCGAAGTGATTCCCCGTGGCCTATTACCGCGTCTGCACTGATTCCGATTTGTGTGGCGCAAAATATAACTCGATCTCACATTGAATAAACAGTTGATGGAGGCAGTGGCTGGTGAGTTGTGTTGTTTTGACATTCAATTTTTGTTGGGACAACGTAATCCGTTCTGTTGGAACAATCGCAGGTACAGAGGTAAGTACCTTGAGAAAGAGGGTGATTAGAGGTTGCTTCACATAATGTCTGCATCATCTATCCTCTTCCCAAACGACGTGAAAACCACAATGCGCGAAACATAAAGAACTGTAGGCCTCAATTGCCATACAAATCACCTTGAAAATGACATTCGTCAGCATACTGGATACCTCTAACCCCCAGTGGATTCAGCAAAATGAGTTTTGGTTTCATTTCGACGGTTCTCTTTCTCTTCTGGTGCGACCATTCTGGTTAATCGGTGCTAGACGGAAAAACAGTGGATTGAAATTTATCTCTTGTCAGAGTCCGTCAAGACTGCATAGTCTCTGCTGCATTGGTTTGTACTGTGTCACTGAACGTGTGAGACAAACAGGCCACTACCACATCACCATCGCACGTAGGATGCGCCTACCCGTCAGATCTGAAGCGATATGAATCCGTTCTTACCTGACCAGTGCACGAAGAAACACTTCAATTTACATCCCGATCCGTGATAACTGAACTGACTCGTATTGGGCTCACGGTATGTTCGAGTTTAAGCATACGTGTAGTCCACAAGTATCCATTAAGCGGACCTGGAACAGAACTTTTCTAACCCTAATCAGCTACATCTGCCGCCACACGACCGCAGGGACCATAGTGGGACAAGTTGGTTTGTTTATTTGCATTTTTGCTTGTTTTTTTTCGAACAAATACCCGTTATTCAAAACTCTAAGAAAGTTATTCCCGTAAGTTTTGAACTTATGATGGCTAATTTAATTAGAACACAAATACCCGTTATTCAAAACTCTAAGAAATTTATTCCCGTAAGTTTTAAACTTATGATGGCTAATTTAATTAAAACACCTACTGGGCAGCAGAAATTACCCCATAGATACATCGGTAACTCATTATTACTAGTGTCAAGGCGCACGCTACTGATGAAAATTCAGAGTAGTATCTAGTCATGAAGTTCAAAGTGCCGTCCCTGAATCTCACGGAAACTTAACTTGGAAATTATTTAACCATTCACAGCGTTTGTTCACTATTTTTAGTGTTCAAAAAACTTCCAGAGAAGTTCAGTATGTTCAGGATGTTGACTTTTTCAGAAACTTTGTGCAAATGAGGTTTCACTTTCATGTCTAGTAGATTGTAACCGCTTAGTTAGTGTCTGTCAACAACTGGCTCCACACTTGAAGGTGCATTCTCGTTAGTATTAGTATTTGTGTTATTATCGCCACTGTTTTTACTGCCAGTACTGGCTGTTATCGTTGTAGTAACAATGGCAGCAGTGTTTGTAGCAGCGCACTTTTCCGGTCAAAATAGTTGGCTTTGTGATCATGTGTTTCGAAACTAAACGTTACAACTTGTACCGTCGGGCTCAGCACGGGTATTCTGTGACGGAAATTACAGGACACTGTTATTTCAACGCTACTCACACCATCCTGCTAACAAGTGCAACATTCTTTTCTAGGTTGGCCTCTGTCGTCCGGGAGACTTGGGAACAGATATTTGTCACTTGAATTTGCATAAAACCTTCAGTATTCCACACGGGGGTGGAGGACCTGGCATCGGACCGATTTGTGTCAAAGAACACCTTGCTCCTTTCTTGCCGCAACATGCATGGCGCAATCCGTGCCTCAGCGCAAGCCGTAGACTCTCCACCGTTGATGCCTCACCGCATACCGTGTGCTCCGCTCCATTCGGCTCGGCCAGCCTATTGTTGATTCCGTGGTCCTACGTAAAACTTTTGGGGCCAAAAGGTGAGTCAGACTGAAGACTGAACTCCTTAGTTATCAAGTCATTCAGACCAAGTGCTGCAACTAGCCAGCTGTCTGTTATGCAGAATTTCGATGTGACCTCAGGAATTTCCGAATAAAGAAACGTTTCAACCAAATGAGTCAAATCAGCTGAACTCTTTCAAATTACGATAGATGGAGGCACGGACGGAATTCCGTGTGCTAACACGTTTTCGGATCATTAGACGCCATGCTGTAGCAGCGATCAGCGACGGTGATCTGTAGCGAAAGGAGAACAATAGGCAGTTGCAAAACGGACTCTAGCATTGAAGATGGCGTGGATTGTCAAACGACAGTACATAATCACTGCCCTTACCTTGTTCTAGGACAGTCAGATGTTGAGGAAGCTAAAGTTTCACCACTTGGTGGTGCGTAAATCTGTTCACGAGATCCTTACACAAAGGAAAAAGAGTGTGGTGCCTTTCAGTCGGTCAGCGACTGAAATTGTACTGTGTTCAAAACGTCCCGTTATTCGAGGTCACTGTGTTTGTTACATGGCGAATTTGGTCTACTGAAGCATCGTTGACCCAGAAAATATCACTTGAGTGTTTTCAAATTTATTTATTTATTTGACCGAACTGAGCAGCAGTTGTGTGGACCCGGGCAAACTATCATGTTGATCATGGTGATCGTGTGAATCCCCAGGGGTTGCGCGTAAAAAGTACAAGTGACATTGGAAAGATGGAGTTAGAGTATATACACAGGTTAACGCGGTTGAGTTCATTCGATCGGTCCTGTGGACACAGCACAAACCGGGTGTCGCATAAAACCTGACGAAAGCCCAGCTAGGCAAAACGAGTTCACTCAGATTACAAGATCACAGTAAATAACCAAAAGTTCGAATGACGTCAGAACCGGTCGTGAATAAGTCGACTGTACTGACCCAGATTCACAGTGCTTGCCTAGCAGAGCACCGGTGTGACGTGTTGATTTACGGAAGGTGCTTTAAAATGAGTGAATCCAAACGGTCGAGGGCTAAGTTGGATATTTTGTTTTGAGGTTCGGAATTCACAGACAAGCCATTTTGCAGTAATTACCGTCAGAAGTCGGTTTATCGATCGGGTTTATCGGTCGCCCCAGATTACGACCCCTTTCGCGCATTGTTCAGTGTGGTTGTGTTCTGTACTTGTTCTGTGTGCTTATGCAGTCTCATGTCGTCAGACCGTCCGAATGCAATGATCGATTTGACACAGGCAACACGAGTGATCAATCTTTAGTCGTGGCTCTTCCAAACCGCTTCCAAACTCCATATGATCAGTAAACTAATTCTTGATTAGACTGTATCAGAACGCAGCATATTCCGTGCGCTTCATCATTCTTCCCTTGTTTCTATGGGTACAGCGCACTCACTACGTGTAAGTATCACGGGGCTGAGTTCAAACTGTGTACGTATTGTTGTCCTGCCTTCCGTACCCAATGTGTCTTCCCCGCGTTTTCGTGCGCCTGGATGCATCTGATGGTCTTAACAACATTTCTTCCGTCCCTGCTCTGTCTAGTTATTAGGATAATTTTTATGTCGGTTTAGCTGGTGCATGGTAGGTGTTGGGAATGAACTCTAGAATCGGTCTGGACGATAAAGTAACAGGCTAAAGCATCTATCTACGTCTTTGTTGCCACAAGTTTTGTTGAGACCGTTCCACTGGAAACACCGCTAGTACAATCGCATCCGCACACCCACTGGAGAATGTTCTAGGGACAGGGATTTTTATTGTTTGTTGGGAGCCGATGGAATGTTGTCAACGTAAGGACGCAGTGCGTTGATATCTATAATCGGATTAGATATGCTTCAGTCGCTAATCTGGGTTGTACATCAGCAATTTACTCAGAGATATAGACAAATAGATTCGCCATAAACTGTCCCTGACGTGTGATCGCATACGCGTCCGTCGCAGAAGCATTCAAATGTCATTAAAATTCTGGCACTATTTGCATAAAAAACAGACCAGCTTTCCACCGTTAAATCCAATGGTATATAGGCCGAGTAGCTCCGACTCTTTCGATGAAAGTAGTGGAACTTGATAATAACCGATATTTTCAGGGAAAAAGAATTACTTGTGAGACCAGTGAGAATTTGCACCCCCTGCTAATTCATCTTGGCTAGAGCAGTTAATTACTCCGCGGAACATTGCGCGTGTCGTGTGTAACTGGGGATGGTAACATACAGCTTATCTTCATTGTAAAAGCGGGTAATGTTCCACCAGTGGGGAGGAAATGACGAAAAAGTTATGGCGTCTGATGTCTGAAGCGGCTCTTACGTGTCCGGCATAATGGAATGGGTGTCAAAGAAAGGAAACGAAGATGAATACCGTTCTGTTGGTAAATGGCCGGTTATTCCTTACCTTGGGAATGATTTGTCTCAGTCCCAGTTACGGCTGGTTACGACGCGAGCGTTCATAATACTGTTTACTGATGGACATGGCTTTGAACATTGTGACATTGTCGCCCCTCGAGAAATTGGTCGCTGCAAAAAGATTGAGAAGCTGCCGTAACCTCGCTGGAAACGACTGAAATTTCAACACTAACACAAAAACGGCGGTGGATTTCTTTAACAATGACAAAATAAGCAACCGATTCATCATAAACACAAGCAAGGAGAACCTGACCTCCCGATTTAAAGAAACAAGCCAGACAAAGACCACTTTTGGCGTTCCAAAAAATGGCCTTTTAAGCGGGATTAGTGTATGCATCCTTCACACTCTAATTATTCAAGAAAATGTAAGTGATTCAGCACGAATATAATGCTACTGGATACACACTACCCGGTTTAGTTCAGCTTTCAGTTCACTAACGGTGAAACGAAGTGCAGTAGTTCCAAATGCTACAGCCCCGTTCTCTGAGGATAATGACAATAAGGGAATGACAGTCACACTTTAGGAACGATGGCCCAATCAGTCTAGTAGTTACAAATCTATCTCTCATTGAAAGGAATAGATGTAATTTGGCTCATCAAACCCAGTCCAGAGACTTGCTAAATCACAACCGTGGTAGCACCATTGCACTGGTCAGTAGATGCCCGAGAATCACATTGGCTAATATAGACCCAACAAGAAAACCATATCTACATTTAATACTTTCACTAAGAACCGTTTGATCGCCCTCCGCCAAGTTCACTCAACAACAACACTCAACAACACTCAGCAAGTGGGCTGTGCGAGTTCGATGGGATTCTCTGGTCAGCAGCGGTCACCGCACAGAAGACCGCACGGAAATTTGCTGCAATCATCTGGCTACTCACGAGTAGTTTGAAATGTTATGTCCCCTTTATCCATCTCAGCAGGACCGATAGAAAACATGCTCGGATCTGCTGTCGAAGAGTTTTCAGCAACCTTATGAGTAGTGCATTACGTAGATACATGTATCGCGATATCTCGAATATCGTAGCAACTGGAACATGAGGCGGCCTGGTGCAGCACATTCAGTTGCCTGAAAACATCAAAAACGGGAGATTCAGCTGGGTTCCAGGTGAGTCTCTCGCAAAAGCCAAATTGATATGCAAATGAGTGTATCTCTCAAACCCTTCACTTCCTTCAGTCGTGAAAGTAAAACATTCGGGTCACATGAAATAGAGTGAAAACAATGTAGAACAGGTACCAAACGGTTGGTTTCTGCAGGCCACTGGACTAATACCACGGTAACCAAACTGTTTGCTTCAGATGCTTTTGAACACGTAGTTCTGGTTGGTTTGATTTGGTCGGTAGCGCGTCGTTTAGCATTACATCTTTGCTATTTGTGTTGCACAACACGATTCGGGATGAGTTAACCGGGTCAATCTGGTGGCTAGTATCCAACAGATATCTGGCTGATGATGATACCGGAGTGCACGTTGACCTTTTGCCTGTCTGTTGACCTGACACCATCTGGATCATTTAATTCATAGTCTAGTCCGCCGTGCGTTCTGCTAGATACTCGTCTGTCCTTTTAATGTAAACGACTCAGCAGCTGCAGGGGAACTCACAGAATACACGAGAGGCAGACAGGCTAGACAACCTAGGTTCACTTTTTCGCAGAACAAATCTTCTGGTGGTCTGTACCAGAAGTAGCTGGGCTGCAGTATATACCAGTTTTAAAGCTGAAATGCACTTATGTCTTAATTTGCCATTCAAATGGTCATCTGTGAGTTGAGGAAATGAGTATGGATTCTTATCTTCAGCTGGATCAACTGGTATTGCTTGTGGTTCCACTCTCAATGCAGAGCTCCGGATAAGTACTCCTTAGCAAGTCTTTCTCCACAAATACCTCCTTTTGCTTTAGATGGTCCGGGTTGCTGAGCCTCTTCGTTCTGTAGAGTTAAATCCTTACCAGACCGCGCTTATGATCCACCGGGGCGTAACTCAGGTTACTTGCAGCTCCACATGTTTTGGCGGCAAGTAGATAAAGCGTCAGATGGATACATCTGTAATTTTACAAATGTCTATTCGAAAAGGTAAACTGACAATCGATTCACCTTCACATGCAACACCGAGGTTAAGGTGGGTGGAAGTTTATGAAGGACTGGAAATACTGTATCTTAATCCTGATAAAGATATCATCAACAGATCTTCTATACAACGAATCTTTCGAAATTTCTTCAGCAGTTCTTTATTCAGACATCCCCATAAACGTGTCCACTGGTGTCAGGCCTAAATGCTTGCCCAAAACACTTCTGCCGAACTCAAACCTAAGGTCGTTTGTACATGCTAAAATCAAGTCTTTAATGAATTCAGTAGGGAGCCTTAAACAAATACTATTTTTAAGGTTAAAATCACAAAAAAAATTAAACCATCTCGTAAGTGATGATTAACAATTCGGTGTCAATGGAAAGTAACTGCTGAGGACTCACCACGATGGTATCCAGATTGTCTGCCAGTTCAGAGAATCTTTTGAAAAATGAGTAGAAAAACTTTCCTCCAACGGTCTCAGGAGTTTAACTACTCAACGTGTATCTCTGTGGGGACTGAATTGTTCATGCGTATGACTGTGTATTTTTGGAGCCTTGTGCATATGTGGGGCTAAAATCCCCATGGGTTTCAGAAATCGATATTCCGACCATGTGATTTGAGTACGAAGCTTCGGGATTTACAGTTATCTGGTGGTCTTCTTGCTTACAAGTTGGTTGTTTTCCAGAGATTTATCAACTTTGTACTTCCGAATGTTTTACAATCTGCTATTCATTTTCCCTAGGTACTTCTCTGACAAGTTTTCAGGCTGAAAGAATCATGGATCTTTCATTACGCCCAGTTCTTTACTCGCCTCGTAAAACTCAGCTTTCAGACAGCCTTGATGCTGCACTTAAGGGTAGTCCAGTGTATTGCAACAGGTTGCTCAATGAATGCGTCCAGGTCAGGTCACCTGAGAAGTAATTCTAGGCATGGGGGCAGTGAGCAGTATCCACACACCAGTGCGATCCACATTGAAAATATGTTGTCAGAAGTTTTCTCATCAATGCTCGAACCCATAGGGATAGAAGAACTAAATGGCTGTGGTTCTGACATAAGTACAATTGAGTGAAAAGCGACTTTGGTGTATTCTGCATCGTCCAAGCAAAAAAAAAAACACAAAAGTCTTTCCCTCTTCATTTCTTCTTTTAGGAGTTCGCAAGGCCTCTGAAACTGCCATTCTCAATGCAAACTACATGCTTCAACGATTACGGGATCATTATCCGATCAAATTTGTCAACAAGAACGGGTGTTGTGCTCATGAATTTATTGTGGATTGCTCCCCTTTTGAAAAACACCGCATCTTCACAATCGATATTGCAAAACGACTTATAGATTACGGTGAGAAAATTTTCTCCTGGTGTAGAGTAACCTTTCCGTTTTGTTTCGTTACACAAAGTTCAGAATATTTCATATTACAAGGCGCGAGCAGCATCCTTTCCGTTTTGTTTCGTTACACAAAGTTGAGAATATTTCAGATTACAAGGCGCGATCAGCAGTGAACTGTTCATGTGTAAACGAATTTGCATGCTGGACATTCAGTGATCATATCGAGCAACCAAAGTTGAGGATTGAGTAGAATATGTTGCCAGGCACGTTGACTAAATCAAGCAATCGTTTAAGCGCCCCCAATTAGGTACAATGTTAAACACTTCTTTTACTTACTAGGTGCTTTCCACTCGATGTTCGCAATAAGCTAACTGAGTTTTCTCACTAGTGCACAATGATTTGTCTGCGTAACCATCCTATAGTATAACTGCAATGCATCCATACATGTCATAAGATGACAATATCGTTTGAGTTTGATAACTTTGTCCTGCACACCCTTACTGTTACTCATTTGTCCGCTTCTCGTTCCGATTCGGGACAGCATCAACCCAATGATGCGACCTATGTAATCAACTCCAATAAGACAGATGGCTAAGTTGAACTCAGAGGGAGCTCAGATGGTTTGCTAAACATTGTGGATGAAGTACAGCCGGCTGGTCATTTTATATGACCTCTTCAGGCATAATACAGAAACACACTATGGACATGTTAAGATAAACAAACTGAGTTAAACCGCATAAGTCAGCGAATCCCCTTGGGTGACCAACTGACCTTGTTGTAACGGTAGTTGTCAGTCTTGTTCCTTTTTTCTTGTTTTTGTTTTTGTACTTCTGATAAATCTATTCTTGAAGAAGTTTATCCGCGCTAGCCGAAACGTTTGACACTAAAAGTTGATACATTGTGGTACTCTAGCGTAATCCATAAGAACTGAATGTCCCCAAATTGTATGAAGTTCGTGAAATTCACCTATTCACACAAGTAAAAAATAGCGTTCACGGGAACTCAAGGACTGCGCCTAAAGTAATAGCCCAGAAAAGGAGAAACCGCCCATCGGGCTGCCGAAGAGATCCCGGCAACATCGTGAGTATTGCCCTATAAGAAAACATAATGCACTGTCTCGAATGCCGTACAGCTTGCAGCGTCAGGCGGTCTTTGTGCAGCACAAGGATTGAGTACTCATGTCGCCTCTGTCCAATCGATCATTGCATTCGGGCGGTCCGACGACACGAGGCTGCGTAATCACACTGAACAAGCACAGAACACAACCACACTCAACAATGCGCGAAAGGGGCCGTAAACTGGGACGACCGATAAACCCGACCGAAAAGCCGACTTCTGACAGAATTCACTGCAAAATCGCTTATATGTGAATTTCGAACCTCAGAACAAAACAATCCAACACAGCCCTCAACCGTTTGGATCCACTGGTTTCAAAGCAGCTTCCGTAAATCAACACGTCACACGTGTTCTACTAGGCAAGCACTATGAATCTGGACCACCACGTTCGACTTATTCACGACCGTTTCGGATGTCATTCGAACTTTTGGTTAGCCACTGTGATCTTCTAATCTGAGTGAACTCGTTCTGTCTAGCTGTGCTCTGCTCAGGTTTTATGCGACACCCGGTTTGTGCTGTGTCCACAGGACCGATCGAATGAACTCAACCGCGTTAACCTGTGTAAACATTTCAACTTCATCTTTTCAATGTCAGTTGTACTTTTTACAAGCAACCCCTGGGAATTCACACGATCATCTCCGGTTAACTCTGGTAGTGGCAGCATGATAGTTTGTTCGGGTCCACGCAAATGCTGTTCACCTCGGTCAGTTTCAAACAAGCTTTCTTACCGAAATGCCATGTCCATCTCAAGGGGGTGGCGAGAAATACTTTGGTTTGTATTCTGTGTAGAGTTAGCCTTGTGGGATCGGATAGGACTAGTCGCTCATGCTAATGCTTACGTGCTTTCCATCCATGGCTTTTGAAATGTTTCGAGAGTTGCGCAGGATTCTGAGTTGTTGCAGGTCACGGGTCGCGTGGCGGTTTGGGTTCCGTGAACTCGTCATATTTTGATCGATAATGGTAATAATCTTTTTCGACCATCTAATCCCAATAAACGTGTATAATCTTGGTAGGTTTTTAAGGTGTGTATTTGGAATATCTTTTGACATTATGGTTAAATATATCGTGAGACCCTTAGTATCGTGTCTTGTCTACCGGAAGCTTGACTCTTTCTAACCCCATATAAATTTCTGACTGGTCACTGTAGTAAGGTAACGTGGACGAATTGACGATCGCTGCCTGCATATACCAGCAGCATTCGTTTGAATGCGGGTGTTCAACATTAGGAAATTTGTTTATCCATTTTCCACCCGGTCGTATCAGACATCGGTTCAGTCTTCAATGTTACATTAACAATTGACAGCTGCCCATAAATCACGAAGTTTCCAGTCGCGACAGACACCTTATCGATCTGGTGTGAATGTTGACCTTAGCAGCGGTTAACTAGGCACTTGTGAATAGTCAAGTTGTTTCTTCAGACTAGACTTTATTACTCATAAAGCACTTGATGGATTCCGACACCCAACATGACTAAGGCTTGTCAGGATAGAGAGCATCTCTCTTGGTAGTGTCAATCTCTTGTCGTGTTCAGCCATTCCGGGCTAACCGAAAAAGTCCCAAAAATGCAACGTACATCGGTGAGGTTTCAAACCACTGGCCTTATGATCCTCAGGTCTCTCGTGAGGGTGGATAACAATCCATGGGACCAATCACAACCTGGTGCTCTTTGCTCATGATTTAATGTTTTTCTATCCAGTGAAGATTGTGTTGACTCCAGTGATGCTGAATTCGGGTCCCACTCATAAACAACAAACGGGGACTGCGACTAAACATTGTTTTAGTTTCTCGGTCGACGAGTCAGACAAACTGTCCGGTTATCATCTGTTTCTAAGAATGTCGTTCAATTATTCCTAGACTAAACACCAGCTTGTTGTGACAAAATAAGTCAGATTCCTAGTGAAATACGCTCATTTGCAAACAAATTTGGTTTTGCGAGAGACTCACCTGGAACCCAGCTGATTCTGTCGTTTGTGATGTATCCAGGCAACTGAATGTGCTGCACGAGGCCGCCTCATGTTCCAGTTGCTACGATATTCGAGATACCACGATACATGTCTATTCGTAATGCACTACTCATAAGGTCAAAGAATTTTCAGCAACCTTATGAGTAGTGCATTACGAGGTCAGATTCCTCTTAATCCTACTGTCCGACGACAAGTTACTAGTTTATTATGAAGTTTCACCCAAATTTAGGGTTGACAGGCTGCCAAATAAGTAAACTGGTCTCTGCAGCTCTAGAGACATTGGATCTGAATAGAGCAAGGAGTATTCTCCTCTGGTTCCTACATAAGTTTAGGTTAGGATGCGTAAAGTCCTAATTCTAGGAGTGGATGAACCCGATTCACCAATGCTGGCCTATCTTACGTCCGTAAGTGGCGAAATGTAGCGATAAGAGTATTGTTCACTAGGTGCCAATCTCTCGTTTTCATCAGTGTTCAGTCATATCCTCTGAAGTTCGTCTGAGTGCGATTTGACGCTGACCAGATGCATGTTCATGCGACCATTAACAAGGCCTCCTCTCATTTCCGCCCATCAGACGAAAGTAGACACCACATCCTGGTCCTTGACTTTCTCTCCCTCTCACTACGGCACACCAAAAGGCCGGATAACTTAAGACGGCCTTTACTAGTGAGAAAGCAGTCACAGAAGATTTCTCTAGAATCTTCGTGATGATGCGAGAACACCGAGCTAAAAAGGCTTCATGCTAACTGATTCAGGTTCGTAGCCGAGCCCCATAAGTCCGCTCAGTAGACACAGTGTTCGGTTATTCCGAACGGTCTACTTCTTCCAAACAAATCTATTTTGCATGTGTCGCGGTGACATCAGCTTATTTGTTTTACCTAATTTCATCAGCTAAAGGTGCTCCATCGCTGTGTTGGCACTCCTACCCCTGGGAGAGAGCGGTAGAACGAGGTGGAACGTCTGCAACCAGTCGGGAAAATGTTGTATTTTACTTTTCGGCATTCTTCTAGGTCTGACAGTGCTTGAAAAGCTTATGCAGAAACAGGAAACCGAGAGAGGTATAGTGAATGCTTCACCATTGTCAGACTTTTCACATTTTAATTTCCTCGGTAAAGTACCTAGCAAGGATCCACTAGTAAACCAGTGAAATACATCAATAATCTATCAAATTTTGGTCGATAAATCTTCAACGGCAATGATTTTTCGAAGTTAGCAATTTTCAACGGAAGTTTTTTTGATGGAGTTTAAAATGTCCGGTAGAGAAGTTCACAATTTATTTTCTCTACGACACATCCGGAGTATCTTGCAGTCCATCAGATAATCCATTCGCAAACTGCATTCAGCAAGGCTGTTTGATCTATGCTACTCACAAACTTCTGCTGTTTCAGGCGAAGCTTTCCTTTCTGCTGGTGCCACACAGACAGCTGGCTGTTTGCTATCTTGTCCTGACTGCATTTGCAGACCACCGGCGGCTATCGATTTTTCGGTTGGCGAGCTTGGATCGGTTCCGTCATTTAGGCCTGTCCGTTCACACTCGCTGCCTAATGAACCTTTCGCTTGTTTCAACTCAGGCGGCTGTGATAGACCTAAGATATTCAGCAGCACAGCACCGACTTGATCGTCTGGCTCATTTGGGCTGGTGTATTATCGTCACAGGGGAATAGGAAAGTTGCGCTCTTAGTCTGTACCTGTGCGTCACACATTCACAAAAACGTGGGAAGAGCAAGTCGATAGCCTCCCCTCCCCCATGCAATCGTCAGTACGCCAAACACAAACACACATGCGTACATTCGTACTAAGAAGCAAAACGCGAACTGAATGGTCGGGAAACGGAGCGAAATGCTCGGGTTTTGAAGATAGGGCGGAGTCACAGTAGAACGTACCCTGCTTAATTCTCAGGTCGGTGTTTAACCCCTTCTTAGTAGTCAAAATGTGTATGCCCGGAGTACGTCGGTGGTTCGAGTCCGTCCCTTGGTGTATTCTTTTGTTCATGATACTCGAACTTCCCAAATCAAGGTTTGCCAACTGCTTTTCTGCGCTCTAAGAATAAGCTTGTCGGACTAAGTTTGACGTGTGATACGAATTTGCGACTGCACAAACCGGCATTCGGCGCCAGCGGGACGTCATTATCAAGCGGTTAAGCAGCTACGACGTTTCGGCGGATAGCTGCAGTGCAACTGGTATGAGGCACAAGGTTTGAGATACTGTCACGTTGGTCAAGCCTAAGCATAAACAACCGAAAAGCAGGGAATCGGTTACAGCCGAGCGATCGCCACCACAGCATCCGAAGATTTTGGCGCTTTAGAACTGCAAGCCTAGGCCACCGAATTCACCAAACCGATCACAGCTTCGCTAATTTTCTTCAAATAACTTGCATCCGGTAGTGTTACGGCAACCTAGCTAAAGACTGTTAGCTGATACACACTCCGGAAAGCTCGACAACCTTTAATTCTCTTTATTTTCTCCTATTCAGGACTTGGTCCACAATTTCATGAAAATGAGTCGTTCAGTGTTCCCAAACTAGTAACTTCTGTGAAAGAGTACCGCTTGCGAACTGAGATTTCTAATGGATGTTTGTTTTTCTGTGCACGAGGGAGCAGCCTTGGGCAACGATCCACAATAGAGTACTCCATAGCTATTACGCTAAGAGCCGAAAAGGGTCAAAGCTGTCTTTCTATTAAGATAACACATTCGCTGACCAGTAATCTCACCAGAAAAATACGGCTCCATTATTACAAAAGAATAACTAGTCTGCTAACAATCAGAAAAGGAATGGTACGAAGTCAGAAGTTTCGTCCCTTGACCATTTCCAACATAGGTCGCCAATTAGCCTTCGTGGCTAGTAGACAGTGGTTATACTAATCCACAAGATTTAAATTCCCTTTATACTTGTTCACGATACCTTCGTTTTAAATGTCAGAGTATGCCGCAGCCAAAATTAACCGCGTTCAATCCCATCAGTGCATATTTTTTTTACATGCTCTTGCGTCTGCAGACCGCAACGCAAAAAGATGGGATTTTGTCGACACATTGCAAGCGATTTGGGGAATCGTTAACCCTCCATATATAGACAATGGAAATTATTCTAAAATAGCCGCATAATCACCTCAACTTTCAGAATGGCGACCGGGACAACAAACAGGTTATTTAGTTAAACTTACACATGTGGTTCCAGCACATGGAAGTACATAGTCAAGGATTTATGTTAAATGTGAGAAGACTTTTGTGTGTAAGCGAGATGATCGTTTGGATACGTTCCTCATCCTATGCTCGTAATCTACGCGTGTGTGTAGCACGCTACCATATAAATTTGTTTCGTCTGATTAAGAGTATATTCTACGTCCGTGCTCAGCATGGGGTTCATTCAGCTATGATAGCACAGCTGGCTGGGCGTGCAAGCATCGTAGGAGCCCGGCACACTGTCTCAGTTGGCTTTGGTAATGTGCTCGAGCGGTATTCAGTAAGTCACTGATGGTGGATAAATCACTAACGTTTTTACGGCACACACTATCCGTAAGGATGCTGAGAATCCTTCGACCGCCCATGACCGGTTCTGCCCTCTTTGGACTCATCAGGTGGACACGGTTCCCAAGTTTCTGTTAACCTTATTTACTACCTGAACCTAATTTGTGCAGGATCCGCGAAATACACTCATTCGCAAATCAAGCTGGTCTAATGCAACTCGCATAAGGATTCGCAGGGTAAGCGGTGCAACAGGTTATTCTCAATATAGGATGCTAACAGTCTTCTCAACATGTCAACCCACACCATTGGTATGAACATGAAAATAGCTCGTACATTTTTACAGGGAGGTTAAACGTATATCTGCTGAGTTACTTTATTTGACGGGTTCACCAAAAGCCTCCCATGATAAGTTGTACTCTTTAATTATGGGCTCAAAACACACCAAAGCCTGCCGATTATGACCTTGAGTTCATCGTTCCAACGCAGGTTACTGCACCGTTTCTAGCTGTGTAGTCTGTTGGAGCTAGAGAAAAACCAGCGCAGTGAAACGCGGACACCGAAATTGTTGAGTGTGAAAGCTGTAGTAGTGTATATTATCTATGTACTTGGCATCAATAGTGAGTCCATGGCTACACATATTTCACTAACCAGGTGTTTCAGAAAGAGAGCTTGACGACGCAAACCTTTTGAAACAGTCACTCTAGCTCAGTCGATTGGTTTCAGAAACAGAACTGACCAGTGGACAAGCGAGCAGAGCTCGCAAACGCCGTTAGGTTCCCCAAAACAGACGAATTTCTTTTCACCCAAGGTCGTACCTACCAGGCGTCTTGTTGAAATATGACCTCAAACGAAAAATTGCAATGAGTGTCATGACGAGGAAGTTGGTTGGAACGGTTGATTAAAGCGTCGGATGGATATGTTTATGCTTACTTCGCTGCCGGTCATTTAAAAGTACCAGTTGTTTGACGCGGGATGGTCGCAACAGGTCTTAGATAAAATCGCCATACAAATGGACGGACAAAGATCACTCACGGGGAACGGTACAGCTGGCCCGACTTGGTGTGGGTGGTCTTGCTTCAGGAAAACACCCTCTGTTGACTGCGCGAGCAAACAATAATGCAAGTACTAATGCGATTGCTAATGCAGTGAAGCTCCGAGGTTGGTGAATTAATATTGTGACCTTCTTCTGTGACACCTTTAATATATAGCAAACACCTTCTTACAGGGACCACTTTCAACATCCCCGAAGACTGCCACCATGTTAGAAGTCAGGAAAATTGCGCCAGAGACTCTCGTTTGGTTCAGGACTTGTGCGCGAGCTTATCATAGAAATCCTAGCTCTTATGTGAGCGTCCTGTTCACTGATGGTCAATTGTAGCATCGAGACTGCCTGAAGGTGTGATGTCTAAACAGCCATATATGGCAATTTATCGGAACAGTGGTGGTTCGGGTGCGTTTATCGACCATTGATCAGGTGGTTACTGATCCGCTCACTGAGTTTGGCAACTGGCTTGCAAACGTTTGGTCAGTATCCAAAGAGACGTCAGCAGTTCACGAACAGGCGGGTCAAAACTTCGTTCGAGCGTCCGCAAGCAGCTTGCGGGGCTGTTCAAACGAGAGTGACGCGAACGGAAATCTATGCACAGCCCTCCGGCACGCTGCGCCTCATTGTCCACCCTACTGACACTAGCCTACTGATCATGCGTCTCATTGTCCACCCTACTGACACTAAAGCGATAAAGCTTCTGAGATACTGTGCAACACCGATATTATCTGCCAGTCAGTAATCTCTCGTACACGGCATTTCTGTCTATGCTGTTGTGGACAAATGGTTATCACCTACTGACATTTTTAATGCCTTCTGTTTTAAGAGTATATTATGTAGTCTTCTGTTTGCACTTCTCTCATCCACAAGTTAGTCGCCCGGCTCCGTAGTGTAGAACTTAGTTTCCTGTGTGAATTCTGGCCTTTAACTTTACAGTGAAACTCTGTCCGATTCAGGTTGCCACACCTAACCTCACGCACGCATGCACACCTGCATCACAGTTACACCCATGCAACCGAATCAGGCTGCAGGCATACTGCTCCTTCGAAGTAGTTTGTCACTGTCCCATGTCGCCGACCCTGTTTCAGGCCGTATTTCCTTGTCAAATCGTTGCTAAGCTTGCCGTGGAACCGTTGGAAAAAACTGTTGGACTGTGTGGAACTACAGTCCATAGTACATCCAACAGAGGTCCCATTGGAAATGCACAAAATCAAGCTACCAAGGCAGTCAGTAACTTGTAAACGAGGAGCTACCCTGACGAAACTGCTATCTCCAGCGTTCTCACTCTTCTTAGCGCGCCAGAAAACATACGTATCTCCATCCTGTTTTCCAAAATTTGCCAAATGTAGATTATTTCGTTGCGAGAATCAAGCAGGTTCTCTCAGTGTGACAAGTAAAAAATGTTCAACCATGGAAATCTGAGAAGGAAATGCTGACTCGGTGTCTGACTACGAGGATGCACAGCGTGAAGGCTCATGAAATTTCATCATCGAAATATAGAAGAACTCTGAATTTGGATAAGGTTTGCAGTACTGTAAGGAGGTTGAAGAACATCGGAGAAACTAATCGTCAACCATTCATCGGAAGTCAACCCGAGAGACAACCCACTCGTTTGCATGCCACAACCGCGGAAGACAACAATTTTTCGCGAGTGACTGGATTGGCTAGCGGGCCTGTGTCACTTACCACTTTGCCCGTGTCTTCAGAACAAAACCGCAACTCCATGAAACGGGTGCTGTTCATACGTGAAAGATGTTCAGCAACCCAACAGGATTTTTGTTTTTAATATAGTTCGACAGCGTCAGACGACGCTCGTACTGGACAAGCACTGTTTAGGATAAATCTGGAGATCGGAGGACAACCAATGCTTATAGAGATAGAGACTGGTGCACCTGATATCCTAATTAGGGCGCAACAACCGCGAAAACCCTATCAAGTTTAATTGCATGCAAATCAAAACTACGCACGTACATCCGTGAACGGATTCCAGTCCTAGGAGAACATGACGTGCGTGTGCTGGGTGACTTGTCAGCGGTTGCCTTTCCAGTCCGTGTTGGGGAGAGAGATTGCCCCAAACTTCTGGCTAGTGTCCATTTGGAAACTCTTCTGGTTACCAGTGAAATACCGTACAGACAGGAATACCAAAACGTCCGAGTTGGCTAACATAACGAACTATTTTGACACGATACCGATGCGCGCAAAAGACACTCAGAAGCAGGCAAGCCATAATCCCTGAATGACCTAAAGGCATTATTGGTGACCTAAGACAGACAGCTGTCGAGCATCTAAGCGTCTCAGGTAATATCTGTCAGCAACGCCAAAAGCAGACTACTTATGTATATCCATCCGCGGCAGTGGCAATGGATATGCTTCGACACATTCAGTCCAATTCACACAATGATGTACCTTCTACAGACAGGCACTATTCGAAATGGGTTGAGATATACACCGGTGCCTAAACCAAAGCAGAAAAAACTAAAAGAGTGAAGCCTGAGTTCTCGGAAACACCTGCACACAGAAAATGCCGACACACTTGTCAATGATGCTTTTCAGCAATTTATTTAACGAACTGAAATCAGCACGCTTTGAGGTGTTTTCTCAAATGATATCAAATGACTGGCGGTAAGTAAAGCTTTTTAATTAGGAATTACCACCCAGTCAACCTGAAATGGCTAGGTTATTTCTTGATTAACACACCTACGGAGGTAATTCCTGATCGAACCATTCGTAATATCCCTTCTGAATTTCAGGTAACAGATTATGCTTTCCTAGATTCTTCATCCTACATTTCAAGTTTCCCCCTTCTACCAAACTTGCGCCGAAGCGCGACGACGAATCTGACAAACCGACAAGATAAAAGTCTGAAAATCTGACTAACTTCGTGGCCTGTTCCAATCTACCAGTGTGAACGGGGATAGGAGAGGTATTACACTGAAACCTAAAGAAATTAACGGATAACGCCGGTACTTCGATGGTAAACAGTAATGATGCTGAGGCTCATGATCATGTTGAGGCCAACTGATGTCTTCCGACAGGCTTCTGTAGGTTCTGTCTTCGATCTTATCCCTTCAAGTTTATGGTGACTTCAATCAATTACGGGTAACACAACACCCGGCTCAGTGCAGACAGTCTGTGGATTCTGACCACACGCGGGCATGTGGTTTGGCGATTGTTAAACGGCAAACCCGATTCTGATGCCAGTCATTCACAAATGTAGCAGCTACACCACATGCTTTCCGAACGTGCGACAATCTCGGTACCAATGGCGGTACTTTATTGGATATGAAGCGATTACGCCACCTACGAAACACGGTACAGAGGCGATCTACTAGTTACTGAAACTGTCCAACCGAAGTTGGATCGCGCGGCATGTAGAGGCGGATGATGCAGGGTCATGTCGGTCGAGCTCTACTAATGGTCGTTATTAACTAAGGCCTAGTACACGCGTTGGTTAAACTTTATGGAAAGTCCACGTTATCTCTAGAGAATGCATCTTGTACAAAAAATTCCCACAGTGTGTATGGCTCACCACACTGTAGTGTGGCTAGGCGCCACGAGAATGAATAAAGCGGAATAGGCCGAACGATTCTGATACCAATGACAAGGCCACGTAGTCAGTTAGATCTGCCATCGTATTTGTGCCATATAATGTCTCGTAACTGCAACAGAGCCTTTCAAAGGACTGGCAGATATATCGATTGCCATCAGCTGGAGTAAGCCGAATAAGCACCCAATGAAACAATGGTTGGTAGACTTGTATAAAAGGGATGTACTCAATCATCACCAAACCGCTCCTATTCCTCTAAAATGAATCACAATTTACGATCCCAGTGCGATTTACACACACGCACACACACACACACCGCCCTTACGCGGTCCAATGATAGATGTCAGTTGGCTGACAGCTGACAGTCGTCGTTTCATCAGAGTACGTTTATTTCACTCCGAACATTCACACCCCGTCACGAAACGCAAACAAGACAGATATGTACTGGATACGTGAACCATTGTGTGCGTAGTTCTTTTAAGAAGCTTCTTGGACGTGGGCATATTCAGCACAGGATTTGTGCCGTAACATCTAGCTTCCGATAGACCTCGAATAGCGAAATGGACGCACACGGTCCTTTAAGTGAACTGATATCACCGTCTCGTTTACACTAGATGTGAGTGAAGTACACGATTTTCTCAGATGAGGGGCATTTGTGGTGAGCAGATCCAGTGCTGTGTCTGGAACGAGATGTCAAGACCACTGTGTGAATCAAACCCTTGAGTTTTCTCATATCTCGCGTCCCCCAATAGACCAATGTAGTCAGGGTGGTTTTCTGTGTTGCAATGTCTTGTTCTCCTACCGTTTATGACACCTGGGAGACGTAGCTAGTTTGATTTGCCGATCTTGTCCACGTTCACACGGGTAGATAGGAATAGGTAACGAAATTAGCCCGAGTTTCAGGCTTCAATCTTGTTGGCTTGTCAGTTTCGTCGTTGCACTTCGACGCAAGTTTGGTGTGATTGGAGTCAATTGGAACTTGAAATTTTGAATGGAGAATGTAGGAATGCAGAAGCTTTTTGATTAAAGAGCAGAAGTTATAAGACAAACTCTTTTATCCCCGTTTTCTGCATTCAAATTAGGATTTCGGCAGGCCTAAGTGTTCAGTTGAATACAGCTTCGACGCTGGTTAATTCTGACGTCGCGTACTGCAAACTCTTCACGGGCCCCATTTTGCAACCCTCATCAAACATCAGTCCCAACGCCAACGGAGAGATGTTAGGATCCAGATCACTTGCCTGCTCCGTCGTTTACTTTATCTGAAAATGATTCCTCACAAACGTTGTGTGAAACACTGAATTTCTTCCATCCTCAGGCGTCGGGCATGAACAAGATTCTACGCATGTCGAAGGCGGCTAGCATCCCTCAGCCATAATCATGGGTCCAGTTAGGAGGAAACGGAAGGCACTTCTCCCCTCTGGCATACGAACTCTCGAACACCATTTCGCCTCATTCGTTACACATTCAAGCGTATCACGTGACGGGTAGATTGTTTCCCTCTCATTTGTTAGTTGATGATTGCGTAGAAATAGATGAAGCGAATTGCGATCTGATGAAGAAGCCGTAGGAACGCAGCTAATTTAGCTGAAACAGCGTTGCTAACCAGCAGAAATTACCCTATCGTAGAGTGTCTTTATAACCAGCATATATACTGTTAACTTCGAAGAGCCCTGGAAAAAATATGGAGGCCAAACTTTGAGTTTCATACAACTTCCTCCTCTTTGCAGCTTTCAACAATCTAGTTGTTATGGCATGATCTCATTCGACTCAAGTTTGCTACTTTAGAGTTGAGGCAAAAAACAGAGTAAGTACGTAATCTTAGGCATACATTAAGCCAGTAATCTGTCGAATTTATTGTAGAATGCATGGATAGACTTTATTGTGCAAGCTGAAATACACACATCTTGGAAATCTGCGGGTCACTGCCTAACTGTTTCTTCAGGATACCGCGTCTCTCTCGCCGGTCATCGCTGGCATAGATTTCGCTAAAATTCATCATGTTTTACGTAATGGACGAATTCCTTTGTATCTGGCAGTAGGTACGGTCACTCTCTTCTAGTTACTCATCCTCGGCTTCATACACGTGAATGGAATTCAGCACCCTAGAACACTCAGTTTACACCATACTAAACTGCACGTTTAATTCACGTACTGCTGGAAATGTATTCGCTGCGGAGCTTTTTGCCATAAGTTTTATGTTTCCACACTAGTCAGGATGACATCCTATTCGGTTTCGTGGCGATCTCGATCCTACGTTCGTTATGAAGGAGTAGCTTATAGTTCTTGAAGTATGCCTATGAAATATTGTGTTCCACTATATTCCTTGTGTCATTCCTTTAGGATTTCATGGACCAACTATGTCCTGGCCCGTCCCATCCAGCTTGATGATTGAACCGACTGAGTGTGAGTCGCGGGCAGAATGTGACCGGCTGTGCGATGCTTTGATTCTAATCAAACAAGAGATCGAAAAGGTCGCTCGAGGCGAATGGCCGACCGATTGTAACCCATTGAAACTTGCACCACACACAGTGGAAGTAAGTATAGTCGATGTCGATCAAATCGCCTATGGTTAATGACTGGATTCACTGCGAAGAACAGTGTGTTATTGGTTGGATGATCCGAACACGTTTTAGTCCATACAATAGATTATAAAGGCTTGCTCATTGCAAATCGGCATTCAAAAAACGGGCAGAACAACTAATTGTTACATCATTTGATTGTCTCGAGTTTGGCTCAATTTCTACGCTGCAGGCAACTTGGTGGCACGTTGACCTGATCTGAGTGAGAGTTTGATCCAAAAAAACCCAGATTATCTGAGACTGTTTTGACGAATGTTTTTATCATCTCATAAGGCGAAGTGTAAAACCCAAATACATTGGTGATCAAGACGCTACATTTACAGTGTCCCTGGATCCTTGCTAAGAATTCCCTTGTTCATCTGTGGGTGATGCACATATTGAGGAAAAAAGTACAACGGTTTCCTTAAACAGCCCTTGTCTTTCAGTGGACATTCTCACATGGGACTGAAGAGATCTGTAAATTCACAAGAAGGAACTCACCTCGAATATGTTTTTTTTGAGATTGCATTCATGCAGCCAAAGGTGGTCTAACTGTTCTTAAAGTAATATTTACGTTTGAATCGAGAACGCAATTGTAAGATCTATTTAGTTGGCAATCCAGTGAAGGTGAGTGACCGACGGAGTGCAAAGTTGTGGTTAGGTGACCATTGGTGGCTTCGAAAAAACTTTCCCAAAAGTATTTTCTATGGAATGGCGCTACATGCCAATAATAGCGCAGAATCGATTCCCCATGGTAAATACTTTTTCAGTCTCCCTAATGTGATCGATTTCACCCGGGGATTCAGACAGTGTTGAAGCAAATAGTGCTGTGAGATTCGCACTGAATAATACCTCCTCTAGGACGGACGACGTACGTGTTCGCCGACAATGTGTTTTCGGGCGACCTTTTTATCTTCTGGACCGTCTGAGCAGATATTTTGTACGTGGGATTTACTTCAGAGACTTTATACCATGAACTTATTGGGCGAATTCCCACGATGCTTACATGCTGATTGCCATATGCACTTGAACGTGCCTGACGATTTTCTGACGCATTTATTTATTTCAGCAAAAACTGCCAGACCATGTTTTGGTTTAACCATTATACTCCACTTCGCGGCTCCTATTTCAGTGAAGTTGCGACAATTGATTGATTACTCTCTTCAAAAAGACAGGGCTCAAGGTTTTCAGAGAAAAAATGAGTCCTACTCATAATGTATAGGAAAGTTGGGTGTTTTGGTCGCTTGAAATGATCAGTGATACACTGAGCTTTGTTTCAACTTCGGTTAAAACTCAAATGCCGCCTAATAACTTCCATCTTTTTGTTTTCAGGATGTGACTTGCAATGAATGGGATCGTCCTTATAGTCGTCAGGAGGCAGCCTTTCCCGCGCCATGGCACTGTGTCACTAAGGGTCTATTCGATAAACGAAGTAAAACATGGCCAACCGTTGGTCGACTAGACGACGCATATGGAGATACGCATTTGTGTTGTGCCGTGCCTACCGGATATTAATCAGTCATACAAACCGACAATTGGGCAAGCAAACACTTGTCCCTCCATTGTTCGTACATTTACGTACGACAGTCCCAGTGACAGATATCGTTTGATGCTTTTTTCCGTCAGCTGAATCATCAGCTTAAAGTTTTGATATGCATTCAATGCTTTCTTACTGTGGTGCTACATTAATTCCATTGTCAGTAAACTCATCTCATTTCACCAAATATATCAGCTGCCTCGAGGACATTTTTTTCAAACTTGGAAAGTATACTGGACAACCAACAAGACACCCAATTTCGCACCCTTTATCTGAGCCAGTAAACTCCAATTATACTACTGAACGTGGTGATGGGGGTGGTGTTGAGCCGGCCAGCCCACGAGTGCCTACCAATGGCCCTTGACTAAATCGTTTGGAGTTAGGCCAATTGTTTCGTGCAAGTTTGGTCAGTCCAACAACAACCTTCCGCAGTATAAAACTGGGCTTTAATCCTAAAGTCGACTCGTTCAATCGTGGGGTTAAGCACTCTCATAGTTACATTTCGCAAGGAAAATTTAATTACATTCCTACTACTTACAACACTACTGACAGGATGCAAGTCATTGTGTCACAAATCTTTAGAACTTGCAGTTTTTTCTTGGCTCATGGAGTAACAAAAATGACACATTTGAATGTAATAAAGAGACGATTGGTCTTCACCTGAGATGTGCGGCTTTATGTTAAGTTTCACGCCCAGTGAACACACTTGACGTGAAATGTCAACTATTCCCCGGGACTGCGACAAACTCGTCCTCAGTCGACATTTCAAACGTATTTCATTGACTCTCAGTGTCCAGAACAGATAAATAGCACAAATGCACGCTTCGAAGCAAATTTCTTACAAAATGCACTTCGTCCCGCTCTAATTCTTCTAAGTAGCTAGTCACTAATATGCCGTAATTACGCTGTTTTTGAGTTAAGAGGCAGGCAGTGAGTTGACCCATGAAAATTCTTCTACTTTCCATAACCGGATGTCTCTCTACGACAGAAAAATAGCTGCAACTTCCAATAAAGAAAAACGTGAACTGGTTATTCAGTGAGCTAGTTGACGGGAGTGCGATCGGTTGCGGTATCATACACACCGTTCAGCACCTTCAACCCGTGCACACTCTGTCGACATAATCTGTATTTTGTACTGCCAGCTGCTGGTCGATCACATCAATCACGTTCTTATTGGCAAAACCGTCCAAGTACCTTCGAAATGCGGAGCACGAGAGTCTTTTCACATTAGCACGTGTTGGCATCCTTAGTCAGCTGCCTCAGTGATTCTTAAGACATCACGCAACGCAATCGTCTCCATTCCCGACTTCCACGCTGGTACATAGATTTTTATGACCCGTCGGAGGCGGTTACTTTCTATAGAGAGAAATCTGCAAGTTGTAGTACTAAAAACCAGGTAAGACAGTTGACACTAAAACAGCTGGCATTGATATCAGTAAAACCCAGCTGCATGTCAGTAGAAAACACAAACAGCATGCATTTTGATAAAAGAAGCAGGGAGTTCGCAGCACGAAAAAGAAAACTAATCTATCAGGTGAAGCTCATTCAGTCCTGCTAGTAAGCAAGGGCTCGTGTGTTGGACCGTTTTCACTGGCCCATTTCTTTTGTGCTAGAGATTATTCAATTAGGGTAGCTCCAATTTCCAGCAATCAAACCATAGATGCTAGAAATTTTAGATCATTTGTTCAGTCCGTTTCGTTCATTATCCCGCTTCGCTACCCGCCAGTAATTAGGAAGAATTTATTTCACGACACAAAAGGCTACTTGTAGGGTTGCTGAAAACTGTTCAGCAAACTTCAGTCACGAAAATATACTGCGAGCAAACTGTGATGACGTCCAAGGATCTGAGGTTTTCTAGGGCGTAACACATGACGTACTCGAATTTAGATGATTCTAAGATGAAAAATAGTTGATACGTTCGTGCTTTAACAGCATTTTACCTACTTGGATTTTTTCACTGACGTTTCTTCAGCTACTTCACTGCTTTGTAAGAAGTTGGTTTTTTGCTTAATAGCAAAATGTGATACCTCACAGGAATTGTGGGTTGATAGTCTATGCTACCACTCATGAGTATATATTTGGAGCCTGTTCTATCATAAATCACCTCTTGGTGCTTTTTTTGTACCGCAGCTCCCTGTTGTAAGTGGCGCTACTACACAGAAACCGTCTTCACTGGGGTTTTACGGAGTTCTCGCGCACAGATGCTTAGTCATTAAAACAAGTGGATTGAGCCTACCGTGGTCTTGGTGACCGTCCACACCAAGCAGAGGTAGAGAAGACTCCTCCATGCCCAAAAAACGCTAAGATTCAACGTCATGCGTTACACTCACCCTTCCAGAGTAATCGATTTCAGTTGCACTTGTTAGGGTGCGCCCTAGAGGCTACAAACCAGGAGTTTTCAGTCACCTTCCTCCACCGTTCGTTTACTCTAACTGCTGTCAATGTGCAATTGTCCTGGGTCCTCTGTCCAACGCACATTCTTTCACAGTTGAGCTTGCTTCATGGCTACACGTCTGAACGAATTTGTGTCAGCTTTTTGACAAGGGCTTACCTCCCGTTTCGTCTCATGATCCAGTCAAAAACAGAGATCATTGTCTAAAATTAACGTTACTGGGTGTGCACTACGGTTACCGCGGGTTCGGTAACTCGGGATCAAGGGGAAATTTCCTGTGTTAGTCACATTCACAGAATTGTTTTGCTTTATTAGTATGTTTATTAGAGTCTACTGAGAAGAGTTATGAGATTGCCAACTTTGAGAGCTGGCCAATAGTTGACATTTGATTGCACTGCACTGCATGTCCGCCTGACTCACTTATGTGCAAGGGGTCCTGTCATCTATGAATGATGACCAAATTAACAGTGATAGGACGAAATGGACATATCATTGGCGATTCCACTGTGAGCAAGATTAAACCTTAGATAATTAGACATACAGAGCAACAAATTCATGCAAGCGTCTGTGATGGGTTTTATTTGATGTGGCAATGGGATAATACCAGTGCAATGCACACAGTGCTTTCTGCTTTACTGCCATCCAGCATTCCATCAAGAGCTCCAGCTCAGCAGGGCTTTACAGCTCCCTGAGCTGTAAGATCCCCCATGGGTGTGGTCAGCAGAACACAAAGTTTACTACATCCGTGCCTACTGGGCAGGTGGATTTTCACTGTGTTTTGCTTGTCTTTTTCATTTTTTTTATACAGCTGAGATGTTTCACTCCAGTCAACAACAGTGCCTAGACATCCACTTGCCGGTTACCACTGCTGAATGAATTTCCGTGCATGGATGACGGTTATACACAGTACGATTCGGCCATTCAAAGTTAGGCGCTGCACTTTGAATCCTCCAATGGCAACGTAAGCTGCTCCTTACAAAAAGGAACTGTCTGTATGGTAGCTCCAGACTTTCCGCTGTAGGCTAGAGGGGATCGTGAAAGAAGCTAAGGGACATAATCTAAGCAACAAGGTAAATCCTGGAATCGGGAATTGAACTCACAATCCTCACACACAAGATGAGGAGGAGATGTTTCAATCTGAACTCATCAGCATGTTGCTCCAGTTTACACTGCCTTAGCTTCGACCCGATCCAAAAAGTTCCTTGGGGGATCATCAGCCGATTTTTACACGCAACATTAGTACTTCACTTCTGTGATCTTCAAAGCTTAACAGATATGGAGGTCTTCCGGACGCTCAAAGAGCTTTAATTAAAACTTATGTAGGAAAACCCAAGATGTGGTCTATCTTGAATGAGATACTCAGTCATAGACAGCCAAAAGTCCGTGCAATCACTGAACCATGAGATATCTATGGTCTCGCATTTAATGAACGGACTCCACTTTGAAAAATGTTCGGGAATATTAGGTCATATGTCGGAATGCCTACAAAAGAATAAGTGGATGATTAACCAAAGCAGCCTGAACACTTTCTGGGTAATTGTTTGATGCGTCAGGCAGAATGTTCACACCAAGTAAGCGGAAGTTGGTTCATCTGCTTAGCCAACACTTCTGACCTGTGCAGCTGTGTACCAACCTAAGGCGCTTACCCAGCGTACCTTTACTTATTTCCCCATTGCCACTGGTGATGGCAGTAACAAGAGCTTCCAGCTTGCTGTGAGACAACCAGGATAATAACGTCAGAACAGAAGAAGAAGAAGGACTGTTTAACTGAGAGTACGGCAGATAACCTTGGGCCAATCTCCAGGTTATTGGTGAAAATCCGAGAAGCACTATACCGCTGTTTCATTCTTATTCGGTATCATCAGCAGTGCTCATCTCACGAAACTCCGAGACCTTCCAACCAGTGGTTAAACATTTAACCTTTCGGGCGCGATCAGCTGATCAGTGGTGTGATTAACACTCACTGAGACTGGATATGACGACATTCATCCTTCAATTACAGAAACCCCATCACATGGTCCTGTATTGTCTGGCTCATTAAGTGACAAATTCTCTAGTGGAAGTGGCACTTTATCCCATCTAATTGGGAGTAATGACACCTGATCAGTCGGTCCAACGTTTCAAGCGTCCAACCACTTGCCGGAAGGTCGCGGGTTCAAAACTCTCCGAGTTTCTTCCGATGCGCACTGACGATAATTCATAATAAGGTTGAAACAGTTGTACAGTTTGCTTGACTTTTCAGAACAGATTGGCCTTAGTGGCAGGACGAATTCTCAATTGGAAATTATCACTGTTTGTTTCGGCTGACTGAACAGCAAGCTCATGTGGAATAGTATGGATCGGAAAATCTGGCACAGGCTGTGGCCTATGGCATTGCCCATCGATCTGAAAACAAGAACGTGGAAAACTGCCAAAATTCACAAATTCCTCTTCAGGCACAGTATATATATATATATATATATATAGGTTGACGAACGTTTGGACGACGTTTCCTGAGGTCAACAAAGTAAACAGGTTAAAAGTTCAGACACGTAAAAATGTAAACTAAATGGTTTTTGTAAGAATCAACAATTGAGGCAAAGTCCCCAATTCGATAACCCTATGATGCAAACAAAACGGCAATGACACTGACATGTGGGTTGGAGGTCTATATGCTAATTTATACGACGGATTAACCCTTTGGTTTCCCGATGCATTTCACCCGACTCATTCCACATACTCGGATGTTTTAACCCCTCTACAGTTTATGATTTGGGCAGAATGTATCGAATATATATATATATATTTCATTAACGCCTTCGCTTCCAACCAAAATTCAGTTAGCATCGTGCAAGGTTATAGTTCTCGCGAATACTTGTGACCAGTGACTCTCTTAGACAGCTGTTCGTTCACTTATACCGTCTTGATAATGGTACAAATAAACCCACCTTCATCCGTTGCAATGTTCTGACTTGTTCGGTATTTTTACTCTTAGGGGTCAAATGAAACCCGTATACAAACTACTGTATAGCTCTGCATGATAGCAGAATCCCTCTTTTCAAATCTTGTAGTCGTTAGCACACTTCTCCATCCTTCGTTTTCAGTAGAACTTGGGGGATCCACTCTGAAATTTGAGTTTAATTATCCCGTGAATTTGCGTGTACTTTGTTAATATATACAGAGTGTGAACATAGTTAAATAAGATTGAAAAATATGTTTACAAAGTGAAATTCGTCGTCTGTTCACGCTCTCCTATGGTAGCGCCCCGCTTCATTGATTTCAGATTTCATTGGAGATAGTAACTTTTTACTTGTCATAGTTAGCAGAGATTTGAGTCTAAATTTGCTCGGGGTATTAGACTCAAATAATTGGAAAACAATGGCTGTTCTTGTAAAGTGGTTGCACGAAAATGAAGTCCTACCCACACAGTTTGGAGATCCTATGAACCTCCCGCGTCTGGGCCAGTGGACTTTTGGTAAAATGATGCTTATTTCCGTTTCAGCCCTAACACAGCTGCACCTTTATTGTGAGGTCTATCTTGAAGCGTTGTCATTAAAATAAGCGAGGAAGGGACAGAATGGTACCCAAGATGACGCCCTCAAGAATGTTGGAGCCTCCTAAACGAAAGTGACTTTTCCGCCTCGATCTACACGAGTTTACTTGGGTTGTTTGTCTTCAACACTTGTGTACAACACTCGTCAAAGAATGAATGTAGATACTAGGCCCGTGGTATGCATGGAGATTTGGTTTTAATCCTTGATGTGACTCCCTCTACAGCTTTCCTCTGGTCACTTGAGACATGTACTTTTAAACCACAGTCGTTGATGCAATCAATGACGCGCTCGACAAAGCTTTCAGTCGATGTTCCCAAGCATCTTCTAATCATGTTGTCCAGCTTCACTTTTCAGCACCAGCAAGATAACAACCCGAAACGGTCTAAGGTAAAATGTGACTCTTAATGTAATCAAGTGTGACAATCATATTTCCTGGTCCTCGAAGCAACAAGGCAAACTGAAATGGGATACATAGAAACTCTGTCTAGCTCTGTTGATGAGTTGAATTTGCTGTCTTCGATTGATCTAGTTAACTATTTGGCTCCTCTATATTGGCAGCAAATCTACCAGTTTTTGCTATCACTCATCTGTTGAGACCCGCATAATGATTGGTCTATCATTCACCCTTACAATTTCAAATACATCGATTTTTCATGAGTTGAGCTCTTTTGTCACAACACCCTTCCATCCTCCCCAATTAGAGCTACAAACTAACGGTTTATCTGTTGAAGGGAGTAACTGGCGTCATCTCCACAGTGCAGACGAATTAGATGAATCTTACCCCGAAGGCGGAGCTAATCAAAATGTCGATATGCAGAGGCTCACTTCGTGTCGTTCTTTCAGAGGTCACGGCCTGCAACTGTCCCGTTCGGCTCGATTTTCAATCTCGCAATGATGTGAAAAAGAGCGATCGGATTAGGTTATAGGAAAGTTCACACTAACCTGGGTTATGACGATCGTTTGAAGCCTACGTCAGTCTCAAATCCGAGATTCACACCATGCATTTCGGGCTCGTTTGGTGGGTTATCACAACAACCGACCTTGATATTTTGTTAGATATTCACCTATCACTTGTTCTGCTTACTTGTTCTATGTATCCAGTTTACACAACCTAAGTTTTTAACAGAAAAAAATAGCCGGCTAGTAATCTCCGGTCACATAAATGTGTCGGAAGCTGACTGATTCGGGTCTAAGAGACGGGTTTATTCGGGAACACATGTGAGGAGCCCGTGAGTGACGACCATGAAAGTTGGGGATGAACGCTTGTCCGACCAAGATTAAACATTGATTCGGAAATGCATACCTTATCTTTGGGGCCCTATAGGTGAACATCCCTGTAGTACACATTCGCGTGTCCTCGGTGAAGCTCAGTAGCCTTTCGCAAGAAGCAGTGCTTTTCAATATCCTTGCTGTCTTGGTTGCTGGAAGAATATCCCATACTTGGGAAAAAACTTCAAGAAATCACTCTCAGAATGGCCTTTCGAGTTGATTTTTCAATAGTCAGTCAGTCATCTAAAAATTGTCTTCATTAATGCCTGATGGCTCGCCATCTGAAACCTTCCGACGAGTCAAAACTGAGCTTTTGCTTATGAGGGACGAGTACTTCGATATCTCGAGCGTAAACAGTCCTGAACCCGATGCAGTTTCAGGGCTGAACACCCCACTTTTGAACGTACACACTGCTGAGTCTGGGCGGGAATTGCACAGCCCGTCTCGTGCATGCAGACTGGTAGACAAGCCCATCTATCCAAAATTACTACTCGGGGCCAAGTGGTGAGCTCATGGCCTGCCCCTTTACGTAAAAGTACAATGCCACACTCGACCAATCGACATCACACAGTGAAGGTTAAACGGTTTTGTCTCGTTACTGAGCCTGCCAAAAATGATGAACGAGAAAAAGCTTTGGTGCCGAAAAGCCCCTAATGGGCCTGAATCATTAGTCTGTCCCAGCAATGAATTTTCGTTTCGCTCCCCCGGCTCAAAGCAGTCTTTTCCGAAAGCCGTAGATGAGACGTAGCCCTCTGACTACGATAAAACTAGGTAATTTTTTGACAACAAATGGGCATTCCGAGTAGCCACATGGTGAGGATCAACACGTGACTGATAAAACTAGGTAATTTTTTGACAACAAATAGGCATTCCGAGTAGCCACATGGTAAGGATCAACACGTGACTAGTCGCCCTGGAACTATCCAAGGTCATTGAACCTGTGCGTTTGGAAAGTTTCTGTTCATCTGTGTCGAAAGTCTCCACACCACTAGTCATCAGCCTCTTGGTTTACTTTTGTAAACGAGGTCAAGTAGACAGAAAATTTCAATTCTCTGAACACCGAAGAGATATTCTCTCCAGCAGGCCGAAAGTATGACATCACTCAGACAGCAACTGAGGTGTCTCAGCTTTATTTGGGTCTTTTGACCAGTCATCCACACTCGTTTCGATGGCCCCAATATATCTTTGTCAGATAAGCACATTGTAGACAAAGCGCGAACTGGCTCACGAATGCGTGAGTGATTGACTACAGTTGAACAAAGATCAGCAACGAAACTGACAGCCTATTATAGCCTCAGTCCAACTCTCTACTGGCGTTGACCGCCAACTGGTTTACAGGGTATTTAATCAGGTCATTCGTCTAGACAAGGGATGTGACGGACGCCTGTGCATCGGTCGAGCGCGCAAAACTTGATGTGGACCATGGTGTCTAACTAGCCCAGCTTCGACAAAACGCGTGCGCGCTCAGGGTCGAGACAAGAGAAATGCGCACCAGAGTGACTCACCTGCCCGATTTTGTTTACCCAAACAAAATTCAGCGATGCGGCAAACACCTACCTGAACAAGCAGTTGAAAAATTGCGTCTGCTTGTCGTAACGTCGCCTGTCAGATTAAAATTTTCAGTTTTCTTCCTGGGAGATACTGACGAAAATCAAACCTCTGCTAGTTCCCTTACCTAGCGCTTTGTAAATGAGCCAACACTTTGTCTTCTTTGAAAAGTGCAATCGTCATGTCGAAATACTCTGTCTCACACTCTGAATATTTCATATTTTGTTTGTGCGAAATTTCGTACTCAGTATTTTTTGTTGTTCGACACTCTTATTCACTCATGTTGTTCTTTCCTGAACCAATCAATCACTGACAAATACTCATCGAGTTCTGCCCGTTGCGAGTTCGTTTAAAACCGATTCTCAACTATCGACTGTTTTAAAAAGATGGTCGAATTTCATGAAGTCTATGCATTGCTTTGTAATGTGTAACTCTAAGGTCTCTATTGCAAAAGAACGGTTCGGTAGAAAGGGCACTGTAGTTTGAAAGATCATCTGGGTATCTACAAAACACAGGAAGTGACGAGTCCCCATTCAAGCGATCACCTAGCCGACCGGCTATAAACGTCCACTGGTTTGGTGATGATCCTGTTCACATCTATTTAGTTACTCTAATGCACGTTTGAGTTTCTTTTTGTCACCAGTACATTTATGAGTAACGTAGCCAGCAGTAGTTCCCCTCTCTCCCTCTGTTACTAATGCTCAAATCCTTGGAGCCAGTTTCAAGATCTAGCATACTTGATAGGGAACAGTCTGAAGTACGCACTGACTTGCACTGCATGTCACTGCAATGTTGAAATCCCGATTGAATCTTTTCCGTCCGCATTTCTGGTAGTAAATCTGTTTCATTCTCACAACTCTGACTCTGAAGCTGTCTGCAGTCCCCCACAAACATGCGTGCCTAAATTGTACTTGCGTCTTATTGGGTTTATTCTTTGCAGAATGAACGAAAACCTTACGATACGATCACAGCGATTGCCTGATTTCAGTGTGCAGGTTTCAACATGAAAATGCTTCATTTAATACAATAACAAATCCCACCAGATCCTCCTTTTGATATCAAGTTTGAGGAATTTTGCGATCATCTTTTGACTGGCCGAGAAACTTGCTGGATCCAGCTGTCTGAGAATCAGGCAAATAGCCAGACGAATTCAGAGAGGTTGTATTTGTGGCAAATACTAAGGATACCGGTGAAGGACCCATGTATTCAGGCTAGTGAGGAGAATTTCGGTAGGCCAGGTTTTTGGTTTATTCGCTGGGTTGGATCGTTAGATTGCGAACGCTTCATCACCAATTGATGTGATATCATGAGTCCGTCCTTGATCGCCCTGGGTTACTTTTGTGGCCTGTGTTGACTTAACTCAAAGCAGTTTCCCGTTTCTTGGTACGTTACTCCGACAGTGACTCAGTGGTTAGAGAGCGAAGTGAACGCGAATTTACCGACCGGAAGGTCATTGGTTCTATCCCGACCTCCACATCTCAACTTCCCCTGTCTAGGCTTGGGCAACCTGACAGTACCCCAGTCCTCGTGCTTCTTTTATGTGGCATGGCAGCTAGGTACCGAAAGGGTGTTAGAGCCAAACGCTTTCTTTTTTTGCTCCGATGGTAGACTATCTTTGGGTATTCCGGATGACATATTGGTCATTTTGATGAGAATCTCCGGAGAAATGGTAGTCTACGACGGATTCGAAAAACTGATACGTTGAAATAAATTCAATCTATGCACTACTACGTGCGACGGGCCAATATTCCAACTGGAATACACAACCAAAGCGTACTTTTTTGCACTGTTAGGATACTTTGTATACATAGTCTATGGTGCGTCTTAAACGAAGTTGTGAGGATCGATGCTAACTTCCGCGGTCTGTATGAGGCGCAAACTGAAAATGCCCTCTTTGTTCCTCAACAAGAGGGAGCAGTATAAGGACATAGATCTTTCAACCGGTTATGAAGCTCGGTAGTACGGTTATGTAACCACAAATAAATTATGGGGAAACTCCACCGTTAGCTGGCCTACACTTTGCGCTGATCAGCTCAACCAAACGTTTATGGAGTGTCCACTCGTAGCTTTAACCAGAATGGAACAAGGCACTCCGTAGGTAAAGACAAGTAACGTATCGGCACAGGAATTGGCATGGATCCGTGGTACAAATACATGGAAAGTGGACAAAAAAATCTGAACCACTGACACCACATCGTCCCTGCAAACAAAACCTTCGACAGATTGTAACACTGTTCTAAGGAAGCCTCCCAAACCGTCGGTGTTTCCATCCACCGCCCTAGGTTGAGTAGCATACTAGTATCCAACTTTGCGCACATTATCTAAAAGAACACCGATCTGCACACTACTACTTCCCGGTGTTTGGCTCGCCCAGAAAATTTACAGGGATGAATTCAACCAAAAATTCAACCATATTTCCTGTATAAATCCAATTTCGTGGCAAAAATTAGCCTTAATTTTGTGATTGATTGGATAGTTAATCATATACTGTGAACTCATGCTTTTGATGGATTCACATGTCATCATCATCATCATCATCATCATCATCATCATCATCATCATCATCATCATCATCAACAGCATGACATCAGTGTTGAACACCGATGCTTCGCTGCCGTACAACCATGATTTATTTGAAAGCCTTATTGTGAAGAAAAAGAATAAAGATGGACGGGGAGGGGACTTATTGCTGCCTTACTACAATCATTCCGAGGTGCCTACACCTCCAAACACTCATTCAGGCAATCTGGATAGAAACTGACAACAAGATCGCCACTGACATCGGTTGGCAGCCATATCTTGCATCGTCTCCAACCAGGCGCACTGGGGATCACGCGGTCCCCATCCTGGAAGGCGAGTAGCACCGACAGCACCCAAGCGTTTCGTGATTTCTTTCATACTCTTCTGCCAGGTCAAGGGTTGGCCACCTCTCTGCTTACGCCACTCTGAATTGGGCATGGAAAACAGCACTCTCTTCGGCAAACGATGATTAGGCATGCGCAACACATGTCCCAACCAACGTAGCTTCTGGTGCTGGACACATTCTTCAATGGAAGTACCCGTTGCACAACCCAAAACTCGCTTTCTAACTGCCTCGTTACGGATTCGCCGACACCATCCCACACGAGCTATGGTTCTGAGACAACGATTGTCGAACACCTGAAGACGTCTCAGTTCCGCTGCTCGAACAGGCCAAGTCTCACAGCCATACAACAAAACAGCCCGCACTGTAGCTTGATACACACGTCCCTTGAGATTCAGGGACACACCACTTTGACGGCATAGGTGTCTCAAATTAGCAAACGCGACCCGAGCCTTGCAGATTCGCGCATTTACCTCATCTGTCACACTACAATCAGAACTAATACAACTTCCAAGATATGTAAAACGCTCCACAACTTCCAGTGCCTCTCCTTGGATTGTAAGTGGCGTGTTCAGTGACTGCATGTCCAGGAGCATGACCTTACACTTTTGGGATGCAAAGTGCGATTCACATGTCTGGATGAACAGAATTCAGACTACTGAATCAAGCCACCGAACCCCAGCTAACCCCGAAAGATCAAACGTTGAGTTGACCCTTTTGGACTACTTCGATCCCATATGGAAAGTTTAAAGTCAAGGCAACTTTCGGTTGCCATGGGCAACCTTTCCCCATATAACTAACTGGTGAAACTTAAAAAGAATTAGCTGCAAAGCTGCCATCATCTTCGTCTCATGGTCGTTGCAGTTCGAGATCTGTTTTTGCGATGATGTTGCAATGACCGCATCAGCTTATTCCAGTGTTTCTGAACCGGCCAAACTGTTTACGTCCCGACGTTTACAAGCCTTCGTGAGACAAAAACAACCTTTTGTGAACCTTTGGTCTAAGTCCATTTTCAGTCTAGTTTTCTACCGTGTGGGGTCTTCAACAACCCTTGTACATATAGAATTGATATCCACTTCAGCACGACGGAATTCGTTTTTATTTTATTGGCATCCTAATATGGTCACTGACGGTTGATTAGATGACCGTTGCTCTGTTCACCGAGCTTGGCAGTTAACTTGCAAACTTTTCGTCACCAGTGCAGGTGATATCATCGGTGCGCGGTTGATGATGTCATCTTGATTAGAGATGAAAGGTTGGCATACCAATTGACGAGATCGGGGGACAGTTCAACGTCTAGCTGACCAATCACCAGTGCACACACCGAAGCTGCCAGTATTCTGATACATCTCTAAGATAAATTGAAGACGGAAGCCTGGTAGGGAGACCAGTAGTGTAGCCGAGGAAATAGAAAAGCAGGTCAATTCCTGATCTATACATGGATCACTCGTCAAAAACTTATCCCAGTGTTGCACTCACGGATGGTCGAAGACATATACTGGCCGTTATGGTGAGTTTTGCTTGACCAAGGCAGAAGATAAAGCTGACTCCCACTGCCCTGTCTATTTGACGGCATGAAACACGCGTAAAATCAAGCAGGCCTGCGACATCTCCTCTAAAAATTCAGTAATCGCTCTTATTTTTTGGAAGAGTGTATTATCTGCTATTTTCCTTGAAATTCTTCGAGAAAACCGGGACTCCTAAGCCATATTTCACTGAATTTTTGAAGGAAGTTTGTGCAAGTAAGCTCGGGAAAAATATTAGAAAAAATCGTTCAGTAGATTCGCGCTCTAACCACTTGAGCCATCGCGTCCAAAGGAAGCTCGGGAGGACGGAGATAATTGAATTTGTTGCTGTTTCTGATGTCAGGAACAAAACTCCACCGCGATTTTGTACTTTGTTTTGGAGATGGTAGACAGGAGAATACTCCCCGCTATAAGAAAAGTGGTGATTCCACACCGAAGTCACGCTGAACCGAGAGCTTGAGGAATGATATGCTACAGTTACTTCTTCTCTATATATTGCGACTGGCCTTTGGTAACCAGTGCTGATGTGATTCATTTAAGTTACATCTGACTCGGTAGCTGTGTCACAAGACAGATTTTAAAAATACCTTTCTCCAAATCAATCTGAAGAAACCCAGATTTCGTCGTGACCAACTAACGAATACTGCAGACATCGGGACTTTACATCGAAAACTCCACAGATGGACATTCTGCGACGAAACCGAAATAGATTGCAGTCATCAATCGACAAGTCCCGGTTTATCATTCATCAGTCGAATTTTAATTGATCCTCTCAGTAGGAGTTCTTGCTCTGAGTTTGCGTAACGCTAATGCACCAAACAAATACGGCATCCGAGTGATCGCATTTAAGTTGTTCGGGATGCGCACGATTTGGTTTGTGTCTGATCCATTCTGTAACAGTAGGCAATTTAGCATGAGGTCTCCATGCTGAAAAAGACCATCAGGAGCTTTTAATCAGTCTTTGGTTGCTCTCAGAGCAACAGTCAGGAGTTCTATAAAAATGCCGCTGTATGCGCACCCAAGGCTTCCCGACACAACTTCACGTTTACAGATGTGCCCTCGCAACATGCTGATTTTCCACTGAGAAGCAAATATAGTCTCAGTTGGTTATAGAATTAATCAACCCCACGAAAACTGACTGTATCTGAACAGGAAAGATCATACTTAAAGATGCAATTAATCAACCAGTAAATAAAACAGTTTCGCCCAATTTTCAGTAAAATTGTCAGTCGGCTGTAGTTCAGATTGTATTCGCATTTCTCAAAGAAAAACACAGTAAACATGTCTCAAAAGACTGGCTCGGTTCCGATTTACCCTATGCTAAAACAGCACCGGAAACTAACAGAAATCAAACTGCTCCAGTCCCCGACGCTTGATTTATTGGTGGGACGCGCGGTGATAAGGAAACATAACATTCATCTGCAGGCAATAAATGGACCTATGTGAGGAAGGCAGGTTAACTAGATAAATTTGTCGCCATGTAAGCGCCAACAGAGAACTAGAATTCCTTACTCTCTCGAGATTCACAAACGGAAAAATATATTCAAGTGACACTCTACAAGGGAACATAGTGTCGGGTTGAGACAAGACATGCTTGTCTTGGAGGGGTGTTCTTTTCTGGGCTGTCTCTATTCTAAATCGCGAGAAAAGAACAGTTTACTCCTAAAAGGGGACTGATTGTCATACAGTAAAATAAATTGTAGATTTAGTGAAAAATGAAAAAATGCCCACTCTTCCATATTTGCGGAGGGTTCCCACAATTTAGGAAACAAAGGAGAATAGGCGAAGGCCAAATTTTCCAAACAACGATGTTGCGTTTACACCAACCATGAACAGATTCGTACACTTACACCCCATACATCTTGTCATCCAACAGCTGGTCAGTCTTTCCCGGTCTACATTTTTCTGTTTGCGAACCGAAAATAATGGCATAAGCTGTGGTGTCGCATACAAAGGGTAGGCTGCCCATAAGGGAAGGAAATCGTTCCTGAACCGGGTAAGGAGGCACTAGCCTTCAACCGCGCAGCTCATGTCTCTTGATTCAGTGTTTACTGACAGCTCAAGTGGTGACCCCTCCCCCCTTGTGGAATGTTTTCCCTTCTGGATCTTCCTGATTTCGAGATAGCTCAATGGTTATGGTGCGAAATTACTGGCCTGAGGCTTGGGCAAGCTGGCAGTATCTTGCCCCTTCAGGTGTCATGGTAGGTAGGCAGCGAAAGGATGCTTATCGTGGAGGCCCTGACGTGGGCATTGCTGGAACTTATCGACAAGTCTAAGAAGATCTGTACAATGCATCTCCACCACGCAGCAAATATTGGCTTCATTTGAAGAACGAACTCTCTATGGCAACTTCAAAATCTCCCTCCTTACGATCTAAAATTCAAATTCAGTTACTACTTAGTAATGCCACACACCGTGACTACTCGAATAGCTATCCTAGTGGCTTGGTGTCTTGTACCTCACTTGGACACACATAGATAGGGACAGTACCAGTGACACTGTAAGTATTGCTTTTCTGTTGCACCGACCACTCAAGATTTGAAACCCTCCTTGAGCTATCCCCAGTATCAATTAAACTATGTGAGGCACGGTCATTATGCAGATTCAGCTTGAATAGCCACCAATACACTATAGACACAAAGATACCACCCTCCTCTTGAAAGTCACCTTTAAATACCGGCCGCTCGCCCAACCTAACTTTAGCCAAGCAAAACATACAGTTCATTAAAAGTGCGTCCTAGTACGTCTCACTTGTCCTGCCGTCGATGACCCCCTGTGAATCGACTGTCTTGTGTTTGTTTGTTTGTTTTTGTCTTCGAAGCACCGATGTGGTGCACGTCGTTGAAGGCTCTACTTACAGTCAACAACTCTGTTTATTCTGTCATCCGAACCTAGTTCCATCAACAACTATCAGCTTATGGAATTCTTTGGAACTTCTTAGCTCAGAAACCGACTCGTGTTAACATGCCTGCTTCACAATAGCTTGAAGATTACGGTGGGATTTTGCACTGAATAGGAGGTGCTGTATATTCTGTATGTACGTAAGGCGATCAGCTTCACCGCATTGTTTGTACTGGGACACATATAGCCAGTCTGTAACGTTAACATCTCCAAAAACGAAGTTTACATGGATGAATAGGTAGCAGACAAGTCCGGTAGATTCTGAAACAAGTCCCTTTAGGTGACCTGAGATTATTTCTAGGGGTAGACATCGGTGAAAATTGTGGACAGAAGGGGATCACTTGGAACATCAAGTACTCAATGGAGTTATGCACTCTTGCAAATTAACTTTGTGTCATCGGAAAACTAAACCGGAAATCAGGTGAGTCTCTGCTTTACAATACTCTTATGTGGTTAGAGATGGGTTGAGGAAAATACTTCGATATCTTGAATATCTTCAAAACTGAAACTTGGGCCGACTTTGTGCAGCACACTTAGCTGAAGCGGGATTTAGCTGGAATTCAGTCGAATCTCCGATTCACACTAGCCTAGACTGGAAATGAGTATAGAACTCCACTTATATGGTGTTCAAATAGGAAATGGGGTCGATGGACCTGATGAAGCCCAGAAAGATTGAAACCGGTCGTCAGAGGCTTTTCAGCAATCTTTTATAGATGGCGCTGGGTCAGTCATTGACTCAGCACTGTTTTGTAAAGCATCTGACAAGTGAATCGAAAGAGTATGGGTAATGGGGATATTGTAGTCCTATAGGACATTTGCCAGGAGGGACTGTCGCAGTCGCGTGATTGGTGCTTTGGGACAAGCTTGTAATGTAATTTATTGGGACAAAATAAACAGAAGAAGCAAGATATTTTGTGCAGGGACATTTCAATCACAGCACAACCGTTACTGCTGACTTACATACGCTTTTTATCAGAATTTGCATATTCCAGCACAACCGTTACTGCTGACTTACATACGATTTTATCAGAATTTGCATATTCGTAAAAGTTCAAAAGGGTCCTGTCAGGTAGATGAGAAAGAATAAAGATGCGTAACAGTCATTGTTTCATTTAAATTCAGCTCTTTGTAATCTCGTCCACGGGCACAAGACATTTGTTCATTGTGTCAGACACACACCGGATCCAGAAGGACACTTTTACCACCTTCAGTTAGCATCTTGGTAAAAGGAAGTGTGTTTGTGATGGGTAATGTGGGGATAATCTGCTGCAAAACGTTTCTCCCTGAATGAACTCCTATGCAAGTTCTTCATGCTCCTTCAAATATCTGCTCAGGTCAGTTTTACTTCCCCCTAGAATTCAGAGAACATCCATCTACTTGTTATGATTTATCGTATTGTTTTGAGGGAATTTTGAAGCCTATTCGGCGAATACGCATTCTACAGTTTGACTGTAATTAGCGAAAGGTGCATTGAGAATTTTTCCGCACACAATAGTTGCGTGGTGTCTAAGACCGTGCAACCATGCCTGTCCGATCGCACAATCGCTTCGTACTACATCTCGCATTTTTAATAGAACCGTGCACTCCAATTCCGTCTTACAGAGGAAGATGGTTCGGATCAGTGACCAGTAGCCCGATGGACTTGTACTTAGGACACAACGCCACTCAATCTTTACTCACACAATTCATGCCAAATAACCCAGGTGACCACCTCTCGGGGGAAGGCTGATGTGACCTGAGTAATGCTCACCTTTTTCAGGAGATTGTTTATACTTTAGAAAGTACTTTCAAAGATCCAGCAGTGACAGATAACTGACGTCCTCCGGCACGGTTTTCCAAATGCCTCATGCCAGTATGGTAGCGAACCTATTACATGAGAAAATTCGTAAAACCGCAAAATTATTTGGTGCACATAGCCTGAAGAGGTAAAATTACATCCTTCGTTAACAGGCAAAGCCGTCACAAAGTGCCCTCGAGGACACCCGAACCCCGTTCGTTTAAACAGATTTCCACAGTCTGGACCACCGGGCCGTTTGTGTTGCACTGAACAAGCCACTGTAATGAGCTGCCTTAGTGGTCGAAGACAGTGCAGGTGCATCGGATATGTTGTTGTCCACATGACACGACGTCAAACACAACTTTACGAACGGATAAATGGGTTGTGAGACCTATAGTCGGCTGCCTGGATGCGAACAACAGCCTTGGCACACTATCAAGTTGTGACAGTCGGAGAGCACTGATGAACAATCCTGATCACCAGATGCATTTCTAGGGGCATAGGAAATTCCAAAAATAAAAAAAACATGGTTTGGCGGTCATACGATGTGTGTGTGTGTGCCAAAACACGAATGAACATGCAGCTAGTACCAACAATGAGTGCTTACAAACGAATAGTTTCAAGAAGCATTCAAACTGGGCTGTGCGTCGATGAAGCGAATATACAGAGTCACCATCCACAACATGGGCACGACCGGGCTACATGGCTTCAGTCACTGCGAAAACTACTACTCACACCTAAACTAAAGTTCAAATGCTTATTTGTCTTGTTCTGAGATGTGCAGTCAGAAAACAACCTCGACCAGCACCTAACTCGTTCAGTAAAAATGCTTGGCCTGTCAGCAAACGGCACTAACCAACAAAGAACATCGAAACCCAATCCTTGAATAATGTCCCGACCCTTTCTGATCCGCCATCGAATTTAATACAACTGAAATGAGGTGCAGTTATCCTGTCAATATGGAAACAGTGACTGGTGCCTTGCAGTCAGGCATTTGCACCAAATGATTTAGGTGAGAAGCCCAAATGTGGTTCTGTCCATGTTTAGATTCTCCGATAGCATGTCCCATCATACATCTACGACATTCACCAATTGAATCAAACAACCATGAGGAGATTTAATTAGGCGGATAGAAAAACTCTATTTGCACGTCAAAGCCATTTCACTCCTGTCTCATCTTTCGTAATATCCAGTTGTAGACATGTCGATCAGGCATCCAGAGGATTGACTGGGTCAAGCCACCATCCACCCTCTAATTTTCTAACCAACGTACGTGAAATGGACTCTGCAAAAAACCACATGGGTGCATGTCCGTTGCATCTGCTTGCTACTCAACGGACTGCAGCCTTCATACTCTAAAGGAAAGTTTTTATAACGCTATGAGCATCCTGTTACGTCGGGCTGAGAGCTTAGTTGTTGTGGCTTCCGCTGATATGCTCAAGCAAATAGAATTAGCGGTGCTGAGGATCAGTGAAGCAATCGCCTGTTACTGGAAAAGAGACGAACGGACAACGGCGAATGGCTGCTGCAGTTGTGTGCTGACGACGGACTGTTGGTGTGCAGTACGAACCGGCCATACCTGGGCATCTGATGTCCCCATCATCCAGGCCAACCTTCAAAGTAGATCACATCGCTATAAGCTAGAGGTGGCGTGGATTAGCTACTGACTGTTATTCACTTTGGAACACTCGTGTAGATTCTGAGTGGGCGCATTTCTCTTACCGATTCTGTTTAAGCTTTTCACCCAGTCAGCGTACGATTCTCCGGTTTTAATGTGAGGCAAAATGACCAAAATTACCTGCCGAGGTCCTTTTTGAACAACCCACCTCTGATGTTGACTCCTACTGGAAAGTACTGTCATTAATTCTGCAAGATACTGGGCGCGTCATTTGTAGAATAGAGCAATCGACTATATCTAAAAACGGAGTCTGGACCAAAACTTCATCTAAACTCGCGCACGCAGTTCTCCTGACTGAGCATGATACAACTCGACGAAGACATCAGCATCTGCGCGGATCGGGAAGCTCTGTGAATCCAGAAAGGTGTGGAAATGAAAGAAGCGAGAAACTGGGACTGTGGCGAGCGAAATGATCAACGATAAAAACGGGTCTAAAAACTGGAGTACTTGAAACGTTAAGTGGACATCTTCAGGCTTAGTTCAACGGACCACTTGCACTTGCCTTCATCGGATCACCGACTCGCGACAGAGTCCTAAACAGCAAACTTGGAACCTCCGAAGACTTCAGAAATAAGCGAATTTCTTTTCTCCATCAAGTGTCACCAACCTACTGGCCCTGACAAACTGCCATTCACTCCGTTTACAGACCCAGGTGTAATCCTCGGTTGGGACCTCCGTCTGGGTGGAGACCTTCCGAGCGAACGGGGGTAAGTCGATATTGGTGTCCATGTTCAGAGAGGGCGCTCGCACTGAATGTGGCTAGCACAGAAGAATTGACCTGATCCTCGTTGAACCTAGGCTTTCTGGATCGCTTAGTTTGCAGTCTTAGGACGCTCTTAGGACGTGACCTGAGAATAGCAAGCAAGATTCTAAACACGAGAGTTTTGTGGACCGCATCTTCACATTCGGTCAGGTTCTGGAGCAACGGCACGCCACCATGTGTCTCACAATCTTGATGTTTTTTTACACTTGAAGGATGCTCTCGATTCTGTCTATTGGTTCATTCTTCTCAAGACGCTTGTGCAACAGTTATGCTCCAGAAGTTCGTGAATATCACACGTAAATTTACATACTTCTGAAGGCGTAAAAGTATGGGAAGCTATTCAAAAGCTCCGCTACTAGTAGTGGTATCTGACAAGACTGTGCACTCTCTACACTTCCGTTTAATTTCGTTATGGGTGAGGAAATGAAGTGAACTCTGCAGGTCACGGGGATATCCGAACCCCCGGTATTCAGACCTCTCCGAGCGAGAACCTTATCAACATGGAATATGCAGACGATGGTTTCACTTTTGAAGGGCCAGATGTGCAAGCATTACCGGAAAAACCTATCGAAGTCATCCAATCCCCTGACATGTTTCACACCCAAAAAGTGCAAGGTCATGCTGCGAAACAGCCTCTAAACATGTCTCTGAGACTTCAGGAAGAGACACTGGAAGTTGTGGACCACTGTATGGACCTCGGAGGTTGGACAAACTGACGGTATTTAAACGTAGCAGTCCAACACACAAACCTCAAAGACCGGAATTGTGCTTGTCAATTGCGCCAATTGTGGCATCAAAAAAGACCTCTCACTGGGTCTCAAAGGACGCGCGGGCCGTATTGCTGAGCGGTTGCGAGACCTGGTCACTTCGGAAGGATGACCTGAGACACCTTCAGGTCTTTAAGCACCGAACTATATGGGGATGATGAGGAAGGGGGACTTTGGAGAGGCAAAGATAGTTTACTCAAGAAATGCATTCGGTAATGCAAGCCAAGTGGCCTGTGTTAAGCAGGTTGATTTACCACCTGCTGAGAAGTGTTGTTTCCCGTGCCTAGTTCGGAGTGGCGGAAACCCAGAAGTCGACATGGTAGACGAGAATAGTTACGGAAAGTTGGGGTGCTGTTCGCTTTCTGGGCTGGGGTCCACGAGACGCTCCGCGTGCTTGGCGTGGCGCCTAAACGACTTCAGTGATGTTCATGCTGTCAGTCTTTATCAGGTAATCTGAATAGTGGAGGTGTAGACATTTCGGTGGTTTCTGGTAGGATAACCCCATATCCCCTGTCCCACTTTTTCTTTCTTAGACTGTATTCAAATAAAATGATATGGTTATTAAGCGAAGAAGCACTGATGTCCTCTTCTCGTTTTGATGTAAATGACCATGACACTCAAACGAGGTGATATTGTCTCTGGTGTTGATGAAAGTGATTCTTTTATGTAAAAAGAGGGAGGACCTGGCAGAACGACAGTGACCGTGGGATCCTTATGAACACCCTATTCGTTTATTAGATTAAAAGGCGCGTGCCCACTGCACAAACATAAAAATTTGTGGCATTCATCGGAGCTATCTCACACCAGGTATAATAAAGATGAACTGGGCTCAAGGGAGGGACCGGGTGTAGTATTACCCAAGGTACTCCAGCACTGTAGGTATCTAGGATTTCCTAAGATCGGGAATCGCCTTGTGCTACCAAATAGGTGGGGTAGACTGGTGAAAACTTGACAGGTTTTCTTCGACGACTGCGAGAATCACGCTCACAAGGTGCGCGAGCAACCGAAAAGCTGGCTACCTGTGCTCGGACTGAATTACTTTGTTTTGGCCCCTGCCGGGTGTGAGAATGACGCAAATGTTTCCGGGTGCAGATTCAAATCACTGAACGGAATGTGGTAATAACATGCATAAAACCGGTTGAATTACCATGAAGAACGAAAGCATGTGGCGCCAAACTGAGAACCTTCAGATCCGCATTTTGCACATACGCACGGGAATGCGGCTTGACCACACTCAACTGTACAGCAGAGCAAGTTGTATGCACAAATTTAGCCGATTTAGGTGGGGCAGAGAGCTAGCGACGAATAAACGAGATACTCGTTGGAAGTTACTCCGCGGACTGCCATACATAATTACGAACTGTGGATACCTAGCCTGTGATGACGTCTTGGCTTTTCTGTCCGACTCAATTTTCCTCTCGGACACTCTCTAACGAGAATATGGAGTTGCAGACTCCGTTGTCAACTGCATATCAAGTAAGCACTAAAGTGGCAGCCACGAATGCTCCCGGATTTGGAAAATGTCAACTCAAAAGTAGACCCAATGTCGAAAACTTAACGGGCAATTCAGACTCATAAAAGGCACGCAGAACGTACAGCCAGCGCGTTACAGTTGGAACCCTCTTGGTACATCTGCACCGGACAATGAGACATCGTTAGACTGAATAATACCGACATCGAGCACCTGAAGAACTGCACTAACAGTTGGCAGATGGACTAAATCATTCTAATGCAAGTTTACTATGAGTGAAGATAATTTCGGCTTCCAGCCAGCTTTCTGACCCAATTCCCACCGTCGACTACCATCTAATAAGATTATCCTCACCGACCACGTGATCGCTAGGATAGCTTTGTTTGAACAGCAGCTTACCCTACATGTCATATTCCTACGCAGCGAGCGAGGTAGCGAATTCGTGATTTGGGGGTGGTCCAGTCACCCGTTATGTTGCAAACAAAGCCTAATGGCAATTGGTGAGCTGTTCCGGGGATGGACAATGGCGGGACTCGATGGTGGTATTCTCTCTCGAACGACTGCGTAAGTCCAGAACTTTGCTGGTAACTTAACATCACGATACATTTACTACATAGTGTTCAGTCTGCATGGACGCAAACGCTGGTGAATACACAATTTATTACGTAGGTGGGCGTAGGTGAGTAAAAAAATTGGAAATGCGTACAAAACTACGTGGTACATTAAGTAGGAATAATAGTAGTACTGGTAATAATATGGTAGCAATAAAGCAACAGCGCATTGTCCTGGACAACGTACGAGCAAGTCACGTACGGAAACAGGCAGACCGGTTTGCATCGGAAAAAAATAAGCCTGGCCATAACTCGAACAGAAAGATATTTTCGATTGGTTGATCAGCTTTTGAAAGTGGGACAGGCAGGAAACAGAGAAGAAAGAACACACGGCGCAAGAGTGGTTATGAAATACTCTAGTTGTTTTCACTGAGAAAGAGCAGGTAGGGAAAAAAGACCCGGATGATGTATGAAGCAAAATGCAAACCGGCTCAGGTCCCGAGGAAAGACACCAGGTCTGAAATAAGAACAATTATCATCACTAGACAGAAAAATCGGAGGTAAGCAAATGGAACCGGTAGCGAATGGAGGAGCCTGGATACGAAGACCACTGATGTGTGATGACATTGTCTGTATAGCAAAACCAAGAAACATACAAATGAGACACTGGGACAGAAAGGTAGGTAGGTATCACAAACAAGCCGAACTCAAGTAGAACAGAAGGGAGAACTTCCATGCATGCTTGCTAATAAATGCAGAGTCCAGAAATTCCGTGAAGCAGCGCACCATGATACCCAACAAAATCGGTTGGATATTTTGGGAACCGAAAAAAAACGTAATTTGTAGCAGCTAATCATCAGCTTGGCGTCTTCTCTAACAGGCAGGGTATTTGTAAATGGCACGTAAAAATGCGGGGGCGGGTGTGGAGTTTCGGTAGCGAAAATCGGAAAGACAAGTATCATACTCGAAAGACCTGGAAAAGCTAAAATGCAATGGAGTGGTTGTGATTGCTTACTGTTTTCACTGTTGTGGTTGCCATAGTTAATATTGTCTCGCGATTCATACTGTATAAGCGCGTGTGAGTGCCAATCACGTAAATTAAAGTCAAAAGCCATCAACAAGTTGCATGTGGTGGCAGAATAATAACAATAATAACACGATTGAGAAAACCAAGTGTAAACATCAGACCGAAGGTGAAGAACGGCATGTTGGATGAAAGCAATAGACGTGCCGAATAGAGGGGAGATGGGGAAGACTAGTGAGCTAATGCGTGGTTGGTTGTCCCCACCAATTTGCTCCAAAATGTAATGCTAACTGACAACTCGCATCAGATATCTTTTTCTGGGGGCGCGCAATCATCAACAGTCCCGTCGCCACTGCTTGCTGTTCCGTACAAAACTTCATGCAGCAGGTTCACATTAGGCGGAGTGGATGGGTGATAGAGCGGGTCGCCACACTTTTCCAGAAGCATCTAAACCAAAGTAAGGGACCAAACTAACAAAGAAACATACCTCATCAAACAAAACACTGTCAGGGGCAGTGATACTACAATCTTCAGTCAATGTCCCCAGATCGAGATCAGGGGCCGATTCCGAATCGAAACTCGTAGTAGAGGAGGCTTGTCCGTCCACTCGATGTTTTTCCATATGTTCAATCAGATATGTACGGGAAGCATAAGTTCGCAGACAGATATAGCACGTGAGAAACCCGGGATCCGTGTGACGTAACATATGTGCTTTTAGCAGACTGAGACGCCTGAATAGTTGCTGACAGAATGAACACGAATAGACTGGCTTCTGCAGATGGGATGCATGATGGCGTTCCAATTCACTAAGGAAACGAAACTTGCGACCGCAAACGGTGCAAGAAAACCCTTTCAAAACGAAATGTAATTAGTATTAGTACTCACTGTATGGCTGAGCAGTGTGTTGTTTTCGGTGGTTTTGTAGACTGCAAGCAAACAGAAAACCTCGCCCACAGGTGTCACATCTGAATGGTTTTGGTTTGTTGCTCAACTCCAGATAAGCATGATGAGAATCCAAATGAAATTTAACATGACAACTTTGGGAAAACAGGGCACCACACAGCTTACACGAATGAGGGAGTTCGGCTGTGATGGGAGTGGTTAGGCGGAACCTTAAAAACATATACCTACCATTATGAGTACGTTTGTGTATAGATAAAGCACCGGTACTGGAAAAGCTTTTTCCGCATATATCACATATCGGACGCGTGAAAGAAGAGTGTTGCCGAGAGATATGACGTTGCAAATAGGATAGACGGGCAAACGTCGAATGACAATAGGGGCAAATGTGGGAGCCCTTGCAACGAAGGACGTGGAGCCGGATCTTATCAGATGGAAAATATTGACCACAAATCTTGCAAACAGCAACCAAACGCTCCTTGTGCTCATCAGCCAAATGGCAGACAAGGGCTGAGCGGGACAACGCGCTCTGATTACATAAAGGACATCTTAAGAATTCCTCTGACTCGTGAGCACCGGTAGCCGTGGCCGCATAAAGCGCAAACTCCTCGGGGCTGTCCGCCACCTGAGTAGATCCTTCCATATAAAGCTGAAAGACTGTATGGAACAGGTCACAGCCAATCACCTGAAGAAAGAAATAAAATCCCGATCAGTTGCAAGAAGATGAGGTCTACATGTGCACTGAATAACGACCAGCAAGAAAAATAGTTTGGTGACAGCAAGAGACAAGGTATTTCAATCAACATCTCGTCTCGTAAGTGAAGACAGTCCATGCCACAAAGCCGAGAAGTACTGTACAGTTGTTTCATCCTTATAGGGAATCATCATCTCATGAATCGCCAAGCGATTGGAGCCCGCGCCCTCTAGGCTAGTAGTTGACGAGCAAACCGTTTGGCCATGATTGATCAACACTGTGACTAAGTTATGTATGGACAGGATATAGTGCCACTCATGCTTCAGTCACGGAATCCACATCATGCGGTCAAGTGTTGACCGTCAACAAATTAGGAGTAGCTCAGAAGGGGGAATAATTCACAAGTTGCACGAATTTCCCTTCCGATAAATCGTCACTTGAGGAGTCACTCAAGACATGGTCACGTGATGCGGATTCTGTGACTGGAGTATGAGTGGTGCTATAACCTGTTCCGATGCGAGTTGACCTCTGCTGAGCAGCCGATCGTTGCTGGATGGTTTGTTCTTCAAGTATTAGCCGCAAGACCACAGGATCCAATCGCCTTGCAACTTGAGATGGACAGTCCTGATTCCCAATAAGGTGAAACCGCTGTACAATGCTCCTAGGGTTTTCGGCACAGAATGGCTTCATTTACATGACGAAATATAAATTGAGATAAATATTTATTTCTTATCCACATCATCTCCCATACAGCTGAGATACCCAGGACTACTAGAAGAACTACACGTTTGCAGATGTACTGCTGCTTGAAGGACACGCTAAAATAGTAATTAACAAGTGTTCCACTATTGATTTGCCCATTAAACTCTTGTGAAGGTGGACGTTTCCAGCCCACACGCAAATGTCGAACTCCGAAGAGCAATGATTGCACTACAAAACGGAACGAAACTACTGCCCTCATGAACAGATCAAACCTTACCACGGTATGACAGTTTGTGAGCTTCCGTGACCCACTGGGCTATACTTGGGGGTGTCCGTGCGACAATCGCAGACTCTCATACCAATTTGGTCAATGGTTAGAAGTCTGACCAACACAGTATCCTGGCCTTCCAGGTTGGGGGCTGAGAGATGTGTCGACTCAAGCCATAAAAATGCTAATGCGCAACCATTTACGCTAAACACCACGGTCTTGCAGCTGGGCTTTTGAGACAAAGGCTTTGGTTGAGAACTGTAAACGTCATCCTGTGTAGGTGTGGGCGCCTACGCAGCATCCCAGTTCACGTACGACCATAAATTGCACACCTACAAATAATCTTACGACAAATCAGCCGGATCGCCTTAATTCCTCCATAGTTCAGGCGGAGTGAGCGAAAACAGACCTATGCTGACACCACCTTCCGTTTTCACAGACTTTTTCCTTCCCCCCACCATCCACACACTAAAAGCTCTCCTGGTAGGCCCATCCGTTGGGGCTGAAAACCGCGTTCGTCTAGCAACGGTTTTGGCCGAACGATTGCTTCAGCTATGTGCTGACCGCAAGCTGTTTTCATAATTCTGAAATAACCGAAGTCGTCTGGCCACATGGTGTCCTCCAACAACGGCCAGCTACGAACCGAAACTGAGCATATTGCCATCAAATGGCGCGGATCAATAACTACCTACCGCTCATTTTGAAATACATTTGTGGATTCCGACCACGCGCTCGTCCGGGGCCGCCTCTCTCCTCGCCCCCCAGGACCGCGTAAGATGAGGACACGAGAGAGAGACTGAGAGACTTGCAGATCCTGAGGTTCAACGAATTTATCAGAATGGTCTTCTGGAGTCACTTCCAACTGCTCTGCCGTCCGATAATAATTCATCCTGGAACAAGAACGCCACATATTTGCACAGTGCTTGGAGTTTTTACCTGTGGCACCAGGCCCTCCCAAGCAACGAATACCACATAGACCAGTGTCACTGCTTGAATCTCGGAGAAATGTCACCGCCGAACAATCTGGTACGACGAATTATCAGATGTCAAGTGAAAGTGAGCGTGCGCGAAGACCGTGAAGCCTGATGGACACGGAAAGTTAAGGAAATGTAAGAGTCTCAGAAAACCCGGGATGCCTGAAGATTATTTCAACTGATCCATGCGACCGGCTCCCGGAAACCATCAAGCATCAAAGCGGCGACACTATCGTGAATAAAGAACACTTCGACCACTAGGCCGAATAATTCAAACAACTCTCGAGGGCAACCGCTGCCACTGGTTTGGGTGCCACGGTTGAAGCAGAACTCTGGACGGTGAACCTGGAACCCCTTACGACCTCGGAAGTTAATGACTGTTCTCTCAAGCGCAATGCGCGAGATGGCCCGGTGGTTAGATCGCGAATTTATTGGTCGGAACGTCAGTGGTTCGAATCCGACCTCTGCATCTCGACTTCCCCTGTCTAGGCTTGGGCAACCTGGCGGTATCCCAGCCCTCGTGCAACCTCCGAGAGGCATGGCAGTCAAGCACTGAAAGAGTGCTACAGCTGAACGATTTATTTCATTTTTTCAGGCCTCTGGTCTGGATGACTTCCCACCTGTGTCCCTCAACGATGGTGGTGAAGTGCCCAGTCAGCGCGTCTGATCTGCTTGCCTGCATCTGGAACAAAGGAGACTATCCCAAACAACCGGGAAGAATCAGCGGTGGTGCCCATTTTCAAAAAGGGGGCTCGCAGTGAATGTGGTAATCAAAGGAGGGTCAGCTTAATCGTAATGTCACGGTCGTAGCATCACTCCTACTTCGTCACCTTGCGTACTGATCATGAACTGTTTCTGGCCAGCACGAACTTTCAGCGTAAACATTAGCATCACGTAACCCGGCGACCATTAACTACAAATCAACTGTCGGCCCAGTTGGATGTCACCAGTGGAGAGCCACCATTCGAGTACCGTTCCTTCTGGGACACAATCTGATTTCACGCACATCATGGTGCGTGCACGTCCGGCAGTTCGTTTCCCTTCAGGCTCTCGCAAGTCAGCAAGAAGCACGCCAATCTTCGAAGAACTACCACAGTCCAACAGTATCGATCTGAACTAGCTGAACAACTCTCCACAGTGAACCAATACTATGGTGGTAGTGACTACGTAAATAAAGCATGGCAAAAGATAAAAGAAACTATGCTAGCGGCGTTCAGTGCTGTCGGTCCACCTTCTATACGATCAAATAACCATTGGATATAGTCGAGATCGCTAGTCTTGATTGATGCCAGGAAATCCGTACCAGCAGGCAACGAGTATGACGTCACACAAAAATCCCTCAAAAATCCTGGGAAGGACCGGTAGCTCTGGCGGACATCGAAAGCTCAGGGAATGCAGAAAAATGGCTACCGGAAACAGTCATGCCCTATACCAACCGATACGATCGAATGGCCCTAGGAAGGCAGTGGTCAGTGAAATAATAAGTGCAGAAGGTGGCTTATTGATTCACTCGCAAAAAATCGACTGGAAAGATGGGCCAAACATATCGAACAGTGTAGCTGGCCTTTGGAGATAGTGCATATGTGCATACGACGTCCGTCGGAAGAAATAAAACATGAGTATCGGTACTGAAACGTGAGAAGACACCAGGAACAGACGGTCTATATCTAGCCCTGTTCAAAGAAGGCGGGGAATCCGTGGTGACCCGTCTAACAAAGCTTATTGGTGCATTCTGCCCCTGCAGAATGGGGCACGTCGACAGTTATTTCCATCTTCAAAAAAGGTATGCAGACGCTGCGCGAAAACCACCGTGGCATTAACCTGTGATTTGTAGCATCGAAGTTGCTCTATGGTGGTCGTTGGTTTGTTCGCTGAGCTGGGCAATTTGATTGCAAACGTTTCATCACCAATCGAGGTGACATCATCAGTGCGTTGGTAGGGAGCGTGGTGTAGCGTAGCGATGGGTTGGTGGTTGTGCCTGGTCTTATCCTTCGAAGGTTGACTGAACACAGCGGGAGACAGGTCCGTGAAAACCAAGCTGCGTTCCGTCCTGCAAGATGCATCGATCACATTTTTACCCTCCAACAGATTCTGGAACAGCATCACTGCTTCCAGTGATCAACATTGGTTGTCCTCCTTGACCTTGTAGACCGTCAGACACTATGGCAGTGTCTGTGGAGCAAAGGTGTCCCCATAAATTCTTGACCCTTCCCAAGGCGATGTACACCAACTTCCGTGGACGTGTGAATGTCTACGAGCTCTCGCCTGAGTTCACTGGTACCAGGCAATGCTGTCTTTCGCCCTTTGCTCTCCAACTTCGTAAGTGATAGGGTTATCGAATATTCACTCCTAGCTTCCAATGCCTGTGGGTTCGAAATATTCCCGGGGCGTTTGCTCACAGATATCGAGTACTCAAACGACATAGCTGTTACTGGATGTGTCTGCTATGGTAATGCAAACAACATTGAATAATCTAAATAATTCTGTTTCATGGTTGGGTATACACTTCACACCTGCAAAGTGTTGCCACAAGACTGGGTGACACCCACGATAGATCAACTAACAACAGTCCACAGGTTGTTCTGAATTGGTCACCTGCTCCATATGCCAGTTGACCGACTTCTTCGAAAAGTCCCTTTCGCATAACTACAAGGGTGGAAATGAGCCAGGAGAGGTCAAACAAAGACTCAGCAGCAAAGGGTGAAAGCCACTACCAGTAAACACAGCTGCGTTGCCCATTACCGTCGCACTGGCTGGGTGCCGCGAGACGTGACACATCAATGGTTAGAGACATTGTGGGACATGGCCCAGTCGCGCCCTGGATGGTGCTCATGTATCCAAGCTGTTGCCTTCACTGCATAGCTCCCTATCAATCTGTATTGGCGCATCAATTATACGAGCAGCCACCTGCAATGCGCAGCTATCTACCCCACCCATAGAAATAATCGGCGAACGAAACTATTGTAGCTATAACTACTGTACGGAAACTTCACGGATTTTTCAGCTGATGATGATGGTCACCATCACCATCGACAGCGTGACATCAATGTTCAACACCGATGCTTCGCTGCCGTACAACCATGATTTATTTGAAAGCCTTATTGTGAAGAAAAGAATAAAGATGGACGGGGAGGGGACTTACTGCTGCCTTACTACAATCATTCCGAGGTGCCTACATCCCCAGACACTCATTCAGGCAATCTGGATAGAAACCGACAACAAGATCGCCACGGACATCGGTTGGCAGCCATATCTTGCAGCGTCTCCAACCAGGTGCAATGAGGATCACGCGGTCTTCATCCTGGAAGGCGAGTACCACCGACAACACCCAAACGTTAGGTGATTTCTTTCATACCCTTCTGCCAGGTCAAGGGTTGGCCACCTCTGCTTCCGCCACTCTGAATTGGGCACGAAAAACAGCACTCTCTTCGACAAACGATGGTTAGGCATAAGCAACACATGTCCCAACCAATGCAGCTTCTGGTTCTGGACGCATTTTTCAATGAAAGTAGCTGTTGCACAACCAAAAACTCACTTTCTAATTGTCTCCTTACGGATTCGCCGATACCAACCCACGTCAGCTATGATTCTGAGACAACGATTGTCGAACACCTGAAGACGTCTCAGTTCCGCTAATCGAACAGGCCAAGTCTCACAACCATGCAACAAAACAGCCCGCACTGTAGCTTGATACACACGTCCCTCGAGATTCAGAGATACACCACTTTGATGCCATAGGTGTCTGAAATTGGCAAACGCGACCCGTGCCTTGCAGATGCCTGCACTGACCTCATCTGTCACACTACAATCAGAACTAATACAACTTCCAAGATACGTAAAACTCTCCACAACTTCCAGCGCCCCTACGTCGACTGTAAGTGGCGTGTTCAGTGATAGCATTTCCAGGAGCATGACCTAACACTTTTTGGGTGCAAAGTGCATACCGAAGGACGGGATGACCTTGGTCAGTTTATCCAAAAACACCTGCGTTTTCTCCTCCTCTTCGAGGACAAGAACGATGTCGTCTGCATATTCCATATCCACAAGGATTTCGTCACAGGCTATTTGAACACCGGGGTTTTGAAGACCTTCCAGCGTTCGCCTCATTATTTCGTCGATCACGGAGTTAAAGAGAAATGGAGAGAGTGAGCATCCCTGACGGACACCGCTTTCTGTACGGAAGCTTTCGGAAAGCTCATCGTATACTAACACGTCCGGAGGTCTGAGAATACAGAGCTTAATATGTTTAAGAGCTTTCAGGGCATTCCTTGATGGGCAAGCGTGTCAAGAAGAACAGACCGGTCAACCGAGTCAAATTCGCCTTAAAAATACAGGAACACTAGAATTGTGGGTCGTTTGTACGTATGGCCTTGTCGTACTACCTGGCGGAGCGTGACGATTTCGTCAACGCCACCTCTACCACGCTGGAATCCCGCTTGCTGCAGTCGAGTCAGTGTTTCACGAGCCACCGTAAGGCGACGAAGTACCAGTGACGCCAACAGTTTCGTTACGACCGGGGTCAACCTGATCCCCCTATGGTTAACACACACTACGAGTTCCTTTTTTTGAAAATGGGTTCTATCACCGACTCTCCCCAGTTGTCTGAGACAGACTCCTTTTCCCGAATGCAAGCAAACAGATGAGACAAGCGCTGACTGAGGACTTCACCAACACCTTTGAACAATGCGATTGGGAGGTCATCCGGGCCAGAAGCTCGGTGGCGCTTGAGAGAAGATATGCAGTCATAAACCTCCGAGGCCGTAGAAAAAATCTTTCAGCTGTAGCACCCTTTCGTGCCTAACTGCCCCGCCACCAGAAGGAAGCACGAGGGCTGGGATGCTGCCAAGTTGCCCAAGCCTAGACATGGGAAGTCGAGAGGCAGAGTTCGGGTTCGAACGATGGACCTTCCGGTCAGTAAATTTGCACTTTAACCACTGAACCATCTCGCCCCACGTTCACTGTCCAGGGTTCTACGTCACCTGTGGGCTCCAGAGGAGTGACAGCTGGCGGTCAAGACAAGTGTTGTTCGAAGTATCCGGCCCGACGATCGAGGCGTTCTTTATTCAAGATGATCGCTCCACTGCGATCCTTGATGGTTTCGCTCATAGGAGGTTCCCGAGGACCGATCGCACAGATCAACTGAAATAATTTGGAGTCAATCCTGGCTTTCTGGGCCTCTTCCGTTTCCTTGGTTTTCTGTGTTCACCACACTTTACGGTTGGCTTCCACGCTCACTTTCGCTTGATGTCTGATAATTCCTCGTACCGGGTTATGTTCGGGACCGCCTGGGATATTTTTCCGAGACTTAAGCAGTGCCACCGTTCGGTCTGGTATCCAATGCTTGAGTGCGCCTGGTGGTGCCGTGCCACAGGCAAAATTCCCAACACTATGCAAGGAGGTGGCAATCTCGTCCCAGTATGAATTCACATCTGATGGTGGAGCATTTGGAATACTAAATGATGATGATGAGTATGGAGTGCTTCGAGCAGAACAGACTTCGGTTGCTGCAGAGACCACGGATTTTCAGAGTCTAAAGAAGTGATTCTCAAACGCCAAAAATGCCGGCAACTTCGTGGGTAGATCTACCATTATTACTAAGGAACCTGCAGTCCAATCAAAATAAAAGAGGGGCCGACGTCTGTGTGAGTGTAAACTAGCATTTTAAACCTGGAAAATGCTGGCTAAAAGGGTTTATTACCTCGACAGGAACTTCATAATACTCATCGGTGATGGCAAAAGAATATTGATTACTAGATGGATAGGCACGTTGAAACCAGTCTCAAGTCGGACATGTAAGTTCGTAATGGTACGACAGAAAGTCAATTTGTCAGCGTATTCTTTTTGGACCTCGACTTTTCGGCTTTGTTTGAAGTGGGTACCGAGAAGCAAATACCAATCCGCTCAATTCGTGTTGGCCGCGTGATTGTGTTTACTAGAAGACAGAGTCCGAGAATAGTTAACCAGGTCGCCGTTGTGAGTGAGTGGTGAGATCGTGGGAGGCATCCGTCTTACAACTAATAGTGGTGTGCATTGACCGTAAAATTCATCGCGTCTTTTAGCCGTTGTTGCAGTTGTGTGAAAGGCGTGCTAAAGTTCCTGGGTTAATGGGAAATGCGGGTGGGAAGAAGTGAATCCTAGCAAAGGATCGCGAAGTCTTTTGAGAGTAATAGGGGACCAGGCCAACTGCATTTTTTGGGATTTAATCTCAATCGGCATAAAGGGGTACATGGTTTTGATCCTCAGATCAGTATTCCGAGTGTTTTATGAGTGAATGGACTGTTTCATTGAAAGTCATGCCATATTAATCCGCTGCGTCATGAATCGTTTTGGACTCAGGCCATGCTCAGCTGTCTGGTGGAATGCGACAGGATTGATACGACCCACAGACCTCAGAAGTGGTACGGTTTGTCCATATGGTTTACGGGGACTTCGTGGTAAGCACCTAAAGCTGACATCCTGGAAACAGTACTTTGCCTATTAGGTTCTTGACAGTGCATATGCGACATCGTTGGTGTGCTTGTGATTGCAAAGCATGACCAACAACAAGGGGTGTTTTATATCTACCACTGGGGACTTGAGCCTACCACAGACCTACACATCTTTTTAATGTTATCCTTCAACAAAAGAGCGACTTCTATATGAGGGAATGCCTCATTACAGTTGGTTTTCAGTCGGTAAACAGTTCGGGCGGTGGTACCACCATATGCTGAGAAGGAATTCGAATACCTCTCCGTGGACTGTAAATGGCTTGTTCGGTGACTGCATGTCCAGGAGCGAGGGCTTACATCTTGTGGGTGTAAAGCGCATGCCAAAGGACAGAATGACTGGTCAGTCCATCCAAAAACACCTGCGCCTTCTCTTTGAAGATGAGAACGACGTCGTTTGTATACTCCATACCGACAAGGTTTCCGTCAGCAGTCATTTGAACACCAGGGTTTTCAATTCCTTCCAGCGTTCGTCTCATTATCTCATTGATCACGTGTCAAGGAGAACAGACCGGTCAACCGAGTCGAATTCGCCTTAGAAATCCAGGAATACTAAAAGTGTGGGTCGTTTGTACGTATGGCGTTGTCCTAGCACCTGGTGGAGCGTGGAGATTTGGCTAATGCAACTCCTACCACACCGGAATCTCGCTTTCTGCTCTCGAGTCAGTGTTTCACAAGGGACCATAAGGTGATTGCACTTCTAAATCCGATGTAATCCTGTACAGAAAATTCTACCTAGTGCGTAAAGCTGTTGACTTGGCTTGAAATGCGCGGACATCACCTGCAGCACGACCCACATTTAGCGAAGCTAGCCCTCCGGAATTCACGATGAACTTATACCCATCATCCATATTTTATCTTTATCGTCACCCAGAATGTTTCCGGACACACCACCGCCAATCCTCAACTAATTCAGCCCTTCTCTGTGAACACTAATAATATAATATGTTAATCGTTCAGCTGTAACACTTTCGGTGCCTAGCTGCCATGCCACCCGAAGGTAGCACGAGGACTTGGATACTGCCACGTTGCCCAAACCTAGACAGGAGAAGTCGAAAGGCAGAGGTCGGGTTCTAACCACGGACCGGTCAGTAAATTTGCGATCTAACCACTGAGCCATCTCACCTAGCAGTGCATTCAAGGCGTTATAAATCTTGTCTTTGATGGTGTCAGAGCTACAATCTGTTTGGGCGTAAAAAGACACGACAAAAAGACAGCGATCAACTTCCTTCACGGACATTACCGGATGAACGACACAAAGCTGATTATCAGGGGATATCCGGTCAAGTAAGAATGCTTTCGCGCGGTGACTTAGGACGATACCAACCTCTGCACATTCTACCGCAGCAGCTTCTGGATCGCCAGAGATGTGTAGCGGTAGGCGAGTGAAGAGTGATGAGATACTTAGTTTGGCTACTGTGCTTGAATTTTTGCTTCTGACATACAGCACACATCAATGCCACGCGAGTCCAGGGTGAGAGCAGGAGCACCTTGTTGTCCTGCCTGCTTCAAAGTGCGCAGATTGAAAGTTCAATAAAAATCCCTTCAATCGGTATAAAGTTTGATCACAGCAGTAGGTGTTCGGGTTTTCTTAAAAGGTCTCACCAGGAACCGAAGTTTAACAATCTGTCCGACTGAACTTGGCGGCCAGCTTAGTCCCATGGCACACAACTGTCATCCCTGCTGCAGCTACGAAAAGTTGACGGCTTTGGGCGGTAGGTGTAGATTACCGTTGTTTACAGTCCTAGCTTAACCATGGAAACTACCAAGGTGGGGTTATTCTGAGGTAAAAAGACCAATTAGTGTGTTTAGACTATGGCAGGTAGTCTTCGTAATCTACAGCACTACTCGTGACGTTTGTCAGTTTGTCTCTAATTAGCCCTTCAGAGCTGAAATCGCTGGGAACCCAGGCCGAAGCGACAAACCAGCAACAATGCTCCTTCTAGTGGTAGCTGAGTTGAGCCCTCCAGGCGGGATTTCGAGAGACAAATATCCATGCTGATAACTCCATAGGCCTAACCAAAGCTAGTTGTTGTTCGATTTGCCTGAGCGTCCAGACACCATAAGCTAGCACGAAGCGAGACCAGTGTTAACAGGGGGGCGAGATGGCTCAGTGGTTAGAGCGCAAATGTACTGACCGGTCCGTGGTTAGAACCCGACCTCTGCCTTTCGACTTCTCCTGTCTAGGTTTGGGCAACGTGGCAGTATCCAAGTCCTCGTGCTACCTTCGGGTGGCATGGCAGCTAGGCACCGAAAGTGTTACAGCTGAACGATTAACATATTACATTATTAGTGTTCACAGAGAAGGGCTGAATTAGTTGAGGATTGGCGGTGGTGTGTCCGGAAACATTCTGGGTGACGATAAAGATAAAATATGGATGATGGGTATAAGTTCATCGTGAATTCCGGAGGGCTAGCTTCGCTAAATGTGGGTCGTGCTGCAGGTGATGTCCGCGCATTTCAAGCCAAGTCAACAGCTTTACGCACTAGGTAGAATTTTCTGTACAGGATTACATCGGATTTAGAAGTGCAAGAAAACAGGTAAAACGGGATGCATAATGTTTGTTGTATGTGGATTGTCAAGCTGCAAACCATAGCACCAAATCGTATACTAAAAAAGTAGAGTTAACCAGGTGACAGGCTAAGTAGCGGACAAAGGAATTAGGGGAGGCTTGAGCAACAGCAATTATCTTGAATTTTAATCCTATTCGGACGACCCGAATCACCTGTTCCGTCCACTATTAACACTCACGAGCGCCTGCAACCTTCGAGGTCACCCGCAGAAGCAAGTCCCAAAAACAGAGCCACCCGCTGCAAAGAAACTTGACCTTAGTGCGATGTGGCGGTTTTTGTACCTCTATGAAACAATGAGCTATACTGGGAGCTTTCACTTTGACACGCACAGTCTCTCATAACAGCTTGGTCAATGGATGCAAGTCTGATGAACAGTCTCCTGCTCCTCCAGTTTGAGGATTCCGAAACCGGTATTACTGCTGTAGCATGCCTGTCTGGCAGTCAGGCTGTTGAACCAGAGGCTCTGGTTGAGAACCCTAATCATCCTCCTATCTAGGTGTGGGAGTTCTGGGAGTATTTCAGCCCACAGACAACCATGAACGTCACGATTGAAAATATCATAGCAGATCGGCCGTAAGGGCTGTGTTGCTTTATGGGTGCGAGACATGGCCTCTGTGGACAGATAATTTGAGGCGTCTTCAGGTTTTCGACCACCGATGCCTCAGAAGCGTGGCTAGTTCTGGATGGCGTCAGCGTGTTAAGAACGAGGTGATTAGAAAACAGGTATTTGGTTGTGTTGCAGATACTTCAATCCGAGAAAACATCCAGCACTACCAACTACGATGGCTCGGTCGTGTGCTACGCATGCCGAAACACCGTCTACCAAGACGAGTGTTGTTCTCCGTGCCTCCTTCAGAATGGCGCAAACCCGAGGTGGACAGCGCATGACTTGGCAGAAAGGCGTGAAAAAGACCACGAAGAGTTTGGGTGTTGTCGCCTTCCAGGATGGGGTCCCCGTGACCCCGCCTGTGCTTGGCTGGAGACGTTGTAAGAAATGGCGGATAGTCGATGTCAGTGGCGTTCGTGCTGTCAGTTCTTTCCAGATTGTCTGATTGAGCGGTTGGAGGTGTAGGCACCTCAGAATGCTTGACATAGGCCAGCACTAGTTCCCCTCCCTCACCCACTTTTTCCTCTTCTTTTTACTCTAGGGCTTTCAATAAAATTATAGACGAACTTTATGATTGTACGGCAGTGAAGCATCAGTGTCAACACTGATGTTGCTGTCTTTGATGATGATGACCTTCCTTCACCTGGTACCATAAGCCGGGTCACCTTAATTGTTGCATACAGCAGTTTGAGTAGAGAAAAACACTACTATCATCGTGTTTCTTCTTGCAATTTCTCTATACCCACTTCTATCCTACGCCACAATTGGAATACTCCCTCTACAGGTTCAAGCAATAAGACTATTCGCTACGCATCACGCTCAGTTGTAGCTTCTGTGCATCCGGCCTCTTTAACAACTCTGAAAACCCCGTCTGTTTTCAAACCCCGAAATTCGGTCTACTCAGCTGACGTTAAAGATCGCAAGCAGGATACTAAAAGGATCTTGCTGGTACGCTGGAATGTCTGTCAGAAATGATCCAGGACGCAAGTACTGTAACGGAACTGACTGTCCCCTTTGACCTCCAGGGAGTTCAATGATTAAGGGGCAGACTTACTGGCCGCTAGGCACCGAAAGGTTATTAAGGCTGAACGACTGTCCCCGCTCTCTTTCAGCCTCTGGGTGCGCAGTTTTGGTGGTGCAGAAGCCAAAAGCCAGAAGAAGTAGTTGGGTATGTCCGGGGTGAGTATCGTGTTGAGCCATCGACCAGAAGCGTCTCTACATGATTAGATATTCGTTGATAGCCACCTTTTGAAAAAGTCCGTCAAGGGATCTCGAGAAACCGCGGTCCATCATCCCCTGTTTATTGTCTGCCCACGACCCGGAAGATTGTAGCTCTAAATCTACCAAGGACAGTTTCTGTTGCTGCAAGTGTTCTTCCACAATGAGCTAAAACCTCAGAGGTCGCTGTGGTTGCTGGTGATATGAACGCTCAATAGCTAGGTTAAGCGCTGATAATGCTCAACTAGGTGGTCGTCTTGGGTTGGACCGAGATGCGCGGACAATGGAGAGCGTTCAGTTATAGCACCCTCTCGGTACCTAATTGCCATGCCACCCGAAGGAAGCACGATGGCTAGGATACTGCCAGGCTGCCCAAGCCTAGACAGGGGAAGTCGAGAGGCAGAGGTCGGGTTCGAGCCACGGACCTTCCGATCAATAAACCCGCGCCGAATTTAACTATGCTTCTGAGAACTGAAGATTCTCCACCCAAAGTGGTCAAGTCTCCCAGCCTTAAAACTATATGGCTCGCCCTAGGGTCCAATAAACGCTTCGTTCAAGTCCAGTGAAATGTCTGTTTGACGCCACAGGTAACGCCTTCGGTATTCGTGCGTTCATTTCGTCTGTCCCACTACCGTCAGAGCTAAGGCAACTTCCAAGGTATGAAGTGTTCCACAACCTCCAGTGTCACTCCTTGAAGTCTCGAAGGCACCTTCAAAGAGTGCACGTCCTGCAACAAAACTTTGCATTTTGTGAGCGCGAAGCACATGCCGAGGGACTAGATGGCCCCGATCAGCTTTTAAGTAATACTTGCGACCACTGTTTCTTTCAAAAATGGAGACAATGTCGTCTGCATATCCCAGGTCAATAAGACTCTCGCTCGGACATATCTGAGCATAGGGGCCTTGGAGACCTTTCAGACAAACAGCTCAAGATATTCACGAACTTGTGGGACCTATCCTGTTGCTCGGGCGCGCTGAAAAGCACTAACCGGTCGACAGAATCGAAAGCACTCTTGAAGTCAAGCAGGGTCAAAATTGTAGGGCACCTACACGCATATCGTTGCAGTACAAAAATGTGGTCTGCACAGCCCCTTCCCGGCCGAAATCCTGCTTGCCGCTCAAGGGTTCCCTATGTACGCGCCTTCGAAAGAAGTAAAAACGTGACGCAGAGACTAATCCTGGGAGTTCGTCAGGACAGGCATCTCATTGACGCTTGAGGAGCAAAATGAACTCGCTTATTTCCGAAGTAGTCGGGGGTCCCAAGTTCACTGTCCAGGGCTACGTTACCGGTTGCAAATCGGGATAAGCAACTGTAGGTGGCCAGTTAAATTGACCTCAGATGAACTTGGCTCCTGGATTTGAAGAATGATTTTGAAGTGTTTCTGGTGGTGGTGGTGGTCGAGTCAACTGTAGATATTGAAGCTAGCGGCAAAGTCGTCCAGCTGTAACCCCCTTTCAGTGCCTAGCTGCCATGCTACCCGAAGGAAGCACGAGGGCTGGGATACTGCCAGGTTACCTAAGCCTAGACAGGGGAAGTCGAGAGGCAGGGGTCGGGTTTGAACCACGGACCTTCCGATCAATAAATCCGCGCTCTAACCAGAGCCGCCATTGCTAGCTGCAATGAGTATCGAACAGCTATGTCAACCATTAAGAATGGGTCTAGGAAGATGCCTTCAGACAAAGGGTGAGCACAGAAACGCGGATGTATAAAAGAGAGGGGATGCGTCAGCAGTAGCCTGTTTCTGCGTACGCGCCCAACTGTGTGCAACAGCGGCTGATGGTACCATTCGACGACAGATGTGGCATGAGATTATTTGAGTGCGCAACTCATGGTGGTACGTGGGTTTGGATCATGCCAGGGCACCGACACCTGGGTAGAAGAACGACCAGGATCCTCAATCAAAGCCATTGGCTGAAAAGCCCAACTGCAAGGTAACGTTGGTTGGCGTACGACCGTCATACGTTTTTAAAGGAGCAAGTCGCAAGTCCCAACCCCCAGCCAACATACCATAGCAAGGTCCCCTTCGTGATGACCGTGCAGTTTCTGACTATAACCTTTGCAATTCAAGAAGCAATGGAGGCTGTGGACAATTGTGTATACCTCGAAAGTTGAAGTAGTTCTGATGAAAATGTCTGATGAAATCAGTGGATGAACCTCAGAGGCCCGAATCACGTTTGCCAATTTGCGTCACTTGTGGCGTCAAAAGGGCTAAAGCCAGGCCTCAAGTTTTGCGTGTACTGGGCTACTGAAGTTGTACGTGCGGTTTGGAATTCACGGTACGGCTTGACCGACTGTTCTAATAGCTGCGGTTCATACCCACATATCAGCAACATCCGAACTGCTCACTGCGACACCTTTTAGCGCGGAGCTAAAAATTAACATCCGTACCTTACTCCAAATAATCCATTCCAATAAAGCACGCAGGGTGCGTTCGTTTTTGCAAGCCCTGAAAGTACATCTTCAATCTATCCAAAAAATGTTCCGTCATTTTGTCGAAAGCTGAGTTTGAATTAGCCCACCTTACGGATTATTTCTAAGTCCTATCGAGCGGGACAAAGAAACATTTTTCACACAGAAAAACGTGCCGTGTCCTCATGCACCGTTTTTTCTAGTTTTGAACTGGTGGTCCAGTCATACGGGAAGCTGGTCGCACTGGATGTGAGATAACAACCTACCGATCACAACCATAACCGATAAATTTCGAAAGATCGCGGTAACAATAAATTTACGATGAAAAATGTCTCAGCACTGAAAAACGTGCGCAAACGAACCACGTGCAAGTACCCGACAGCAGTCGGGTGCAACGAGCTAATTGCACGCCATTCCTGAAGACACGGAAACAAACCCCATGAGGAACAAAGCGAAAAATCAAAGTAATGGGCCAACTAACCGTTTGCCACACTGATGTCTACCTAACCAAAAGTTGCGCAGCTGCAAAGGAGACCACCATCTTAAAACTTATAACCGGCGCCTTAACAATGGCTGGTCAGGAGCCTAACAAACAATTGTCTTCAGGCTGAGCGATGCCCCGGCAATTCAGAACAGAACTCAGTAGGTTCGGCAGTTTCAGCAAGTGTGCTTGCCAGTTGGAGTTCAAAAGTTTGGTGGCTCAGCCCCGAAGATCCCTCTCACTGTTCGCAGCTCACGGAGTGGCGGAATTTAAAGAACCCTGAACTTAAGGCGCGTGCTTCAAAATCTTCGAAAGTGTTATCAAGGGAAATTTAGAAGGATAAACGAATTCAAGGATTCAGGGACTGATACACACTATCGAGGCTGTAGCTCAAGCTGCTTGGGCCGGGGTTGTTTTTGTTGTTGAGCATGAAGCTTTCAAACAATCGCCTCGCACCAGTGGACCCTAAGTATTCGCACAATGGAATTGTTTTCTCGAAAGGTACGACATGTTCGATGATGCCACTCCATAGTGTAGAATGTTTATGTATAATGAATATGTATCGTGCAAATTATCCACATTGGTGGCTTGTTTAAATAAGCGGATCTTCAAGGTCAATAGACACCAGCGACAGTGAATAAGTTGCCTAAAGTAATAAGAAATCGCGAGTTGCGGGAAAAGGTGATTCACTTACAATGGACTGAACTTTCAGATAGTTTAACAGCTGAAATAATTCCCAGGACATTCTAGAACCTACAATACCCTTGTGGATGAAAAATAGGTGGAGGTGCCATTCCTCTAATTATTTCTCCTGGATACTTGCTGATACCAGTAAAAATTACGGAGTTGGCGTACATTATTGGCGAAAAATCATGCAAGTTAGTTGTCAAGCAGAGTGTTCCATTATAGCCTGCAAAATATGCCAGGAAGACCATGACGTTGATCAACTAGGCACATGGAACCTACGTTGATTAAAGGGGATAGCTGAACGAACCTAGCTGACAGACATGACAGACATGCGGCTAGAAGTCCATGATACCTCAGCAGCTGGCCGAAGCGCGCTCGCCCATCTCTACCAGGGAAAAGGTCAAAATTAGACGACATGAAAGGTTGAGTTTTATTGGTCGGTTTGATGAGTACTTATGTCCTGCCGGGAGGCGCATGACCTTCGCGCGGCGTTCAGTGGGCTTTTGATGTCCCGAAATGAGAGGAAGATATGAGCTAGGCTAGACATGAGACAGGTTGCCGGAAAACTGGAAGGCATAATTAAACAAAACATTGGGCACTTCAGCGGCTATAATATCGTAAAGGCTTGTTACCCAACGCCATCTCCGGTGGCTATTTCGCATGTCTACTTACTGTCTCCTTCAAGAAGCACGAGACCTCCATGAAGTGCATGAGGTCTCATTAGGAGACGAAATCTTTGGATCTGATGGGTCACATGAAATCATCTTCCTCTCTTTCATCTACTCTACAGCATTAGGCGTATTAGTCAGGCATTTACTCACGGCTGTCGAGTAGTTCCTCCTTGGACCCGAAAACACGGACACACGGACCCCCGGGGGCACATTTTGCTGGGACTCTGGGCTTCGGTCCAGGCCAGCATCATAAGAAGCCCCCTTTGCTGACCGGGTAGCAAGCACAACCTTGCGTTTTCTGGGCGGGCCTGGGGGCTAAGAACCAAAAGTAAATTTTTCTTCTGTTGACTCAACTTTGGGACAAGCCTGAAGAGCATCACCGCTCAACGGGCAAGATTCGTCGTCGAAACAGTCGACGTGATATGATACGCTATCCGTTGCACACCATCGGTCAATGGGTGTAGTCGGCTAGTCATAGAGCACACAAAAGCTCAAGTTTGTGTCTCTAGACCACCATCTTGGCTGAGGTTCGGTATCTTCGACAACCGACGGCAGGCCGTCAGTTGCAGATTTTGAGCAGACTTCGAGGGAAATTGCATACGTAATCACTCCACAGACTACGCTCAGAACGTAGCCGCCACCCTCCAGAATTTGCCGTCGGTTACAATGATACGACGTATAGATATGAAATTCTCGCGTGAACTACACTGCGTGCCGGAACACCTATTGTATGGTGTGCTCAAGTGTGTCTGACTGGTGCACCCGGACATCAAGACAACCACTGGCATTCTCCAGACAATTGCTGGTCACATTACCAGAGTGAACCACTCCGGGTTTTGCGTTTGCAGCCCATTTTCGTGTGATATACAACCAGTGGGCCGCAAAACACGAGTCAAACCACGGGGCGGTATGGCGCAGTATTTGCAGATCTTGCTGGAATCCTTGCTTTCGTCTTATGATAAGCAAAATACCCGTGTACGACGTCGACCAGGCCGGCCATTCGGCTGTTCGCAGAGTGTGTCTGTGACCAAAAATACATGGATGTTATATAATAATAATAATAAAAATAATGTTTATTCCCAAATTTTGGGTGACATACCGTCTGGCATGATCATACGTTTACAGTCAGAATGAAGCATGACTGGGGGGTTTGCAGGTAGTGCGGATTGCGCGAAAAGAGGACAATGTCATAAACAGTGGGAAATATCCGATGAAATAATAATAGGTTGCTTTCCCAACTTGTAGGGAACAATGGTCATGAGGTCCGACTAGTTCAAAGACATGAACATGGCATGAACTAAAACTGAAAACCATTGCTGGCCATGAGTGACCTTGGGCGCTTGGGCAAATGGCTGGAGTCACAACGAGCAAAAGTGGAGATGGAGGTAGAATAATTCGAATAGGGAGCACATGGCGAGTTTTGTCTCAAAAATGTGGCTTAATCTGAGATTAAGCAAACTCACTGTTGTAGGGAAGTCAGTTGCAGCAGATAGGTTGGATGGGGACGTGGTGGTAATGCATAGGGCGAACCAAACATCGTATACGGATTTGAACTTGTGGAAGAGGCAAGCCGAAATTGTGGCAGAAAATCAGGCTAGCCAAATTTGGGCGAAAATTCATCGGGTACGAAAGAACTCGTCCCAGAGACGGGGCCGGTTGAAAAATTTGCTCGAAGTTGCGACTACAGGCTCGATTGGGCGAGGGGTTGCGGTCGAGATTTTGAAGAGAATAGTTGCGGGAGTGCCATCACACTGGGTATGACAGTGCCATGCCATCATTGCACTGACATGCTTCGGTTTATGGACAGCCCCGTAACGGTCGTCAAGGGTGCCGCGATCGGAGAAGGGATACGCAGTTCCGTGGCAGCTGGATCTGGGTGAGACGGGGATTGACACAGAGAGTCAGACGGATGCAGGGTCACAGATAATTTCCCTTTCGTTGGAGGACCGTGTGAGTGTAGACCGGGGACCAGCCAGTTTGAATGAATAACAGTCCTACGGGGCGTTTGGGCAACTGCAGTAGAAGTTTGAAGCTTGGGAAGAGGGGCAACGAGGAAGAAGTAGAATGAAAGCAGTAGCATGTTGCGAGTGTCAGGAGGCATATGATACAACGGTGTCAACAGAAAAAAATCTAAAAGGGGATGACAGCAAGCTAAATGGACCCAGGAAAGGTGGATACGTTTGCTGATCTAGAAACCAAGTACTAGTTGGGCCAGAGTAGGTGCATAGTTTTAGGATAGTAAGAACTTTGTCGTCGAGGTAGCTAGCAGGGAGGCTAGACGTTGGACTAGTTGGAACGGGCGGCAGTTTTTAGCTTACCAAAGAATCATGACATAGGGTCTCCGTTGTGCAAAGAAAGGGGTTAATGTGAGCAGTGACAGTAGACAAGTAAAAAGCGGATAGGCAACAGGCTCCCAGAAAATGGATAAGAACCGTGGCTTAACTGAGATCTACTGCGTCAACCTAACAGGAGATTAGGACTAAGGATCACCAGTCGCCGAGTCACTGCTGTCAACTCCAGAAAACGAATGGTGCATAGCAAAAAGAACAGCCATTAAATGCTAGCTGTGACTGGTTGTAATCAGGAAATAATAATTTATTTGCATTTTGTGCATATGATCGTTATAGATGACAAGAGGATAGAACGTGTGTGCTATGTTTGGATGGTGAAGTGAGCTTGGGATGGTGTGATCCAACTAAGACGAAGGTGGCAACTCCTTGCACGTCGACATTAGCCGTGAGCCTCACACAGTACCCTCAGGCTACCCCATATATATATATATATATAAAGACAAACGAAAAGACACCTGTCATTCGCTTGTATTTCTTGGTGTTGCGAGACAAATGACAACCTGGACAAGTCCAATCCAGCTACAGACAAACGGCAACGGTGCTCTTTTTTTGGTTTTCCTGAATTAAAGGCCAGGCTCAGAACCACCGGCGATGGGCGATACACCCGTGCTGCTGGAGGGGTGGCGAGTATACGAACGCACCATGGTGCAACGTAACAGGGCGACCCTCCCTGCAGGACGTACCCGTCCACCACACGAGGTTTTCATCCCTCGTGCATGCTACCAGATCTGCAGGGTGACAAGTCACCAAGCAGTCATAATTGCGGCTTGTGCTTTAAAAAAAACTCCAGCTACCAGATATTTTATCCGGTCGGGGGAAAGCCAGGCCAGTAATACAGCTCAGTCATTTCGGACAAGCAAACGGCAAACAGCTGCTGGAAGAGGCAAGTCGCGGAGGCAAATGAAACGTCAACTACGTTTTGGGCTATGGGAGTAGAATGGAGATGTTCAGAGCCTGTGTACTATGGCTAAACGAAGACGAAGCATTGGTGTGAGCCGCCTTGTCAAGTAGAGCGCACCAGTGTTGAGTGTATGTGTGTGTGAATGAGTGGGCTGTGGGGCCAAACCAGTATTTCGTTTATGGCGCATCTCCAGACCCACCATTTGATATGCATGCGCTGCGCGTGTTCAGGGGATGCAGAATCGTTCAGAACAGCGAGGAACTAAGGCTTCGGTTTGACTTAGGTTAGTTAAATCCAGTCAAAGCAAGCCACCAGACATTAAATAGAGCTGACAGAGTTACTCAGGGATGGGACCAGGCTTGAAGAACTAGGAATAAGTTGGCTGGATACAAAAGCTCAAGGCCGGAGGAAGGAAATACAACCAGGTCAGTGGAAACGGGCTTAACGACAATTAAGATGGCAGGCGCTAGACATTCTCTGCAAATCAACTACGCTTCAGACAGCGAAAGGAGTTGTGGTCGCAGGAAGTGAACGTCTGCATAAGAGATAGATAAAGTGGTAAGTTATAGACAAGAACACTTGGGAGGGTGACTGTCGCGCTTGTGGGTTAATGCTAAAGGGTTCATTCTGGTGAGTATAAATGCTAGGACCTAGTAACAGGACAGTCGGGGTGAGTGCGCAGATTAGAAGGGCTTAGGGCCTATTTCAAAAAAAGTGTCTAGTGTAAGCTGAGGCGCGAAAAGGCGCTCAGCTCCCTCAATAGAAAGGTAAGAATCGATGGCCTTTCGAAAGCCTACATGAGATGAGATAGTACGGATATGGGAGGGGAGCTTGTTCCATAGTTTGGAATACAGGCAAAGGAAAAAGTTTTGTCTAAAGACAGTTCGACATGTCGACAATGGGAGTAAACACCCAGAGTTGCGAATATTATAGGGGGTACGGGAAGAAAATTCAGGGCAGCAGTCAGCTATGTAAGCCCTCCGGTAGATTAGGCGATGCAGAAGGCCTAGATTCAACCTGATGCGCCTTAGCCATAATGGATCCAGCCCAAGTGACAAACAGCGAAGACGGTACGGTAGTGTGGATGACACCGGAAACAAGGACTTCGTAAACGAGCGCTGCACATTCTCCACAGCAGTCCGGCATGCCTGTGAATACTGTGAGGCGAATTCAGGGCTGGATTCAAGAATGGGTCTTACAAATTGTTTAAAGATAGCAATTAAGCATGATTTGTTATGAAAGGATCGGCGAATGTAAGCGCAGAGCTTGCGAGCTTTAGCCACTCTGTACCTCGCATGTTGGTTAAAGCTAAATGCACAGGAATACCTAAGGCCTAGGTCTCTCACTTCGGGAAGAGTAGGAATCAAGAGCCCATTAAGAGTAAGCGTCCCAGGAGGAATTTGGAATCGATGTGACAGGGCTTGGCACTTTGGAACAGCGAAAGAAAGACAGGACTTGGAGGACCAGAGTGATAAAGAGTTCAGGTCGGACTGAATGTTAGCGAGAGTAGAAACAGAGTCACTGTCCTTAAACGTGTAAGCTATCTTAATGTCATCAGCAAACAGAAAAGGGGATCCATGGGTGATCGAATCGGTGACGTTATTAATGTATATTAAGAACAGTAGAGGGCCAAGCACACTACCCTGAATAACTCCACTGGTACGTTGGTGAAGCCCTTACCCGTCTCTTTAGGACAACGCAGTCGGCAGTACGGAATTGCCGTTTTACACATGCAGTAGATAACGTTGCGCGAAGACAAAAGTTCGGATAGACATAGAATAAAAGGAGATAGAATAGGGTTTCCAGCTTCTGCTTCTACAACTGTTTTTATCCTGTCCTTTTGTTTTTTAATTCCTTTCATTCCAGCTTGTTTATTTCTTTTTATGTTCTTCTTCCGTTTTCTTTCCGTTTCGCTCAACATTTGAGATAGCATCAGAGAAAAAGAAAGTGTTGTTAGCCAAGGAAATTTGCTGCCTAAACAGACTAAGTCTCGTTTTACAAAGTGAAAGTCGTTTGTTTCTGACGTTCTGACGCTTCGGTCATCGATCCACTATTTTCTGGTCGATGGTGTCCACCAGAGGTGGATACTCTCAGTTCCTGCCTGCAGCAAGAGTGTGCCGGTGAATCACCACCAAAATGGTGGCTGCTTGCTTGCCGCGGCCGAATGGATGTTTTTGCATTTTGGGTTTTTAGGCCTTATTACCTTACTCGATGGTGTTCTTCGGTATTTTGTTTTAAAGTCCTTAAGTGCTCACATTAGGTCGAGTTGTTTCTACATGTTGCCCTGGCCAATCCTTATTTGTCAAATACGCTTTTTTCCGACAGCTGGATTGAATAAAAAATTTGTGTACAAATGTCGTATTTTGCTGTATGCGTGATCTGCTTGATTTGTTGGAACTTTTTTACTTAATATCTCCGCGTAATGTTTGGACCGCAATCAATTTTACAGATGCACTGCCATGATTCAACAAGTTGTGGTTTTGGCTTCAGGCATCTTTTGCCGAAAATTTGGGGCCTGCCTAGTTTTTGTATTCATGGCATTTGGGAATACGTTAAATGGATACATGAGGGAAAACTGTGTGGTATTTCTGCATGCAGGGGGTTGCTTGGCGTTACGATAGAAAGTAATGCGAATTCCGCAGGTAATCGCCGAAACCCAGCAGATGGCGGGGAATCAGAGAAATCTAGTCAATTCTACAAAGTTGCTGATAGCAAAAAGTACATGAAGCGCCAGATGTTCAGCATGGCCTTGTCTAAGATGACACGAAGATAACCTCTCAGTCACCTTTGCTCATCTTGAGCATAACCATAGGGTAACCAATTATTCGTACGGTCAACTTTCTGTCATCCAGTGGATAACCGAAGACGAGTAAGACACCTAAAGGGCCCTGCCGAAGTATGGAACACAATCGCGTAAAGTGCTGCCCGCGCAAACCGGGCTTCCACGGGGTGAAAAAGCCCCGCAAATGAAAAGCAGTCCTCGAAACCACCAAGCGAGGAAGCAGACACGTATGCCTCAGAGGCCCCCTCGGTGCTTCGACTCAAACCCGACGTACAGCTATTAAGTCTGCCCACCTCTCTCGGCTCCTCACCTTCGGAGGCAGCAGAGACAGTGTTGAAATGCTTGTCCAAAAACTGCCTCAGATATTTCAACAAACTCAGGGATATTAACTGGACAGTTGGCCTTAAACAGCCGTCCATAATCGCATTTACAGAGACCTAGCTCACACCAGATGTCTCTGACTAGGAGATCTCGATAGGCGGCCACTTTTTTGAGCTGACTCAAAAGGAAGAAGGGCTGGTGGATTGCTTTATACTTGCAAGCTGCTCTGTTCATCCCGGTTGTCATCTCTGATGCCCCTCCTACACCTTTTTGCAGTGCACTGTGGACTCGAATCCTACTAAGGGCGTCCGCTTCTCTCCTTCTCGGTGTGGTCTACCGTAACCCCTCGAGTCATCCGGAAGATGACCATTTCCTCATGCGAACCCTTGAGCAACTTTTCTCTAGCTACCACTTCAGCCATCTCCTGCTGGTAGGTGAATTCAACGCTACAAAGGCCTCCTGGATGCAGCTGACCGAAGACGTTTAACTGAGCGCTTGGACTCAACGTGTCGCTGCGCCCACCAGATACCGCGCACGGATTCACGGATTGATACACAGGATCGAGACTTTCACCCAAGTTTCCCGGGTCGGTTTCATTCTTGTCGTTCAATGGCTGTCGTTCACCTGAAAGGCACAAGTGAAAAAAGGGTGTCGCACTGCTTTTAAGCTCTCAGTGCGGGGCAGTATGCCTGCCAGTGCGAGGACTCGCGTAAATAAGTGTCTAATAGTGTTTTGAACTGAGCTCTAGAGGGAGCGTGGACAACCGTCTCAGGAAGGTTATTCCACGCAGCAACTACCCGAAATGAGAAAAAAGTTTGCCTAATGAAGGTGTGCGCTCTGAGCTTAAAAATCTTCTTACCGTGTCCCCGCCGTGTGTTTGCTGGGTCAACGGTGAAAAACCTGTTGGCCAAGCCTTGTTCAAACAGGGCGTAAGTAAGAATTAAGTCCCCTCGGAGGCGACGATACTCCAAGGGAAAGAGGTCAAGCACCGCGAGACGCGTTTCGTAGTCCACGAACTTGAGACCGGCAACCATTTTCGTAGCAGCTCATTGGACACGCTAGATGAGGATTATGTCTTTCGTGCTTCCTGAATAGACAACCGGATTGGCATATTCAAGGAGCGGTCTGACATAGGCCCCATAGAGTATTTGGAAGTCCGTGCGAGTAATACGAGAGAAGGTACGCCGAATCATCCGTAGAACAGCGAATGCCTTCTGGGCCGATTTCTCATGGTGCAATGAGAAGGACAGGATTGGAGAGCCAGCTACTCAAATCTTTTTTGGCATCTATCCTCGTGATGTCTTCTGGTCCTTTCTCACCATGCATGACAAAGGAGTTCGCTGAGTCTCCCCCAAATGACATATGAACGCACTTTTCGTCATTCAGAGGAAGGTGCGCAGGCCAACTAACATCCGTTCTGGATTTGGTCATCATCAACGAAAGACACTTCGTCAGTCCGGTGAAAATTGACGTTCCTTGGGACATAGTGACCACTTTTTGCTGATCGCTGAGCTCATCTGCTATTGTGCAAGAAATCCTGAACCCAAAACGTAGATTCGAATCTTCCCGAGCAGACTTTTCAGGAATGCGCATCTTTCCCGAACAAGTTAAACTGGAACCAGCTTCAGTGGAAGACTTCCACAGGACTACTGTCCAGAAAGTTCACGAGACAGACGCGATGTTGGCCCCAAAAAGCCATCACGCAGTCGAATGAGCCGCAAGCTACCCTAAAGGATTCGGGGTCTTCTGGAAAAGGGCCTCCAACTATTTTTCAAAAGGAGACGCAGAAGATGAGCTGGCATTTCGTAAAATGCGGAACCGCTGTAAATCAGAAATCCGCCAATTGAACCTACGAAACTAAGCAACCATTCGCTCGGGAAAACAGGAATGTGCTGTTCAAATACATGAGACTTCGCCGCAGAAACAAGCCATCCGCGTTCTCCTTGAGGGACAGGAACGGGGAACCCATGAGTGACACAATGGTGATGTCTGAGGTCTACAGAAACCCTATGCCGGTCGATATTCAGCCCCGGCGCCCTCGTCGCATCCAATCTTGGCAAGGCTTAACTACGAACGGCATCCAACGAACTTGGTCTTCACGGCAGAGTACGTTCGTTGACTCTTGCACAAGATCAACCAATTCTGCGTGTTAAGGCCCGACAACGGCCATCCAAGGATTCTGAAGGAAACGGCGTTTACACCGGCAAATCCTTTCTACCAGGTGTTTCGTCAGTCTATTGACGAAGGACGCCTTCCCTCTCATTGGAAGGAAGCGATTGTCACGCCAATCTACAAACTGGTGACCGACTATCGCCTGGCAACCGGCCTTAAATCCGTGATCTAAGAAACGCCTCTCGCGGTTCTTGACCTCTTTCCCCTGGAGCATCATCGCCTCCAAGGGGACCTAATGCTTACTTATGTCCTGTTAAAACAAGGCATGGTCGACAATTTTTTCACCTTTGGCCCAACAAACACAAGGCGGAGGCATGGTAAGATTTTTAAGCTCAGAGAGCACATCTTCATCAGGCAAAATTTTCTGTCATTTGGATAGTTGCTGTGTGGAATAACCCTCCTCAGACGTTTGTCCACGCTCCTTCTAGAACCAAGTTGAGAACACTATTAGACACCTATGCGAGTCCTCGCGCTGGCAAGCATACTGTCCCGAGCTGAGAATTTAAGGAGAAGTGCTACACCCTTTTTTCACTTGTGCCTTTCAATGTGAACGACAGCCGCTGGACAAAAAGAACAAAACCGCTCCGGAAACTCCGGCGAAAGCCTCGATCCTCTGTATCAATCCGTGAATCCATGCGAGATTGGCTGCCATTCTGACCAATCAGGACATGCCTTCGTTCGGTCCATGGCACGCACGTGACACCCGTACCATTGGCGTTGTGGTGTGCACGCTATGGAAGCACCAGGGGACAGTGATTCTCCGAAGGCAGATGTTCACGACAGTTTCTGTGGATGGAAAACAGAAACAAAGCTTATGTGCCGAAGCCCAGTATGCAACGTTGTACATCACCAATACTTACATATAAATCAATCAAACTGACAGACACCGTATACTACACCGGCCCCCTTTTTGAAGAACACGGTCCCCGATGTACCATGGTCTACGTGAACCGGCCAGTGCTAGTGGTGTGGTGCGTGAGGCTGATGAGCGTGTGCTGAGGTTGCTGTGTCTGGGGCTCCGTCCGCCGTGTGTGATTGAGCAACGAGTTAGCGCTGAGGCCTGTATGCACATATGTCGAGCCAGGGTCTTTGTGGTAGGTCCACCAGTGTGTGGTAACCATCCTGGCGTGGTCGCCAAATTGCACGCTATGGAAGCACCAGGGGACAGTGATTCTCCGAAGGCAGATGTTCACGACAGTTTCTGTGGATGGAAAACAGAAACAAAGCTCATGAGCCGAAGCCCAGTATGCAAGGTTGTACATCACCAATACTCATATATAAGTCAATCAAACTGGCAGACACCGTATACTACAACGTGATGTTCGATTAGTGGAGGTGGCTGTTCTCCGGACACAGTGACCACTATGTGCTGAGCTTTTACTTCATCCGCTGTTGGAACTGGAACCTGGAACCTCAAACGTGCATTCAAAAATTATGCTGTGCCACAAATGCGCATCTACCTTACCAAACATAAATTGGGGCCAGCTTCATTGAAGAGACACAGGGAGATATTTTTCAGAAAACTCAATAGTCAAAAACGGTGTTCGTCCCAAATTAACTAGAGCTAAACAAAAGGATTCGGCGTCTTCTGGATACGGGGCCCCAGCCCCTAGAAGCACACGCAGTCCAAAAAAACGAGTTCTCCGTTTATATGACGGTTATATAACCGTCTAATAATCCTCTATTGTGGTTAGTGGGTAGTTATTTGCACCATGAGAACCGCCATATAACCGTGTTTTTTGGTTATTGGTCATTATTCAAAAAGATAACAACAGGAGACACAGACGAGCTGATATTTCGTAGAATGAGTAACCGCTGTCGATCGTAAATCCGCCAATGGCCCAGACAGAAACAAGGCGCGATACTGGACCTCGCCGGGAGTGACATGTATACCATTTAAGCACATGGGACACCGCCGAAGCGATATGCCAACCGCCTTCTCCTTGAGGGATAGAAACGGAACCCACGAGCGAATCAATGATAGTATCTGAAGTCTACAAAGAACACTGTATTCTGCCTCAGCGACCATCCATTCTTGTCAAGACGTACCTGCGCACGACCGCTAACCGAATTGGTCTTCACGGTGGAGGACATTCGTCAATTCTTGCACAAGACAAACCCCTTCAGCGCGTTTGGGCCAGACGAGTTCCTTCCAAGGATCTTGAACGAAACGTCGCTCACACTGACAAAGTATTTCTGTCTGGTGTTTCGCCAGTCGCTCGACGAAGGCAACCTTCCTTCCGCTTGGAAGAAAGCGATTGTCACACCAATCTGCGAAACTGTTTATCGTCTAATGGCCGGCAGCTGCAGGTCTATTAGCATCACTAGAATACCGTTCATAGTGGGAGACCGAATTCTGAAGCGGGCTTTCCTTAACTACGTTAGTACCAACAACTTGATATCCCTAACGCAACAACGATTCCTCCCAAACTGTTCTTGCGTGACAAACATGCTCGTATTTATGGATAGCTTAACCCAAGTTTAGGACGAAGGAATCATATCGACGCCATATTTTTCGACTTCTCAAAAGCATTCGATCGAGCTCCGCACGTCCCGCTGTTCCACAACCTCGAGTCCTATGGGACTCCAAAAGAAATTCTACTCTGGATTAAGGCGTTCCTATCAGATAGAACATTCCGATTGAAACTGGGCTCCATCTACACTTCTGCCGCAGCTTTCTCCATTGGGATTCCTCAGGGCTCCGTTTTGGGACGTCAAAGATCTTCCAGATGTTTTTTCAAGTCTATGTTTACTTCGTCCGGACGGCTTGAAATCCTAGAGTTCCAACGATAGCGCCCTTCCAATGGATGTTGACGCTGCAAAGCAGTGTTTGCTGGACTGGCACCTTTCCACGAATGACGAAAAGTACGTCCACAGGTCATTTGGAGGAAACTCAGCAGAGGCCTTTGTGCATGGTGAGAATGGACCAGAAGACATTGCGAAGATAGATACCAGAAAGTGTTTAGGTATGTGGCTCCCTTCAAATATGTCCTCACTGCACCTTAAAAGATGGGCTCAAAATGCATTTGCCGTTCTACGGACGTTCCGGCTCACCCTCCTCCGTATTAGTCGGATTGACTTCCAGGTAATTTATTGGGTCTGTGTCAGGCTGCTTCTTGAATATGCCAATCAGATTGTCCTCTCAGGGCGCAAGAAAGACATAACCCTCATTGAGGGTGTCCAACGGGCTGCTACGAAAATGGTTGCGTAAATACACCACTGTCAGTGGGCTGTTAAGTCGGGGAATTGGGAAGGGGGCTATGCATTGAAGGCAATAGCTTGGATGCATGAGCGCCACTGAGGGCGCGATTGGGCCATATCTGACAATGTCTCTAACCATTGATGTAGCCCGTCTCGGGGTCCCCATCCAGGAAGACGGCAGTGACCAGCGCAGCTGAGTTTGCTGGTAATGGCTTTTATATACCGTCACGAAGAGACTGGACCTTACCGTGGTGTGGCGGTTTGTGTACCGGCGACCCATTGAGCTATACTGGGGGTGCCCGCGTGACACTCACAGAGTCTCTATACCAGGTTGGTCCATGGGTAGAGGTCTGACGAACACAGTCTCCTGGCCCTCCAGGTTGGGGTTGGAAATGTGTGGCGACGTGTTCCCTAAAAATGGTAATGCACTTGCATTTCCAGCCCAACACCGCTGCCTTGCGGTTAGCTTTTGAGCACTTTGGTTGAGGACCCTAATCGTCTCCCTGTCCAGGTGTGGGCGCCCCCAGGTATCCCAGCCCTCGTACAAACCATGACATTTACAACTAACAGTACTTTCTGCCACATCGGCTGTCGCGGTGCCATCAGCCGGGTCGCTTTACTTGCTGCATACAGCAGGCGGGTAAGCGAAAACATGCTACTGCTGACGCTTCCTTCTTACACTCTAACCATTGATGTAGCCCGTCTCGGGGTCCCCATCCAGGAAGACGGCAGTGACCAGCGCAGCTGAGTTTGCTGGTAATGGCTTTTATACTTCGCTGCCAAGTCATTGTTTGACCGCCTCTGGCTCTCTTCCACCCTTCACGTGGTTGTGCGAAAAGAACCCTTCGAGGAAGTCGGTCGACTGGCATGCACAGCACGTGGCCAAGCCAGCGCAGCCTATGCAGTGTGATCAGTTCATCTATCGAGGGTGAGTTGTTTCTCCCGAATACCATTCGACGTACTTCAGCATTGCTGATCCGGTGTTCCCACCAGATTCGGGCAATGCCGGAGACATCGGTGGTCAAACACCGAAAGTCGTTTGACGTCCTCGGCGCGCAGCGGCCAGGTTTCTGATCCGTATAGTAATACGGAGCGCACCGCAGCATTATAAACTCGACCCTTGACGGATAAGCAGATGTCACGCCTACGCCACAAGTGACGCAGGTTCACAAAAGCTGCTCGGGCCTTCCCAATCCGGATGGAAATATCATCTTTCGCGAGACCACCGGGACTGATACAGCTGCCCAGGTAGACAAATTTGTCTACTACCTCAATCGGTTCACCCGCAAGTACTAGGCTAGGGTTCGGGCCCACCCAGTCTTGCACTAGCACTTTACACTTTGCAGGTGTGAAGCGCATGCCGAACCGTGAGGCGGAATTAGTTAGATTATTTAATATTCTTTGCATTACCACGGAGTCAGATCCAAGAAGAGCTATGTCGTCTGCATACTCGATATCTGTGAGCGGACGCCCTGGGAGCACTTCGACTCCACAGGCATTAGAGGCTGATAGTGAGTCTTCCATGATCGCATCAATGACGAAGTTGAACAGGAAAGGTGAAAGAGGACAGCCCTGCCTGACACCACTTGATGTGGTGAACTCAGGCGAGAGCTTCCCGTAGACCTTCACACGGCCGCGGGAGTTGGCGTACAACGCCTTAAGGAGGGTCAAGAATTTATCGGGGACACCTTTGCTCCACAGACACTGCCATAGTGCCTGGCGGTCTACAGAGTCAAAGGCAGCTTTCAGATCGAGGAATACAACCATTGTTGGTTGCTGGAAGCAGTGTCGCTGCTCAAGAATCTGTCGGAGGGTGAAGATATGATCGATGCATCCTCTTGCAGGACGGAACCCAGCTTGGTTTTCGCGGATCTGTTTCTCCCTGTGTTCAGTCAACCTTCGAAGGATAAGACCAGAGAGCACCTTCGATGCCACAGCTAACAGGCTGATGCCACGGTGGTTTTCGCACAGGGTCCGCGTACCCTTTTGAAGATTGGGATAACTGTCGACATGCCCCATTCTGCAGGCACCTTCTCTTCGTTCCATATAGCAACAACAAGCTTTGTAAGATGGGTCACCAGGGATTCTCCGCCTTCTTTGAAGAGGGCTGGATAGAGACCGTCCGGTCCTGGTGCCTTCTCACGTTTTAGTACGGATATTTCGTACTTTATTTCCTCTTCCGAAGGGCGATTAAGGTTTACATTCCACTCGCCTGTATGCATTATCTCCACAGGCTGTGTTGCAGAAGGCCAGCTAAACTGTTCTTCGAAGTGTTCGGCCCATCTTTCCAGTCGACGTTTTTGGGAGGATTAATGAGCCGTCTTTTTCACTTATCGTTTCGCTGACCGTTGCTTTCCTGGGACCAGTCGATCGTATCAGTTGATATAGGGCACGGCTGTTTCCCGTAGCAAAAGCCTTCTCCATCTCCCGAGCTTTCGATTTCCACCAGAGCTCTCGGTCTTTCCTTAGGCTCTTCACTATTTGGCGTTTAAGGGAGTTGCGTGCGCCGTCGTACGCGTTGCCTGCTGGTATGGATTTTCGAGCATCAATCATGGATAGCGACCTCGCCGATATCCAGTGGTTTGTGGTCGAATCGGGGAGGTTGGACAGACAGCACTGAACGCCGCTAACATGGCTTCTTTCACATTTTGCCACGCTTCATCTACATTCGCATTGCCAGTGCATGGAGAGTTGTTGGGCTAGCTCAAATCGGTACTGTTGAGCTATGGTCGATCTTCGAAGATACTGGATTGGCATGCTTCTTTCTAGTTTGCGAGGGCCTGAAGGGAAGCGAACTGTCAGGCGTGCACGCACCATGGCGTGATCGGAATCAAGTGGAGTGCCCCAAAAGGAACGGCAGTCTTGAATTGTGGCTCTCCACCGGTAGCTGATGGCCACGTGGTCCAACTGGGTCCACGGTTGATTTGCAGTTGGTGGCCGCCAGGTCACGCGATGCGAACGCTTATGTTGAAAGTTCGTACTTGCCAGAAACAGTTCATGGTCAGCACACAACTGAAGGAGTCGATCTCCGTTGTCTGTGCGGCGAGCATCGACTCCGAATCGACCGCCCAAATGTGATTCCAAGGAGCTCAGACGACCCACTTGAGCATTCAGATCGCCTGCAAGGATCACAATATCAGTGCTTTTGCCTGACGAATGAGCCTGGATAGTTCTCGATAAAGGTATCCTTCTCAACATCAGAACTGCAGTCCGTTGGGGCATAAGCCGACACTACAAACAGGCAGCGCTTTTATGCCGAGAGGCATTGAGCTTGATTGAACTGGATAATCGGACGGCGCAAAGCCGACTGTTCACTGGGATCCAATCCAGCAAAGCGCGTTCAGCTCTGGGGCTGAGTGCAACTCCCACGCCATATAGTCCACGAGTCATCGCTTCTGGGTCACCGGATACACGGAGGGAGAAATGTGAAAGAGCTGAGTTCATCCTTGGCGTTCTGAGATGCATAACCACGCTTGGGTCTTGTACGCGTGTTTCGGAGACACAGCATACATCAATTTTAAGGGAGTATAAAGTTTCAGCAAGCTCTGCCTGTTTGCCAATTTGACATAGAGTACGGACGTTAAAAGCTCCTATATAGAAAGGATCTCGTGGATTTAGAAGGGTGTTATTTTGTTTTACTGTTAATAGGCAGCAAGGGGCATAGGGCCTTTCGGTCAGATAACTGACAGTCAAGTGACCCAGTGACGTTTGCTTGTGTGGTGGGAAGGGGTTGGGGAGGGACATCGGTGGACACAGAACTGCGCGGGCAAATGATACTTCCCGGTTGCCCAGGCCGAAGAAGGGGTTTGGTTGAGGTACCCCACCCTGAGCCTTTGACTCAAAAGTCTGACCCACAAGGCAGTGGGAGGATGGGGTTTTGTTCGGGGACCCTGCCCTTAGCCTCTGACTCAAAAGTCTTACCCACGAGGCAGTGGACAGGGTTTTCTTTGGGGACCCTGCCCGGAGCCGATGACTCAATAGTCTGACCTGCTCGGCTGCAGGGGTTGGCCTAACCCGAGGGCGCAGGGGATAAGGCATTACTGTCTCATTCCTGATGCGGCTGCGCACAGCAGGTGCCTTTTGAGCAGCACCGGACTCTTTGGTTTTAAAGTATTTCGACCGTAGTGGATAATGCGCCGGCGGTCACGGTCAACCGTTGGGCGATCGGAGTGTGCGGTTTTGGGCCGACCTTTCTAACCCGTCCTTCCTCGGGGAAGGCAGCATCGCTGCTTCCATAAATATGGACATGCTGGTCACCTGGGAAACACCTTACTGCCTTCACACTCCTGTCGCAGAGGACAGTACGACTTTACCCCCAGACCGCCTCGTAGCACGATTACTCGTAGTACGGGGTCTTGCTGCTCTTGGTCTGACTGCTCCCCTTTGGCCTTCCTGGCATGGTTGCACCTTGTGGAACGACGTTCCAGCCAGTATAGCCCGCGGGATCATTGCAGCACTCAAGCCCGACCACCACGTCAAGGTGGCAGCTTTAGGTCGGGACATTTACAGATAACACACTCGCATGCCACATCGGCCGTCGCGTGGTGCCATCAGCCGGGTCGCCTTACTCGCCGCATACAATAGGGCGGGTAAACGAAAACAGACTACTGCTGACGCCTCCCTTCTTTTTCCACATACTTTTCTTCCCCCTCTCCCCACCCCATTAATAACTCTCCTCTTGTAGGCCCACACTTAGACTGATGACTCCGTTCATCTTGCATCGGTTTTGCGTGCAGCATCTGCTCGTCACATGGCGCTGACATCCCCAGGTATCTCCAATTCAATCTTCAAGCCTCGATACAGTCTATCTGGTCGCCTTCAATGTGCGCACTCTGAAGAAAGCAGGACAACAGGCTGCTCTTGCTCTCACACTCGACTCGCTTGGCATTGATGTGTGCTGTATCTCAGAAACAATAATTCAAAGTGCAAGCACAGTGATTGAGCTAACCGCCTCATCAGTCTCCACTCGCTTCCGGCTACGTACCTCTGGTGATCCAGAGTGTTGTATCCTCTTTGATAGTGTATCAGTCAGACACGTTAGGTCACCGGAATGGAGAAGACAAACAACTTCGAGGAAGTTATACTGCAAACAAGTGGATCATTCCGTGGTATGGAATTCAACTGAACCAGAATATAAAAAGAGCTAACAGTCCAATAGGATATCAGTGAGAGGCTGAAATGTAGAAACAAGGTTTCATTATACAAGACAAGTCGTTAGTAAAATGGATTTGTTCGTTTGGCTCCAACCATGCGCAGTGGGGATCATGCGATCCCCATCCTGGAAGGCAAGTTGCACTGACAGCACCCAGACTTTTCGTAATCTCTTTCACTGGATACCTGTTGGTGGTCGCCTCTGTGCTGCGGGAAGTTGATCGATGACAGTTAGGAGGTCGACATCGATTGGGCTCGGTACGTACGGATCACGCGGAACGATTGCCTCAGCTGTGCTGATCGTAGGCTGTTTTTATACAATACTACTTCCGAAATAGCTGAAGTCGTCTGACCACATGGTGTCCTCCAACGACACGCCGACCACAAACTCAGATCGACCACATTGCCATCAGTTACCGATGGCGAGACTCAATAACTGACTGCCGGTCGTTTTGGAACACATTTGTGGATTCCGACCACGCGCTTGTCCGGAGTCGCTTCTCCCTACGTTCTCCAGGTCCGCACAAGGTGCGGACAAATGGCTTGGCACCTGAAAGACCGGCAGCTCCGGATGTTAGACGAACTTACCAGAATCGTCTTCTAGAGTCTCTTCCAAACGCTCCACCGTCAGATGTGAACGCATATTGGGACGACATTGCCACCTATTTGCACAGTGCTGGGAATTTTGCCTGTGGCCTGGCACCACCAGGCGCACTCAAGCACTGGATATCCGACCGAACGATGGCACTGTTTAAATCTCGGAAAACCTTCCCAGCCGGCCCCGAACATAACTTGATGCGACGAATTATCAGACGTCAAGTGAAGGTGAGTGTGCAAGTCGACCGCGAAGTGTGGTGGACACAAAAAGCCAAGGAAATGGAAGAGGCTCAGAAAGCCGGTAGTGCCCGAGGATCGTTTCATTTGATCCATACAACCGGTCTCCGGAAACCATCTGTGAGCAAAACTATGCCATTTTGAGTAAGAAAGAACGCCGTTGGGTCGAACAGCTATCGTGACCATCTGCTACCACTCACTTGGAGCCCACAGTTGAAGTTCACCACCTCGGGCGGTGAACAAGAAAACCCCTACGGCCTGGGAAATCTATGACTGTATATGTTTTCTCAAGTGCCACCGAGCTCCTGGTCCGGATGACCTCCCACCCGCATTGTTCAAAGAAGCGGGTGAAATCCTCAGTCAGGGCTTGTCTGATCTGTTTGCTTGCCACACTCACTACGAGCTCCTTGTTTTGAAAATGGGCAATATCACCGACTACCCCGTTGTCTGAGACAGACTCCTTTTCCCGAATGCAAGCACTAACCAGTAAACTCACTGTGGTTGGCAGCTGTCGCCTCCATGGATGGGGATCTCGTTACTCGACTCATCAGCCGTTTATGGCATGACAAATCACGCAATCAGTGGCGCTCGCGCACCAAAGCTGTCGCCTTCAATGCGTAACAGCCCAGTTTTCTGTTCCTCCAGTGGTTAAACTGCTTCGATAAGAACTATCCGATTATCCGATCACCTCCAACTCTTGGTATCTCTCCCCTCTTCCTATTTTCCAGTGACCGAAACTGTGATAGCTGTGACCAGGTTTGCTGCATTATTGTGGTGAGAGTGGTACAGTCAAGAACAACTAAGTAGTCGAATGTGTATGAAGACTGTTTTCTCCCCATAGGTGTGTTATTGAGGGTAACAAGACATTGCCGAAGGTATGAGTTTCAAGTTTTTTCAGCTTGAAATTCCTCCAACAGTATTCTCAGCACAAAGAGCAACCAGTGAGTTATTCGTTACTAACGACAGTTAACCCGTGCTTCCCTGCTTTCAGCGCTGCACAATGCATGAACTTCTGGAATACGAGGCGTCACTTTTGCTTGATATTCATGAAGATAGTTCACTGCTTGTTGTGGCTGAAGGATTAGGAATGGACACGATAGTCTATTCGACTCTCAAATTGCATTCAGATCCTCATAATCTACTCCTTGTGTCCAATTATCGTCTAGCCGAAGCCAGGTTTCTATCCGAATTACTGGCAAAGGATGATGTGCTCCATTCACCGGGCATAATCACAGCGGAAGTGAATAACAAGGAGCGTGAAGCAATATACAAGCGTGGTGGAGTTGTTTTCGTCACTTCTCGGATTCTTGTGGTGGACTTATTGATAGAACGCATGCCGGTTACCCTTGTATCCGGTGTACTCATCCTGCGAGCACATGAGCTGCAAGAGGCATGTCAAGAGAATTTCGCCATTCGACTACTACGGGAACGAAATCCATCAATTTTTATCAAAGCCATGAGTGATAATGCTGTTTCCCTTACATCTGGATATAACCATGCTGAGAGTATCATGAAACAAGCTGGAATCCCTAAATTGGTTCTCTGGCCGCGGTTCAACCTACAGGTGGTGTCTTGCTTCGCGGCGACACAGCCACAGGTGGAAGAAGTTCGGGTAGGTTACTTAGAATGATTCGATTAAAGTCGACTAGAACAAGGGCGTTTGCGATACGAATTTTGTGATATATTATTTACATGTTAGTCGACCAAAAAATAGCTAAGTTAACTAGTCGTCATTCTAAAGAGGATTAAAAAGCCATCTGATACTTATACTTCCCTTTTTGTCTGCTTGTCTTCGGCAGGTTCAGCTCACCTCATGTATGTCAACTTGTCAATCTTGTATATTGGACCTAGTTAAAGCTTGCATCCGCGAGCTAATCGACCTTAATCCTGTCCTGAACACGGATGAACTGAGTTTGGAGAACGCCCTGCTGCCGAATTTCGACGGTCTGGTGAGTTATCACATATAGTCCACAATTCCATCAATGCCCGTTATCGCGGTCTTATTGAAATGACACCCCTTCGGAAAGCTATTACCGGCTTATCACCCACCTAGACCAGTCATGTAATTGATGAATTCGGTCTTGGTGATTGTTATTTGGATGGTCGCGTTCACAGCTCTCAAACGAACGTACGTATCGAACACGTGCTCTCCACATCCAAAACCTACGTAGACAACACAGATAGAACCAGTATTTCAGGTTTAATCAGCTGCATCCAGTCACAGGATGGTCCTATCCTTGCTTCTTATCGTTTTTGGTGTTTTCAGTGCAAGATTATAAGTGCGCAAGTATGCCATTGAGCTTACTACATGCTAGAAGTAGCCCCCTACGTGTTTGCCAACTGGCCATATACATCTGACTCAGTATTAGGGGCATATCCGAGATAGCTCAAGTGGTTAGAGCGCGAATTTACTGACCAGAAGGTCCGTGGTTCGAACCCCACCGCTGCCTCTCGACTTCCTCTGTCTAGGCTTGGGCAACCTGGCAGTATCTCAGCCCTCGTGCTTCCTTCGGGTAGCATGGCAGCTAGACACCGAAAGGATGTTACAGCTGAACGATTATATCCGTTTCTTATCACACGAAGCCTTGACATCCAGAGACCCTCGATAAAGAAGAAAAATTGAACAGAAAAACAGCGCTGAATAAAAGCGAATTCAGGGTCTGCTGACTTTTGATTTGAAGCGAGAGGTTGAATTTGAGCTGGCATCTTGGTAAAGAATGAATAGTGAAAGAGATTGGGCCAACAACGGGGGAAACCACCTGGAATCAGGAACCGATTTCGTAAGAACGAATAGGGTGGTAAAGAAGAGCGAACTGCGGGCAGCGTTGTTACTCTGTGACTCGAATTTAGATAGATACTGGTGGCCCATTTTTCAGACTTTCGTTCACTGTAACGTCCGGTGGATTGAATAGGCTAATTGCATAAATAAACAATAACTGCTTTTTAATAACTACTTTCCTCTGTAATTCCCTACTAGGCGTTGAGGGACTTTAGAAGCGTGTATTTGTTTCGTTGCTTGTCTTTAGAAGGCTTAGCTGCAGGAATCGACGGAAATGACCCTTTCTGTGAAGTTGCCTGTTATGAGAGGTGCTTAACCACTAACATATGCTTCTGGTTGCCAATCAAGAGAAGTGGTATCCACAAAGGGCAACTATATCCGGAAACGAAAGGGATTGTCCTGTGAGAAAATATTATACTGAGAAATAGACTGAAAGAAGAGAATATAGGTAGCTTAGGTGTGCTGCTTGATTTTTGGTCTGTTCACTGAGCTTGAAAGTTGGATTGTAAACATTGTAACACTAATTGAGATGGCATGTTCGGTGCGGGGTTAAGTGGGTCTTCTCACCCATTCACCCACTAAACCCCACACCAACTATGTTAACTCGATTGATGGTGACACATTTTCAGTCCAACTGCCAATCTCGGCCAACAACCAATAGACCAACCAACAGCCATGTATTTTGCTGCATCTCTGCAGGCACGTAACACGGCCAACACAAAAAACGAAAGTAGACCCATTTCCCCACTATTATTTCGACCAATATGGAGAGATGTACCGAAAGGTAGGGCACAAACGAAGTCTTAGGTGAAGTAGCCCGTTGAACCGCAGTGTGAAGAGCACCCGACTAAACTCGGCGTTTGGGCCTTCCAAACAAATGGTTTGTAAGATTGTGGAGCGGCTGTTTACGTATTTTGCCCAAAGTTCGAACGAATTTTTACGAAGGACAGGCAGATCTTCTTAACGATGCAATCGAACAGTTGTATACTGACGACGAAATAACTGGATGATCTAGATAGTCATAGCTATAGTTGGAATGACCTGCGTTGAGACCAACGGAGTGACGTTTACTTTGGTTAAAAAACTTCATTTGTCATTCTCATATGAAAAAGAGGAAGGAATGCCACAAACGGAGACGCTAATGTTTCAAAATCTCGTATCTTTCAAAACGAGTCTTTCCTATTGCGACAAATACGCTCATTTGCAAATCAATTTGGTTTTCACGGGAGACTCGAGTGAATCTCTCGTTTATAATGTTCTTCAACTGAATGTACTCCACTCAGACCGCCTCATGTTTCAGTTGGTACGATATTCGAGATATCTCAGTATATTTTCATAAAGAAAACTACTCACAAGGTTGCTGTGAGTAGTTTCCTTTATGAAGAGCCCTTTATATTGTTTGTTCAGCGAGGTCAGTGAAATCTTGAACAACAACCCACCAAATTGATGAAGTGTATCGGCGGTGCGGATCGGAACTACAAGTCAGACTTGTATAATTGTATGCTATAATAAGCGGAATATAAAAAAACAACCGAACGATTCCACTCAGTAAGCTTGAAGTGGTTCGACCGGTAACAAACTGAAAAGAAAAGCACGCCATATAGCTTTACCGTTGTGGGCTTTTACGGATTAATCCCACAGCCAGCCTATGGTTTTTGGACGGTACGTTTTGACCAGTTTACTCTTTTAGTCCAAGTTTTCACTAGTTCAGGTTAAAACCATTCGGTATCAATAGTTCTCAAGTTTAACTCTTCTACACACAGAAATCGAATAAGTCTACACCGTTTTCGTCTCGAGATATCCTTGTATTTTTCACAAAATGTCTCGATAAGCTTTTCAGTAAAACACAGTTTGTCTCGAGAGAAATCCAAAAATCATTCGATGTGAATTTACGACATATCGGGGGATGTTTGACCTCTTTCGTTAAACCCGAAGTGTTGACACTTCTTGTGTCTCCTATTTTTTCTTGTGTTCGTGTTGTTGCTCCACAGCTTTCGTACAATGTCTGAACTAAAGGGCTGAATAGCATACTCTTTGCCGTTTGTCAACTACCATTTGTTTTTGTGCAATTTCCACTTTCTATACTTGTCATGGCAATCGTTCAGATCGGCATGTATTTGGATCCCGTCTGGCACCAGTTGACGACCACCAGTCGGCGTCTAATAAGTGACATTGCCAATTTACGTCGACTGCTGCGTATTCTCATAGAGGGAGACGCTGTCAGCTTTCTGAACAACTTGGAGGCACACCGACAAGTTGCGCAGACGGCGAATCTTGGTATATCAGGGGCACAGTCGAGTGGATCAGCAGAACATGGACGACGAGGTTCGTACGTGTGCCCTTCATGGTTTCTCATGGACCAGTCTGACCGATTACTCACAGCGGCACGGTCAAGGGTGTATAGGAACTTCGCTGAAAGTATGTTTTGTTCGTGCGATTTTGATGATATGCATGAGTTAGCAACACAATGCGTCTTGAGTTTAACAGGCTATGTCATATGACCTAAATTTTGATAAGAGATCTGCTGGAGCGCCAATTTTTTCGGCTCTTTGGAACTCGTTAACTACGTTTGAAGTCGTTCGCTGCAGAGAAGCCGCAAGTTTTGTCGAACTGATTCAGGATGGTCTTGCACATTCTCATGGCCACGGTCAATCGGTATCTCATTGCGCCATAGCTTTCAATGAAGGGAAGAAGTTTGGACTATTTAATTTGGGTATTTTCTAGCTGTTTCTGAACGATTGCGCTACAACCATTCGATTGTGGTTCCATCCGCCCCACAAATTGGCTATCAGGAATGAGGTTTGGCCTTAGTTCTTTCACCTCAATTCCCAGCTGTTTGGGACCCACAAGTTGAATAGGGTTTTGTTAACAATATCTCAGTCATGCTTACGGCTTTTACTTAAACTGGTTCGTTGGATTCACAATCCACAGAATACATATCCGGGCGAATTCATTAAGAATAGCGTCGCCAAAACACAGCTTAACATTATCTGTAACCCGTCCAAGTTGGATTCAATTTCTTCTAACGTTCAACGGTTTGTGATACGACTTACCTGATCTTCTGATGTCAAGTTCAAGTCCCGTAAAATTATACCCACTCTATGGACCTGTATGAAAAAACAGTGTAACAAACCGCCCCATATGTACTTACTGAATGAGCCTAGTTGCTGGTTATTAACTGTAAAACATGTCACGTCCGACCTTCAATTACCAAGTGAATGGCGCGTCAAACAGCCGAACTATGATGATTAGTCTCGGTTAAGCTGTTACCTTGATGCTGTCTAGAGCTATAAAGTAATGCATAGTACAGGTTTCCAGAGATCTCAAGGCTTTTTTTGCCGAATCAGCCTGTCTCCAAGAGACCTTCACCATCTAAAGTGAACATTGCAGGTGTACCACATCTAGGCTTATTTGTGACATTTTCGGATTCCCGATGGCCACCCCGCAGATGAAGTATAACCACAACGAGATGTAATGTGAAATCTCGTGAGATTTGTGAGATGACTTGTCTATACACGACATTTTCTAGAAGAGCGCTGTTGCACCCTTGCTCCACCGAATTCTACTTGTGGGAAGTTTCGTTTTTCTTATGATATTCTTCCGTAGATTTAAAATGTTTCACCGTTATACAGCACCGTTTGCAGTAGGTGGTGTCTGGACCATATCTGATGCCGTTATGTTTGAGGGAACAACCAATGAATAACGTTTACGGACACAGTGACTTGAGGTCTCGAAAGTGGACTAATTCTTTCCCATCCATTTCTAGTTGTGTTAATCCCGGTTTTGTTTTTGTTATATTGAACGATTCCAATAAAATTGTTTGCATATTCGTTGCTGTACAGAGGCAGTGCAAATCGAGTTGACGCCCAAGTGGGAGGCACTAACGGATATTTTGAGGGATATTCACAACAGTCGGGAAAACGCGTCGGACAACCTCAAGAATCAGGTGCTTGTGCTGGTTGCTCACGAAAACAGTGCTCGGAATTTAGAACGTTTCCTACGACGTGGATCATGTTCAATGAAACGTTTTCTGGCCAACACTCGTGATTCAGCGGACGACCCCCCACCCAGACTCACCGATCCAAAGGTTAGCTGCTCCGAACTGCAAATATTTGCTCCGGTTGCTTTTGACCAATAATGAACTTGTAATGCAGTGGTTTAAGGTTCATCGTACTGACAGGAATTAGGTGATCCATCCAGGGCAAAAAACGTCCCACAATGCACATGGACCCTCATCTGAGACGTCTTCCATAGAAGAACTGGTTAGCATCAGGTCACCTACAGGGGACTACGTGCCTTGACAGCGAGTTGCGAAGTGCTCTCACCTGCGCGGTTGCCTTAAGTGGACTCAGTTGCTTTTTTAAATAGTTACTGCCTCGAAATTCAACTCGAACCCGACTATTAGTGATTAACCGGATGGTTCTCCCATCTTTTCACGATCCTCACGAAGGACCTGATGAGCAGTAAGTCTGGACTTGGAGTTTTAAAAGTGATAATTATAACGCGGGAGCAGTTACTGCTGGAAAAAAACATTATACAATGCATTCCGTTATGAATGAGACTCGATTACTTGTTCAGATTTCGATCACCCGATGTTCAGGTTCAAGACCTAGGCTATTGACCTGTATGAGCTAAACCGGGCACTAACCAAGCTTTCCACCAGCTGTACAGTTCCAGCCAAGAATCCCGCTTTATGAGCCATTGACTCTTGTTCTTATTTTTATTTATAGGCTTGGGAAAACCCACCAGGTCATACCTTGATGCACCCCCACAAATTGCGTGATAGCCATGCATTGAAAGCCCCTTTTTTAGTTTTTCTTTCTCATTAACTGCGAGCGAAAAATTCCCGTCCGTAGTACACTTGTCCCCACTCAGCAAGCGCTCATCACTTCGGTGTAACTAGGGTCACCCTTAGAGATATAGAGGCAACCGATATCCATTATCCTTTTACTCTCTAAAAGTGGTTGCAGATCACCTTCACTTGACCAAACACTTTTCGTGGTTTTCCACTGAAAGTTGCATTTTTATTCGCCGCGTGACGGGAGCTTATAATGATTTAAGTTGCTTTGTAAATGCCATATAATGCTGTTGTAGTTAGTAATAAATGTTAACAAGGCTTCCTTTCCGCACTTTTTAGGTACCAAAATTATCCAACGAAAATTTCACTGAGCCACAATGTATGACACTCACGCAGATGTATAGGAAATCTGGGGCGAACACGTTTGATTCGGTAAAACGTCCAGATGAAGACGTGAACAGTGATAGCAGTAGTTCTTCCGAAGAGGACATTCTTGAACCACTGGATTCCACCCAGATGGACGCAGAAAGGCGTGTTGAGGAATCTCTACCCATCGGATGTCGTAAGATAAGGGTGGCGTCGCGCCTGCTGAAAACTTCTCAAACTGGGAAACTGGAGGTTGTTATGTGGGTTCCACCTACCACAGCAGCCACCGAGGAGAGTAGCAGTGCAGCTTTTCGGTCTGGAATCGAGCAACCACAGCGAGACGAATTCGCGCGATCTTTCGGCCGCAGATTGGCCTACGTTCTCGACTCATTACAACCACGTCACGTGATACTGTACGAACCGCGGGTATCCTGGATTCGTGAGATTGAGGTGCACTCTGCCAGACGTCATGCTCAAGCCTGTGGATCCGTAGGAGCTGAGGCTCGGGAGTCTACAAGTAGCGGTCCCATGGTCACTCCTTTGAATGTCCACTTTATGGTATATGAGAATTCGGTTGAAGAACAACGGTACTTGACTCAACTACGCAGGGTAAGTCTGATTGTGGTAGTTCTAGATTAGTCGGCTGTTTTCTTCTGGTGGTTGTTGAATCCACTTGATAACAAGTGACTAGATTACTCGTTGTGGTTGCCACGAAATTCTGGCGGTATAACGTATATGCAGCCGTTCCGGTACGAGAGTCTTTATGCGGTTTTCCTTCGGGTTGTCCTGATCGTCAACTTGATTGAGCGAAGCTGAAACTCCGAAATTTTTTTTCACTTACTTCTGAATTTGTTGCTTTCCTTTTTCACTTCTATAGGAGAGAGAGGCATTTGAATCCCTTATTCAACTAAGCAGTCATATCGTTATACCGAAAGACGCACTTTTACCAGCTTCGTTTCAAGGTCAAGGGGGATCGGATTTCGGACAACAGCGCCAGCAACCTCGAGTTATTGTGGATATGCGAGAGTTTCGGAGTGAACTTCCCGCTTTACTTCACCGCAAGGGCCTAAAAGTGAGTAAACTTGCTCACTCTCGACTTAGTACGTCTATGTCTTTGTGATATAACACACGGTTTCTCTGCTGTCGCTGTTCAGAATTCAAGTTAGAATCCTGCTTATCCATGTTTTCGACTGTGGCTTGTTTTGTACCCCTTTGTTGTTCTGTATACACTTGTTCAATAGGATTTACCCTTCCTTTGAACGGTACTCATTTACTCATGTATGCATACAAAGCTTTATGCTATGCAAATGCTTCTTCTGAGTACAACTATCTCCATCCACTGGTGGTTTCTCTAACGAGGGGTTCTCAAGTGTAGCCTCCTGACGCTGATCTCTATTCCGAGCTGCCGTAGTCCGTTCTTCACACAAGGTTACGGGCATCCACTCAGCTGACTTTTATATTTGTTCAGGTGGAGTGGTTCCTTACTGTTGATGGCTGTTTTTGGTCCAGCAGCATATCTTTGAACTATGATGCACCCGTACTCATTCGAAACTCGGACCTATTGACGCATGAATCGAGACTAATTGTTCTCTGCTACGACTTTCGACTTTTTACGGGTCCACTGTAACATCTGGGGTTGTCTGCAACTGTTTTTGTTTTCAACTGACTTTTTTGTTGAGTCTGATTACTGCCATTCGCGAATGAAATGTTACCCATTCGAATGGCGGGGACAACTGGTCAGCTACGTCGCACTATCTCCTGTGTATCTAATCGTCAGTCATTTCGTCAACCTATTGAACAAAATGCAACAACAGTTTGTCAAAAGAGGTATTCGCCTCTACAAACTTCATACTGGCTCCTTTGTGGTAAAATCGGTGATAATGAATGATTTATGGCTGATACTCAAGATTGTAATCGTCTGGGTTCATTGACATCCACTGATTAAAGTTGACTGGTTAACAGTGTACCAATCCCCTCTCAAGGTGGGTAGATTTTCACTTGTTTGAAAGTAGCTCCCCGGTTTATCGATGGAAGTTGATCCTGAAATTCTAGAGTAGACACAGTCGACATTTATGGTCATCGTAGCTGCTTATAGCAGTTGCTATCGGGACCACCTGTCTTCATTACCAGTTCTACCTCACATCTCTGAGTTTATCCTTTATCGTCGACTCCATTCAAACTCAACACAACGTGATCAAATGTCACCATTTTGGCCCCGGAACGTCGTTCACTATCCTGCTGCATGATACTAAATCGCGCTTACTGGTACTCAGTGGAACGATGCTGGATAGCGCCTGACATTGTGTACCCAGTCGATTTACTTACTATCGGACTGAGGTTGACCCTGATTAACTGACATTCTATTGTCTTTTTTGTTTTAGGTAGTGAACCAAGAGTTAGTACTTGATGTCTCTTTGGCGCACGGTGTAACCCTAAGTACTTTCATTGACTATTCTGACCCTTTTGTCTAGGTTGAACCGATGACGTTGAGCGTGTCAGACTACATTCTTGCCCCACATTTGTGTGTTGAGCGAAAGTCTGTCAGCGACCTCATTGGGTCATTGAAGTCCGGTCGCTTGTACCAGCAATGCACGGCTATGTCTAGACACTACCCCAATCCTGTATTGCTAATCGAATTTTCGCTGCCGACAAAAGGTGAGTCGAACTGCTTTGTGCCTATCTTTTTGTTGCCGAAGTGATCCATAAGAAGATGCACGGAACGCTTTCGAACGGGTGATGTCGCCAACTTGGTGAATCTACATTTCTTCCATGAACTTCTCAGAATACTGTAATCCTGACCCAATGAATCAATTTTCTGGAAAAGGGCCTATCTGACCTCTCATGGGCAGTGGCCTTTCGAAACAGATCGGCACTAGACTCCAGGTGCCATTGAACACTTTTTGGACTCTCTAGAGAAGTGACTTCTCTTCAGATAGATTTCCTTCGGGTGGATTACTGTATTTGAATGAAGTCCCGATGTGGAGCTCGACTCCTAGTGTTTTTGCTTTGTAAACGATTTCCGCTTGCTGGTCAGTCGCTTGAGTGCTAATAAGTGGATGTTTCACTTGAACATATGTTGACGAAGATGTATGATGCAGTGAACAACCTTCATTCTCTCACTATTGGTCAACCACAGTCTCACACACCGACGCACCGCAACACTTTCACACACTGACGACCTCAACTTGATTGGTGACGAAAGGTTCGCAACACAGCTACCAATCTCAGTGAACAATTTAAACATCGTAACGTTGATTGCCAACGTTCTCTTCTTCAACAGTTCAACAGCAATAGGCCAATTCAAGGCTACGGTGCAAAAGTGATCCTAATCAAACTAACTTCTCAATACCATCTCACGTTTACAAGTGTGAATCAGTCAGCACGCTTGCTGTAGTTTCGATCTTCCCATGATTTTACATCCATTCTATGTTCCGATCATACCTACAGTAACCGGGAGTGCTTTGGCGCGTGGAGGACTCGGTTATCGTGGCGACGGTGTACTGGGCTTCTCACTCTACACAGGGCGTCACAGTATTCATTCAGGAACGGAGCTTAACGCACATCATTTGCTATCCAAACTGACTTTGCTGACCATCCACTTCCCAAATTTGAGACTTTTCTGGAGCATTAGCCCGTATTGTACTGCCGAACTGTTCACTGAACTCAAACAAGGCAGAGCTGAACCAACCACCGAAAAACTTCCTCAGGTAAGTCTTACTCTGCGTACATAGAAAATCCGGTCTACTTCCAAACATGGACTTTTTGATGTTTAACTGTAAAACTGCACACGGAAGTCGCATGTAGCCACTTGATGTGTTGCCTGTTATCTATATATGTTGACAAAGCAAGACGCGAGTATGCAGGTGGACGGTACAAATCAGTACGGAATCGTTGGATTATGCTATTATGGCAATCGCAAATGAACAATGTTGAGCATCCAGATATATCTAGAGTTTTCACCAAGTACTTCTTGAGCAAAGGTCGGAAGCATTCATTTTTATACTTTTCCGGGTGTTACTGCAGTTAGTAAGCACAACGACTGGAATGACCATACTTATACACTTTAGACCGGTTTGTACATTAGCGTCGATATCACGGAATACGTGGTCCGGACGGATCACAGCTCCCATCGGTGATGAAAACAGCAGTATGCTGAAATCTCCTTAGGTGCTCGTACAAGCGGGGCTAGGTGGTTTGTGTTCACCTACCAATCCTATATAAAAACACTCACACTGGACCTACAAAGCATCGGCCCTAGGGACATGTGTGTACATTGAGATTACGTCAAAACTCACGAGGAATTCGTCCATTTCCAAAGGCAGCCCTGCGACCTTGTTGGCAAAGTCGTACGAATTCCTAATGAAGGTGCTTGATTTGTGGTTTTAGTATACCAGCTAAGAATCTGGCTAGCTCATGTGGTTGCGAGCCTATACCATCCACTATTGGCCTTATCGGAACACCTGCCTTGTGGATTTTCGGTAGTCCGTAGAGTCGTGCTTGAATCGCACTTTTTGATTACAACCCATACCACTTGCCTTGCCCTAAATGGTTTATTATGGAGCTTAAATATCCACCAACCTCAACCTTACTCTTGTTCATTATTGAAGTGATACTGCTACTGGTAGTTTGTCAATAGAGACCATCGGTGAGAAAGAGAGCGGGGTCATTGACCGAGAACTCTCTTGAGCTTGAAAGGCAAAGAGAGAAAATCAAGATAACCGACGGAATATGGATTGAAATTGATATGTTACTAATAATCCCAAAAGGTAGAGAGCAGTGAGTGATGGAAAGAAATTCACATACTCTGAAAAGCACTCACAGTAAGGCATCCACCAATTATGAACTACTGTAAAATGCTACTGAAGTCAGCAAATTATTTCCTCCGCTCTTATTGCTTTTTTTGCTCACAGCGAAATTTAGTCCCTTTTCTGGCAGACAGCGTTCGTCTTCACTCAGTGGTCTATCTGACAAGTTAACTACACTACAGTAAGTGTTGGATGGTTTTGTTATTTCTCTCACCCTTCTAGAGCCCTGAGTCATGGGAAGCAGTTGGTCGAAATTACCAATCTGGCTATCCTGGCATTGCGTTGGCCTGCGTAAGCTTCACCTCTGTGGCTTTGGTGTTGAAAGTCGGCGGGTGAGATTGTGGTCTGAAGATCATGGTTGAGTTGACTGGCGTGGTGGCGTATATCGGTTAGTCGCCGAGTGGTTAGGTACATCCTCTGTTTGAGGAATAACTTAGCCGCTGACAAAGCATTTTTAGCAGAAGGAACTGACGTATTCGGTGGATGTGGAAATAATATTGTGCTTTAAGCATCTAATGTTGGATACGCGATGGTTCTCCCATTTTGCCTCCAGTTTCGCCAATCGAACATACTCGCTCGGCATTTTTCGAACTTAAAGTCTGTAGGTATGTTCAATCGGTTGAACTCACTCATTTTCCTGTCACTTCGGTCGAGATTTCGTCCTGTAGGTGAATCCGTAATGCACTGTATAGGGAATTACCTGCAGTGTGCATCTCACGAAACTTTAGGGAGTTTCGAACCCGCAACATCCCGTCTAGTAGTTTTTGAATACTTAACCGTCCGGCCACAAACAGTTGGTCGGCAGTTTGAATACCTCGCACTTAGACTATACCGCTACTCATCCTTGAATAACGATATCCACATCATGCGATAACATGTTGACTGGCTGCTCGAGTGAGGACTTCTCAGATGCAATTTTCACTCGTCTTTTGAAATTTATAGATTGTCACTTCTGCTTTCACATTCCCCGGAACTCTGCCCCATTTTGAACTTTATATAGGATGGCGAGCACTTAGAAGATCATAATGTAGAGGCTGTGGATATGCTGCTGAGACTTCCTGGAGTGTCCTGGAAAAACTATCGTCGAATCATGAAGCACGTTTCCACTCTTCAGGAGTTGGCACAATGCAGTTTGGAAGAACTGACCAAAATACTGGACAGTGGGTGAGTGCCAGTTGATCTTTAGTGAGTGGCTGAAAACAGTATTTGCCCGAAAAAAGCTGCAGGTTCGTTAAATGCTGTCTTCCTTACTGCCTGTTTCCCTTCACATCAAAGTCACAATGGCCCGATTGTTTAACTTTTTCTAGGTGCTGATGAATTAACACCTTGAATTTTACCGGTCACTAAATTAAAAGCTTCCTCCTGTTTTTTATTCTATTTTCTGAATCAAGCTTTTGTCGTAATAACGAATCTGGAGGTATTTCGTAAACAGCCGGTGGATCTGTTGTTTTCAAAAAAATTCGTGTAACGTTTGATTGATTCTGAATGTGTTATATCTGACTGCTGTTCCTGCTCCAGTGCCTGGTGCCGGAAAAAGACTCGCCGATGAAGAACACAAGCGAGTGCGAAAACAACCGCCTCAAGCTATTTTATTGGAGGGACACTGTCTATCCTTGGTCCAACGCTATTTCGCGCTGTCTGGCTTTGATACAAGGTTGTCACGCGCTGCATATTGAGGGGGCGCTTTCTGTCTGGTCAGCATCTAGTGTAGTTTAGGGTCTTAGTAGGTTTCGGACATTCATTGGTTACTTTGAGGAATCTGACCTTCCTGATATCTCCCTCTTTTGGCCGTTCAACGTAAGATTGTCAACGCGGATCAAGTTGTCAAGGCTCCACCCGTTTTCTAGCGCGGCCGGTACGGCGTCTTGGTTGCAGCAGTGGATCTCTTTTGGGCGGAACATGTGAACCAGTGGCTATAGCTGCTGGTCTTGGGAGATCAAAGGTTTCAAGCAGCAGGTTGAAGTCTAGTAAATGTTCTTCCGCCTTTGGGATAGGGCACCCAATCGGCCATAACTGATTGACATGTCGTTTCTATACCAATGATCCCACCTGGACGCTGTTAATCACCCGACCGATTCTTTTGAGATCATTCCTCTTACATCCGTTCAGTTAGTCATCACCCTATTATTGGAAACCAAGCATTGATCCGAAGGCTACGGTGAATAGCTTCTCATATCGCAAAAGTGATATTTCATAAGGACGGTAAAATATCAAAAATTCCTCTTTCCCTCTTGCATCCCAGTCTATCAGTGGTCTTTCTGTGTAGCAGCAACATCGTAGAATGCATCTGGAAGTGAAGTGCAATGTACTTGAGCGTGTTCATTTCAGGTCCCCTAGTGACCTGCGTTACTGGCCTTGCGTAAGCATATACACCTGCATTTTGCGCATATCTATATTGTAGGGAAAGTTTTTGGATAAACCTTTGCGCAGACGAGTGAAGAAATAGGTCGTATTCAAAAAACTTTGTGTAGGCCTGTATACTGCATCAGATTTCCGGATTCCTCTAACCTCACTCAGAGAATTATGAAGACATCAGTCATTCTCGCCTATGGAGGCAACCTGCAATTTGTTCTTACTACAGTTGCTTTGCGATTCAATTGTCCATTGTAAGCGCAATGTGGTTCAACTAGTGAAGTTCGTTCTGCGTGAGATCACCTTTAATTCCGTTCACGTTTGTCTCATGTAGGACGTGCAAACGTGTCATCACTAGTCAGGCTGATGTCGTCACCATGTCGTGAGTGGAAGTCTGTGCTCTGTGTTTGTCGTTCCTTTGTATATTTTTGCGGATTTTTCAGGACATTGCAGGTCAGAACTAATAATGACAATCAGTTGGAAAGAGCTTTGAACCGATCAAGAACTCATCGTTTCAGAAAATTTTGAAAAGTAACAAGCAGATTTATTGTTGGGTAACGTTTCGATCAAAGACTCGGTGCTGGCAAGGCATGGATTGCACATTGGACCCAGAAAAGATCTAGAAAGTTTGGAAGTTTTGTGGCGGGGACTACGATTCACACCACAGCGACCGATGACAGGTGCGTCCCAGCGTAAATATGATAGAGCGCGCAGAGTTGGCCAGCACATGGAGAGCGGTGTTAGATCACCCAAACTGACACATGTTGGTGTGCAACTATCAGTTAAGTTATTAGCAAAAATGAGGTAGATCTAAGGTAGAAAGCCCGACCCGAAAATCTCACGTACCCTTTACCACTAACCCATTTGTCGTATTGGAAACCCAACCACACAAACCGTCAAGGTTGTGAACGACACTCAACGGGCTATTCAACTCAACATGAAACAGACAAGCTAGACCCTTAAACCCGCCCTTAATTCATGCAGGCTGTTCCCTCCAGCTCTTCGGTGTAACGCTTACTAACCTACAGTAACTAACAAAAATCGAAGAAGTCCTCATTAGCCGACATCCAACTTGATGGGGCGTGTTACCGATAAGATATCCTGCTGATTGCTTTAAAACCCAACCAACCTTGTAATCTAGCTACTTGGCCTAACGAAGCGAAAATCTACCGGCTGCCTTTTTAAAGCTTTCTGAAACGATACTGACGCAACTTTATGATTCACTTTTCAGAGATTGTGCGGCGAAATTATACACCTTCCTCCATTCCGACTGTGAGTTGCTACGAAAACAAAAGCGAGATGCAACTTCGAGTGAGTCAGAACCGAGCACTTTCAGTGGATCCAGCCGTCGCGGAGGCGGCACTGCTCGTGGACCCCGGTTGGCGCTTGCAGGACAGGTGAAGACGCGACGAGGACGTGGTGCCGGAAAATCTTGACGAAGATTCCCCTCCGTTTCCAAAATTTCCCGATTATCTTGTACCCCTCGATAATTGCATTTAGTCCAGCAACAACAAGTCTTTCTTCTTCCCCCCTTTATCTCGTATTTTTCTACAACTCTGGCCCTCGTTTTTGCACCCTATTGGGCTCCGGGTGTTGAATAAAGAGACCAAACGATATAACCTCAGTTCTTCACAATTTTTCACTCTATTGGACGAGCCAAGTTGCCTTATGCAAGGTCCCGCTGTATGCAATGATTGCATGTTTCAGCCCAGGCTGAAATTCCAACGTTAGATGATACTATGTGGGTGAGTTGCTTTAGTTGCTTTTGAAATTCCAATTGATTGTCATCAGCTGTGGTTGGGTTAGGTCTCGTTTCGTGTCCGCTGTTTGACTATCTCAACAATGATCTTGTTGTTGTGGTTGTTGTGCCTTTTCCTGCCCTAAACGAACACTAGAACAATGGTCCCCTCCGACATTTGCCGACAAACCAGTTGTTTTCGACTACCTATCCATACGTCGCCTATTTCTGTAGGATTGAGTGTGTTGTAACCTAATGGCAAAAAACGTTTATTAAGCTTTAAACCTCTCTTCGTTCAGCTGTAGCACCCTTTCGGTGTCTAACTGTTGTGCCACCCGAAGGTAGCGTGAGGGCTGGGATACTGCCAGGGTGCCCAAGCCCAGACAGGAGCAGTTTACGTGCTGGAGTCGGGTTCGAGCCACGGAACTTCTATTTGGTAAGCTCACAACTTAACCACTGAAGTATCTTGAGCTCACATCTCACTTCAATCCTAGAGTACACCTCGAGTACACCCTACTCCTCTTTATTTAGATAGCTATCTTGAAAATATCTGAAGATATTTTGTGGGGCAGTCAGAAACGTATACATTCCGTACTGTAGATTATTCGAAATCAGCTAGACTGGGTTTCACTTTGACCTCGCTACCTCTTAAATGAAAGCAGACGAAGATGACTCAATTCCAAACCATTTTAAGTAATCAGATTCCCAATGAGGACGAAACGGCTGTACTGTGTTTCCCGGCTTTCCAACACAGATTGACTGTAAAAAGTATTTGCTTCAAAGTTTTATTCAATGCTGATGAAAACTTTGCGAAGACTGTCACTGGGCTTAATTGAAAGCCAATGAGGTTTTATGATCAGTTTAATAATCGACTCATTGTGGGGCCGGTGCCATGTTTATGGCGAACGCAATTGTTATTTTCTCTTTGATGGGATTACAACTAATGCGTGATCAGCTCTAGCCCGGAGGGGAATGCTAAACGTGAAAAACGCATCATTTCTCTTGCCGTTAATAACAGAGGGTGGAATAACCAGAGGCGTCTCCAGTCAGCTGACTAGTACGATGGCCTGGTGAAACAGATTCAACGAGTCAGTCATCGTTGATCTGAGATTTATCAGGCAAAAAACGGAACAGAATCACAATGACTGTTGATCATGATTTTGATGAAGCGTCCGTCATTGAATTGATACGAATTGTGTAGCAAGGAGCATGTAACAAACGGTCGACGTGCTTGAGGGATGGAATGCGAAGAACCGGGTTCGAACTTCGGAAAAATAAACCGAAATTCAAACATTTAATGGTAAGTGGGTTTGTTCTAAACCGCTACACATCGTCCTGAGTAGGCTAGACTTTGATGTTTGCACCAAAGACGCTGAGGAAATAGATGGTTCAACCGGAAGATGTGATCTTAATCCCTGAGAATTCTGGATGACCGAACATATATAGCAAATTCAGCTTCTGCTTGAATCTCGTACAATGCCCAGCGGAATAGCTCCTGTCTTCCGAACAGTGGATTCAAAACTCACGACAACCAAAAGTGTTGCAGAGGTTCAAAAAAATACTCGACCGGGTTAAAAAAGTTGGCCACCTCACTTGAGTCAATCGTGTATGACTCTCTACAACAAAACTGTTCATTCCGTGGAATTTCTCCACACATTTCTATAAAATCATATATCGAAAAGTTGGATAGACGGGACCACCCAGTCTTGGGAACTCTCTAAACGGAAAAGATAGGAGCCGATTTAGACATAAGTGTCTATCAAAATCGCGCTGCGACAACCACGCGTTACATTGACCTTCAGGGTGATTTTCGTGCTTCAGAGAATGAATGCTGTTTGCGAACTATGATATGCACTTCAAAAGAGCGTTCGATGTAAAATGATCATATCTAGCATTCGTTCGCTGTATGTATATATATATATATATACTAATATCGCCTCACTGGACACTGTCCGTTTGGCAGGTGGGATGATAATATTGGACCGGGATTCGCCAGCAGTCTGGGTTTGCGAATTTCACGTAACCTCAAGCTACACTTCGGCTGTGCAACTGCCTTCGGTTATTTTTTACCCTCAATTTCGAGCTACTTGGTCTTGTCAGTAGTACAGGGACAATGTATTTTTTCTTGAGGGGACGTGCGTTCCGCACAGTTTTGGGGTCATTACATCGTGCTCCATATTGAAGCCACTGTGTAAGGAACACAAACTAACCCAGTGTCGTGTGTGTTTGCAAACTTACACACAGCCAGAAAACAGGATGTGTGCGGGCGCTTTTCTCGGGGTAGCAGCAGAGCCGTAGAAAATCCATTTACATCACTCTACAGTACTAAGCTCAACTTACAACACACGACAAAAATCTTTGGATTATACCTGGGGTGCAATCAAGCTGTGACAAGGAACTGGTGTAGATGAACTAACCTGATGGTCGTTTCTGGCACCTTCTTGTCGAAATGTTGCGCTTGATTTATCCCACATGCTCTGATGGATTTGTTACGTCTAGTTTAGGTGAAAGCCTCCTGCTTTGCCCTATGTACGTTCAATTTACCAAGCCTGAACTTCTAAACGACTTATTGATAAACCAGGTGGCCCTTAATCTGTTCGTCGAGCTTTGCAATTTACTTGGAAAGATTTCTCCGCCATCAGAGGATACAGTATCAGTGCGTGGTTGAATAACTAGTTTCTCTCGTCTTTCACTCTTTCTAAAGAGTGCTTTCAAGTCCTAGCCTGAGTGGCCATTTATAAGTCACCCAACTTGGAGTCTGATTGGCTCTGCCGGGTTGATATCTCCTATTCTTGCGTTCGTTCGGCCAATTATGTGACAACCTTATAGTTCATTCTTTCCTGTCCGTTTGTGATTTGTGCTATGTTGTGGTATTACAACACATTACTAAAGCAAGAATATATCCTTAACTTATACCACACAAATTCCAGCTGAGCACGAAAACAGCACATGCATCGAATCGGCTGTCGATTCTTGTCCGAGTAACCAGGAATCCCACGAAGCAACGTAGCATACCAGATGCTCAAACTCTTCAGACAGAGTTTTGTACTTAATTTGGGAACAACTGATTTCATTTCGAATTATTCTGTAGTTTTTGGTTTTCCATCAGAACTGTTAGTGGGTTTCTGGTCTTTTTAGCATTCTTCCGTTGAATGGATCTCATGCTTGTAGATTTGTAGCTCTTTCAAATTTAGGCAAGTACACTGATTTACATATCGATTTGGTTTTCACGGGAGACTCGCCTGGAACCCAGCTGAATCTCTCGTTTTTGTAATCTTAATGCCATGACAACAACAGAGGCGACTACTGGTCAATAAAAGGCGTCACACTCTGTTTATCTCTAATGTGGCTCCATACTGAACATAAGGGCACACAATGTTGTAATTCTGACAGTCGATACGGAAACGACCTATTCTAGAAATGGCATATCCCGAGGCAATCCATCATACTTTTTGAGGCTCTGTTTGAGTTCATTCAAGCGATGCAAGGTCACATGTTGCAGCTTATCACTGTCGTCGTATCTGCTCAGCATGGGACAGAACCATCTAAACGCAATAGGTTCTGCATTCGAGATACCGAAACATAATCGTCAAACTTAGACAAGTGAAGGTGAGGCGATGAAGTTTTCTTTATCCACCAGTGCGCGAATTTCGGGACGGTAACTTGGCTGCACGTGGGTACTCCTTTAAAAACACAATAAATAAATGGGAACATCACACATAAATTAATCGTCTACTAATTCACAAAAGACATGGTAATTTCCTGTGACTGGAACGCGCTTTTAAGCACAGAGTAATCGTTTACTGTGGATAACCAATGGGGCTTCCGAGAAATTCAGTGTGAGCGTTTTATTATGTGGAGTTGTAAGGGGGAATCGAAACACCTGATAAATGTCACGTTCCACTTGTCGTGGTTTACGGGAATAATTAAATAGCCTCCGAATATTGTGGTTGACTTATGCAGAGAAGGAAATCACGACTCAGGCGAGACCAAATAGTCTCCTTCTTCGTGGTGATCTAGCCAGCACGCCAGTCCGTACTGCAGCTGGTTGTTGGTGATGATTGTAGCTGATCTAAAAACTTCGTTGCGACCCACTATACAATTTTGTCCTCCTATAGGACCCTAATGTTTGCCCCAGGAAGACGCTCCCCAGATTCGTAGCCTCGAATCTTATCCATCTTTTGTATATACACAAACCACTCAACACTTGAGTATATCCCAACACGACTAAAGTATATGGAACTTTCGCATTACACTTCTTCCATCATTTTGTTAACTGGCCTTAGGTCAGTGTGCAAAACAACGCAAGATGATGGTCAAGATAACTGCTGCCAAACTCCAGCTGGCGTGATTTAGGGTTTGAGATCTGAAATTCAAACCATCCTGTTTATGTCTTTGCTGCTCATCTTGTCTGACTGAATTCAATACGAGATCTGGTTCAATATCTTTGTGGTCGTCAGCACTTTGTCTATGTTCATCCAGGAATGGGTACCGTCTTTCTGCCCGAAGACTACTGAGGAAAATTCGCCTTAGTATCTGGTGAGTGATAGGTTTAGCCCAGAGGAAAACAGCGACACCCAAGAATGTCCACTGCGAATCTTAGGAGACACTAAAAATTGTCATATGTATGTGCGAGTATCAACTTGTTCAACTTCGGGTGACTCGGTTGGAGAAATACAGTTCGGAAAGAAGCGCGATTCACACCGCAATAAGTGTCACTACTTCATACCTACTCAGTATCGGTCAATTGAAAACAGCAGAAATTTTCAAGTTTGTGTTCCCGTACCCTCCACAACATCGGAGCTACAACGAACTCCATCAACTCTGACCAGGATTTATCACCTCTCTTGGACAAACCACAGCATCCTCACAGGTCTGAGGGGGGGAATTCTTCTGCCGTCAGATTTTGTACCACGCAATTTTTTGTCCAGCTTTTCACCATTCTATAAAGTCACTCTGTTGCTAATGGATACTTAATGTGGAAAACATGGTATCATAGTTTTTAAACGGTAAAGGTGTTCAGCATAGGGGTAGAGAGAATATATCTCATTTCTATTCCGCAACTTTTTAGTCGTCTCTGAGTACCATAATTTGACCAAAGAGCTCGAAACAACAGTGATAAAGACGCGAAAATATTGATCCGAAGGTCCGTAGGTCGAACCCAACCTCTGCATCTCGACTGCTCTTGTCCAAGCTTGGGCAACCTGGCAGTATCTAAGCCCTCGTGGTTCTTTCAGGTGGCGTGGCAGCTCGGTACAGAAAGGGTGCTACAGCTGAACAACCGTTTTTCTATTCTACGAGAATTCACACCAAAAACTTGAATGTGGTGCTTTCTTTTGGAAACTGTTATCCTCAGAACCAACGAAATTCTCCCCCTTGAAGTTATCCTCTTTTGAAAGGCACCGGCTTAACGTAATCTCTTGACAAATCAAGACAGAGAATCGCGTAAACAAGGATACAGTTAGCAAAGCTTCAATTGATTCACGTGAACTCCCAAAATGTGTGAAACATAATCAATCAGATGTGCTTCGTGAAAAGCTCTGTTCTACGCAGTTAACGATGCTTGGGCTGGATGAACGTTAGCACAAACTGGCATCCCAGACTGAACTAGGAGTTTTGCGCTATTCATCATTCCAGGCGGATTGTCAGGTCAAAGTGCGCAGGTTGCCCTCATCTAAAGTAAATGCGCACAAAAAGTGACAGAAAACAAATAGAAGAAGAAACAGAAGGCATTTTAATGCAGCAAAAAGGTTTGGTGTTTGCGAAAAAAGTGTGTTCATATTCGTTCTGAACTCTCGTCTCTGAAAAATTCCCCCAAGGTTTGCGGACAAGGGAAACAAGATACCATTTAGTTTCAGAAGGGCTTGGTAAACAGTCGGTAGTTTACCAAGCTCTTCTGAAACGATGACTTCTCACCCATACCATATAGTCTTTATTTGGAGACCTTCTTGCATGTAAATCCACATTATTGCAGCGTTAGTGCAGATTCGGGCAGAGATCGTTGTCCAGTATCGTACAGGAGTTCAAATCTCTCATTTATGGTACGTGGCATCATGAACCTATATGGAGTGTCACCAGAAGAACATTGAGGCTGAATGGACCTTTCATTGATAGGTAGTCCTTTCTCCGCAAATCAATGAAAACGGTAGGGGAAAACAACGCAGGAAACCGATGAGAATGCGGCAAGTGAGAAATTTTGATAACAGGATTACTAGTGTCTAGGAAAAGAACTCGTTGTATGAAATAACAAAATCTAAATATTTTGGGCAGTATTTTACCAGTGTTTGCGTCATGTAGCATCAGATGACATAATAAATGATGAATCCAAATTAATGAAAAACAGTTAAAAATTTCATTAAATACCTTCCTCATCCTCTCAATATGAACACAATCTCAGTGTATTCTGATGAGCTTAACCATGGCGTCATATCAGATGCCCGTGTGGAACATGCAATGTGGCTCATAAAATTTACCAAACGTGGGCTGTTTCTCCCAGTTTCAAGAATAATACGTAAAGGTAAATAAAAATGCTGACAAAACAGCTCCTTGAGGGGTTCCAGACTCGTTGATTAGGCTGTGACAAACCTTTGTCGTTCTGTACGCAATGGGTAAAATGGTTGCCGAACAGGGACATAAGAAATCTCCGGTTGTCCGTCTCGCAAAGTTTGTTTGGTGGGAACTCCCCATCTTTTAGGTCTAAGGCCTAATTTGATAGACTAGGCCCGAAAACACTATTCTGATGTGTAAAACGACATGAGCAAGCTAAAGCACGATGGCTATTCACGAAAGAATGAAAAATACCAAAGGCTTTGAGATTGATCGACTGCGACTTCTGTTGCACCTTGCCGTCCGCATTCAACTGCGGAATGACCCCGTTACTCCAGGTAACCTGAATCACCGTCTGTCTACTTAAGTAAGCAGTCCCATCGGACAAGCTTACGGGGTTCCTGGTGCAATAAATGTCTTGTTCGGTGGGATTGTCGGCTCCAGTAAACCAGCATCTTCCGAAGCTGCTTGATACGACGTCCCAGACCCGTCTGAGCAGAAAGTATGCTCGGCACGGTTTTTCTAATATATTCAACACAGTATCTACACTTGCATTTTCCAAGCCTTTTGCAATATGTTTTCTCTATGTAAGTCCTCGTTAGAACCAAATAGGTGTGCAACTAAGTGTGTTACGGTTCCCGATACGGAACTTTGAGTGACGCGTAGGTTCGACAATCCCGAATATCAAAAGGAAGAATTGGGTTCGTAATTCTACGGTACTATTTACATAAGGGTAAGCGAATGTGTACAACAAACCTCAATTGTCCACGTTCGTAGCGTCAACAAGTTCACAGGTCTGTCACTGACCGGCACAGTGCAGTGTCAACGTCCGCACACCAAACAACGGCGAGCGGAATCATGGCTCAGTAGCGTGGGTTGCGGTCGTCCCTTTCGACGATAGTCTCGTGATTCTCATTGGACGTGCGATCACACGGAAGTCATGAGAAAACAAGTCAAGGCAGGCTCAGCAAACGGGACATGAGCGCGCATGGGTAGGTAGGTCAGTTGCGCGCATACACACACAGACGCACATGCCAATACACAAGTGTCGGACGAGACGGCCTCTGCGGCAAGGTGAGTGACGGGTACGAATAAGCAAAACAATTGAAGCTCAAAAGTACATAGGCGGAGTAAGCAAATGAATGGGGGAATTATCATGAGGTCAAGTTGGATTCAACAAAGTGCAGTTCGCGAATTGCTTCAAGTAACAGATGAGCTGGTGGAAACCCAGAAACTGCACCTACCTGATGAGTCACAAGAAGGAGAAAATGGTAGTGGACTTTTGAAGAGTTTTCAACAACCTTATGGGTAGTTTTCTTCAAGAAAATGTGCCGCGATATACTGAACTTTTGCCAACCGAAAAATAAGCTGGCATGGTGCCGCACATTTTTGGAGGAAAACATCACAAACGATAGATTCAATTGGTTAACCCCCGTGAAAACCAAATTGGTACGCAAATGAGTGTATTTTGAGGAGATACTGTCTCCTCCAAAGAAAGCTAACACAACCAATAACCGCAATCGATACAGATTTAGATGAAGGACCACTCTTTGTTAGTTACCCCAGCTTCAATAGGCGACTGGTTCTTCTACAAATCTAAGGCTAGTATCTACAAACAAACCCCACTGAAGTTCGTTTTATAGGTGGTCTCTTTTTGTGGCGAACACTGGAGCCTGTTGACTACCCTCAAATGGTTACACACACATGAAATTCCAACCACACGAACACTCGAAACTCGCTGGACATGTGCACGCAAAGACAAATCTGTTCAGCTTGCCTGGTCCTGATTTGTCCAAAGGATACTTTTGGACCTTGCCGAACAACTACACAAACAAAAACCCTTATTCGATCGATTCAAAATCGCTAATTCATGAGCGCCAAACTCCGAGTGAACAGTTTACCAAACGACTAACCGGATGATTACAGCAGCTCGACCACTATCTGCCCCTCCGATGGTGCCGGCTTCGTTCAAAGATGGGCTTATTCAAATGGAAGGGGACATGCTCACGGTACAGGAACTACTAGCAGCTAAGTTGGCTATCTACGAAAAGCAACTGGCGGTCCCTTTAGAACGATGTGAAGCAATGGAGAATAGCGTAAGTTCATCCGATTAGCTTTTTACTTAGTACAACGAATGCCACAGAAAACTGTGGTTTTAGTCGAACCTGTTTTTTTTATGGATATTTCGATCCTAGGTCTGAAAACAGAATCTTTTCTTCAGAAGCTTTAAGTCATGAGGAAAGATGACGAGTAACAGTGAATCCAGGAATTGGTGCCCGACTAAACTCTATCTTCAAGTGGATGGTACTTTCTTTCAATTGAGTTAAATAAATGAGACGACCTCCCAGAAATGCTTTCTATGTGTGGCAGTTGAGAATCAGTCAGCAATAATGTAGAAACCTTCAATATGAGCATGTTTTTCACCACAATGAGTACGTCAGTAGCCCACATACCTTCAGCGCTCGTATTTTTTACTAGTTTTTGGAACAGGATGCGTAAGCCTCAGAAACACACACAGGTGAACTCCAAAATCTCCTCCCCGTGGTTTGACAGGCTCCTATTGTCATCCAACTTGGATTCCAGTGTGTAATTCTAAACAAATGCAAACGTTTGCTCAGGCAAAACCGTAATTAGTAGGTGAACCTATTAGCTGGATCATCATTCCAGAAGTTTGTCACTTATACTAACAGGTGTACTGACCAAGGAGTGTATCTTTGTCAGATGCTGGAGGGTAAGCCGGTAGCAAAGTTTTCACGGATGGTTGCCTGCTTGTTTAGCGAGTGATTTGGTGTGGAACATGGCGGCAAGTGGTACGCTGCGCGCAACGCTGAAGAGATCATTCGCTGTTTTTGGACTACTCTGCTCCACCTCAATTAAGCATCCTCTGATAGCTTAAATCAAGTGAAAAAATCACGTAATTTGGCACTGTTGGAACCCGAATGAGGGAAGTTTTTTTCAAAAAGGCACGTGAATAAATGGCATATATGTTGTTTTCACACTAAGTGGATGGACAGAGAAGAAAATGTTTTTACTATCAATCCACCAGAATGATGTTCGACAAGACCAGGAATAGATGTGGAATATTAGCAACGCTGGGAATCGAGAAGACGGCTGCAGTTTCTCAGACAATAGACACAGTGAAGTCGAAAGGCTTATACAATACAATATCAGTATGAACCAACCTAAATGAACTGGCATGTCAAATACCGAATATTACGAAGGGAGAATGTGTTTCCAATAGCGTCGGTGGTTGTATTATCGCTGGAAAAAGATTTTTCGCAAGGAAAGTGTCATCTGACAGTACTGAGTGGAAAGCAGACAGCGACCGTTTAAGTGACAACCATGAATAACTCTCGTCCTTCTGTCATTCTGATGGCAACATGATAATTATTTACGAGCAAGACAGCATCATACACTTGGTCCACCTTGTACACTCGTGGCTGTTATATCAAATATTCAATCATAAGTTTGGTCGGACCGAGTTAGAGCCCTGTCAAGATCATCCTGGACACGGAAGCAGGACAGATGCCTGAAGGTACTTGCATCTTTCAATCTAGTGAAGAATTCGATGAAACGAAAAAATCTTAGGAAAGCCTTTTTTGTAGATTCGGCTAGCATTCATACAAAAACAATGTGTTTTGACGGGCGAAAATGAGACATTTTCTAATGAAGTGGGCAGGTCTGAACTTAACCTGTTTTGGCCGTGCAGAACTTACAGAACGGGACTTTAAAAGTCCACGTTTACACAGTAACCGTCTAAGCTTGAATAGTCTCCACCCAGGTTTCAAGAGTCCAAGTTGAGAAAAGTAAAGGATGGCACGAATGGAACTGTGAATATCGACGATGGCTAAGTTGTAAGTCGACTACAGCATTCTACTAAGCACCGAATCTGCGATCAGCACTACACCGAATTCATGTGGGCGCAGATACAGCTTCTGACAACAACCACAGATAGTCTGAAGGAGTCGCCAAAACATTCCCTTACAATGATCATCGCTTAGTTCCGCCTCTATTAAGTGACAAATAAGTCATTTCGCCGCTGTGATCAGGGTCTAATGTTGCAGTCACACCTCTGCGTATTCCTCTTACAGCCCGCTGATTTCAGTGGATTGAACAATCCTCTTTCGTTGATTAAGAACTATTCTAACTGGCGCCATAGGGCGAGTAGCCACAAGATGACTAGATTGTATTGTTCTGTGTATGATGGCAGCTTTAAAAAGTCCCTTAAAGTATTTTCAAATGAGGTGGTCCTCGGATATTTTTGCAAATGTATCGTGAAGCGTTTGGTACTTGGCTTTAAGTAAATGAAAAAGTGAAAAGTTTTTCTACTACTCACTCATTAGCTGCTGCATCCCCTGAGTTCTCGCTTTGAATTTAAGCACTACGCGGAGCAGGCGGTGAATGGTACAAATCGTGCCTTGTGGCTTTCTGGCCAGTGTGAAGGTAAACAGAAGGCTCGATGGAATCCACAAGAGCCCAAAAAGTGATGTTTGCCAATTTCCACTACATAGATGGCTATCATATATGGAGAAAAGTTTCCCCAAAGAATGGAGCCGATGTAGTTTCTGACTAGCCCCCGAACGGCATTGTATTACTTAGATTAGTTTCGGCTTTTCTGTGGAATGCTACCGACACTGCTGTTTCAGACTTTTTGACAAAAATACCTAAACTACTCACCCACCTAACAGCAAACTAATGATGTCTTCTGGACTGATGATGAAACATTTGCAAACTAACTGCCAAGTTCAGCGAACAGATTAACTGCAATCCGATTAAAAACCGCTATTCGTGAGAATTTCACGGTATCCGCAAACTAACTGACAACACAATGGACACATGTGCGATTTACTGCTGTAATCCCTCTCATTTCGCATCCCTTAATGGTCAAACATTGTCCATTTCCGTCAAACGCAGATGGACCCGTGAAAACTGGGTTAACAGAGTCCTGGAAATGATTCGAAGGAGGAACTTCGAGAGACACCTTTACAAAATAAAAATCTAGGCAGGGGTCATCCAAGAAAATACCTAAACAGGTCTTTTGCTCTAAACTCGTTTTATCTTGGGTTCAGCTGTTGGCCGAACTCTTCAGTTGTCTCGATTTGTATCACAGGCATTTCTTTCATCTAAGGAGATTACTTCCGACACATGCATGTCCACGGCTTCGAAACCACCAGTCTGAAATCTCAGCTTTCCATGCTTTGAGGTATAGCCTTGGTTTGTCCGAGTACCAAGCAACAAATACCAGCTGGAAATTTGACTATACTATCTGTCAGTATGTGGTTCTGGTGCTTCTCTCCCATCACCCCCACCAGTAAGTTTCCACAGCGGTTACTACGGTACTTTACTCAGTCTAGCGCTTTACTAACGAGGATAAAAAACCAGAATGAATATACACGGTGCCACACCAAACAGTTGGTATATTCCTCTGTTATGGCACTATAATTTGCTCGAGTGTATGAAACTTGACTTCGCCGAAAGTCCATCCACGGATACATAATTAGCATCAGCTTAGGGAGCACGTCACGGTTACAAAAGGCTACGAAGCGGACATGCAGAATGGGATAACACATGATGGTTTGCTATTCGCAGGCTTCTCAATAAGAATCATTCTCTCAAGGCTGCAGAGAGAAGGGTCTTTGTCATAAATCCTCCTGTCTCACGCTTCTTTTGTGATTGTAGCTGAGTCCCAAAAACTGTCTGTGATCCCAGATGACAGTATTTGCCTACCAGTTCGCAGATTCGCCATGCATGAGCCACGGAAACTGTAGGTTTTCAAATAGCTGACGCTTTTGATTTAGGCGTAAAGAGCATCACTTGAGTTCGACGGAACTTGCTTTTTTGAATCCCATTACCTTTACGACTTCGAAGTCATCAGGTCAAAAGGTCGTTTCATACTACATACTAATACTTTGTTACAGTCGTGGAACAAAGCGCCTGTCACAATAACCGTATACCTTACAAGAAAACATTAACAGGCGTGGATGGTCAACACAGAGACACGACAAAGAATGGAGTAGGGACCTGTCGAAATGGACAAATAAACTGGACAAACCGGTTTTTAACCGAGCAGAGGGTCTTGTAAGACTTTGTTTTCCAAAAAATCACGCACAATCATCAGTAGTTAAATTTTAAAACTTCACATCAATAACTCCTAAGCGTTGTTTTGTTAAAAGCAAAGCAAGGAAGATACGTATTCCAAACCTGCTATGACAGGAAAGACAATCCGCGAAGAAGCCGTCACTGGACAAAGGGGTTACAGGAAGCATTCTGTTAAGTAGTTCAAGAGAACTTGAAACAAAATCCCTTAGTGCAGTTGACAAAGGAAAAGGTTACCCTATACTATTTAGGTTGTTGAAACTCGTCTAAAGCCCACTGTTGTCGATTAGTCGAAACACAGGTAGCTCGGGTGTGTTTACTGTTGGTTGATCAGATGGTAGTTGGTCTGTTCGCCGATCCTGGCAGTTGGTTTCAAACGTTGAGTGACCCACTCAACTGCGCACTGACGATGTCTCCTCAACTGGGGACGAAACGTTTGGAAACCAATTGCCAGGCTCGACGAACAGATCAACCAACGGCGAAGCCCGCTGTCGGATTCACACTTGCAGCCAAACTTGTAGGCGCAGTCCCAAATTTTAGATCAATCCTATTTCCTAACTTAACAGAAACTTGTTTGTAAATACCCGTTTGCAACTCGAATGAGAGTCAGCTAACTCGCTGGTGCATGATGAACTTCAAACAAATACTGTCTTGCCTTTTCCTTTCAGTATAGCAAAGTAGTCTTCTTAACTGGACTATGATGTGGATGTTAGTGAGCAGAAATCAAACAGACAATGTCAGAGAGGAAAAAGCAAGGCGCAAGTCGGACAAGACAGGGAACAAATAAGACAGAAAATTGTTTCAGGGACGCAAGCATCGTTAGAGACATAGGAGAGGGGTTCGTTACAGAGATGATAGTTGGAGGGCTCAGGTGTTGTTTGGTGCAGAATGCATGCATGTTAATCTTACTGGTCCCCTCCAGCAAGAAGATATTCCTCGTCGGGGAGATATTTTGGCACTCCCGAGGTTGGCCCATTGAGATGCGCAGTCCTGCGTGACAAGTTGTGGCTCACGCAGATAAGTTTCATTCTCTGATTACGTCAGTCGATCACGTAGACGGATACTGTACACACATGGGTCCGCAGATTTCATTACACAAGCTGTAACAGGTAACATCAAACAAGTATGTTCAAATAAACCGCTTACTCCCAAACGATTCCGTCATTCTGGTCGATGAATCATCTAAGAGAAGCAATGCATCCGTGCCAGGAGGCTAATCAACATGGTTCTACATGGTTTAATGATTCACCAACAGGCACCGCTTGCTTGACCATATGTTACTGGGCGCTGTCGAAGGAGTGGACTGAAATGATCTGTGCGTTTGACGGCATGGACAAATCGACTTATCCTTAATTATTCCCAATAACGTATAAATAATCTTAGCAGCTTTCTCATGATGACAGTCCAGTCGCTGTTATGAAACACCAGCTCTAACCTTCCAATCAGTTGTAGTCAATTCAAGGCACCTTTGAGTGAGAGCCGAGCCGAGCCAAGGCGCCGTTTTGTCTTTGGCACGTTTCGTGAGGGTTAATGTAATGGACAGTGGAAATCTACGTACAACAGATGGATATTAGAAATAATGTCTGATGTTTCCTTCAACACTAGGCGGCCGCTGACCCACTAGTACGACTCAGTTGAGTTTGCTTCGTTCAATATATGCATCAAATCTGTTGTAATTTCGACTACTATTGAGTGATCAGAATCCTCACATAATTTTCATCTGATATCTAGACTGTCAAGTCCACCTTTGTGCAGTGGGCTTTTGTTAGATAGAGTTTTAGCCTCCGCATAATGGCCCGCAGTGAATATTACGTATCCTGGCCTGGCCTGACCTAACCTAACCTTACTTGAAACGCGCCCAAAAGACCCGCTCCATACAGCCTGTGCTAACGAAGTCCTACTCACTAACTTATCGTGGAGGAGACAGTTTTTCCATCAAAGCGAAGGAATAATGTGAGCATTCAGCACTACCGCCGTTTTTTCAGACCAGTGGACGTTTATCTATGGGGGTTGGCCCACCATATTCAGCTCCAACCTGACCTCATACTGAGGCGAAGGCAGAAGCAACTGCTACTTACAGGCGAATGTATTGAAAGGAAAGTGTATTGGACATCGAAAAGGCATATGAACCGGAAGCAGTCGCAGTCCTCCAAGACAGATCCCCTCCTTGATCTGGTCATCCACACAGTATGCTGTCCACACAGCAATTTAGGTAGGACAACTTTTTGGCTTCCTACTCCATCCAGGGGATGACGGCTCCCATGCGATCGAGTAGTGCTAGTACCTCAGCAACTCTGTCTATTCCATCTCCTCTATCCTTTGTCACATACACCCAGCTCTCCTAACTATCCAATCGTCAAACAGCGCACATTCTCTGACATAAGATCCGCTAGTGCCAACGAACTATCTCAACACGTAGCACTGGCTCCCACATTACCCGGGACTGTTACTTTAGCTTACTGGGTGACGCTAGACTTGACAGCGTTTGTTTGGAAACATCGGTACAGATCTGCCGCCAGCTTGCACACGCTCGAAACCTCTGAATGATTGAATGTGGACGTTCGCTGTCTCCCCCTGAAGGTCGTCTCCAAGGCTGGGGTAAGGTTGTCACCTTACGTAGTCTGAGTGATTTTTTTTTGAAAGATGCGATCACTTTGTGGTGGAAGATGTTTTTGCGTTGACATTTTTATCAAAGTATATACAGCTACAGACAGTATGTAGGAAAAACTGGATAGTGAAGGCCAGATAGTGTATGTTGCGTGTAGAGTGGCGTAAACAATCAGCGGTAATGGATCAAGTGGGGTCAAAAGATGAAAGATGAATGGGTTAAATCGATCGCTCATTAGCTGCGGGCATAGGCTTGAAATTCGAACTGTTATGTATCGCCAGGAAACGTCAGGAACAGAAAACATAAATATAGCGCGTAGACGAAAACATAATCACCATAGACTGAAGATGTCTAGTTATCACAGCTCAGTATAACTGAAGAGTAAGGACAAGACCAATGGGTTACCAGACGAATGCGAGTTTAGTCACCAAGGGTCTCTGGATAGATACAGGAGGGTTGAATCTGGACGGAGCAGACTACTCACTAGGCTACTCTTTCACAGCCGACGCCCGGTTTAGCCCTTTTTTGCGCTCATCAGGTGGGTACAGTCGGCGAATTTTTGTCAACCTTATGTTCTACGTGAAAGCAAATCATACGGAATTCGAGAACTACACTCATTTGCACACCAGTTTGGTTTTAGCAGAAGACTCACACGAGTCCCAGCTGAAACTGTCTTTTGTGATAGTCTTCAACCGAGTGTGTTGCACAATGGCCGTCTCAGGTTTCAGATGGGACGATATTGAGGATATTGAAGTACAGTGTCAAGCTGGAACGTAACATTCATAAAGTCGTGGTTGTCGGGTAGTTTTCGGCTAACTTATAAGTAATGTGTCCTGTGTTCAAGAAAATATTCTACGATACCTCGAATGATGTCTAAAATGAGTGACCAGTGAGCATCATACTCAGACATAAACGAGAGATTCAGTTGAGTCTACCACGAAAACTGAGTCTTTTGATGGTGACAGCTTCCGCGATCAGAAGCATGCCCATATGCTTGTGAATAAATAATAATGCCACGAAGAGGTTTGGACGTGGCCAGTGTCCAACAGGTGATTAGAGATTACGGTTCTTGTATAGCAGACCTTTGAAACCAATTTGGGATTTTCTCTTACCGATTCGTGTCCCTCCCAATATGCCAGGCCATTCGACCTGTCTAACTGGATCTGACGATGCAACCAAAATGCTAAATTAAATCTGACATGGCGTCTAGAGGCAATGTCTCCTTCCTTGGTGGTGTTGGCATTTGTGTTGTCTCTCCAAAGAACAGTAATTTGGTAGTACTGTTTTGTTTACGTGTTGGACTCAGGCTGTGCTTGGTCAAGGCTGTCAACCTTGAAAAATAGACCGGTTTTTTGATGCGGCTGAGCTGAGATCAGAAGTGTCTGCGCTTTTAATCCTTATTGATACCGAGGATACCCGTTTTCAACCAGTATATTTTTAAGGAGGCGTATCTTCTTGTTTAACTTGTAATCTATACAGTTTGGCGAACAGGGTATGTACCAAGAAGGACGAAACCGTTCGTGGGCTGTCGACGAATTATCTGCAACCTTATGAGTAGTTCATTACGAATATAGGGTATGTACCAATTTAACCTTGTGCTTAACAAGCACGAAACTTTTGAAGTGAATGTAATGCCCATTCCATGATGGCTTTTTGTGTAAATCTCATGACAGTGATCCATCTACCCATCGAACCTAGCTCGCGTCGAGAACAGACATATTCTTATTTTGCTAGGTCTCTATCGTAAACTTTCAATGTACATCAAAGCTGTCTGGTAACAGGCTGTTCTCATGAATATGATCATGATTTGATCACATCACAAAAGTGCCCGCTATATACATGCCCTATATATATCTGGATTTCTGCCGATAGTCGCCGTTCTACGAAAGTTTCTGCAAAACTCTTTTACTGAGGTTCCCACTGCAACACCACCCATCTGGTGGCAAAGCCTGCCATTAGAAAGGAACTAAAAATCAGTTGTATGAAGTGGTAAAAGTTTACCCAAATATTATAGAATGAATCATAGTAGTAGATTGCTGCCTGTTCTACGGAATGGATGAAAACTACTGTCTGGCGGTTCTCGTACTGCCTCAGCATACCCGCTTGGAGTCTAAGTAGCACACAGGATAACGGCGCAGTCGCCTCTATTCCTGATGAAGAGCTGGCTCAGTGTAGCACAACCAAACAGTAAATTCAGAATCTAAACGCATCAAGCCGGAGAGCACTTTTTGTTGTGGATCCTATGCACAAAGTAACAGTGGCTGTGATGTAGAGGAGGACAAGTTTTATGAGAAAATGCATGAGATAGTCATGGAAGCGAACTTTCCAGCTCATATCAAACCCAAAACAACAGAAAGGATATTTTGTGAAGCACTTTGAAGATAAGTTTCCATTAGCCTGTCCTTTGGAATGAGTCAGTTGGACTCGTGATTCCTACTCCGTGCTTTATACGTCTGGATTCTGCTACTGCTGTCGAGACCTCTGAAGAAATTGCATAAGTTAAAGACCACAAGGCCCGGTAGTCCAAGAATCTAGGCCTACTCTTGTTCAAATAAGTGAAAACTGTCCTTTGCGATTAACCGGCTATAACAATTCCGAAAATCTGGAGGAATCACGTAATTCATCTGGATGAGATTTTTTCAACCCACTTTGCACCCTCAAAATAAAACACAGGTTTCGTCTAACACAAATACTGACAGACCAGCCTAGTTTTCAATACTTTGAAATTGTCCAGATTCACTGTATTTCTCGAGTAATCAAGGTTTTGACTTCGATAACACTAACATTGTAGTGACTATTGTTCCGATTTTCTAAACATCGAAAGTGCCTTCTAATCAGTTGATCCCACAGGCCCACACAGAAACTGACTACCAGTAAACTGGATCGACGTCATGCGGCTGTGTGCGACAAGTTAAGGCGCATGGTCCCACTTCACGTTATTTCAACATTTCAATTGCGATAAGAAAGAGGTGTACGTTGTCGTCACTCATGTTTAATCTTACTAGTAATGATCTCTTGAGTGAAATATCGCATTCTGCAGACTCTAAAAGACTTGATGTGATCTCAGATAACGTAGTTAAAAACTTGGGCTATGAATCTGATAATTTAGTGGAGAATTCGTTCTGTACATGAAGCCAGTTTATACTGAGAAGCAGAGAAACAGTGCACAACTATTTCACACTCACTCGGAGTCATCAACAGTGCAGAGCTCACAAAGCTCCAGAAAATCATGAAATCACGACCACCCGGCCAGTAGGTTGGACAATGAATCTTTCGGCCAGCCAAGGCTGATCAGCAGTGTGATTAACTCGCACTCAGACAGGATATGGTGCCACTCATCCTTCAAGTCACAGGATACACATCACGTGGTCACATGTGCTGACTGGCTTCTCGAGTGACGGCTTTCCAAATGGAATTTTCACTCATCGGATGTGTTTCGTTCCTCCTCTGAGCTACTTTTAGCCTGTTTGTAATGCGATGAGGTTTAGGAATGCGCACTGCTAATGAGTCCCAGTAAGGATGAAACAGCCGTGCAGTGCCTTTTGGCTTTTCAGCATAGATAAGCTTCTTTGATGGAACGAAATCTTCATAAAATTCCCATCTGCGCAGGCGTTGAACGTGGAGCCAGTCCACACGTGTGACCACGTGATATGGACCCCGTGATTGGAGGATAAGTGGTGCTGTTACTGTTTAGGCGCGAGTTAATCACACTGCTGATCAGCCACGCCTGGCCAAACGCTTAGTTCAAACTTGTAGCCAGAAGTCGCGGGTTCGGGGCTCTCTGGAGTTTCGTGGGATGCACACTGCTTATTATTCTCAATAAGGATGAAACCGCCGTGCAGTGCTTCTCGGCTGTTCAGCTTAGATTGGCCTCGCTTACAGGAAAAAATCCATTAAAACTCCAAAATCTCTCTACACAACCCAGAATTTGATACTGACGAACCTGCGACACCGCCGAAGCCACACAAAATCCGAAAAACCTAATGATTCTTTCAGGTGTTTCCTGATGCACTTCGCACCTCCAAAGTGTAAGGTAATGTTACTGGACTGATTCCATCCCTTCCTACACTTTGGAAGGCTGGTTATGCATGAATGGCGCTGGCGACACGGTGAATAACAGAATAACTGACGCGTATTCACAAACCTACACTCCACACTGCGTCTTTGTTACGTAAAACTTCTGCTAAAAGGAAAACCGTACAATGCGTGTGTGCGTTCCGTAGCACTCTACAGCAGCATAACGTGGCATCCATGCGCCAATGATGTGCAACGCCCACCTGCCTTCGATGATCGATGCAGGTGAAGATTGTTCATACTTTTATGGAAAACTACATTGACAATTACGATATGGTTTCTAGATGGGTCACAAAGACCAAACAGAAAACTGTCGTTACTCAGCATAGGCATAGATGTGCGGAACCCGTTCTTTTGATGCTTGCTTAACTTTCCGCTGCACTACCTAGAGAGCAGACCATAAACTGATGATGAACTATGAAGCTGCTTACAACTTGCCCCACCTACGTTAATGTGTCCCATTTTGGGGATGAGGTCCAAAGGATAATGAGGGCTTGAATAAAGACTGTTGCTGAAAAGGCACGGAACCGAATCCAGTGGCGCGCTTGCTGTGACCTTTGTCACGGGTCTTTAATTGTTTGTTCTTTCACCACGAGCATACTTGCTGTGTCATTCTGCGTACCACACAACCCGGGTTTTATGTATTAGGGTTGGTGAACATGAGTGGCTGGTAGCCCAATCGGATTTGCCGATCAACAGTGTGGCGCCTTGCAAACGTCCTCGGGAGGCGCTCAGTAACAAACCATCAAGGTGGCAATGAACATCCTGGTGATATTCCATTGGCCCTGCGATCAGTAACGTAGTCGTCCTTAGGATGACAATTCTGAGCAGGTGTGAGTAGAAAGAGAGAGAGGAATTCGCCTCAGCTTCTGAGCAGGTGTGAGTAGAAAGAGAGAGAGAGGAATTCGCCTCAGCTCGAGCTGTTTACGTGAGTATGAGAATGACTCAGAATTTCAGTGTGCGTCCGGATGGTGCGGAAGTCCACAAGGTCGGGGCTGTAATAGGGAAATTGAGACTACTACGAATGGAGAGTCCGTTTTGTAGCATCGAGTCACGCTGCAGCTCAGCTTGTCTGATGACTGCATGTATAGCCATTTTTCCGGCGCCAGGATCTCCCATGACCTGAAATGGGAGCTACACGTACAATTAATAGCGAAATTTCGGGCGTTCCCGGTGCTGAAAGTTGTTCTTCAGCTGACCAGTTGTTTTAAATGAAAGTTTTAGCCGTTATTTTCAAGTAGCCTTGCTAGAGGAACTGGTTTTGCACAAAGTTCGAATAGGAATTTAGCTGTTCTTTGAAGGATTTCACTGCGACGGATTTCATGCGAAAAACCTGGCGTCAAAGCTGTAGATGAAACTGGTTAAGAGACCGTCTGTGTAGCGTCCAGTTTTCACAGCTGCACAGAGATTAAAATGGTACAACAGTCAAACACATTGCAATCATGGTGTCTATTGCTCCAGACGCGTATCTCAAGGGACCAAATGCGATCAAGGCGCTAGTCTTTGCCTTTAGTCTGTTTATTTGAATGTCAAGTGTAAGGCATGTGGATAATGTGCCACCAAAAGAGCAACTTACTTGCCGTGCGTCATCTAACAGCCATTTAGTGGAATACGCGGTGTCTTTTTTGAATTCTCGGTGAAGGCTGATAAAGGTCAAACGTTCTGAAACTACTTATAGTAAGCCAAAGCGAGCCGTTACTGAACCGAACGCTGTAGTCAACCGCTGTATTACCTCTTCAGAATGCGAAGATACTGTTTTGGCCGTTACACGCCTCGATTTGAATAGACAGCTGTCCAACCGGTGCCATCCTTGCAATGGCGAAACGTCTTCATGCACGCAGATGTTGAATATAGACCGAACAGTGTTGAAAAAAACACAATCTGCTTCATTCCCATTTCGATTAGAACTTGGACCGGACAGTCGTCCAGGTCCGCACCAGAGCTTCTTTCCAGTGTGCAAAGCTTTGATGAGGTTGAAAAATTTACTTTGAACAGGTAAGCTTCTGTGGAACTATCCACGGGCAAGCCAGGACGTTTTGATTGATTTCATGAGTAGTTCACAGAGCGGTTGTTTCAGTTTAGGATATTTCTGTTACATTTTCCAGCGGTAAGTACAAAGCTACTCTTAATTCATCTACTTTGGAATCTGCAGTGCCCATCATGAAAGGCTTCTGTCCTGATCTCAGCAACTAACTGATTGTATTCTCTGTACACTGGGCTGACTCCACGGTAGTCGTCGAATTCTGTTCGGTCTATACAGAGTGATTACCATCACCATCAGAAGTCTTGTACAATTTTTTCCATTTTCAAGAATGTGACTAGTTCTATGGGGCCGGCCCACCGACTTGCACACTTCCGCAGTCAAGCTGTCCAAACCGGCTGTTTCCTCGTTTTGTAGCTGGTTTAGTGCGGTCCACAGGTCTAGTGTGCTAGGTCAGCCAACCAAATGCGTCTCCTATGTATGTTGGGGTAGATGGGATAAGCAGCTATCAATTCTGCATGCGAGGCGGTCTATTTCGTCTGGCTTGCAGTACAAATCGGTTAGATGATCGATTAGACAACAATTCAGACGTGGTCTTTGTACGGACAGAGAGGTCTGGTGAAACCAGATAACTCAAGAAGTGAAGGTCAATGCGGATGGGGATGCTTGGAATTTGTACGAGCTGATCCACAAAACAGGGCATAGAAGGAGACACTGGAAATCCAATATATAATGAAGCTCCCCGTCTAGGTTGCCGGGAAGAATGTTTTCAACCGCAGTTTGCCTGTCTTTCATTCGGCACGATCGTTTCTAGCTGTGGTCTGAAAAACCGTGATTGTAATACAACGGATCATGTTAAGGCACGGATAAAGAGGATAGCCGAACCATGGACCTTCCGGTCAGTAAATTCGCGCTCTAACCACTGAGTCATCTCGCAAACTGTAGTTGTTTGCACTGTGTTTAAAGGAAAGGTGAAAAATGCGACGCTCTTATTCTTCTGTTTATCATTGTAGTGCTAATCCTGCACAGAACTACTGCAGGCAAAAGTGTTAAGTGCGTAGGCAAGCGTGTTGTGTTTGGCTTCCAGCAGCGTACATGGAACACTTAGTTACCCCGATAAAGAAACCAAAGCCTGTTCACCTTCAACATCCTAGTTTCATATCACAGGATCTAGCGTTGGTTGGCTCTTCAAAGGGACACCTCCAAATGAATGATAACCTTCCTTCAAATAGATTATTCAGGACGGATGAAAAATGCGAAAATTCTGAATTTTCAGTGTTCTAGAATAGCCTGCATAAGGTTAAACTGCAATTAAACCGTGATAAAGTTATATCCCCTTTAGAATCTTCAGCTCTGTTAGTGGATTTCACATCAACGGGTGGTATATCAACACTGTGTCTAACTCACCCCCATTCATGACAAAGTATCCCCGCGATGTCATCCGCCTTTCTGGAGAAATCGACTTCATTGTGTCAAAGGGATGCAACATAGTTTCCCTGTGTCTACAAACATTCTGAATATAAAGTTCCAGTTATCCATCATTCACAGTTCACATGTCATAAATATTTGCAGCACTTGTGCTCCAACATGGAGTGGAACGTTTCTTGCCCTCTCTAGTGCCGGTGATAATGAAGTCAACGTGTAACAGACATGACTTGTTCACAAAGAGGGTACCTGTCTTTAGAATGTTCAGCAGTACTCCCCCAAAAATCTACCTTTCACTCAGTGTGGATCGCACGAAGGTGATTATGCTCTGATTTGCACAGAATTTTAGTGCAGTCCAGTTGACAAACTCCAAAAGATTAAGGTCGGATTCTAATTCATTTTTCTTCTTTTCATGCGGATGACTGCGCGCGTTCTTTTCAGCAATCAAAGACATTGCGAATTCGGGACTGATTCGTTGAATCCCCCATTCCTCTGTAATAAACAAGCCACCGAACTATTAGCATAGTATTCCTCAAGCGGCGGGAATCAATTTCGGTCATCTGCTTTGGCACTGTGATTTCGGTCTCCAGTTGGCGCTGGGGTCGTGAAAAGTTCCCTTATTAGAGCCGTTTTTATCAGACTTCGCTGAGTTGCCCGAGAAGTATTCATGCGAATAAATATGTTCGAGCAGTCAAAACTGTAACCATACTTGAGATGATCCCCAATTAGATTCGACATGATAGTTACGATTCCATACTAATGTGGTCATGTGCACATTTACATTAGTTTGGTACTCATCCAGTATGTGTATAATATCGATCGTTCAACTTTCTGTGACAGAAGGCGGGTGTTTTTCTCGTTACACATTTTTGTAGCATTTTAGGGTTGCCAGGTCAGGTTGCAAGACGAAGGTCACTCTGGACAGAAACTTGGGTCAGGAGTGATGATGACAAAGTTTAAGAGTACATGCTTGCCTTTACTAGGTCGATTACCGGAGATTTTATGCCCCACATCTTGGCATATTCAACAATGGAACGTTAGGGAGTCGATAATAACAGATGTGAAACAACAATGACGAACAAACGAAAACCAGGTGGGATTTTGTGGGCTCAGTGTTGCGACCTCTCGTTTCGCTTACTACTTTAATATGCATCGGAGTTTTAACAAGTATCGAATCAAACGACATGTAAACGGACGTACGGGAGGTATGAAAAATGTAGTTGCTATTTTTAGTAAGATGGGGCTACGAATGTAATAATGCTAAGGTCAGGTAACCGAACCAGAACGGGCATGAGTGTTCACTATTTTAAAAGAATCGAAAGTAGTACACGGAATATTTCCATGCGGCTACGATCCTAAATGCATCCAGAGATTCAGTTAAGTTGGAATCCAGAAAGCGTCCTTACTCTGCCGTTCACCATTTCGATAAACGCTTCGATAATTGACCATTGTGTTCTACCATTGTGCGTAGTTTCACACGTACAGTCTTATGTGTAGATTCAGTGTGGGCTGGCCAGGGGAGGTAGACTCCGTTACTCTCGGAAGCGACAATCTTGGTATTGATGGACAAACAGTTACGTCGGGTGCATGAAAAATGCGCTGCACAGTACTGTTGAGATGGCAACAGTTCGAGGTTAAACCGTCATTTCATGACATACTAATTTCAATTAGTACATACGCCAAGTACGGACGTGATCGGCGTGGGCAAGAAGAAACAGCGGGTGAATGTAGAGGCACACAAAAACAAGTACACCACACGTTAGTCTAACTGGCCGCTACAGCGACTTTTTTTTATCCGGAATGGGTTGCACCAAAAGTGTTAGGATGTCTATTTAATTTAGGCGATTTCCAGGGTAAGCTAACTGGGATTCGAAAGTGCTAGGAGAAGAGATTAGAGCAGTGCTTGTTTGTGACTACTTGGAATAAAGCGCTACAAATTTAAGCATGTAGAGGCGTCTAGTTTACAATGAACGTCTTTTTTTATCTGCAAAGACTCTGAAAATACAGACCATCTATTCATCAGATTGAATATTCTATGTCAAAATATCAAATCCTCCCTTGGAACAGAGAAGGATAACAAATCCGCCTCATTTGACGTGCTTATGTATCAGGAAACAAATGGTTCATTTACAAAAAAGATTCACCACAGATTTGGCGTCTCTGAATACTTGTATTTTTAGAGCTTAGTTCTAATCAAAGATTCCCATGTACCGTTTCATCTTCACCTCATCACAACTACTGAATTAAGGCTGCATGTTGCTGACGAGGCCGGTCTATACTGAAAATCCCAGAAACACTTATGGCGATTCTGTTGATGGTCAGAAGTATCATCAGTACACATCTTTGAAGGAATTTGAAGGATCCTTTACAGAACCGACTCCTTTGTGCCATTCTTCTGCCAAGTGCACTTGCGTGATTCACAAAACTGTCCGAGTTACCACCAGAAGTAGATCTAATCATATCTGATGCCTTCACTTAGTCTTCTTCAACGTGCAGAAAGTTTTACAGAAAGTTCTAACACCGCGTTGACTTTGCAAATTAATCTGAGGCCTTTCTATGCGCGCAGTTGATTTCACACCAATAGGTTTGCACTTTAATTTAAAGACGTTTCTTACAAATGATGATCATGATTTTTGTCTTTTTAGTGCGAATCGTTGGTGGTGAATGGTTCGTAGAATCGTGTTCTAAGTTGCGCCTCGCGCATGCTGATTTCCTTCTAGTTCAACAACTCAAATTGAGCTGCATTTTTCAGATCCGAGGATATCTCTGTCGATTTTATTCCCCCACTGATTGGTTGAAATGACCATTTCAGGATTGATTCATCGATCGATAGTCGATAGTTTGCACGTACTGGAACGCGTAGCTTGACCCCAAAGGAGTCGGTACACTTGATGAAATGTTACTGACGTTAATCTGCCGTTCTAACTCTCTCGGGTGTTTTTCAGCCTGCAGTTGTCAAATCATGAAACTGGATTACTTGGTTCATCGGATATCTGGCTTCACGTTCAGTCCAGATTCCCTAGAATCACTTTTGGAAGCATTTCTAAAATGCAATCACAACCAAATGGAGTCATCTTATTACTTATGTTTTTGCAGCGACAGAAATCTCAAAGTTCTGCTGCTGAAGCAGACTTCCTTGACTTCAGTGCCAAGCACCTGCGTTCCATTGAGTATGAAGTTTCTAGGTGTAAAACAGTCTAACTGGCCGCTACAGCGACTTTTTTATCCGGAGTGGGTTGCACCAAAAGTGTCAGGATGTCCACTTTAATTTTCAGGGTAAGCTAACTGGGATTAAAAGTGCTAGGAGAAGAGATTAGAGCAGTGTGCGTCACTAGCGTTTGCTCGTGACTATCTGGAATGAGGCGCTACAACGCTAAGCATTTAGAGCTAAGTTCTAATCAAAGATTCCCAGGTACTGTTTCATCTTCACCTCATCACAAATACTGAATTGAGGCTGCGTGTTGCTGATGAGGCCAGTCTATGCTGAAAATCCCAGAAACCCTTTACGAAAATTTTGTTCTTGGTCAGAGTATCTTCATAACCTATCTTTGGATGAATTCGGAGGAGCCCTTACAGAACCGACTCCTTTGTGTCATTCTTCTGCCAAGTGCACTTGCGCGATTCACAAAACTGTCCGAGTTACCACCAGAAGTAGATCTAATCATATCTGATGCCTTCACTTAGTTTTATCCAACGTGCAGAAAGTTTTACAGAAAGTTCTAACAGCGTTTTGCAATTTAATCCGAGACCTTTCTAGGCGCGCAGTTGATTTCACTCCAATATATTCGCAGTTTAATTTACGGACATTTCTTACAAATGATGATCATGATTTTCGTCTTTCTAGTGCGAATCGTTGGTGGTGAATGGTCCGTAGAATCGTGTTCTAAGTTGCGCCTCGCGCATGCTGATTTCCTTCTAGTTCAACAACTCAAATAGAGCTGCATTTTTCAGATCCGCGGATATCTCTGTCGATTTTGTTCCCCCACCGATTGGTTGAAATGACCATTTCAGGATTAATTCATCGATCGATTGTCGGAATTTTAGATTGTACATACTGGAACGCGTAGCTTGACCCCAAAGGAGCCGGTACACTTGATAAAATGTTACTGAGGTTAACTTACCGTGCTAACTCTCTCGGGTATTTTTCAGCCAGCGGTTGTCAAATCATGAAACTGGATTACGTGGTCCATCGGATATCTGGCTTCACGTTCAGTCCAGTTTCCCTAGAATCGGCACGCTTTTGGGAGCATTTCTAAAATGCACCCACAACCAAATGGATTCATCTTATTATTTATTTTTTTGCAGCGACAGAAATCTCCAAGTTCTGCTGCTGAAGCAGACGTCCTTGACTTCAGTGCCGAGCACCTGCGTTCCATTGAGTCTGAAGTTTCTAGGTGTAAAATCGATTCTTTGTTTCTTGCTTATGGACACAACAACTCTTAGCTTTTTCGTTAATGACAAAAATCATCTTGGGCTGCTTTGAGCGATAACAATCAGCAGGTCGTCGTAGAAAGTGGGAGTGAAAGTAATGTGGTTTGTGTCACATACATTGTCGACACCTAACAGAGATTCAGCTTGTTTTAGCTGAATGGTTCTCCTTCTGCCTCAAATCTTGACGAAGCTGGTAACCTAGTTACTTGGCCTGCCGAAGCTTTTGTGTCAAAATCGAGGCGTTGCCCAGCAAGGAAGCTACCGATTGTTACCAAACTGTTCCGAGGAAAGTTAGTGTTCAAGTTGACTAACAGCCTTTAGTGTGTGCAACCTTTATCGTCCTTGTAACCTAGAACATCTGGGAATGCATCAGGGTCTTGAGACAGTGTAACCGACTTGATAGCTATCACGACTGGGCCAAGGAACACTATTGAGCTCCCTGTATGTTACCCTGCTATTCCGTTTTGCAGGATGGCAAATAGACCAGGCAATCAAGCTTTATGTTCTGACCATTCAGGAATTACAAAGTACACCGTGATCTGAAGGACATCGTTGTGCAAAACTCCGGCGTTTCATGTTCAGCCACACGTACCAATCCTGTCCACAGGAGTGACCGTCAGCAAATGGCAGAATCATGTGGATATTACCCTCCTAACTTCAAAACGACTTGCGTAGACCTTAATTAGAACAGCATATGAAATGTCAATTGCTGCAGTGCTAACAGCAGTTGAGATTGGTTCCACCATCTAGATGATCTTGAGTATATAACACCTCAAGAGGGTTGTCCGAATTAGCATTAAGCAGTGAAATCCTGCTCTTAAACGACGCTTTATCTCCCAGTACTCTAATAAAAAGGAAGGATTGAAACTTCAACAATAAGACCAGCAGGTGATAAGGATGCATTCAAAAGTCGCTTGCAACATTTAAAGCAAGATATTGTGGATCTGCAAAGTCATTAGAAAAAGATAATAAATTAAATGTCAACTAGGTTCAACAACTCACTCACTCACTCACTCACTCAATCACTCACTCACTCACTCACTCACTCCCTCACTCACTCACTCACTCACTCACGCACTCACTCACTCACTCACTCACTCACTCACCCACTCACTCACTCCCTCACTCACTCACTCACTCACTCACCCACTCACTCACTCACTCACTCACTCAATCACTCACTCACTCACTCACTCACTCAATCACTCACTCACTCACTCACTCACTCAATCACTCACTCACTCACTCACTCACTCGCTCACTCACTCACTCACTCACTCACCCACTCACTCACTCACTCACTCACTCACTCGCTCACTCACTCACTCACTCACTCACGCACTCACTCACTCACTCACTCACTCGCTCACTCACTCACTCACTCACTCACTCGCTCACTCACTCACTCACTCACTCACCCACTCACTCACTCACTCACTCACTCACCCACTCACTCACTCACTCACTCACTCGCTCACTCACTCACTCACTCACTCACCCACTCACTCACTCCCTCACTCACTCACTCACTCACTCACGCACTCACTCACTCACTCACTCACTCAATCACTCACTCACTCACTCACTCACTCCCTCACTCACTCACTCACTCACTCACGCACTCACTCACTCACTCACTCACTCGCTCACTCACTCACTCACTCACTCACCCACTCACTCACTCACTCACTCACTCGCTCACTCACTCACTCACTCACTCACCCACTCACTCACTCCCTCACTCACTCACTCACTCACTCACCCACTCACTCACTCCCTCACTCACTCACTCACTCACTCACCCACTCACTCACTCACTCACTCACTCCCTCACTCACTCACTCACTCACTCACCCACTCACTCACTCACTCACTCACTCCCTCACTCACTCACTCACTCACTCACCCACTCACTCACTCACTCACTCACTCAATCACTCACTCACTCACTCACTCACTCGCTCACTCACTCACTCACTCACTCACCCACTCACTCACTCACTCACTCACTCATTCACTCACTAAGTAACCGTTCTCCTGGACCTATATAACTCTGAATTAATTCCACCTTAACTATTGGCATTACAGTTTGAAACTGGGGCAAACTGTTTCCGGGACGCAAAACCACTCACTCACTCACTCACTCACTCACTCACTCACTCACTCACTCACTCACTCACTCACTCACTCACTCACTCACTCACTCACTCACTCACTCACTCACTCACTCACTCACTCACTCACTCTTCCCGTAAACAGTTTGGGGCAGAAAACTACGCTTGTTGTTTTGGTCACTCTTATCGGCCTACAGAATGTTGTGCATCAGGGCTCTGAATTTGTGCAAGCATACCGTGCACTACTGACATTCCAAACTTGCTTGTACTTTGGCATCACGGATTTGCAACAGTTCGATAAATTACATGCGTAACAGGTAAACGGTTATCCAGCAACAGCATATTCACGTGTACCTAAGTTGAGTGATAGCAAGAAGATGTCATTTTTTAACACAGCTGATCCGACAACTGGATCGCATGACTCTTCAACACTGATGTTTACGCGTTCTGCTTAAACTAGTGGTGTTGGATTCCAATACTACTGATTACGTAGTGGTGCATTCAGAAAGGAAAGTCTCTCCTGATTGGACAGAACTCTTCCGTTGTCTAAAACATTCCCCCTTCAGACGTTCACAAAGTTGGTCTCTTTCCCTGAAGAGATAACTACTCTTTGCAAGTATCTCCCAAGAGTCTAATCTAACAATGCAGAAACAGTTTGGGTGGACAGTAATAATGGTGCTAAGTCTGTGTGATTCCGTTTCATGACCTTTACATATAGTTTAACCATTCCATAGATTTGCGTCTGTCCTTTGCGTTCGCACTCGCTATAAGTGGATTTGCTCGAAGTGATACCGTGCTCTGCCCCGCATTTGTAGCTGGTTTTCGTATGCCTGTGCATTGTCTGGTCGCTTCCATTACCATCTCACCAACGTCGTCCAGTCGTGTGCTGAGAAGTCAAGTAACCAGTCGGCCTTCTGCTGTGACCGGTCAAATGGCTAACCCGGGTCTTATGGCACCCGGCGCATTGATGCCTGGGTTGTTATGAATCGTGGCCACATAGTACTGTTTGACGCCAAGAACATGAATACTCCTATTCCTAGTTATTCGGTTCTTCGTAGTAGCGAGGGATGACCTAACCCTTTCTTACTCTGATAATGGTGATCAACTGATTATGCTTACCGCGACATTCGATCGAGGGGATTTGCAAATGGTCCTTTATTACAAATGATTGAACCATGGTGATTAGATATAGCCACTTGTATGGAGCGCGAAAGCAGTTACCAGTCTTTTGCAGTATGACACCAACGTACCCTGACACTAGGGTCAATGTAGGATGTCTTTCTATACATTGACCAGAGAATCCTTAATCCAGTTTGAGAGAGAGTTTGTTTATTCAGACAGTCAGCTATGGAAAATGGATCCAGACTAACCCTGAGAGACGTATACCCTGTATATCTGGAAGTGCTACCCTAAAAATCTCATTCCAAAAGTATATCCAGGCGCTTTTGTCTCATTCATTTTCACATCACGACAGTCTGTTAGCTCATAACTGGTCAAAAAAGTACATTTAGAAAGCCTTGACTGATATAGCAAATGGTTAAAATGACTCTAGCGGAGTGATAGGCGTTTATCACTGTTTATGTCCATTTGGCTTAAAGGTGGGGCTAAAATGATGTGTAATACAAAATAATCGATCGGTCGATTTTTGGGCTTCGGAGCATTCCAATATTGATCCAAGTTGTTTTTTCCTGGCTGACTTAACTGGCCACACTGAACCCATGCTTCCGGAAACAGCAACAGTTTACGAAACATACTCTGACAAACATACTCATCCACAGAACACCATGAATGCCAGAATTTTTCACTATCAGCCTTTTAGGTCACGAGAATTTGTTGGAGCTTGCAATGACCCGACCGTTTTCTTTCCCAAAGTATTGCTCTGGTAACACACCATACCGATTATTAGAAAAAAAATTTCGGGACTAGCTGTCTTGTTCGCATCTTTGGTTCACCCAAAGTTCAGATTCCATCGGCTAAGTCATTTCGTGGGCAACATGCTATGATCATCTTAGAGTATGCCACAGGCTTAACTACCGTAATGTCTAACTTGGTTTTGGGGTAAAAATTCCATAAATACTTGCACTCTCACATCAGAGAAGTGTGAATTGTGCTGTTTCTGTAGTAAGAGATCGCTGAATAAGGCCTACCCTGTATTAAGGGACATTCCTGAACTTTTCGCGAACTTGTTGTCAAGTTCATGCAGGATACGGAGAAATCGTGCATTTTTAAAAGGTGAACTACTCCAATGTAAACAAACGAAACATTACAAATCACTTACGGGTTATTAACTATCAGATTCAATGTACTATTAACAGAACTAGTCGTGAGTAGGTGAGGATATGCAGCTACAAAGATATTTGCGGGGGTGGGGATGGCGGAGGTGAACAAGCTCATCTCAACATAGAGATCTACAAACATTCCTCCTGTTTCTGCGCCAAAAATATCGTCACTTTTGACGCGGTCGTTCGACAAAAGGCGACTTAATTCAGTAGTAAAATGAACGACACAGATTTTATAGGCAATAATCTCTAGGTTGGAAGATTCCAATCCATCTGCTACACCCACCGTTCTGAACAAGATCGAATTTGCATTATGCTGGATAGTGGGGGTAGCTCTCGGAAAGAATGCGTTTTCCACCTCGTAAAGCTCGTAGCTCTTCGAAAGCATCACGATATGGGCTTTCCCTCAGCTAACCTTAGTCCTGATACGAACCGTCTCATTAGAAAATCAATGAATTCACTAGTTTTACCCATGTGTCTTGAAATGAGTGCATTGGTTGCTCGTGGGCTTATCGACATAGTTTTTTGAAAAAAGGATAGCCTGTACTTAAAGCATTTTAGTTCCCCAATGAGTGCCCCATATTGTGGGATTCGATATCTTTTTGTATTTCTTCCTATTGTGTGGATGAAATCTGATAGCCGGACACCGTTAGTTCAATAAATCTATTTAACAGGCAGAAGTTTGCTAGTGGTACTGGTTTAGGCGGCCACTGACGGTTCTGGACCGTGGGTGGTAAAAAAACTGGAATATAGCGTTTAAGCTTGCAGTTGTGTTTCCTCGGAGGTTACTCTTCTAAAAGAACATCCTAGCTCATTGAAAGGATCCAATAAAAAACAATACTGTTCGTTGGAATAAAAGGACAACATAGTTTCCGGAAGTATCCAAAAGGAACTTTAAAACTTCTGACTGAATTATATGCTCGTATCTGTTCGTCACTCTCGGACACTTCGGTCTTTCTGATTTACTAATTGAGAAAATATTTGGCCACCTAAATTAAAATAGACCGATGTTACTCAACCAAATAGTACGATCTATGACGGGCCGCTGGCTCAGAAAACCTCAAGGAAATGGTAGCGTGAGAGCCTGATGAAAAAATATAATCTATTTATAGAAAAAATGATAAGAAACACTACCTGTGTACCTTGCATCAGGGTTCGGTGAGTGAGAATTCTAAATTGCTATGTGCAATGGAATTTTCCGAGACAAGTCCCGTCCTCAGGAAATTTTATCGAAGGTTGTTCAACAATTTGTCGAGTGGAATCTGGTCATCATGTGGATGCACCAGGTGTCATTGGATTCCATCGTTTTGGGTGACACACAGTGGGAATCCCAACGAACTGCCTAACAAATCACTAGTAACTGGAAACAACTATGGACGTGATATACTACTCATAAGGTTACTGAAAACCACTCGACAGCCCACGACCGGTTTCGCCACTCTTGGGGCTCATCAAGTAGGCACAGTCCCAGAGTTTTCATCAACCTTATTTTCTACATGAACCTAAATTGGACAGATTTCGACAAATACACTCATTTGTATTACGTCTATACACGTATTGCGACATCTCGAATATCGTGCCAACTGAAACATGAGGCGGGCTGGTACAACACATTCAGTTGCTTAAAAACATCACGAATGAGGGATTCAGTTCGGTTTGGGGTGAGTCTCCCGTCAAAACCAAACTGATGTGCAAGTGAGTGTATTTGTGCAAACAACTATGTTGTGTATGGCCGGTCAAATGACTTTCTCCTCCCTGTGCTTTGTTTCTTCCGGTCTTTGTTCAGAACCACTTACACGAGAATGGTCATTTAAGAATCCAGGGCTCCGACCTGCACTGAAAACTGTGACTCATGCCCCTCCCTCATAGGGGTGGAAAATCAAGACCGATTCTTATGTATCCATTGCTGGTTTATTGCTCTATCCTGTGCTTCACGAGGCGAGAGGCGTGTGTTGTGTTCCTCGTTGTTGTAAATTCGGCTCCTTTTAACAACCATTCTGATCGGTTCACATGAATCAGCTTTGCACACACTCGTTCGTTACTATTGCAGGCATGCCGGTGAAAACAAAGCGTAATCGTAGAAAGCTAGTTGTCACACCAAACATTTGAAGTTGGTGACTTGCTGTTTGACTGCGCCATTATCGTCCTGTATTTGTGTTTGTTCTTGAAACTGCTCTAGTGTGACTGTGAGTGAAAAAACACAGTGAACGAAGAGTGGGTCGATACGCAATTCGGTTAGATTTACTCAGTCAGTGAAGTATGTTCACCAAGGTGGGTGATTTTACATCATCGGACGTAAATTATCCAGAAATACCCTACGCTCCGTGTTCCCCTGTAGTCAAGTACGCCTTCACTAAAACTAATTAATTTTGATAGCTTGCGCCAAGATTATATTTGGGGTTTTAGTGAACAGATTCACTGTGGAAGCACACTGTTCTCCTTAAGAGAAGGCAGTTAGATACTGGAAAGTTAGGTGGTACCGTAAGACTGGTTAGCTGAAACCCGGAGAAATTGGTGTTGAGAGACGGTGTTGATGAACGCTCATTCATCTACCCATGTTCGTTTAAAGATAAAGGACGTTAAAATTGGGATCTTTGTTAGATATTCACTTGCAAGTAGGCGGACGAATGGGCTTCGTTCGACAAAGGCATCACCGTACATAGTCCACTCTGAAACTATCTCACGGTAAAAGGACGGTCCGTTAAACTGCTTTGTGGTCAAATGTAGGTTAAGTTTTCGGAGCCTGTTCTATTACGCTGAGTTTTTCTGTCCGACAGGTGTAATCGTTCAAGTTTCTGCTGATTTTTCATTGGACCATAGTGGGAAAGATGCTTCCATTACACTCATTTCGAGATAAAACACGTGACAGAATTTGAGGCTTTTGGGTCAACTCTATCTTTCATGATGGAAAACTGTTGCCGGCTGACTACTGCAGAGGAAATGTAAAAGATACATCTCCTTAAGAACATTACACAAGTGTTCAATTAATTAACGAAAATTCAAATACATTAATAATTAGATTTACATGGAGAAATTACAGAATAATTGTGAATATCATGATGCTAAAATGATGTATATACCAAAGCGCCACACACCTTTAGGTGGTCGGACTGAACGTGAGTCCTCAATGTCAGTCTGCCAGAGAAACGTCACAACATGAGGTCCAAAATACAAAAAATTGATGCCCTACCCTTGTTTTTCACTAATTTACGAAGGCGTTCTCCTATTCATCTGATCACAGTGAGGTATTACGGGACTTTATATCGGCGAATGTGGCATCCAGCTATGGGTGTGCGGACGGTTCACAGCTGGAGCACCCATAGGTCGATAAACTTATGTAGTGACGCACTACGGTTGTCCTTCCGCAAGATGCGACAGCAAGTTCTATATGTTTTGTTGGATCAGAACATTAGCTTCGAAAGGTCTGTTTGGGAACCTCGACGGTCATCTTATGAAATTTTCATGAGTAAAAGGACCCGAAAAGAGCACGTTGCTGCGCACTCAGGCTAATTTCTTTCAGTAATATGAGACTGCGTTACTCCTTGCTAATAAGCAGCATCTCATCGGCGTTTACTGGAGATGATTTGAGGACTCATGGTTGCGTTTCTCCCAATTCTTTGCGTTTCCACTGATCTCTTGGGTACCAAGATGAGTCATCTCGCGTGCTGATTCATTCCAGCCCAAAATTTGTGAGCCTTATTCTCAGTGGTCATACAATGTTTGATTCCCGCACGATACACAACTTACTGATAACTGTTCGGGTTATCTAAAGTGCTTTGGTGCAGCACATTCAGTTGCCTGGAAACATCAAAAACGGGAGACTCACCTGGAACCCAGGTGAGTCTCTCGCAAAACCAAATTTATTTGCAAATGAGTGTAGTTATCGAAACCAGTCCGATTTGGGTTCAAGTAGAACATAAGGTTGACGGAAACTCGGGGACTGCGCCTACCTGATGAGCCCCAAGAAGAGCGAAACCGGTCGTGGGCTGTAGAAGAACTTTCAGCAACCTTATGAGTAGTGCATTATGTATGTGCTTTGGTTTATGTTTTGAAGCTTAGCAGAGCACGGGCTGTTCTCAACTCAGAATGGGAGCAGGTGCCAGCTGAACAAAACTACGAAACGGAAAGTATGTTCGTCTGGGCCGGTCTGTTTTGCGCTCTCACTTCATTTAAACAACGTTTGATTTCACTTAAAACCAACTGCGTGCACACAACCGTGGAGTGTTTTACCCCTCTTGTTTAGTTATTGGATATAAACGGGACTACATTGTTGTCCATTGCCTTTGCCTGTTGCTGAGGCGTATGTAGCACTTGAGAACTGCGCAAAGTTTCAAAGTTGCATGCACATTGCGAGACAAAAGGCAGGCATGTAGGACATTAACCGCTGGTAAGAACGTGTCGATTGGTCTACACTTGCTTCGATGAGTTGGAATGACAGCTGGTCAGGTGTTTTCCTACAATGGAGCACACCAAACGGAGCACAAGAAAGCATCAAATATTTATTATTTTTGTATATCATTTAGTGGAGCCTACTAGAGGTATAGTGGATAAATAAAGACCTTGTCAGCTGCCGTAACCTAGGACACAAAGAACATGGATTTTCGTGTCACATGGTCAAACTCAACTAGAAACGTTGAAATAAGAAATTGTGAGAAAAAGTATCATAATAGACTGACGAAAAACGGCAAATACCGGGGGCTCGACAAATATGGGGTTATCTTTAGTCGTTCTGTTCTGTGTTCTAGCTTTAATACCGTCAATCGATGTTTAAACTTGAACATGATCTGACGGTAGGTTCTGTCCGCACAGTCTACGTTGAACCAAGTCAATGACGGTGCCCTAAAGTTGAGGAACGGTTTACCACCGGCATTGATGACGTCAGCTGTTTACGATGGCAGTCGACTAACTAACTTAGAGCACTGCTATTGAAGTGTTTCTTCTTGGGGATAAACAACAATTCTGGAATACATAAGTTGTCCCTCCTCCGGTCCTGGGGGCTAATTTTTTCGAAATAAGCTTACAATGAGATGAATTCTGCGCCGGCGAAAATGCCCCGGAGGGATTTTTCTCTCGCGCTGATTCCTTCATGGAGAGAGATAGTTGTACTTTCAAGACGCATGGACCTTGAATGGCTATTAAACGTAACTTAACGAATGATCCATTGATGTAACTCACATTTTTGAGGACGTGATACCAACAAAGCTTGTGTGAATTTGTTATTAAGGTCTTATCACACTGTAATTCGATTTGGCGCGAGTTATCAAAGCATATGCTAGGACCGTTTCGGTGTCCTAAAGAAGCAGTCGTTGACCAGCGTCACAAGACCAAAACAGGTGTTTAAACAAGAAGTCGAACACGGGCAATAAAGGGATTCTTATCTCTTTCAGAACTGCGATTCATCCTTAACTGAGTTTAGTGGTTGGGTGACCAATGTGAATGTTTGTCGAACAGATGGAATACTCACATGAATGCATTTGGCAGACTTATGGTTAACGCGAGAAAGGACTGGCTGTCTTCTATCGGTACTATTCCATTTGTGTATTGGTCAGGCTTCATACTTTGGTCTACGAAACTGTTTTGGTTATTCCATACGTGTATTCACACACACACACACACACACACACACACACACACACACGCGCACGCACACACACACATAAACGACTCTCTAAATCCAGTAGCCCCAGGGGAGGAACATCTTTGTTGAAATGTGACTTCTTACTAGGTTAACTGAAAAAAGGATTTCGTGCAGTTCAGCGTAAAAAAACCGAGCGCAATAAACAGTATGAACTTTTGTGTGTTCTGGCGTTCTCAATGTTGCTATTTTCACTCCTGTCAACTTAGAGTATACATTGTACTTATTTGGTGTAAATGTGGGGATTCTATCACTTGAGTACATCTGTGAGCGGTTTTTGTTGGTGTTCTTCTTCTCCATACAGGCCGAAATGTTTGCTCGAATTCAAAGAAAGTCAAGATGTCCAATGCGCGAGCGGATCAAATGGTCTATAGTTGGGAGTTTGCTTTTCGGATTGATACTATCGGTTGTGATCTACGCCTCACTTCGCGGATGAAAGTTCGTTACTTCTCGGAGATGAATCGTGATCATACTATGAGCTGCGCCTGCGCTTCACGTCATCGAGAGTCCTTATTCGACCGAACGCTTCAAACAGCAGTTCAAACTATGACCATTGCCTACACTCGGTATATATTCATCGTGTGCCACGTGATCAGTTATCGTAAATCGAAATATTCATGTAACCTCGCATATCTTCTTTAAAAGACAAAACAGACGATCCTTATGTCATCTATTGACATAATAAAACCCTTACCTTTGTGAGCTCCGATTTTCTGGGGCTATATTTCTGACAACACCGTTTATTTGCTGAATGAAAACACTCTGGTTCATTATTTTATAAGATAAAACTACCTGACACGACTCTGCGCTTCGAACGTTTATGCTCAAAGAAACCTCCGACCTCCCTGCCTGTCTGTCCTATTGAGTATAGAGGGAACCGACAATGATTACTCTCGCGTAACGTGCGGTAGTGGATGCCAATTTTCTAGATGAGTGGGTTTAAAACCATTGAACTTTGTCTCTTGGGCGCAGAAAGATCACTGACCCGTTGAACAGTGGCGACACTGGTAGATAGGTGGACAGGTCTATAGATAGATAGATAGATAGATAGATAGATAGATAGATAGATAGATAGATAGATAGATAGATAGATAGATAGATAGATAGATAGATAGATAGATAGATAGATAGATAGATAGATAGATAGATAGATAGATAGATAGATAGATAGATAGATAGATAGATAGATAGATAGATAGATAGATAGATAGATAGATAGATAGATAGATAGATAGATAGATAGATAGATAGATAGATAGATAGATAGATAGATAGATAGATAGATAGATAGATAGATAGATAGAGATATAAATGAAGCAAGTTTGGTTTCATGATTCTGTCAATCTAGGTGTTCAGTCTACATTCGAAGGATCATACCAGAGAATAGCCGCGACACCGCAGCTACCAGGATAATGCCACGACAATTTTCAACCAATGCTGGCATACCATCTCTTAAAGACGAGAGGATTGTTGGTGTGCCTTAGTCTCTGGATATTTCCCCTTCCCACTGTTTAGCGCCAACAAATCTTATCGCATGAGTAACCGGATCTCCTCCGCCTTTTTGAAGAGGACTGGATGCAAACCGTCCAGTATTCGTGCCACCTGGTGCTTTAGAAGGTGTAGTTAATACTTTATATCTTCTGATATTCAAAGTAACATTCACGTACTCACTCCAAATTTTGCGTTCTGGGAGAAGAACCGTTAAACTGATATGCAAAGTGCTCGGTCCGCCTTTCTAATCGGCCTTCATGCGAGTGAATTACTGAACCAGATTCTTCAAGTATCGTTTCACTGACAGTTGTTTACTTGCCAGTCGATCAGAATACCGGGTAAAGATTACTGCCCTTTTCATGAAAAAAGTCTTCATCTCTTGAGAGTGGTTGCCACCAGGGCTCTATGTCTTTCCCTGGGCTGTCCGCTAATTGGCATCTGAAGAGTTTGCATAAGCCATCATACTCATTGACTGCTGATAGGGCCTTCCTTGATTCATCAAGGTCTAGCGATTTTGACGATATCCAGTATTCATCCGACCAGATAGGAAAAATTAGACAGCCCGCTCTTAATGCAGCTCCTTTTCCACTATACTATGATTCACCGACGTGCTCATTGCCGGTTCTGTGTTAGTTTACCACCGAGAGCAGTTGAGCATGTTCAGATCAGTACTGCAGTGCTATGGTAACTCTCCGCAGATTGTGGACTGATATGCTCATTACCGACTCGCAGGAGCCTGAAGGAAACCGAATTGTTGGACGTGATTGGAAGAAAGTTGTTGTCGCAAAAGGATCGGCAGTGCTGAATTGTGGTGCTCCATCGTTGGCTGATAACCACGTGAGCCAGTTTGGCTAAAGGTTATTTTCTCTTGTTAGTCGCCAGGTTACACGCTGCCTGCATTTGTTTTGAAAGTTCGTGCGAGCCAGAAATAGTTGATAGTCAGCGCACAATTGAAAGATTCGCTGTCCGCTGTCTGTGCAGCCAGCATCGATTTCGAAGCAAACGTCCAGACGTGATCCGAAAGAGCTCAGACGACCGATACGGGCATTCATATTCGCCGCAACGGTAGCAAAGTCACATATTCTTTCCTAACGACTGAGCCCGGAAAGGAAGTTTGCTTCTTAGCCTATGAACAGCAGTCAATTTGGGGTGGAAGCTGGCAGTTCAAATATATGCTAGTTTTTAAGTCAAATTACGTTGAGCGTGATCGAGCTGGATAACCTAACGGCTCAAGTACGATTGTTGGGCATTTTTAGGGAGGATGCCGTCGTGTGAGTAAAACCAGTCTATGCCGAAAAGGCGAGAAGCACTGTACAACTGTTCCGTCCTTGTTGAGAACAATCTTGAGGTGCACACTGCTGATAAGGAACCAATAAATCTGAAACAGCTGTACGGTGCTTCTCGGCTCTTCAGTAAGTGTGAACGTTCACTGGGATCCAATCCTATGAGGTGCGTTAATCTTTGGGATCGAGTGCAACTTCCACACCATGTATTCGACGGGTCATCCCTTCTGAAAAAAACAGACACACAAAGGATAAAAGTTGAAAGAGCTGGGTTAGTCCTCGACGCTTTAAGATGCTTGAATCGGAAGACAACATGAATAAACTTTGAGAGACTATAAGATCTTAACATGCATTCCCTCCTTGTCAACTTGACATAGAGCACGAAAGATGAAATCTTTGTGTTTTGGTGTTTTGGGCAGCAGAGTGGAAAAGTCACCTCGGTCAGATAGTTGACTTTTGCTTGTAGAATGGGAAAGAAATAAAGAGGGACCATGGTGAACAAAGGACTGTGTGAGTAAATGATACTTCGTTGGTGTTCAGACAGAAGGCGCTGGCTTGATTGAGGTATTGAGTGCTTCCAGCATTCATTTGGGACCACGTTGAGTTGAGTGCAAAACCCCAAAAGTCAAATCGTTCAAATGGAGGCTTATCAACAAATCCGGTACTATTTATACAATAACACAATAATAAAATTGTACATTCTCAAATCGTCCGATTAAGCCGGCTTCCATACACCGGTTTAGGAACTGCTAATTCCAGACGAGTTCCCAAAGTTCACAGTAACTCAAGACAAGGTAGCCACAAAATGGAGAAACCCACGTGGTTGATTTAAACTAGACAGGTGGTCGCAAGGTGAAAGAGAGGTTGACATTCTGGTCAAGAAATGCGGTATAGAAGCAGAACGGAAACAACAAAAAAATCATGCTGTACATAATAAAAATAGAAGGAAAGAATCAACATGCGGTGCTCCACCAAGACCGTCGACTCAAAAGTCTGAACCACAAGGTGGTGGTAGGATGTAGGGTCTTGCCTTTTGGTCCTTCTTCCAGGCCATGACAGGCAGCAGGCGGCAGAGCATTCTTGATAAACCCTGTCTGGAGTCGAGGATTCAGTAGTCTGACCTGTTCCGCTGCAAGAGGCTGACCTAGCTCGAATACACAGGGAATAATGCATAGGCGTCTAACTTCCAGTGCTGCTGCTGCTCCTATCGGATGCTTCTGAGGTGGCATCGAACTTAGTTTAGTTTAGTTGTTTTTCTATCGTATTGGGTATGCACCAGTGGTCACGGCCAATCTTTGGTTGGCCTTCAGGTACGGACTTTTCTAACCTATCATTTCCCAGAGTTGGGCAACATCACATCTTCCATAAATGTGAAAAGGCTAGTGGCCTAAGGGTTTTCCCATCTTTCTTCACAGTCCAATGGTATAGGGACGTATGGCTTTATCCCAAGACCTCCTTGTAATACGATTACTGTTAGTACGGGTCTCGCTGCTCTTTGTCTGTGTGTCTCCCTTTTGGCTATCCTGGCATCGTCACAACTTGTGGAAATAAGTTCCAGCCACTATATCCCGCAGAACCATTGACTTACTCAAGCCCGACCATCACGTCAAGGTGGCAACAGTACAAGAACCAAAAGCGTACTAAAACTTATGTATGGAATTGCGAGGACAAATAAACTGGTGTAGATCTCTTACAGAAACGAAAGTAAGATTTACTCATGTTGGTATGCTTTCCTAATTCACATTGGATTTATGGTGTTAAATTACTCACAGCTCACTGAATATAAATAGAAGGAAATATAAACAATAAACGCTGGTCACATAAAAGTTGGTAAACGTACGTGCGTTCCGTCATTCGGCATGAAACTCAAAATAGACGACCCTCTCCTTATAACGGGAGGGTCCCTTTCGGGAAATACTTTTCAGCTGAATGGTTTTGCATCCGAAATTTGTTACCAAATGGGGTCCACCTAAAATCTTTTCCTTGACACTATCAGTTTTCATGCTTTTGGGCCCCCGTATGTTGTACAGGTAAAGGTCGTGGTCCGGATTACTAGGATGTGCAAAAGGAGCAGGGCGGCTGAACCTACCTTCCACTTGTGTTCCGAGTCAGAAGCAAGCAAGACAAAACAATTGTCCTGCACAACACAGATGCACTCAGTCCGTTGTTCTGTTTCTTTTTTTAAAAAAAGAATTGAGCGTCGAAACTGTTGCGTTATCGCTTACTTCCATCAACCACTTGAGTTGGATGTGACGGGAATGGCGAATGGGAGATACTGTGCTCGTTTTCCGCTCCAAATTTAATTCCGAGAAGGAAGACAGTGCAATCAGCTGACTCACTGGTCGTAACGAAATCAGTGGCGAAAATAGTCGAGACTTTGGTGAACTATGGCGGGAACAGATACTCTTCTATGAGTTACGGATATTCATTCGAGTAGGAATCGAGTTCAAATAGAATGGTTCAGTGGGAACCAGAATACCCCTACTGTATCGTCTGTAAAGCCAATTGGTTAGAGCATCAGCTGGGGTCTGTTTCTCTTTTGGTCCTAAGAGTTCGTTGGCTTTTAAGGTACCAAGATAGATGCCAATCACCCCATCAGTTGGTCTGCGTGTATAGTCTTTACTAAATTTTAGCATTCCAAGAACATAAAAGAACGAATTCCCTGCCACATTTAATTGGAATAAGAGTGAAAATTTTGCGACAGCTCTTAAAAGAGCGTAAACAGCTTCCGGTTTATGCAAAGAAAAGCCTGCAAACAAGCCATTCCACGTCGACGAAATTCACGGGTCACAGAACGAAAAAATATTGAAAATATTGATTCTACCAGCCGTTCACACCATGTGGTGATGTAAGGTTCGAAGTGAAAAGCTCTTGAAGGACAATGAAGTGTGGGGAGGAGAAAGAACGTTTTATGGTCGATATGTTCTCAGAGAGAAGAGTCTCTTCCAGTATTCTAGTGGACTGAAATGGTTCAGTAGAATAAGATAAGGACTTTGGAGTTTAGTGTTATGCGGCAAGGATGGTTCCGACCGTCCAGAATTGAACAAAAAAGAATAAGATCACGCCAGGCGCGCTGATATTCATCAGGGAACGTACCAATTGTCTGGAGTCTCACTCTGTAGGGTACGCATTCACTAGCCTTTACCAGCCTTGCCAATGGGCTGAGAATCGGTTATGTGTGGGTATGTGATGGTGGTGCTGATGGAAACCAGTGTTTAGGGTTATGTCGGATACTACAATTTCCATGTTTATTGATGCAAAGGTTTTCAGGTAGGCTATTTCTTGATTTTACGCTGTTTTCAGGCTTGTTAGTGACGCGATGCTGCCTTGTTTCCGCAAGAACTTCCACGGGGCTGTGTTGAACTACTAATGAAAGGAAGAAGGCCTTCGCTACTGAGTCACTTATTAGAAAACACCAACTGAACAGTTACAGACTATTGGACAGGAAACCAAAACTCTCTTGTTTATAAAAACTGAAGATCCGTCTTCTTCTTGAACACGTCTTCCTGAACTTTCCTGGATATCCATTGACTATCGCTCGACCGTAAACGAATGCTACAAAGCAAGTCCACAAATTCCGTAATAAATCCCACTTTCCAATAGACGCAAAGCGGAGTTACGACAAAACATATTACTCGCATATCTAATCAGTAGTATCCACAGTTGCAATACTACTGTTGATGTCAGTTCTTCCCACTGATTAATTGCACTGAATGTGGCTCGTTTGGTAGAGCACGTAGAGTAGAGCACGACAGTAGGTGACCGTTTATTAAATCTGGCGACCAAATTTTGTAACATATTCCTGACAAAAGGTTGTCTCCAACGGTGGGACGTTAAAGCCCCCATAAAGTGTGCATGAAGGAAGCTTTTACACAGAAAGGAATGACTTGCGGATGATAGCGAATTATGTGTTTCACTAGTTTGGTTTGGCGAAGACAGGATCTTTACACTATTGCGTTGCATTTTCACTTTCTGTCAAACGTCAACCGTGATTGTAGTCTCTTCAATAAGCTCACATTTTAGGTGTTACTGCTGGGAGATAAACATGCTTCCCCTCGAAATGGGTAACCCTCACGTACAGATAACATCACAGGGAGTAGATCTGGAAATTTCTGCGGATATCCACGTTTCAGCCAAAGCAATTAAGTCACATGAGCTGGAATTCTGCATAAGGTAAAGTTCTCGTAGCTTACTCAAAATTTCTTGTATATTAGTTTACTACAAGTAATATGGTCTTACTGGAGGTGTTCACGACCATTCTGAAGTGGCATTTTCCCCCACATATTGACTCTAGTCAGAATGAATAACGAAGTGCTTCTGATGAGGTTCCATTTGGCTCTTTGAATTTCTAGCTGTTGATTTGGCAGATCTGAGTGGAATCGAAGAAATAGGAGATTTTCCTCAGGAGTGTCTTCTTGAATGTTGATGGTGTGTAGAAATTTTGGGATTCTAATGAAGGTTTCGTTACGTAATCGAAGTTTATCTGGAGTAAAAAGCTCAGAAAAACCGTACAGCCGTTCCATACTCATTTGGAACTATCAGCAACGCGTATCTCGCAACAGAATGGCTTATGTGCCCAGTTTTGCGCTGGTGAATCCAGGACAAATTGCAGTTTACAGAGCTCGTGAACTGCTGCATATCTGGGTGGGAAGGTGCTCAGGTGCAGAGCTAAAAGAGTGTTATTTTTCAAGATATTTTTAAGGAACCATCACTACCACTAGGGTCCTCAATTTCTGGGATAAGAATATCTCCTTGTTACGATTCACGGACTTTTACTAAAGGTTTGGTGAGTTCGGTGTTCACTATGTGGGCTATCCGGAGCTTTGGTAATTGGTAACTTGCGGTCCCAGAACCAGTAGGCTGGCCGAAGAATTAATTCCATGTCATCGACCAATTCCATTGTCAGATCCGGTAATTGGGGTTCCCAAAAATGTAGAGCATGCAGATGCCTCGTGAAACGCGTCGTGCTTTTAGATTCGAAGTGGCTTCCTTGAGCTTTAAAATGGACCACAATAAACTAGATTCCCCTCGCCATCGTAGTCGAAATGTGGAAAAGCTTGCAGTTGGAAGAACCGCGGCCGACTGTGTGTGGTTTGTCGCTGTAAACTGTTCAATTTCACTATGTATGGGCCGAGGAATCATTGCGTTATCAGTGTTTTTTCCATACTGAATGAACAGCTTGTAAGATTTCATTAGAGCTAGATAATATCTACATGTTCGGCGTCATCTTTGCTCAAGCTACACTGCCATATGGCCTCAGGTCACGGTCACGGTTTTGGCACTAGAAACTGTTCGATACAGTATAGCGAATTTGTAAAAAGTTGATTTTGGAGTTATGTAGAACTGGCACGTGCATCCGCTGGCGAGAGGCATGAGTTGGTTACGGAAATTTTCGAACTGTCCCGTTTGATAGCGCTTAACACACTTCCCACAACGAGAAGTTGACAAAGAAATCAAAACACAGGATGGAGTTCATCATGCATTCCACATGCATGCTTGAATTCGGTTGCTTAGTTAGTCAAAATGTTCGAACGAGAGTTCCCGATTTCTCATAGTAGTTGCGTGTACAAAAGCATATACGCTACAAAGCTGGGATCGCTAGAGGAATTAACCATTGCTGATTAGATATGGGGAAGGTATCAGCCTAAAATCTTTCGAGAGAAACTCAAGTAAGGTCATTCACAGAAGGCCAGAGCTTAGTTCTTGAGCACGACAGTTATTCGCTTGTTTGCATCCAGCTGTTGCGTTACAATGCTTCTTTTAAATTGTTCTCTTGAACTACTGCATACCCAACACACCACAGTTAATAAATTAGGATTGCTTATAGTGGGCTGAGGCCGGAAAGTAAACCTAATGAATTTGTATGGATAGTCTCGCATCAGTCCGTAATGTCGGCTCCTCGTGACAGATTCAGAGAAATTCCCGTTTCTGATTAAGGTCCGATGTTATTCGAGTTTGATCAGTTCTGTTTTACTTTATCCCATGGGTGGTTCATTTCTTGGGACAAGTTTAAATCTTCCGCGCATGAATTTGCCTTTTTATCGTCTCGATAGCCATTGCATTTCTGAAATATCTCTTGTTTTCAGTAGACATTTTGTCCTACCAGTGGAGCCAGTCTATGCTAAAAAGCTGAGAAGAACCATAGAGTTGTTCCATCCTATTTTGGCAGCACCAGCAGTGTGCATCTCACGGAATTCAGAAATTTCGAACCGGCGACCTTCTAGAACTTAAGTCAACCGAGAGCACACTGCCTCGAATTTGTAAAGAATGAAAGAAATTTCGGATTCATAAATTCACCACATGTGACTCCTTCTGGAAATCTGCTAAGAGTGCTTTCAGAATCGCGTGACGCGAAAGTTACCAGCGACATCATTATTATTATTTTTTACCGAACTCACATCCAGTTATCCAATCTAGCTTGTAGGTCCGATACGAACCAACGTAACGTAACATAGTCGGCAGTCCATGAAAAAAACCCACTTCAGCTGTCACCTTTTCAAGGCCCGATCTAGGAACGAACGGAATGTTGCTCAAAATCAGGACACCCGTGCCAGAACTATGATATTCAGGCTGTTTTTTTAAAATGTCGCACACTTAAGAAATGGTACACATAGAAGTATATATATATACATATATATATATATATATACGATGGCTGTAACTTTATTCCCTCATCTTCCGACAATTCTGGGCTACTCCCACTTGCAACTCTGGAATTCTGAAGCACTTTTTGACCACGGGACATAGAATGTGTGCTTGCTTGCTTATGCCTAGTTAAAACTAGGCATACTCAGGCCTTCCTACACCATGCATCACACAGGAAAATCACACACAAAAGTCCATTACACATAACATCGTTTACGCTGTAAAACCCTTCGGGGTGTTGGAATAGGTATGTCCTTACCTCTAACATGTCTATGGATAGAAGCATTCGCGTCGTGGTACGTTAAATGAAGAATACAAGATCATGAATGTGTTTCGACGGACAGGTCCAGTTTACTCTGTTCTTTTACCCGGCACTTATTGGGCAACTTTCACTCAAGATACACCGAAAAATGAAAACTGTTCAACAGCATTACCTGCAAAAATCCACTTCAATTTAAGAGTTCCGATGCATTATTTGTCAGTCGTTCGATAGCCTAAATCAGCTATCTGTTATTGATCTGTGAAAACTGTTACTATTTTATCAAAGACAATATCTTTTAGGTACTCCTTTCGGTCACACCTGGTGCAGGTGTTACACTAACGGTTTATCTGTACGCACTGTTGCACTCATACACCGTCAGACTTGAAGCTATGCTAGTTGTCTTGCGTTGACAATCTACAAACTATGTGCTATCAACACTAGGCTCACGCGACTGGCGAAGAACTATCACCTACAGTTTGCTGCTAAACTCCTCACTCAGGAGGACAAATGGCAAACAAATCTACCAGCCAGAAAACCAACAATCTCTGATGAAGTAGGCATCGTAGACAGAGTTAAAACTATAACATCACCGTGCGTGCAATATCGCGCCCCATGCACCAGTATTTATCTCTTCTGAACAGCACATGATATAGCGTGGCTCAAATGAAATCAAGTTTTTTTTAAACTAGTATTTGTACACAAGTTTAACGGAATCATCGCCGAGCCGTTTCACAGTGGGGTAAAATGTGTTGGCATGCTGGTTCCTTTATTTTTATGGGATTCACGAATACACTATTAAACTGTGATTTTTCGAGTAGAATTATATAGATAATCCAATATATGAGATCCAGAAGGTCAAACTCTGAATTCGGCCGTCATGACTGCTTGGCATTTCAAGCGGATTTGCACTTCAATAATGGTAAATCCAATGAGGCGCGTCGTGACTCAAAGCTTCAAAATTAACTTAGGAGTAGCCCGAAGGCGGAATTTCGCATGCGCTTGGTTTCACACTGACCGTTTGTTTTTGGGATGCGAGTTGTGGCCACTGGGTTCAAGCTGTCTAACCAGAACAGCTGGTTGCGAAGCGTACTGCATCCAACTAGAACAGTGTTTGTTTTTCGAAGAACTTCGGTGTTCGGCCAGCTTTGCGGAGATACTGCAAATCGAACTCATTAGACACAATAGGCCGACAGATTTCACTCCTGGTGTCTATAAGCAAGGGACGAATGTTTCAGTCGCGTTTCCGAAGCTGATCAGATGCCATTCTGGTCTATGCAGTTGGTGCTCCTATTTCTCAACCACTGTTTGGGTCTGTTGTGCTGCAGAAACCCATGCAGCACACTAACCAACAACCATTATACGGAATACTGCAGCGAAGCATCTGTGTTGAACATTGATGTCCTGCTGTCGATGATGATGATGATGATGATGGTGATGATGATGATGGTGATGATGATGATGGTGATGATGATGATGATGAAACGGAATACCTGATGTTTTAATTTGATTCCTTGATATGGGCTGATAAAGCAGGGGGCGTTTTACAAATATTCATATTTAAGCCACGCCAAGTTACGTCGCAGTCAGTCGTCACAATTCAGCCTCAGAATGCGAAAAAGAAGCACAGTTATCTACAAATAGCAGCGCAGAGATGCTGGATTGCTGTAATAATGTGTCGGGCAGAAAACACTTCGAACTGAATAAACAACCGTCAAACTGGCACTGAATATCACTTTCACAAACGCGGGTAGCCTCCTAACGGATGGTTTGTAATTGGGGACTGAACAGCGTTATAGCAGGGGCACAACACTGTCCACTCCTTTATCGTTTTCGAACTAAGTTGAAATAGTAGCGCAGGCCCTTGTCCGGGCTTTTATCACTGCGTGGAAGGCTTGAATTAAGTTGACAACTTCGTCCGAACAGCCCGGCTCCCATAAGATGATCTGCAATGCCTCTTTTTTAACTGAGCCAAAGGTTTGGGAGAAGTCTGCAAACAGTCCGTGGAGCAATTGGCTGGTCCGATGAAATTCCCCTTGCTTTTGTCTCGCGGTATAGATGAATTCAGTCGCAGTTCGACCGCCTTGAAATCTAAACTAATGTTCAGAAGCCCTTCCCACTGCAATACCAACAGCATTTTGGTTGGCCAGGACGCTATTCAGGATCTTGCTGGATAAACATGGAAGGCCAAATCCGCGATAGGTTTTCGTCACTTCCCGGTAGAGTAATTGTCGTTGCAACCTTGCAGCCTTGTTGAACATATTCCATTTTCGATAGGAGGCGATGAGTTTCATTCTGCAATCTCAATCTACTCAACCTTAATAGCCCATCGCGTGTGCTGTCCATCCCCACTACTCTTCAATGTTTTAAATGGTGTGTGGCGTGTCTCCACTTCTTCTCCTCAAAGTAAGTCAATCATGTCGGTCTTCTTTTTATGTTAGGGCAAATGAGCTGTCTAGCTCGAATTCATACATTCTTGCTACTTGAATATTTTTGAAAGTGGTATTTATAGGCTGCGAGATGTCCTTCAGGATTGCCGAGTCTGGAGGGGGGCTTGCTTAGCTTCCAATGCCTAAAGCTGTTAAACTTTCAGTCTGAGAGAAAATTCTGTGTGGTTACATCATTCTGCGGGCGATTAAAACCTCTCAATTCGTTCAGTCCACCATTCACTGAGATGTCACATGGGATGGTGCTTCTAACCTGCGATCGGGCCACTGCACCTGCCGGACCCTGGAATATTTTAACGACTTGAAAAGCTCTTTCCTGAAGACAAACAAATGTGGTCGGATCGTTCTAATCAAACAGACACAGTGTTCGTATTCGGACTTAAAGGCTTTCTGGTGCACGTGGGATTTAGTAATTCATGCTCTCTGGAGCTTCGCAAAATTTCTACCCAGTTCCCACGGTCGTCAACTTTATTGCATCCAAATTAGATGCGTTTCTTGCTGTTTTACAGTTCACTTTATTTTTCAAGTGCAACGTTTACTTTGGCTCGATAGAGTTATTAGGAAACTGAACTGCATTACAGTCAACCCCACACATCACTTCTCAGTTGCCTTTGAAATCGTTTGATTGCCACGAACTCTGCTTACCCATAATACATGTTGTTGGTATTTCAAACGGAGATGAATGTTCATTGGAGCTGTCTTGGATAAATTTGCTCTACTGTGGTAGCATGGGTTAGAAAGCAGATGGGCTGAGTTCAACTACAGATGGACAATAGTTTGTCATTTTTCCGCTTGTTGTGAATTAATGAAATCTTTTGTAGCTTGTGACAGTTAGGGTTTGATTATTTCATGTCTGTCTTTTAAGGGATTTTGCAAACGCAACGGGGTCTGATTGCAAAAAAAACAAACCATGAATAGAATTTTCTTGGAGCTGTTTCTATGGTGAGCGACATACTGTATTTACTACGTAAATGTTGACAATCATAAACTGTTCAGCTGTAACACCCTTTCGGTGTCTAGCTGCCATGCCACACGAGAGAAGCACGAGGGTTGGGATATTGCTAGGTTGCTCAAGCCTAGACAGAGGAAGTCGAAAGGCAGAGGTCGGGTTCGAACCACGGACCTTTCGGTCAGTAAATAAGCCCTTTAACCAATTGAGCCATCTCGATGATTGTTGACAAGCATAAGAAATACTTGCTTCCTTGAGGAATTTCCGAGTGTGTGTGGGGGCTTATTTAAAAGAAACCACTATCTGTCGGGTTCTCACGTTGATCTACACGTGGCCCATGTGTAAATTTCATCCTACATCTGTTAAGCAATTTCCTCAGGAGTGACTGTAGAAGATACACAAAAGTAGGATGGATGTGAAAACGTTGCTGTTCGTCTGAAATCTTCAGCCAGCATTAGGCAGCCTTAGTCTAATTTCTTCCATGAAAAGAAGTAATGAAACATCCATCTTATTATGTTATACAACATTTAGGATGTTTGTTTTGTTAGGAAATTTGGAATACTGTTGATTGCAAAGTCCTATTTGGGCGCATCTGCACTCAGAATCCCAGATCAAAAACTGTCTGAGTTTTTGCAAAACACTGAGAAACCCGTACAAATATAGCGTGCAATGTAGTCATGAAAATATCCAGATCAACAAACGGTAGAGGGGAAGTCACTATAAGACTTTATTCCGTGACTCGTCCGCCAATTTTATGGAAACTACAAAGTTCTGGCCCAATAGAGTACGCATTTTGAGAAAACGCGTTCGACCTTGGAAGTTGCGGGTGCGCAGCTGAACTAATCACCGTACGGCCATCTTTCTTTGCCATATTTTTCCGGGATATTAGCATTTACTTCGCTTTCTCATCTGATTAAAGTTTTGGTTTCATTGTGCCACACCAGAGAACAACTGGCTTTGGGTCATACCAGAAGCTTCCGACTCTGCAGGTTGCGAGGTCGTATGGTCCAGTCTCTTGTCCTCACTCAAATAATTGCACCATTTCTCTTCGTATCAGTCAACCGATTTTTCCTGCAGCAACTACGTACCAATCCACCATACCTTACAACAGGATACAATCGTAGGCATCGTCGAGAATTCCGTACAAGTGTTCAAACTGCTGCGGAAATGAAACAATGGATATTGCGTTGTTTCACTGAAAGAGTGTTCACGATAGGAAGCCTGCAAGTAAAAGAGAATGCATAGGGAAGATGCCGAAGTTCCATAGGGTCAGCTCGGCAGCGAAACTATTCAAGGCTGTCAGATATCTAAGCCAATCTCGTGCAGTTTTTCGATGATCAGTGAATGTTCTTCTCGCTGCCGGAAACATAGACGGGTGCATCTTTCTATTTGGGGTTCAGCTACAGTAAGTTCCCAAACACAAAACTGCATTTGGGCGACACGAGGAAGAGGTGACGGGTAACAAAGGTTTGGTTGAGCTCTTGATAAATACGACAGACAAACTTTTAGCGTTTCAAGGCTTGTAACTTAAGGGTAATTGTTCATCACACTAAAATAGTGTAAACATGTGGGAATGTGCAGACCAGTTCTATTAACACCGTCATTGGATATGCCCTGCACACTTTCTACCGAAAAATGCATATATAATGACCACATATGCATATATTGTCGACTCCTGAAATTTACTTCAATGCTTGTAACTATGAAAATTCATTTCTAGAGACTTCTTTCTATGTACTTTTGTGGTGGCAACATTCAGCCTCCAAATTTGGTTCTTTGATGAGCGTCCGGGGTATCGACAGTAAACTCGAGGGAAATTAAGTCTTTTGACATATTCTGCTGTACACTTAAACAGGATACCGGGAAAATAGGGACCCCGTGACTATTTTTTGCTTGTTTTCTTCCAAGATCAACGGCAATCACTAGTAGGAAGAATGAAGCACCTGAGAGTGTTTGGTCGCAGACAACTTTAGACTGCTAAGATGATTAACTTGGTGTCACATTCCGACTTTTCCTACATTCCAAAGGGAAACAATGAAACATCATCCCTTGATGCTCTCGTGGTACAACCAGTTACAAATTGTCTGTTCTTTCTTGTTTCCTTAAGCCATCTTCCGTAGTGTTCGGACTGTAGGCTCAGTTTCATATACCTAATCAAGATGCATAATGACTTACTTGGTAAGCAAGGAATAAAAATATAAACAAGAACATCCAGTTCACCGGTTTCGACTGCTACAATTTGGAACATGCTGACAGCTATTTGTGGCGCCTGCTGCTCTCCAGATGCACTATTATTCTGCAGTCAGCGGGTTCCATGTGGATGAGTGGAGCAATCCTGGTTCAGTTTGCTTCGTAATTTTCGTAAAATAATGGTTGGAAATCATTGGAATAATTTACGACCTCGTGTTTATGAATCAACTCATTATGTCGTTCTGAAAGAAACCGCGAGAGCATATCTGAAAACAGAAGGCGCCTGCGGAAGCCAGAACAACAACTTCAGACTCAAACATACTTTCTCATCGATATTCACGCTAAGTTCATTCCAGCTGAAGTACTGCGTGAAATCACTAGGCTGGAACAAACGTAAATTCTGGGATGATCGACCAGGTGGCCATTTTAGCAGTTAGGTAGAATAATGCATATCGCTGTGTACTACCGTGAGAGTGATTTTCGTGAACCAGGCGGAACGTAGTTAGCCGACCCAAATAACAAAATATCCACTAGTGTCATATGCAACCTAAGTGTTGCTTATTTCTTGTTGTTCCGATCGTTTCCTTTCACTTGTTCTGAACTTAACCCGCAAATTCCTCTGAAGCGTCTTGCTAATCCTAACTCCTGTTTATCAATTTATTTTCATCAGTCTTATCTGTGGTCGCCACAATGCCGCATCTCGGGGGCCATAACCGAGATGTGCTTCGCCTATTTGGACTGGTATTTTGTCGCTTCGGATTGAACGCTGAACCTTGTGGGTTGACCGATATCGGTTTGGTTGCAGTAAAACACTTGGCAAATCCGTTTGTTCGGTATGCACGATGGTTTCACTTCTAAACTTAGATAGTTGTGTTACGGTCTCATACCACACTGAAGTTGTCCTGGTAACCATGACTACCATCAAAGGTCGTACGCAGCACCTGACGCTGCTCAGAAAATTAACCAATAACTGTCAGTGCTTTGCATTGATTAATGGACAGACAAGCTAGTAGACGGCAGATAACCTAGACTCAGGTAAAGACGTGGGAGTGTATGAAACTGAACGAAGGCACACCCGTCACTTCAGCTTCAATGTTTCTGAAGCACTGTTGATGAATGACCCAGATTTCTGACAGAGCCAGGGTCCTTCCTTATTCCGGACACGCCCAATCAAAATCAGGTCTCAGCAACCCACTAGCACTTGCCCACCAAAGAAAGTGACTGTGAAAAGGAAGGCTCTTTGAGAGACGGTAGGCTTTTCAGTCAGATGCTCGACGTACGCTTATTTAGCTTGGCGACAAATCACTGCACGGTGAGTGGCATACACCAAATCACGTCAAGATAAATCAAAACGACGCGCTGACGATACCGCACGGAGAGAGATAGAGATGGCATTTTACGAGGTAGTTGACATAAACTCAGCAGTTCCTACTGTCCCATTCCGCTCAGCGAAGACTGCGTGAACACATTCAATGTTGTTCATAGGTAGCGCTGCCAATCGATAGGCAATCGGAAACCACGATGTCGGCCAATGGAGTCGACTGTAGCATCTAAGGCATCTGAGACAAATATGTACATGAACACTACTTCCTATCTGTCACATATATTGTGACTCATAATCCTACAAAATCTGCGTCATTCTTGTCAGGTCCAATTCCGTACATGGTTTTGAAAACCAGGTTGAGAACAAGTGACAGGGAGATTTAATTCACAGCGGCCTGTAGTAACTCCGCTCGTCTTACAAGAGGAACCCCATGATGTAGGCCTTGTCTAGCGTTTATATGATTGGTCCAAGCCTTTTGAATGCCGATTTTGATCCCATTGGATTAAACTCATCTAACTGAGCCCGTGACCGGTCAGGCGATTGTAATTTGAGAGTCATTCCATTACCATAAGGCTAACGGAAACCTGAAGAATCTTACGAAGGGTAAAATCAGTCATGGGCTGTCGAAGAGTTTTCAACAAACTCGTTACGTTCAGCATAGTCTGTCTGCCTACTGATGAACCGTGTGTTGCAAGTATAGATAACAACGAAATTGTGCCTGGTAGAGTCTGCTAGTTGTTTGTAGAGTCAGCGGTATACAGCTGGGTTGTCGATTCCGGCCGCTTAATGATTTGAAAATCCCAGTAAATTTGAGTGCACCCAAATGCTGAGGTTCTTTTTACATAAGACGCTGCATGTTTTTGAGAATTTGGCAACTATGCGCCAACAAGAAATCAACCAGCGAGAAAATGGTCCCAGAAACTTTGATTTCCGTCTATCTTTGGGCATACCGTTAGAATGTTATTTACTGTCTTTTACCTCTCCGACTTGAAGATCAAAATCTAGTCCCACTGGCTTTCCTTTTTGTCTTCTACTGCCCAATTATGTTTATAACTAACTGGTTATCAGACGGTGTGGTCACAAGTCGTCTGTTTACGGAAGTGATTGTCGACTTTTTCTTATCGCAAGCCCCCATGGCTTCGGTTTATTCGCCTTCCCGTTAAACCGTGATCTTGTTGGTTCCCAATGCAATAGAATTTATCATTTGATTGATGCCAAGGAGGCGGTCAACACGTAATTACATTGAATTGACCTTTAACTGAACATGAGCCCTCAGTACAGTTGGTGTCTATGCTCGTAATGTTATTTGAAATTCGCAGGATGATTCGGCTCCTACACTGGTGACTATCGCGTCAAGCATTAAGCCAAGTGACTCAATTAGCGCTGCTCCGCAGCTGCCTTGTATCACGGCCGGAATAAGGGGTGGGAATACCATACTGTTGCCTACCGTATTTGCCACTTGGATACAACTATGTGCCCATCCCGAATCCGGCCACTAACATGACGTCTAATATGGTAGCAAGGTCGCTTAAGTTTGAGCTTGTATGACCTAAACGCTACGGCGACATTAACTGGCCTTTATTTAACGAAAGCACATCACATTTGTGTGAAGGCTTACCGAAAAGCGCAACAGATTCGAGTACAAATTAAAGTCATCAGACCTAAGGCCAGTGGCCAAACGAAGTAGTTAGGTCACGAGCTTATCATTTTGCAGACAACTTCAGGAGGTAGAAATATGAAAACTAAAGTGAGTTTTCTAGTGAGATGTTCAAACCAGCAGCAGAACCAATAAACTGAACTGGATCAGTATATCACCCTGAACCTCCCTGAACTTTCATTTAAGCAAAGCTTGTACGTGGGACACGAAATTGAATATTTGTACCTTCATTTTACTGCAGACACATCCGGTCGAATATTAGAGTTAAATTAATCGTAGGAGTGGATATTACGATTACTGATGTTAAAAACTCAGTGTGATGTATTCTATGGGTTGAGCATGGGGAAAATACTCGGAGTATGATGAGACTGAGTACAGTTGCGCGCCGGAATTTGGGTAGAAAAATTCTAGTGAGAAAAATCGTCCGGCACAGGATCATTTTGCTGATCCGAGGAATTATAATGAATCTGATAAAGAGAGAAACAGCTCAGGGACTAAATGAGTAAACGGTCCCAAGCTAAACACCACTGACCTGGACAAACCCAGACTCATTGTCCCAGACTTCAGGGACACCTCATCCTATAAAATTAGGACTCCTCCAATAACCACAGACCAGCCGCAATGGCTTTGTAGTTAGGTCTCAGTGTTTAGACCTGAGTGCTATTGGAGAATCCTAAATATAGAACGGTTTTTCTTAGATATCTTCCATTTTGTCCTTTAGATTAAAGCACAGAGAGTAGCATAGAACCAAGCAGACAATTCACCGTCCCTGTACGACCCGAAAATCTTTCTTTAACAACCAAGCCACCGCATACGTTGTGTCCCATGTTCCACGCTTGCACTTCCGTTCCAGAGTGCTTCGCAACGCTTCTGCATAATAGACTGATAGTCGCTGTATTTCAGCGCCATTTGTGGGGCGCCCAGTTAGCTTCCACAATGGATTTAACGTCACCTAGACATCAGGGGGCATTGACCTTGATCTTATGACAGTAAGGCACTAGCAACTGTTGCTGGAGTCACACACCCCTCTAATGAGGATTTTGAAACAGAGTCTTCCGACGTACTGCACATTTCGATAGAGTAAGCAAAATACCGCCAACACTTTCCCTAATTTTGGTTCATCTATCTGACCGAGGAATTCTTCTCAACTGCTGAGGTTTCAACTATTAATTGTCGCTTTCGTTGTTCCTTTGTGAATGCATAAGGCTTATCATGTTTTTGTAGTGCTCCATTTATCTGGAGGATTTTAAGTTAGGAGAAGATTTTATCATGAAATATCTACCTAGTGTTGTGAACTCGAGTACTTGTAAAGTAAGCGTCTTTTTACTTTACACATTGGTTTCAGAATACTTCAGAAGTGAGTGATTCTGGCTTACTTTAAGATACATGTTGGCACTGTTTTAAAGGTCATCAAGTTAGACGATAACTTCCGCTGTTCGATTGCACAGTAGGGCTGCATGAGCGTCATCTTCATGTATCCGGAGTCCTCAGTATGGGTTAATGCTGATCTGGTGATGTGCCCAAATGATGGGTGCAAATAAGTGGTCTAGATATGGACGTGTCCTTGTTTGAAGAAATACCTCAAAGCGTCATTTCCACTCGATTTGGGAGTAGGCAATTTTAGTATTAGTTGGCTGCTTTTCTAGCAAACTATTCCTAAAGTGAAGGACCTATGGCATCTCTTGTGAAGAGAATCACGACTCGCGGTAAAAGGCTCTGCAACACATGAGTTGGTCAGCATTCAAGATTGTCGTTTCTCGGAAACGTCTAATCAGACCAGGTTACTTGAGGCACACAAAGCCATGACTACAGGAGTTAGTGAAGTCCAGTAACAGCAGCCATCAATTGTCAACTGTTTGACATATCAAAGAAACGATAGTGAACTGGAGACACAATGAGCTGGATCGATACCTTACGCCCCCGGCTTTCAGCTGGCTCTACTGGACCAACTTGGCAAATTATTGTATATATCGTGGTTCAGTCCACTGATCCCCCCCTAAAGTAAAACGTCTGCCCTCAAACATACCATTTTACAACAGTCCAACGAACTTTATATTTGGACTGATGTGCAAATTTGCAACCTCTGAATATTTAGGCAAGTTTGACCCTGTCACTTCCTCAAAGGGACTGTTTCTCCGGAAATTGGAGAGCTGCGTGGAGTATTTTTGGAGAGAAAAAGAAATAATGACCGCTCACTGCTGCCATGCAACTCGCCTAAGTATGGGAAAGAACGAAAGGGCCAGTGATTTAGGCCTGAGACCCCGACGTTACACTTAAATGGCGTACTAGACCACGAAGTTACGGTTGATCTCTCTGTTGCCAAAAAAATTCCAATTACTACAGGGGATGGCATAGGATGAACAGGGCAACGTTAATTTATCAGGGAATTCATGTCTAACACTTTACCGCAGATGATGCTTTCTTCGAATGACCGTGAACTCGAGGCAGCCAAACAAATGGGTCCAATTGAAAATGAAACAAAGAATGAAAAACAACGGCAAACTAGATGTTGAATTTACGATAAAAACTGAACACTGTGTTTCGAATAACTGACTAGCAAAAAAGCACCAGCTCCTTGGTGGCATCCTGTGTTCAGTTGTTGTTATGCAGTATTTTTACTTTGTACCGGTTTAAGTAAGGTGAATAATGCGAAACACAAACAGACATGGCGGATCTCTTAAAAATTAAGTAGATGATTTAAGGATTAAGTTGGTCCCCTCTAACAGGCAGTGTCCAACCGGAGGGGATCACTCTGACTAGGTTAGAAAGATCGTTCCTATTGAGAGAGAACAATGTGTTCTCATGTTGTTTTTGCAAGGCTGATTGATGGCACACGCTGCAAAACCCCACAATTTAAGGAACAAATGGTTTTTTATTGATTTCTTTGTTGCAACCAGTTATTTCAAAACACCAACCGTTGGAATGCGACAACTAAATTTTTATCTTCATTGTCCTCCAAGTTCAGAGTTTTTCACCAAACTACCGACTGACTTACTCCACTAAACATGTAATCGTTCTTCCATGTCTGGGTTTTTCGTTCTATTGTCTTCTGTCACAGTTACCAAAACTTCCAGTCTCTGACTGTAATTAGTAGGCACATGGGACAGAGTGAGCAATGGTATTAAGATATTAATGATAATCGTAATGATTATCACAGTAATAACCATCAAAATAATGAAAGGGACTGTCCTTAAAAACTGTTGCGTACGATACGCAGATAGTGAAGACATTTCATTCGCTTTGGGGGCAAACAAACGGTTTGAAAAATGAAGGGTTGCGTTTCCTCTAAAGTTGCTCTTCGTTAGACGTAAAAAGGTTAACACGGGATGATCATGAGGAAATCTGCTGACTGATCAAAAAGACCGGAGATATGCACACATTTAGGGACAAACAGGGCAGGTCAAAATAATATATATACACATGAGAATAAAAGCATAAAAAGTTAGAAAAATAACCAGGATAGAAATACACAGCCAGAAAGGTGATGAAATAACTAGGAATTCGTCTACTCACTTCAAAGTCACTTCTCAAAGTATTAAGTTATTTCCTCAGTGTCATGGAGGCCACAAGAAGGTTGGGCTTCACAAAAACAATTAATTCCATGGGCATAACGTCGTGAAAATATGATTGGTCGCGGAATATTGCTTAGTTTTTTCTGCGAGTTGCACGCTATCTTTGGTTCAAATAAATTGACGTGAATGTACCTAACGATTTCTGTCGTTTTCATCCACCTCTGCAGCTCTGTTATCGTACGCCGATCTCCGTAAATCACTCGTGCGTTTACCTGGCTTATCTGCAGTATTGGTAGACTCCTGCAACTGTAAGATTCGTTCGATCTCAAGGCGGCGCTTTTTTCGCCTTCGAATGCGCCTATAAATGTACAGGGACAAAAACGCCACTGTAGTAGCACATCCGATCGAAAACAGCACAATTCCTCCAATCATTTTGTTGTGATTTCCTTCATCCTCTCCCGAACCCCACAAACAACCACCGATTAACAAACTGAGTACCGAAGTGGTGAACAAGAAAAACAAGGCAGGTTCACCTTCGAACAAGAGCATTTTGAAAAATTGCTATGTTTCATCCAGCACAGAGACTGACAGACTCCAACTCTTGCTACGTGAACAGCTCAAACCGAGCGATGCACTAGCGGTTGATGGCGAAATATTATTGGTTATTGCGTGCGTGATGCTGTTTGTCAAGGTCATCATCTCTGTGTACGTAACTAGCGTTGCTCCCATAGGTCGTTTCATCGCTACCCAACCACACAGCGGCTGCTCACCGGTGTGTGGTACGTATGTTGGTAGAACATTCACCTAACTTAATCGATAATCCAAGTGGGTCTAAAGCAGAGCGGTGTGCAGGTGTACCTCCATGCTTCATTTACGTGCAGAAACAAGAACAAAACAAGTTTGCATGCGCTGACTTATGTGGATTAAGTCGGTTCACTAAATTGGAAACCGTCAACTTTCTTCTGTGCGAAAGATTTAAGAGAACTTCTGGTCGAGCCATGCTCTGGGGCTACCTTGAACGCTCCTTTCATACCACGAGTGACAGCGCCTGACGAAAACTGCCTACAATGTACAAGAGGTTATTTGACCTAAAATAGTTCTGGCTGACACGAGATAAGAGAGTGGAGAAAATATCGGATTTCAGAACTCGAACTTAGGAACTTCCGTCCTAAATTTGTCTTAACGAGATATTTAAGAGCCTTCAAAATAACCTATCGTTCGTTGTGCTCTTTGACTAGATGCACAGCGCAAACAATGCCCCAGGGGTAATTTGGGCCAGCGTTCAAGCTGACGGAACGTTTTTGTCAAACATAAATCCCCTCGAAGAAAAGCGATCATGGGAGAGGAGGTCTTTGTCCATAATTGTGAGTCGGGTACTGTTCAAATGGCACTAAACAAATCACTGGATAAATGCGGAAAAATCATACAGTATTCTAAAACCCAGATAAAGGGTGCTGACTGACTTTTGTTTCTGACAAAAACTCGGTGCAGCTAAGACCAAATACCTCTATTTTCCAAGTTTACTTTCTCCTTTGTAAATTAACTTGGTGTTGACGGGGGACTTATCCACATTATTCCCGAATCTCTCATTTGAAACATTCTTTAACTGAAGGTGCTGTAAACAATGCGTGTTATATCTCTGTTGGAACTCTATCTAAGGTATCCAATTTCACCTCAATACAAAAAGTCGAGGAAAAATTCGGACAGCTCTTCTTGAACTTTAGCTAACGATCTTATTTGGCGGGTCCCAAGAAGAAAACCCAATGATGGCCTGCCCGTAGTTTCCGCTGATCTTAAATGTAGTTTTCCTGTCATTTCAATCTAACTGCTTGTCTTACTTGTCTGCCTGTGTAGCGCTGTTCACGTCATTCGTGGTTCCTTACTGGTTTTAATCTCGGTCTAAAGTGCATTCATCAGAATCGTTCGATCCCATATTGGTAAAAGCTATATTTTGTCTTTTGCATCCCATGTCAACCAGTGAAAAGTACACAGGCCGTCTTGCATGACCATAATTAATCATCTTTAAAACAACTGTTTCTCGAGAATCCGATTCCGTCTTAGCTATAAGGCGATTCCAATGTCACACTTACAACGGAGGCTCTACTTTGCTCTCAGAAACTCCATCCTAATTGGCCTTTGTCCGTAAATGTTGTAAAACAGACGCATCCTGAATTGAAAGACCAGTTACTTGCATTTTGTCTCAAACCGTTTGATCGCTCGTGATTTTGCGAGCGGTAGCTGGCTGCACAATTGGTATGCAACGAGGTCAGTGCCACGCGGGTGCTTAGTAACGGATCCCAATGGCAAAAGTGGCAAGCAGAGGTTATCAAATTGTAATGGTTCGGAATTATACCACCGATGTGTGTCTACCAAGGAAATCCTTGTACTTTACTTCAAACTCCTACTGGGCAAACTTTACAAAGGACAGGTCACAGCACACCATCGCAAATCGAAAGCGGCTGAATATGAATACAATGGATTTTTCGCCTTGTTGGTTTAGCCTTACCGGAACCACGACATTCTGCCTACTCTAGCGGAAGGCGTGGCAAGTAAGCGATTCCGGTGGTGAGCATTGTGCCATTTCCCAGCCGGACTCTAGTTCGTATTTGTCTACCGCCATGCGGTGAGCTTGTGTTGGGTAAGACTAGTAAGGAGTTTTGGATCATTTCCACGACTGCTGTCTTACTCTGACAGGAGTTTTCTTTCATCTTTTTTCTTCTTTGGTGCGTGAAAATTAAGGGACGGTTGTTAATGTTCGTTTATCGTGGCCCACTCCCCACACATTTCCCCGAAAAACGTGCCCTTTCGTGCATAAGAAATGTTTGCTTTGCCAGCACAGAATCAACCTTCAACTGAACTTTTAGCTGAAATTTCAACTGGCAACTGAAGTTAGTTTATGCTGAAAGGCCACTATACAGCTGTTCCGTTGCCATCAGGGATTATCATCAGCGATGATATATCACGCGTCTCTACAGAAATTCGAAGTCGGAACATCCAGGTTAGTAGCCCAGTATCGTATCACCTGCCCCTGAGCAGTTTATGCAAACAGCGGTGACGATGTGGGTGGGTAATTGGTCCTAAATAATGACTGTTTCAAAGACTTATACAAGATGCTACTAAAATCTATGTACTATTTGTTGGTGGTGTTTGGTTCATCGGTGAAGATAAGCATTCCAGGAGTTTTTTTAACCTTCTTGAATCAAATGAAGCTAATGATATATTCGGATCATAAAAGGCCACCGGAAGGTCCATTTCAGATGTGCCGTATCTATAACCTTACACCTTAACGCCAGCCAAATGCCAACTGGATCTCATCAGAAACTAATTGCTTGGAGTCAGAAAAAATGGGATAACTATTTGGTTAGAGAATGAAAAAGAGACTAGTATCTTATGACTGCGCGAGAATCCTCCGCAAGCTCAACAGTCGGGTGAATTTGTTGAGGCAAACAGAACTAGTGGTTGAATAGAAAAAGATACATCTAACATGACCGTTTCTTGGCCACCAAGTGTTGAATGAAATGCACTAGAAGTTCAGTTTAGTGACAAGATTGTACGTGTCGCTGTCGATTCACAGAATCGGTTTGAAGACTAATTTACTGACTAGCGAACTACCCCGTTTCATATGCCGTATGAGGATCCACTTGCGCCTGCAGTAGCAGTTGTGTGGACATACACGAAAGCCGTCTGAGTAAGCATATAAACATATATGTTTTTAAGTCAATGAGGCAACGTATCACAACAGCGGATAAACAGCTCAGTCAAAAAAGTTATTATCTGTCCTCATCTATCGCTGTCGGTGTGATTCAAACGAGTCACAAACCCAATGCACAGGATTTGATCACTGTCTTCTTACGTGCCAGTAACTCCACCCCTTTCATCAGTGGGAGATCATTGATCACACCGTTACTGTTTGGTCCGTGTGGCCACAAGATTTTGGGCTGAATGGTTCCGCTAATTCTAATCTGATTGGCTGTTCTGTCCGGTTGTGTCGATCGAATGATCCGCCCGTCAACAGTCCCTACTCATTTAGCCCCAGGGAAACTTATAACCTGATGGACAGATGCGGTAATTCAGACTCTTCCAGGTTGTACAGGTCTAGTCATGGTAACACGCATGTCTCGCTTATCAGATGTCCAGAATCAAAACCACGCTACGGTTGATGAGCCATTTTTAGAGCATAACCAGCACGTATCTTTTTGGTAAGGATTCACTAGAGTGATTACATCGGACCCAGTCCAAGCCAGATCGACGTGAATACTAATCTTACAAACCCCGTGACCACCTAGACTCCTTTAAAACTTTGGTGCACACAAGTCTGGTTGGTAGGCTTTGGTCAACATCACTTGACTGATAGACAAGCACACTTTGAACGAAGACTTCGATTAACTATGTGACCAGTTTTCAGCAGGCACACTTTTGCGATTCTTACGACTAATTTTCGGAAGAAGCTTCTTGATTTCTCAAAAGACGTACTATGGTGTGTGTTCAGCCATACATTCTGACAGTTGACGGTTTGTCATGCCAGTGCACGTATCTCCACAACTGCAAAGGAACTGATGGATTATGTGGGCGATAGGTAGATCTGAGATCAGTACTTTTAGAAATCATAGTCTTTTTCAAAAAAGATTCCATTGCTGTGGCTGGTCAGAGCATCGAATTCGTCTTATCCCATAGAATAATACGTTAACTAAACTACACATTACTTGTATGACACTGGTATTATGCGGGCGGGTCCCAGCTATTGAACAAAGTTTTAAGAAACCATCTTCTCCCAACTACTTTCAAGTATGTGCAAAAATGTGAAGCTTTTTTGTGAGCATCTTTACAAAATGCATGTAGACTTGCGTGAACGAAGTTAGGGACCATCAAAATTAAAAACCATGTTTTTTTAAGTACTTGACGGGTGGACCTAAGCTCCCCACACCGACTTGTGGAGAGGTACGTCGTCAAAATCCATGGAAAACACTTTTTGTAGGCTATAGAAATATTTTCCAGGCTACCACTGAGATCAAAGGAATACTACAAACAAAGTGGGATTGAACGTTCGTGAAGGTAGCCCACGGTATCAACAAGCCGACGCGCAACTTTACCTACGCAGAATTCTTCACACACAGTATGGGATGTTGTGTGTTTGACGAACCTCTCATTCATGAAATTGCTCCACCATGTGGCTTCTTGGATGGATACTGTGACTCTGAGATGAAATCATGGGGCTGTATAAGTCCATGAAGTCTCTTCGCGATTCGCTTTTTGGATGAGGTAAGTGCTATCAGGAAAAGGAGCGAGTTTGAAATTTTGGCTGTCCGCTAGTATATATGTCTTTGGTAATTAGTACTATTTTTTCCAATCAAACTACTCTCAAACCTTTATCAGGCCTTGGGATCACCAAGTACTATTGGTCCTAATTCATTGATTGGTCGGTGTGTAGTGACCCGCGTTCAGCCAGCGCTGTTGCATTCTCGGTGAAAACAAGAGTTAACAAGAGAAACATCAACCTGTCTGGCTCAAAACCAGCTTGCATCCACATAATGTGTGACCAGTCGTTCAATCCAAACTTATCCATCTGACCTTAGCTCTTGTGTTTTCTGGCTTGCCCAGTGCTGTGAGCTGGTGGTGTAGATGAGTTGGTGATCATCGAATATCTGTCAATCTTCAGACTCTTGACTGATGCATTACTGCTTCGTTCAGATGCCTCCGAGAAGGATGTCTTTCGAGAAGGTGGTGAATACCGTACATGCTGCAAAAAGCCTACATGACATAAGCTATCTGCAAGGTTGTGTAGACCAATGTGAATCAAGAAGCGTCATCAACTGCTGACGTCACACCGCTTATGAAGCTCACATTATTGAATAATACGAAGTTACACAACTTTTTCTTGTTAAGCAATATAATTCACCAGTAAGATGGTCTCTTATCTCTGTAGAAATCTACACGATTTTAGTAAATACTGACAGAATATTGTACAAAGTAGCCGACGGCAACAATGATTCTTATGTACTGAAGTACATTTTGTGGGTAACATTCATTTTGTTTCACAGAGCCTGATAAACGGTCGAATTGAAAGTGACTACTAGATCCGTTCCAAGGATTTTCCCATCAACTCAGAGCGTTTAATTGGTTGGCCCAAATGCGATTTATTAGGGTGTCCGACGTCGGACTTGTCCAATGCCAGACCTCGTCATAGCGTCATACTCGATTTCCCTAACTTTTTTCAAAAAGCTGGAGATAACCTCATAACGGGGATATCAGCAGTTCATTTATGATCGACGGCCTGATACAAAAGCAAGACTGTTCACGTGACTGACAACGGTGAGTGAATGGATCAAGTGGCTTACCCAGCTAAATAATGCCAAATGTAAATTCCACTAGAATCAGCGCACTTCACGTCGAGATTTATGTACAAGGAATTTCAATAAACAACGAGTTTTTCTGGTAGTAACTGGTTTCGGATTTCAATCTCAAGACAAGCGTTTGATTAAACAACCCTAATATCATTGTCCGGACTGCTTGAGACCATTTAAGATAGATTACAGGACAGAATTTCGCTTTATTCATGTAGTTCTTAAACTCAACAGTAAATACTCAACTAATGTCCGAAAATGTGAATATTGGTCTATGACAAGGGCTAGGATGACGCAGACATAACAAAACATGTTATACCACTGACCGGTCACGGAAAACAATATTCAATACGAAGGTATCACACTCGGAATCCAGAGGCCGAAGTTCTGTGTCCTCAGAATTTTTTGCGTCACACACTGTAGTTCAATTCCAAGGGTCGTCGGACGTAGATTTTAATTTCTACAGGGCTTCTAAAGTACTCTGTCAAATCTAAAACAGTACAGAGACTTCGAAATCGAATCAGTTCGTAGTAACCTCACCACTTGTGACGGAGACGACAGTCAAGAAAGTGACTTTAATTGCTATTCTTTTCATTACATCCGGCCTATGCCGTTGACTAGTAAGAGTGAGAACACTTCCAGCGCCCAGGTTTCATGCTTCTGCACTTCACTGTACCAACGGTTAAAAAGTCTGCGGAAGCAGGAATAACCGCGATACTCCAAGTTCTGTGTCTGCTACCTTTTATGGGGCCAAGACATCTGACTGGTTTCTCAACTGTCAGTAATCCAGTCTGGACCTCTGAGAATTCATCCTGAATTCGTCCAAGAGCATCTTCAACTAAAGAACAGACAATTTCTCATTTGGTCTAGAGGAATCTGAATATATTGGCTCAAATATCTACTGCTGTAAAATGCTTAGTCTCGCTTCTCGCACGATGTACCAGGTTTTGATCCAAACTTTTCACAACACAAGTTGATGATAGGTTCTCTGCCATTTCGATGCCTTTCATACTGATGTTTTTCTCCCACATGTCTTTGCAACTCTTCAGGTGCTTTTTATACACCTATGCCATCGTTCGGGCGGACAGTTCATGTTACCGAGCCGTTTGACAGTACCAGCTGATAAAACTAGGCGCATGACCCTACAAGCCAGACGGTCCGCTTCCCTCCGAAGTTTGATACTTTTATGCGGTACAAACGGTGTCTTGCAACCATGTGACCAAATAGAATTCCCAGTACTTAACAGATTGATCAAAACCTCACTCAATACAAACACTGATGCCCTATATTATGTGAGTATCTCAAGATTGACTTTTTTCCATGGTTGTACGCTTTTATTTTAACGAAAACTGGTATTTTAATTTTCAAACAACCAGGGGTATCATGAAACGAAATGTCCTGGAGTTAGTGTATTACACAGCTGGCTCAAAAGTGAACTCTATAGAAACTCCTTTTCAGCTGAAAGTTATGTTTCAACTGCAAGATGTAAACGCGCAACAACAGTCTTGAATCTATGCATGCTTGGTTTATCAAACCGAATCAACATAAGTCTGGAACCTTGAATTCAACAGAAAATAATCTTCCTCTGTACAAATCACCGTTTTAGTTTGTTCCATGAGCCATTGAATTCACAGTTACCGATTTCAATCGATAACAAGTTTAATAAATTGGGAAACTTAGTGAAACTTCCCAAGAAAGTACACTTTCAACTTGGAGTAACATCCGTTTTTCCCCATTCGTGCCACTGAGACAAACAAATTACTTTGGGATTTTAATGTGAACCCGATTAGGGGACACTCGCTTGCACCATTGAGTTGAGTTTCTACTACGGCGAGCAACATTTCAACCTCCCGAGAGAGAACAATACACGTCAGTGATTTACAAATGCTCATAATATGTCACTGAACGGAATCCGGGACGGGTGAAAACATCAGCAAGGGACTCCATTGTAACGTAGTTTTATCACATTTGCTTGTTCATAACATGAATCGAAAAACGGCAAAGCAGTTTACAATTTATTCAGTGTGAGAGGCGACTCATGAAATTTGAGGTCGGAATGTATCTAAGTGAATTCTGGTGTTGGTACCTCCGGGGATCACACACGGCAGACCACTACTGCTTGAATTTCTGCCTTCATGACTTAGTTCAATGAAGTTTTGCTCGGGTGAAGAATATTCTCTTGATATCAGAGCGTATACACTCACAGTGGTTAGCATTGCCCATAAAAGGCAAGTTGCTTGCAGTTTGGATTCATTCAGCTAGCGAACAAGACTAAAGTTCGCCTTTTATTGAATACAGCCCAATAGAGCCCAAGTTGGAGATGGAGGAATCCTAGAAATGATCCTAGAAATCTGACGCATGCAGTCTATCGAAAATGCCACATTAAAAAATTTAAGGTGACATGGGACGCTCATCCAAACTGGAAAAACGTACAAATGGATAATCCAAGTCGAGGTAATCCTCCGGGAATACAGTAAAGTTCCTTACTACAGAACACAAACAGGGAGACTTCAGTTATCACTAACTGGGAGTCATCATTAGCTTGACAATACTACCAGAGGAGAACACCAATGATTCACTACTTCACGTCAGTTTATTTCAAGAAAGCCTCACAACTGAAAGAAGAAGGAAATAGGACAGGTGGATGGACCTAGGGCTAACGTAAAACAGACATCCGGGATGCCTACACCTCCGACAGTCATTAGGACAATCTGGACAGAGACTGACAGTATGAACTCCACTGACGTCGGTTAGCCGCCAAATTGCAGATGCCTCTACTTCAGGGGGTTTTGTGAACCTATATTAAACGACTCAATGCAATCAGTATATTTATCCAATATCTACCAACCTTGAATAGGCGCAAACACAAATGCAGTGAACCTGTTGATGTTTCAAATGATCCTAAAGAGAATATTCCTTTCTAAAAACGCGTGAATAATATTCAGCCTGTCGTGCCTTTGCATTGTGTTCATTGGAACTGAAGTTTTCCTTCGTAGGCCAGAAAGCATGGGCGTTTCACTGCAATTACCGTCTCCTCTTTTCATGCCACCTAACTGTACTTACTCAGTTGAGGTCATACCACAACTATATTCTGAACCATACCCAACTGATGTAACGCAAGATATGGCCAACTGCAGTAGGAAAAGTGAACTCCGCATTGCCCGATGTCATGTGTAGCGCACTGAGCTGCTGCGGAAGAAAGTTGAACTGAAAAAGTTGGATTGGCCGCACTAACCATGTAACCGCCGTAGATATGACCTCTATATCTACTCACGTTTCAGTGGATGGAGGCCCGTGAGAGACAATTCTGCGGCGTAAGACCTTGAAAGGTAACACTAAGCCCCGTGGACTCCATCCAGTAGGGGGACTAGTTAGGATATTTAGGTATTTTTCAATTGAGACTTCATCCTTTGATTTAAACTAATTTAACTTGAAATGGATGCACTGCACAACCGTTCCTTCCACATTGGGGATCATCAGCAATGTGCATCTCATGAAACTCCGGGAGTTTCGAACCCACGTCTTCCCTGCTAGTAGTCTGAACACCTAAGTATCTGATCATAAGGGGCTGCTCAGCAGCGTGATTGAATTGCGCTCACGTACTAAGATACCCTATTTCAACTCGAACTATCGTTTTAAGGATTAATGCATGCCTTTCAAGCCTGGCAAGGTGTATAGGTCCCTTTTATTCCTTACAATAACTGTTAAGTGACAGGACCTCAAAAAAAATACTTCGCCTCAGTCTGTCGACTGCAACCGCACAATAACCTGGGTTGTTATGATTGACCGAAACAGATGACCAGTACATCGTGAAGTTTAGACTTCGCAGTCCAAAAGTGCCAGAAACCTACCCTGATACAGTCCCAGGAATCATCGAATAGATTAAGAAAGTAAACTAAGCCACTATATATATATGTATATATATATGTATATATATATATATATATATGTTTAACCCACCTTATTTTGCGTCAATGTTGGACAGCCTATGTTTGGTGGATAAGTTAGTTTGAATGTGGTTCATCAACAAAGTAAAAAGTCGACAACAGGTTTCTCTCTGAAAGGAGCTGCACTGTTTAGTACATCTTCCAGTTCCTGCACAAAGCTCAGTAAGGTCACAGTAGCTTTCGATTTCGTGTCACTTGGATCTCAGCAATCAGTGAGCACGTATCAGTTCAAAGTTATCCCGCATCAAATGTATTGATAACAACCAAACAACTCAAACACACTTCGGTTTAAAGTTTGACAAACAAAAAGCCGCATACTCATTCCCGTAGTGAGCTGATCTTCTAAAGTTAATTTTTTTTACCATGATTTTCAGTCAATAACGTCTCACTGGTGACTACATCAGCCGGATTCGCATAGCGGAATGACTGAGACTTGGGATGAATTTTTGATACCTCTCAGTCACATAGTTGGAGACTGATGAGAACAGCATTCGTACAGTCTGGTTTGTCTTGGTTGTGATTCCTACAATGCAATGTCTTTTTGGCTTCAGAAGGAACATTTCAGACAGACTGATCAGCACGTCTGATTCTATGAACAAGGTAGCTCGAGTCAAATACAAGGGCCATTGTTCGATTGCTGGGTAAGTACAGGTAACAGGTTGTGATGTACACCGCTGGCCAGGTGTTATAATACAGTGTCCTATACTACCTTTGACGTTATCGGTTTTCTTACTAAGGATTTTACTAGGGCATCCCGGGTACCTTTCATCTATCAGGTCTTGATTTTATGAACCTTCATGTTGATCGTCAATGTAAGTCCTTCTGGTTCTATCGAACACGGCTATGACTGAGCCATATCTCTCAGAAATTGGAGTGAAAGCCGAAAACTGTTGAGTTTACGCAAAGTCGATTTGCAGTGTACTTCCTTCCAAGTGTTTTGTAAGTAACTCATCTGCAAACGGAAGAAGTGGGTTTTGCTTCCATTTTAAGAGGAAATGGATTTTACAGCAGTAAGCATATATGGATGATATTTTTCCCTGGCGATCCCTAAAATGTCATCCAAAAGACGTTTATTAAACGTTTACAAGTCAGTACTTTTGAAAAGTCGTGTTTCAGTGTCTCTTGGAAACATTCAGCTAAATTCGGGTCTAAAGGACCGCTCATTACTATGCTATTGATCTGGCTAAAAGTTGAATCCCCCAGCGTCAGCCATTGGTTTTCTGCGCATAACAGGACAATTTCTTCGGAATGGTCTTTTGGAATCAGTAAAATGCAGTTTTGTTCAAGGGTGACCAAATATCAGAAGAACAAGTGTTCTGTTTTCACGGCAGACCCTTATAAGCGTGGGGCAGTTTGAAGGTCTTTGATAGAATACAATGTGATCTCGGATAGCCTCTAACGCACAAACAGACTGAGTTGTTTGTTGTTGAAGCATAACAAAGTTTAACAATTGTTTTATAATTTTGAAAATCCACCCACTCGAGGTGCTTATAGCTGGATTGATATGCCCGCATTATGACCCCGTGATACACTCAAGTGGAAGCAAAAATTGCACGTTCTTTGAAGTCTGTTTTTGTGACAAAATACTACTGACTGAGCAGCATTTGCCCGTGAATATGTTCTGGTCCTCGAACGTGCATTTTCCTGAACGTGTTTCTCTTCTCGTATAACAGCAGTTCCATAACCTTTATCGGGCGCGAAAAAGAACACCTCTTCCACGAATCGAAAGTGTGTGGTCGCTTCATTGTGCTCGGTGTGGGTGCTGTTAGAAGGTATTGAGGCATACTCACCAATTTCGTCGGCATTTTCTCCTGTTTTTGGTGTCACTGAACTTCGTTATTCAGAGGGATTCTAGAGTAACAATTGTTTTATAATTTTGAAAATCCAGAGGGATTCTAGAACTGAATTAGGAGTTTTAAATAGTCAGTTTGGATACATGGGATTTTGAATTGCATTTCTATGGATAAAGCTCTCATTGGGATTTGGGTGAACACAATATTTGCGAGGTCGTTAATTATCTGAGGCAAAACTAAATAGACCAGAGGCATCTGGTACCTGGCAAAGCGATTGTTGCTTTTTGATGAATTTGGCGGCAAAGTTTACACAGTTGAGTCATTAGTCCTTAAAAACGACTCTGAAGAGGCTTATTTTCCGACGAATTCATTCATCTTATTTCCAGTGGATTGAGCGTATAAAGACGTCAGCCTGATGAGACTAGATCCCTCATTCATAAAACGAGAACCCCTTTGCCTTTCCGCTGCGTGACACAAACTCGGTTTAACTGCAAAGCGATATTGATCAAATGCCATAGCCAATCTTGTGTGTGTCGTTTTGTATCTTTCTTTGCTTCCATTATAACATAACGTATTTTGTCAACTGATGCTACCAATGCTGCTGTCGACGCTGTACTCCATCAAGTTGTTAACAATGCACTTAAACCATTAACCTTTTTCTCGCAGAAGATTCAGGCTGCACAAACGCCTTACAGTACTTTTGGTCGTGAATTACTCACAATTTACCTTGCTGTTCGCCATTTCGGGCACTTATTAGAAGGCAGATCATTTACCATTCAAACCGATCATAAGCCACTTACGTATGCTTCAACGCCAAGTCTGATCGCTATTCATCTCGCGAGATACGTCATCTGGACTATATTTCCCAATTCACTACCGACATTCGGTAAACTCCAGGATCAGACAACGTCGTTGCAGACGCCCAATCCCGCCCAGACATCAACACTTTTCACTCTTCCATGCAGTTGGACCTAGCCAAGCTGGCGAACCTTCAACATAGTGATCCTAATTTTACGTCCGTTCTATCTTCCCCTTCATTTCAAGTTTCCTCCGTTCCCTTACCCCTCCAGTCTGGAACCATTGTTTGTGATATGTCTACCGGCACAGCTCGCCCAATCGTTCCCGAAGATTTCCAACGAGTTGTTTTCGACCACTTTCATGGACACTCTCATCCAGGAATCAGAGCAACAGGGAACTTGATTAGTGCACGCTTTGTATGGCCCTTCAAGAATAAGGATCTAACATCCTGGGCCAAACAGTGCATCGCCTGTTAACGTAGTAAAGTAACTCGGCATACGAACTCACCTGTCGATTCACTTGCAGTTCCTGATGCTCGATTCTATCGTTGGTCCACTTTCCCCATCAGACGGTTTCACTCATACTCTTACCATGGTTGATCGTTTTACCCGTTGATCAGTAGCTGTACCCGTTTCGGATAGTTCAGCTGCAACGGTAGCCTTTTCGTTTTTGCAGCATTGGGTGAGTAACTTTGGCATAACTTCCTCCGTTACTACCGGCCGCGATTCACAAGTTCAGTGTAACCTCTTCCGTGAGTTTTCTAAACTATTCGGTTTTCATCACATTTCGATAACCGCGTAACACTCCTGTTCCAATGGTCTAGTTGAACGCGGTTTTCATCACATTTCGACAACCGCGTAACACCCCTGTTCCAATGGTCTAGTTGAACCTTTCCACTACCTCAAAGCTGCATTGACTGCCCAGATGAAACCGTCTTCATGGTTCTCTTCTTTACCCCACATTTTGCTAGCTATTTGCTCCACTATCAAGGAGGATCTTTACTGTTTACCGGCAGAACTAGTATACGGTACAACTTAACGTTTACCCGGTGAACTGGCTTCCCCTTCTGGCACAGAGCCCGACTCAACCATCACATTCGTTACCCGTCTAAAACAGTACGTTTCTGAACTTCGTGCGACGCCGACAAGAGGAGCAACACGAAAAGAGCACATCTTAATCGACCTTTCTTCTACACCATTTGTATTTATCCGACATGATGCAACAAAGAACCCCCTTCAACCCTGGTATGATGGTCCCTTCAAGGTCATCAAACGTCACTCCAAATACTTCGTTTTAGAGAGAACCGGAAAGCATGATACAGTCTCCGGTGATCGTCTGAAGCCTGTCTTCATCGAAGCACCTGCGACCACATTCAGCAATCCCGCTATCCCACCAGCACCAGTCCCTATTCAAGCTACCACTACCGCCAACTCAACTCCCTCCACTAGTCGTTCCGGACGACGTGTCGGTTTCCCCCAACACTTAGCTGATTACGGAACTTGAAGTAAGCACCTTTTTCATACATTATTCTTATTATTTGAGCGCTTTCCCCTTTCACGGTCAACGCTCTAGTGGGGGAATAGTTTAGTGTTTTGTACCTTTCTTTTGCTTCCATTATGACATATGCACTGCGTAGTACTCCGCAAGGTCACACTTTAAGGTTACCGACTAAGCGATTCTTACTCAGTGTCTTGTGGTCATTTATTTTTTGTTGATCACATTTAACGTACTTTGATATTGTAGCAGTTGTTAAGGTGATTCAAAACGTTGTCTTGACCAAATTTTAAGACACTGACAGTTCACTGAGTGTTCACTCTGATATTCAAACGTCGTTCGTTTCCACAAAAACAATAAAATTTATTCAGCTACCAAAAAATGACCTTCTTCATTCCAGAAATAAACTTTGCTGTTATAAAAATGTATTCAACCGTACGAAAAGATCTACAAATATTTTTGCGCATGGGTATTTTAATTTTGCTTGCCTTGCGCTTATCGATATTTCAGGTGCTTCGCTTATGAGAAAGTAAAGGTTTGTTAACTCACTATCGAGCCTTGTCAAGACCTGAAGGACAGGTCAAATGCGTTATTTGATCATGTATCGATAGTTATTGCCCGCGGCCGAAAAAACAATCCCCCTTCATCGTGGCACAACGATGCCAACCAAGATGTGACTCATGTCGCACATGGACTGAGGGACTGACAGTGGTGCCACCGGTTGCACCAAGTTTCCTGCAGAGTATCACACCAGCCCAATCAAAACATAACGACGTGGCGAGGGCTTCCTTACAACAAGGAAGCTTTGAATACCACGAGAATAACATGGGTCCCTAGTCATTACTTATTTCTATCAGTTTGACGTACAAACTGCGAGAATTACACGGGCAATCATGGAAACCTGTTGCCATTTGGGCCCACTTGGTTCTGCAAATGCTAGATGAATAAACTTCAGCACACACCAAAACTGACGGTGAAGGCGGATGGGTATTAGCCAGGATCCAGAACTCTTCGGGCACTTTCGCTCCCTGCACCCTCCAGTGTGCTGTGCAGTTTGTACTAGGGGTGCACCCTCGAGCAAAAGTTGTGTGACACTGAGGAAGTCTCTGGTATTCCTACTTACTCCATGGTTAGTTACCAGGTGCAAAATTCCGTTTATGCTATGATGTCCCAGGCAAGCGACCCTCCTGACATTTGCTTAGCCATTACAGTAAAAATCGGATAACAGGGCCTCTGGCATCTTTCCTCAAAATCAGGAAGGCATATCGTATACGCTTCTGGAACGCCCCTGCTCATCTTGAAACGGGGAAACCAAAGTTTAAATATGCGAGCTTTTTTTGTATACAAAGGTGACGTTGTTTACTTCCCAGAGAGAGATTCCTGGTTTTGATTCAAGTCTCAGGGATAAGGTACCCATAAGGGCTTTAACATAGCTGCCCAACTTAGGAGTTGGGTTTGTGCAGCGTGGCATTTCCTTTTTACTGAAAGCCAATATTATCCAGGATTTCGCTAGCTTCTTTCAAAACCTCTCCAGTGAATCTGATTTACATGTCTACCTCTACTTCTTCGTTTCCTCTCCCGCACATACGAGTTTCACAAAGGATTACGGGAAACGATAAACCGTACGCCAACCATGCTGTCCTGGTGGCTGAGAGGCGGGTACTTGGATAGAACCATCTTGACGTATCTAGCGAGTTTGCCTTGGGATGACACTGAGAAAATGGCAACTAATAGACAAATTTCACCGCCTACAGTTGACTCAGGATATCTGGTATTCGTTTTTAGCATTCAGTGAAATATCCATCCGTCAATTACTCCAGTGACTTTCGTGTAGCTCAGAAAGCCTACATCCTGGTGTTAAGTTTAACTGTAACACCCTTTCACTGTTTGACTTCCATGCCATCCAAAGGAAGCACGACAGCTGAGATACTGCCAGGTTGCCCAAGCCTAGACAGAGGAAGTCGATGTGCTAGCAAGCGCATTGCTCATACCATGAAAAATACAAAAAGGTCTTCAACGCTGAATATGACCACCAACCAGCTTGTTATTTTGTTGCCGCTATCTCAGTTTCAACTACTCTCCTTTGAGCGGTGCTGGCACCATGACAAGACGTCTATACACCAAGCCACCGAATAGAGTCCCGAGGTTACACCGGGGCGCTGCAAGCACCGTTTCTCCGAAAGAACCCGCCATCTTTTTTGGCAAGGTGCTCGGTCACGTATGGTCAAAGTTCCCGCTTCCCGCGGCCTATTTAGCCAGGCTACGTGCTCAGTCCCAAAACTGTATGGATCTCTGTTTGGAGACGGCTTCGGTGTAGAGACAGCAATACACTGCGACGACTATTCACAACGTGTCCGTCCCAGGCCAAGGACAAGGTAAGCGAAACAATAATTGCGATCCACATGGTCATTTCACAAATAGTTGTGGGAAAAAGCTGAACACTCCAGCTCACTGCTCAACCGCATTCCCAACGGCCAAATTCCCACCACAAACATGAACAACAACCACATAGTATACGCCAATGACTGCAATGCCCCTCCAACCAGGAAGATTCATCCAAAATAGTCAGACTACTGAAGAGCAAAAGAAAAAAGTGTTAGCTTGGCGAAAACTTACAAAACCTGCATACCCGCATTCTTCAGTATGTGGAATCAAAGTTTCCAATGGACTGGCGTACTTCTGCTCCACTAGCGAGGCAAACAACTACCGAGCACACCAAGATTTGTGTGCTATTGTTCGCTGAGAAACTCCGTTTAACATGTTCGTTCAACGTATAATTTTTGTGCCTATTCGTTAGTGCACCAAGTGCGTTGTTCTGATTTCGTTTGAGACCCACTTCTACTGCCAATTGTCTTCTGACGTTAATACTAACTCGATGATCGCAAACCTTTTCTTGCGCTTTAACTCAAGACTTTATCAAGGAAAGAATTTATAGGGGGTAAGTGCCTTATAAGCTTAGTGAAACACACTCATTCGCATATCTGGCGACACACCTGGAACCTGGCTGAATCCCTCGTTTGTCATGTTTTTAAACAACTGAATGCACTACGCCAGGCCACCTTATTTTTCGGTAGGCATGATATTTGGGATATCGTTATACATTCTGCTGGCGTAATATACTACTCATAAAGTTGTTAAAAACTCTTCGACAGCCCACGACCGGTTCCATCCCTCTTGGGGCTCATCAGGTAGGCGCCGTCCTTGTATTTCCGTCAATCTTATATTCTACGTGAACCCAGGTTGCAACTAACTTAGCAACCAACACATTCATTTGCGCACCAATTTGGTTTAAAAGCATCATGAGCGAGAAAACCAGCTGGGTTCCCGGTGAGTCTCTCGTCAAAACAAAATAAATATGCAAACAAGTGTAGTTCGTTAGTTTCTTGCAATTTGGCTTCAAGCAGAACACACGGTTGATGGATATTCGGAGACTGAGCTTACCTGATGAACCCAAGAAAGGCGAAACCGGCCATGGACTGCTGAAGGGTTTTAAGCAAACTTAGGAGTAGTGCACTGTGCCCCATAAGCTTCTTCAGCGCGCGAATGCTTCTTTAGTTTTCGCTACAAACCGGCAACATTCGACGGCAGCCTCAGAAACACGTATATCCGTAACCTTCCGAATCAGCGTTGTCGAGAGAAACTCATAGGGTTATAGGATAAGCACCAGATGGACAAGTCTAAATAACCGGGTGTCTAACGGTATTCTACGCATTTAAAAACTAAAGAAAATTTTCGCTGATCAAATTTCCTTTGGTGAGATGCCTTAAGTAAGTAAATCAGATAAATGACTTACCCAGCTATTCGGGATTACTACGTTACAGATGATGCCGCTGTGGGTATAGCACGAATGTTGCGTAACCTACCGAGGAGATTCATCGATAGCAAAAGTCGTCTGACGCCAGGAGAGTAAAAAAGTAGTTTGCATATTATTTCAACTGAATAATTTATCAGGTAAAAATTCACCGAATTAAAAGCAAACCACGGAAGTGGAGACGGTTGACTAAGTCTAAGAAGGGAGGGAAGAGTTGGATCAACAGGTAAAAGCTAAATAATGAACGGCTGATGCTGAACATAATCACTATCCTGGTAGTAAATAATCTCCATTGAGTACCTTGGTTTGCACCGTAGTTCAGGGCTGCAGGCTGAGAATGTTACCAAAATCATTGTAGATTTTAAATTGTTGGTGGTATCTGTGTACTTGTAGAGAGCCGCAAAAAATCGGTAGACAAGTGATCTAACTGTGATTATATAATGGTGGCCGCTAGTAGGAACTCTACCTTATCCCGTACCTTACCGTTACAAACAGTTTACTCAGCGCACCTAGGACATTTCTAAATTTGCTGGGGAAAGAATATCTGAAATTATGTCATTGGAGGAATATCTCGCATGGCCTGCAAAAAGCAGAGAAGATGAACGTAGCAATCAAGCACCCACCGTCCACAGGATTATTTTGTGCACTTCGTCAGTCCGTGGAGCTGACAGCGATCACCCGAAGAGGCATGCAAAACGATCAACCCCTTCGGGGTAACTGGAGGCAGAAAAACTACGGAACAGTAAGCATAACCAACAAATGACGAATCAAGATGCCCCCTACAAACAAATTAAAACAAACATATGTTATTCCTGGCATGGACGGAAAACCAATCATCTCACATGGAACTTGTAAACATCACTCATCCTCGGGTGTCGCAAGTATACGACGTGGCCTGCACCATACCAAGGTGTAATTCACCTAGGGAAGGTCATACCCTTTTGAAAAGGCAATTTCACCGTATTTGTCGAATGGTTTTAATGATAAAGCCACCCAACTTGTTGTGCAAACGCAACGGTTACAAAGTTAGTTCCAAATGTAACAAGAATAATTTTTCATTGCGAGCAAAAGTGGGAAAAGTTTACTATAAACTTATTTTGGCGTCTCGCTCAGAAGCACTCAATGCTGGCTTTAAGTACGATTTGCTGAGATGCCGTCGTGCAGCAGCCAAAACAATCACGCTTACAGTAGGCTATCAGCCACGGTAACAGGTTACGAAAGTGATTGACCGCATAGAACAAGTTAAGGCGCAAGGTCTGACTGGGGACGGTTAGCGTTTCTTTGGCGTACACTAAAATGGCTCGTAAGTGAAGCAGACGTGCAGATTAATGAGGGTCAAATCAAATCATTATGTGTTACTCCGCTCTTTCTTGGTTAAGCCACATCCTTAGCGTTGTTAACAGCATCTGTGACTTCCGGCGTGGGTCAAGTGGTGACCTCTTCTGTGCGTTCGTACGTTGGTATACAATAAAAACCACTGTAGGCAAAGCAGAAGAGACGACTCCAAGCATTGGCTGTTTGCAACAGATGGCGAGCATAATCTTGGAAATCAATATACGCGCATGACATGATCATTGGGGTGTCAGTGGGATTTTGCGCTTGTTCCCGAAATTGTACACTGTTTTTTCGCTCGTCGATCTTAACACATTTATTTGTCTTTCGGTCACCATCTGGGATTCTTGGTTTAAATTTCACGGCCCCATCAGTCGCTGGTGCAACTTCTGAGGGTACCCAGTAGTGTTGATAGGTTTTTATCCTTGTCAGGAGTCAAAACCAGAACGGGTAAGGACGTCATCCTTCAAAGTAGGATATCTACTCAGGAGTCAAAACCAGAACGGGTAAGGACATCATCCTTCAAAGTAGGATATCTATTAGGGGTAGTCCACTAGTTGACTGAATGGTCACGTGGGAAGCCAATGAATGCTGAAGCAGAAAGCCTTCCGAGTATTGATCTTGGTAATTGCCGACAAAGGAACATACCAGTGAGCTGATGGCCTGAGGTTTGCGCCTCATCAATCTGGTGCTGTTTTGGTAATAAAGAGTAGTTTGGGCCCTCCTAAAACGCAGCAAGCGATGAAATTCCCCGGCGCGGTGGCGTCCAAAGATAGAGAATATCAATCTCGCGGCTGCGGCACGTAAGACTAAACAATCTTCAACCTTTTCGAAAGATAGATTTTGTCGCATGGCTCATGTGGACGGCTCAGTCCAAGCGCCCTAGAAATCCACCTTCGGAGGTCGCATGACAGCTGGAGGATTAACCATCAGCCACTTTTAGTGGACTATAAAATATTTCATCAATATTACGGACTTATTTGCTCTGTGGTTTTTCACTTTGGGAAGCAAAACTGAAGGACCAGATGGATGCCGAATGGTACAGTAAAAACTTTGTATCCTTTTTTTTGCACCGAAAGTCTACCCGCACTTTCAATTTCGAACGGATATCAGAGTGTTGATAGCCACTCAATATTCGCAGAATGGAATTGAGCTCTCAAAAACTACGAGGTTTTTAAACTTACCATTTCATAATGAAGAATGCCTATGTCTGATGAATAGTTTTGCAACTTATCTGCTTGGGTGCTTTGTTTAAGTGAGCCCATCTTCAAGGTCATCAGCCATCGCCGAATATGAAAACTGTGTCTAATGTAATAAGATATCATGAATTGCGATTGGAGGCTGGGCATACAAAAGACAGGAACCTTACGGCTTCGTTCAGGATTATAAGATGTGATCAAGGGATGGTCCCCTGGCTACTTGGAAACAACACACTAGACAGCCGTAGCTTCACGTACTGATTGTTAATAGCAAAAATTCTAAGCACACTAGCCCCCTCGGATTCCTTAACATGGTTATGCTGGCTACCTGGTGCTTTTGTAGTACACCCGTTCGTAATGCAAAACAGCGTTGGTACTTTTATTGCTGGTTACAGGAACGAATACCACATAGGTGTCCGTCATGTATTCTTTAACACTTTGTCGAACGCCTTTTGGGATGAGAATCGCACACACCCTAACTGCTAAACAAACATAGCTGAAACCACTCCTGAAACCATAAGACGGCAAGGTTAAAATAAAATGCGCGTCGATAATTACGAAGAGAACTTAATCAACTCCGACGGCGGAAAAATTACAGCAGAAAAAAGCGACCTTTGGTTTGAGCATACATACAACAAACTGATACATTTGCGCGTGGAAATTCTTATTTTACCCACAATGTTTTTGCTGAAAAGAGCATTTTGTGGCCAAGGATCCCCGTGTCAGGCCCTTAACTTTATCCACTTTATGGCCTCTAAACTTTGTGAATGCCGAACATGGTGTATCCTGATGAAGTTCACCACAACCTCACCAGCGAGCCTTGTTTCTTCTTGCTTGATGCAGTGGTAGCTTCCACATACTTTAGTCTGTCACAGAACTAACTCAACTTTAGTTCAGCCTGAAGCAGATGCCACTCTTTATACATCCGACTTTTTGGAAAAGATTCAAAACCTGTCAGAAGCGTGGGCATGTTTTTTGGACGGCTGGGAGCACTTTCCACCCTACTCCCTCCCGATTGATTCGTAGGCAGGTTTTACACGGATACATGAGAAGGTTAGGCCCTGTGTGTTGTAGTATTAGGACGCTTAGTTCGTTGTTATTTCATACTGGGGGCATCAGAAATGCGCATCTCATAAAACGAGAAGTCTTTATGTTGGTAGTTTAAGCACATAACAGTTCAAACGCGAGCAGATGCTCAGCAAGGTGATTGAGTCGCATTTACACGGGGTATAGCGCCACTAATCCTCTAGCCAAACAATCCGCACTGAATGGCTACATGTTGACTGGTTCCTTTAGTGAAAACATATCAGATGGGAGTTCCGCTCATTCAGTAAAATCGCCGTTCCTCAAGCTACGTATCGTCTGTTGGTATTTTGAGAAGTTTTGAAAACGTTAAAAATTTATAGAATAGTTAATGAATAGCCGCCACCCATGGAGCCGCTCAACGCGCAATCACGTAAGGCATATCCCGTGATCAAAGGAATAATGGCACTATATCCTGTCTAAGTGTGATCCAATCATTTTGCTGATCAGCCAGTTGTAGGCAAGCCGTTCAGTATGCGAAATCTACGCTGAGAGTTCGCAGGTTTGAAATTCACTGGGGTTCCAAGAGGAGTTCACTTTTGGTGATTTTAAAACAAAATAACCCATCCGTAGAGTACGGTTTGAATTTTTTCATAGGTTGGCCATACTTTCAGAGGTAATCTTGAATGAAAAATCCCTGATCTACTCAAATTACCATGCGTGCCACAACCAAGCAAAGTAAATTTTGATGTACTCGTCCGGCCAGCAGCATTTATTTACATCTCGGGAACGTTATTTCAACTTGGAAACAACTTCCTGCAAGTCGCTAATTCTATTAACCACGATAAATTACGAACCCGAAAAACTCTGGGTCGATAATTTTATATATGAATGAAGTTTATATATGAATATGAGCAATTTTCTATACATTGCAGGAACCGGGCAGAAAGCAGTCTGTAATAACCGTGATGGCTTATATCACTTCTTGATCTGGACCATCTCGATTGGTGTTCTCGTAGCTACAACCAACAAGGATGCACAGCGCGCAATCACGCATAAACCTGGGTCAAACACACACGTGCAACGCGCCATATATAAAGCGTATGCAACGACAATATTCTGGAAATTTTGATACCTTCTGGATGCGCCATTCGCATTCGGCATTCGGCAGATACCGAATCAAGATTGGCCGCTGGGCGCATACACTCGGTTAATCAGAACTCGCTTAAACTCTCAGTGGGCCCGATCTTCTATACACTTGTGTGTGGGATGGGCTTCTTGGCCATGGCAGCGTCTAACGGTGAACGATGGAGCATTATGCGTACAAAGTTCCATTTAACGCCTTTTGAAATTTGTGGACGTAGCTTCGAAGTCATTGGTTTGTCCGCAGTGGTCCTGCAGGTCCCGTCTGCCCAGCGTCGTGGTCCTAATAGATGCTAGAGCTGAGTCTCCCGCAGAGCAGCTGATGGGATTTTGCAACGGTGCCGCGATCAAAGGCACTAAGAAGCACCTCTAGACTCAACTAACTTGGTTTCATGAGTGAGATTTGAGCATTTTCGAGCGGATTTAGTTTATGTACCGGATACAACTGGCTAGGAGCTTGTAGAGTACTTTTCAGCGCGGACGAACGACATGCTTTCTGGAATTTACTTGTGGGGTCTGCATTTGTCGTCGCAAATTAACGACCTCTGGCCTTCACTAAGGAGCATTCAGCCGCGACATGATGCCGGTTGAAGGGCTTATCTGTTATCGTGTTACGGTGACTCAGCTACCTTTTCGTTGGCCAAATGGCGTCATGCGATGTTCAAACTTTTCGTCGGAGCAGCGCAGCTGCTGGTGATAATCCATAAAACAAGTGTGGCTTGATATACCCGCAGGGAACTTTATAGAATCTCTCACGTTGGTCCTTCCCTTCTGGACTTCATAAGTGCACACTTTAGAGTGTCAGCAAAGCGTTTTGTTCAGCCTTTAGAGTGTGGATGGTACAGTGTCGAGCGGCCATGTGTGACGCCGTGCTCCGACATAACTCTGCAAACGCCAGTAGCGTTAACCAACTGGCTTTTTAGAATACCACAGGCTCTGGAGTTTTAAAGCGACCAAATAATTGTCTGGGTTCCAGCTTCAGAGTGGCACTTAAGGCCTATTTACTGTAAGAACGTCGGACAACTAACTATAAGTGTCGGCCATAGTTTATCGCAGTTTGCACCCATGATGATGAGATCGTCCGTCATTATCTTAGCCATGATCTTTTGAATCATGACTGGAGCTGCACTGAAACTGAGTGGCAGTCGGTTATTCTGGAACAAACTGCGGTGCGTGGTGATGGTCACAAGTGATAATACTAGGTTTATTTCTCAACTTGTAGGTCATTCTAACTGAGGCATGATCGGGCCGTTACAACCCAAACGCAGCTGGAAAAAACAGCGGGGAGGAGGGTACAACCAGCGGGACACGCTTGTCCCGCGGAAAGTCACAGTAGCCGTCTCAGTCGCGGCACTGTCAGTGTGACGTCGTACTTGGGTTCTTGGACAGCCCGCTGCATGAGCATTTTGGGCGAGTCGGTTTGGGTTGACATGGTCGTTGGGATTGGCCAGGGAAAAGTGATAAATTAAGACCAGCATGGGTCAACTATTCATGGGTCCATCGGAGGCAGGCGGTGGTACACTGGTACGATTCGAACGAGACGACAAGACAGCCGTATCCACCTCGGGGATCCATAATAGTAAAATGTGTCAAAGTGAATGCTAGAGAGCATTAGATTATGGGTTAAAACGCGGCCCGAAATATCAGACCACCAAGGTCGGTCACAATTTCTAGCTACCGCAGTGAGGCGGCACTGTCCGATTTCTAGAATGATAATAGATATTCAGGTGAAATTAATGGGCATACGGTCGGTGCAGACGGGTGTGATTATGATGAACGTGCATTAGCTAAATTGTGCGCAACTAAGGTTGTTTGGAGCTTGAAGGGACAGGAGATCGGAGAAAGCCGTGAGCTTTCTGGTGGTGCTGCGTGTTTTGATGCAACAGTCACAGCATAGTGAAAAGCGTGTAGGCTTTGCAAAACGAACTGCTTCGGAGCCGTCATACCGCAGGTATTTGGCGTGTCAGAAATTTTGCTTTAATTTCCGTGAGGTTTTGAATTCCCGGGATATATGCTGCAACCGGGGCAAGCGGCACAGGCGCCTGACTAAATTTGCCTCCATTTTATTTTTCTGTTCCATCCATTGCAGAAGGCGGAGTATGTGATAAACCATTAGGTAAAAGTTTTTGTGGAGAGGGCACGCGGTTGATGTGAGATTTGTCGGCATCGCCGGGAAGAGAAGTTGCGTAAGAGGCGTGCATAGCAAGGAAAGAGATGAAAATCTCTCCGAAAGCTTCCATACAAAAATATGCCTCTCATGGGTGTCCAGTCTCTCCATTCTTATGTAATTTCGTGTTCAAGCAGATGACGGGACGAACGCTGAAAGATCTTCTGAATCCCGGCGTTCAAATAGCTGCCAACGAAAACTTTGTCGATCGGGAATATGTGGGCGATGTTGTTGCGGTCCTCGTTGAGTAGAAGAAAGCATAGGTGTTCTTGGATGGGCTGACCAAATTTATCTCGTCATTTGGCACGCACCTGGCAACTCGGAATGGTTGTATTAAGCCAACACTAAGCCCCTTCTCTGTCTAACTTTATTCTTTTCTTCAAAATAAGGCCTTCAAGTAACTTATGATTGTATGGCAGGGAAGCATCAGTGTTTAACGCTGAGGTCGCTTTGTCAATGAGGATGATGATGGGGTTAGGTATTGGTCGAAAACGCTGAGCAGGTGGGACAAATGTGAATGCGCAGGCAAGGCGCATTAGGGGTTAGAGTATGGAGAGTCAGAATTCGTCGACCGCTTGGAAGACAAAAAAGGGATGCGTGGTATTATGGCGATGTAGTTTGCTCGGATGTGGGTTGAAGGATATTTGTTCCTGAGCAGTAAGATATAGTAAACCTTGCAGTCCTTGGCTAGGTCATCATCATCAGAGGCCGTTGGATCACATCATGCGTGACCACCTTGTTAGCTCACCTATTCGGATATTGTAGACGCGACTGTGGGAGTGAAGATGGGTTGCAATACTTCGGGACGAACGATGAGTTGGATGAGTTCCATACCTATAGGACAGATGTGCAATGAAGCCCCAGGTAGCCTAAACTGGCAAGCAGCTTCCAACGTGCTATATGTGTCTGAGAGATTGAAGCTGGACGCTGAAGAGCACAAAATTGTCAGTTAAAGAACACAAGCACGTTAACGGATCTTTTTCCAAGAAAGGAGCTCCTATTTGATTAAACTGCTACTGCAGTTGAGTATAGGATGGTTGAGAGTTATGCTGCGAACGACAGAGCTGTGGATTCTACCGAACTAAATGTAACTGGGAAGCAGAAGTTGGGCGAATTCAGGGTTTTGTACTCTAACTGAGCAGGTTTGACATCATTCCCGCCCTCCCACTGGATCATCCCTACGGCTGTATCCATGAGCGTACGTCTGAGGATACATGCGGTCCTTGGATCCCAGGGCTCCAGACTTCTTTACGTTCAGTAACGCATATGATCACTGGAACTCACGATCGAAACATCGGTGTACACACAGCTCCCACGTTATCGCTAATGGAGCTAATTGGGTGAAGTTGGCAATGCGCATTCTGTGGATATTGCGGCAGTCAATGACCCTGAAATTTTGCTCACTTAAACAAAACTCCATGAGCGACACTCACTGAATCGTGCAGACGAATCAGACTCATTTCCCGAAAAAGCCGCATCTTCGAAAACACCATAGGTTCGCGTAAAATAACTTGGGTTTAATTCTAGTGAGTGATCAAAAATCATGATAGAGATGGAAAAATTCGAAGCCCAAACAAATGGTTAGTTTTGTCCCAAAAATGCGATTTACAATGAACCTAATTAGACTCATTGGTGTCGCTGTTATGGGGAAATCAGATGTAGAGTGTATTTTCGTTTAGGTGTGCTAGTGCATAGAGCCGAACGAACACAGTAAATAAAATCGTTGAACCTGTGGAAGAGGCAAATTGCAAGTGCAGCTTCTGAACCGGGGAGCTTAGATCCGAACGGAAGGTTCAGCTGGTTAGAACAGACTCGTCCCGTTGGCGACTCGGCCCGGATGAACCATTTGTTCGTAGTTGGAAGTACACGTTGCAAGGGGCGAGAGGTGACGACCGAGGGTAGGAAGGAAATAGTTGCGGAGGTGCCACTAGACTGGGCACGGCAGTGCCGCTCAATCATTGCACTGACATACTTCGGTTCCTGGACAGCCACGTAACGGATGTCAAGGTTGCGGCATCCGGACAGGGGATGAGCATTCCGGCTGGATCTGAATTGGACGAATGGACTGACACAGGTAGAGCCAGGCTGTTGTAGCGTCACGGGTAACTTTGATTCATTTGGAGGACCACGTGAATATAAGCCGGAGACTACCTAGAAGAAAGAATGGAGGCCATACAGCGCGTTCGGATCAGCTACGACCGACGTTTGAAGCTCGGAAAGAGGGGGAATGCGGAGGAAATGGGAAGAAAGCAGTAGCATCTAGTGAGGGCCGGGAGGTATCAGATAAATCGACGTCCAAAAAATCAAGAAGGAAATAACAGAAAGCTAAACAAACCCATGAAAGTGTGGACTGCTTTGTTGTTGTCCGATCTAGCGAACAACGACTAGCTAAGGTTGCCGATGAAGCATGAGGATACAACAGATCACGATTATTGTCCTTCTGCCCAGTGAGCATGAAGTACCTTCAGGTTTATATCGAATAAACTAACATTGGTGGCACCGGATGGGCCTCCTGTTTGCGCTGAGCGTCAGTCGATCAGGTGTAAGGCCAGGGAGAAAGTAGTTGTAGTAATAGTGGTAGTTTCGGAAAGGGGGGATTTATCCGCCGTAGCTAGTGGGGAGACTCTCCGTTGGAGTAGTTGGTATGTGCAATGATATAGCGATTGAGACAGGCAGCTTCGGTAGTTTTTTTTAGCTTAGCTAAAAAATCCAATCAGAGGGTCTCCGTTGTGCAAAGGGGGGATTATTGTGGAGGTGGACTGAAGACAGGTAATGATTGGTCAAGCGAGAGTTTCCGATAATGGATAGGGACTTTTGTTTAACTGGGATATACTACGTGAACTGAAAACAAAGAGAGGAGGATAAGTCCCCACTCACTGGGTCAGTGCAGTCAGCCCCAGGCAACGAATGGTACAGGGAAAAACAGTCAAAAGACGCTATCAGTGACTGCTGGTATTCCGGGAATTTTTCGGGGTTTTTCGTCGACTCTAACCTGTAAGTAAGCACCGCCCGGATTAGTCTTCGCGAAACACTCCCTCGCACTTAGTTTCGCAAGCAAAGAAGAAGAGCTCATCGATTGTTGTCCAGTGCATTATTGACACCAGTGGATAAGTCGGCACACAACCGGAGCTTCGGCCTTCTTCACCATAAAATCGGTGTGCCTCATGCAGATTAGTTGGTCGGGGTAAAGACCGCCAGCCTTTTATAACGGACCAAGTCCATGCTCAACGATTGGTAAGGCTGCATATGTTGCTGGACTTTTTCGCCTGAAAACTGGTTTGGCAGTGTGGAAGGAGGCATACTCTGGTTCTTGCATCCGAAATTCATACCTCTGTTGGAGATCCTCAGGCGAGCGCTTCTGAAAGATAATTTCTTGGAGAGCAAATTCGTCGCTGCACGCCCGAGTTTGCAAGTAGAATTATTCGGCTTTTTCAGCAGATTCGGCTTATCGATCCACACCAGCCCCATGAGATCCAGTTCGGGGCATGGCGTAAGGTAGCATGTGGCTTTTGCCGTCGAACCACTGAAGCTAAGGTAGCAGTCGACCTCTTCAGTCAATTTCAGATTATCGCCTGAAGCATAACTGGCCCAATGTACATTCGGTTTCAAACGCGGCTCACCGATTCGTTTTCACGTTCCTCCACCGAGCAGTGTGATGTCGGAGCCCTAGCAAACTACAAACGAACCGTCAAAACCATCCTTCGGCAAGCAAAATCAAAATGGTCGTCACGGAGTTGGACAGCAATTTGTGAGTACATGTCGGTGCGCTTGTGGTTTCGGCATCTGATATCGACCTAAATCTTTGTGTTCATGATGATTGCATCTGGAATATTTATGACCCCGAAACCGGCAATACCGAGCAAAATAGCACTCGCAGCGATGTCAGCAACCTTTTGGAGACCTGCTCTATTTTCGACCTAGCCTGTTGTCGGATTTCTGTAGGACCTTGCTATTGATTGCAAGTACACAGCCGCTTGAAGTAATAGGTGACTAACCGATCGTAGCCGTGTCGTGCTCCATGTTGATGAGGCGTTGACGTTCGGTGGTGAGACCCTGCAACATCATTTCAGCATCCTGTTCAATTCTGTGAAGTAGCTGGCTGCTGATGTCCGCACTTTGACGACTGGGACAGGATAAAAATGAGGTAATTGAACTGATTCTCCGTCACTTAGCTCAGTTTAAAACATCAGAATTCCCGGTTGACAACAACGGCAAGTCTGATGAAATCGTCATAATCTTTCGTTGGTCGACTTGGAGCATTGGTAACGGATATTGAACGGTGATGCCTGATCGCCGTCATCAAACCTGAGGTCGCGGAACAGATTGTGGAGAATGAAGTTTGCATACCGTTCATGCCCCGGTATGCCGCGTTCTCGGAATACTAATCCTGTTCCGTCCGTCATCTTGGTTTAAACATTCATTTTCGACACGCCTTCGTACCGCTCGGACAAGGAATCACAAGTGGGACAAGAAAGAGAGTCGGATGCAAACCTCGAAACTGAGGCTGCGGCCGCATTAGATGAAGAAACGGAAGACTCACTGGCGCTTGTTGCTGGTGTCTGCACTAATCAGTATGTGATTTAGTGATTCAACGAGCTTCGATCGCGCTTCTTAAACTGCCTTTCCTCCTGTTGGAATAATCCTCGGAGCTGACTAAATTCGATAGACATCGTGGGTTCTCGTCCGCCAGTTGTAATAACGGCAGTACCTCGGCTTAGTTCTCGGTCTCCAAAGCTAGCGCTCTTGTTAAAAGAAACACCAAAGGTGCACAACATGTGTTACCGGCCAAAACTATATCTAAAGCACTTATGCAAGACGTCATAAAAGAAATGTATGTGGCTACAGCACTCAGGAAATTCTGGTGCCTTCTGGATGCGCCATTGGCAACCGACATTCGGAAGATACTGGATCCTGACTGGCCGTTGGGTGCACACATTTGGTTAATCAGAGGTCGCCTTGGTTCTGGACCGGTGTAGTATACGGTGTCTGCCAGCTTGACTGCTTTATATGTAAGTATTAATGATGTACAACCTTGCTTACGGGGCTTCGGCTCATGAGCTTTCTTTCTGTTTTCCATCCACAGAAATTGTCCTGAACACCTGCCTTCGGAGAATCACTGATAGCGTGCATACTACACCGGCAAGTGACCCGAACTTCTGGCCAATCGCGCGCGGGATAGGCTTCTTGGTCATAGCAGCGCCTGGCTGCGAGTGTGAAGTGGCCTCAATGCAGATTTCCACCTAACGTCCTGGTGCTTACTAACTCCCAGTCGCCTTTTACAAAGATGGAGGCGAAACCCCCAGTCGGTGCTTGTCTGAATTATTCGCCTCCATCTGGGCGAAAGAGTCCATCTCAACCAAGTGTGGTGAATCGACAGGGGTACCCACTTCTTAAAATGTTTACTAGCATTTAATATGGCGATCATAATGGACTCATTCTCACCCCAGACTCGGCGTCGTACTACATCATATGACCAAGGTCCGTAAAGACTATCCGAGAACAGCAAGTAGGATGACGACCAAGAAGGGATTGTGTGGAAGGCATCTTCACACTGCGTCAAATGCTAGAGCAACGATGTGCGTCTAGGCGCCCTACACTCTTGTGAACCTTGACTTTAAGGGTTCGTTTAATTTCGTCGACTGCTTCATTCTTTTCAACACGCGCAACGGAGTGTGCCGCACCAGTTCGTGCATAGCATGCGCTATCTTTATGTCTGCGGGGAGCTTTCAACGAACAGTCCAACAAGGCTACCTATTCTATCCATTGTTGTTTAATTTAGTTATTAGTGATGTAGTGAGCCCTACCCTGGATGACCTCTAGGGTCCTAGTGTTCAGAGCTCCGAGGCAGAACCATCTCGACCTGGAATATCCTTGAAGAGGAGCAGGAAGCACATGCAATACTAGAAAATTCACCTTAGGGCATCCAGTTGTTCGACATGCGCGTTAATCTCCAAAGTGGAAAGTCATGTCGCACGATATACATTCCTTGAACATGCCTTTGAGAATTCAGGGAGGACACCGCTAGGTGCGGGACGCTAAACTTATCTGCATTTAGTTTGCAGTAGGTTCGATTCATTTAGGTTTTTCAGATGTAAACCGTTTACCCAAGGTACGTTGGTTCCGGTTACTACTGATTCGCTCACCGGAAGCTGAGAAAGAGTTGAAGGGTCTGTTCAACTTCGAAGTACTCTTCAGTGGCTCATTCGGTTGCTTCGGGGACTAGGCAGCTACGCACTGAAGGTGTTGGCTTTGATGAACTGAACCATGTCTGCCAGTGTCATTAACCATCGGCGAGTTGAGTACTGGTTCCCAATCCATGGATGCGGCAGTTGTCGACGTGGCTGAGTTTTCGGGTTAGTGTTTTCATACCTCGTTGCCAGATCGCAGACTGTCCACCTCTCTGCCGCACAGGGTTGGACGAAAAGAGCACTGCGAGGCAGACGGTCCTCTGGCATGCAAAGTACAGCATGATTCACCCATCGTAGGAGGGTCCTTTTTTCTAAAACCATCGGATGTACCTCAGCATTGCTAACCAGATGTTTTCACCAGATACGACCAATACTTTGGACATACTGGTGGTCAGACATTGACAGCTTCCGTGCATCCGTACGTTCATAAAACAGTATGAGCTCGAAACGGTTCAGTGGTTAAGGCGCGAATTTACTGACCGGAAGGTTCTGATTCGAACCCAACCTCAGCATCTTGACTGCCACTGTCTGGGCTTGGGCAGCCTGACAGTATCTTAGCCCTCGAACCTCCTTCGGGTGGCATGACAGCTGGGCACTGAAATATTATCACAGCTGAGAGAATGACGATGATGGATCGGACCACCGCAGTGTATACTCTGGCTTTGACAGACAAACGGACGTCGAGTCGGCGCCACAGGTGCCGGAGATTAGCAAAAGCTGCCATGAGCTTCCCGATTCGAAAAGTAATCTCGCCTTCAGCCAGTCCCATGGAACGTATGCAGCTGCCCAGGCAAACGATTTCACCTACCACGTCGATTGGTTCATCTGCTAGCAGGATGTTTGGGTTTGATCCCACTCAATGTTATAGCAGCACTTTGCAGTTTGCATGTGAAGCACATACTAAACCTTGCGGCAGAACCATTTAAGTTATTTGAAGGGGTCTGCACCTCTACAGGAGGGCAATATCATCCGCATATTCACCCCGGGTGCATTTCGACCCCGGAGATTCCAGAAACAGACAGAAATTTTAGGCAGTACACCAGTAACAAAGTTGAAGTGGAAAGATGGAACACAACAGCCTTGTCTTACAGCACGACTTGGTGCACTCAGGCGAAAGCTTGTCTTATGCCCGTAATCGTCCACAGTACTTCACCTATGGTGCCTTCTTTGGAATTATGAATATGGATAAGACACATCAAAGTTTCTGACGATTGACATAGTCGAAAACAGCCTTCGGATCAAGGAAAACTACTGTTTGAAGGTAAAGGTATGGTCTATGCATTCCCGGCCAAAGGGGAAGCTCAATTTGATTCTAATGAACCTGTCTCTCCGTTAATCGTTTAACATGCGCAAAATAATGCCAGAGAGCACGTTGGATGCCATGGCTGCCGGGCTAATGGTACGCATGACGTACTTGTGCCCTTTTTAAGACTGGGATGACGGTCGAGGAGCTCCATTCCACTGATTTTGTTTTCATTCCAAATCCTCTGTAGTGTGAAATAATGTAATAATAGATGCAATAATAATGTAGTAAATAAATAAATGGTAATAAATAATAAATGATCATTTGTCCAGCTGTAACACCCTTTCGCTGTTAGCTGGTGTTAGCTGTTATGCCACCCAAAGGAAGCATGAGAGTTGGGATGCTGCCAAGTTGCCTAAGCCTAGACAGGGGAAGTCGAGAGGCAGAGGTCGGATTCGAGCCACAGACATTCCGGTCAGTAAATTCGTGCTCTAACCACTGAGCATCTCGCTATCTGCAGTGTGGTTGTCAAACTGTTCACCAGGAGGTCGCCACCTTTTTTGAAGTGTGCGGGGTTTAGGCCATCCGCGCCACGTGCCTTGTCGCGCTGTAGGAGTGACATCTCACGCTGGATTTCGGTTGTTGATGGGGAGCTGGTGTCGATGTCTCATTCAGGTCCGCTGGGTTCTTGTTGTTATGTTGAAGGAGACCAGCTGAACTGTTCTTCCAAGTGTTTAACCCATCGCTCAAGACGACGATTTTGAATGAATTGGCGTTATCCGTAGAAATTTGTAGCCAAGAGTACGTCCGAACTTCCTACCCACGAGTCTGTCACGATCGTTGTAAAGAAACAAATCTGTCCTATAAAGGTGATTTGACTGCAAACAGTCAGTCACCACCTGTTTCCATCCTTACAACTCGCGTTTCCGGTTGCAGCTCTGCGGTCCTGGTTTACAACAAAAACTTTGCTCAACTTAAACTTCAAAGGAAATATGCCAGTCCTCACCCAGACTAAGGCTGTGTATTCTTTCTCCCACCGTTGGTCAGCGAAATGTGTTAAGTGAACGACACGGCAATTTGCCAAGGGAATATGTAAGCCGGAGCACCACTTGACTCAACGTTGCCGCCAAAATCTCAATCACGTCCTGAATAATTGATGCGAATCACATGATCAGTCTGGACGAGTCGTTCCGCGTCATCTGCCGAGCACCCAATAAGCTGCCAGTATCGAATCAACGGCACTGCTAGACTACAACCGAAACAGTCGCAATACGTTTGCGAAACCCAGTATTGTGCTACCAAAAACGATTCGCACGATCGCTGAGTCTTCTTTCGTCATGTGACACTATTCGACCGACCATGTCGCTCAACGGCCCCCTAGGCTGTCTCACAGCATCCAGATGGGATGTGAGGTGCGCCGACAAGCAGTCGTTCCTATCTCCACTTGTTCTAATACGCTATCCAATTTTAGCTGCTTATTTCATTATTTACCCCTATTTTAACCATTAGATACCTACTGACCTGACGGCGAGATCCCAAAAACAATGTTCTTCAGTGTTTCTGTATGCTGATACGACAAGTACACCGTTTACCGCATCGATCTACACTGAGATTAATTGAACCAGACAAGCGACGGCGCAAAGGCGATTGTTCACTGGGATCCATTCCAGTGGGATGGCTCAGTGATTGGAGTGCGAATTTACTGACCGCAAGGTCCGTGGTTCAAACCCGATCTCTGTATCTCGACTTCCCCTCTCTAGGCTTGGGCAACCTGGCAATATCCCAGCCCTCGTGCTTCCTTCTGGTAGCATGGCAGTTAGGTGCCGAAAGAGTGCCACAGCTGAATGACCGTCCTAAGTCACAGGGCGGAAGAATCCTTGCTTGACTGGATACCCGTTGATAGTCGCCTATGTGCGGTTCGTCTGGCAACGTCTGTAAAAGCGTCTCACAAGCGAGAAGTTGATCGATGTCTGTTTGTCGTGTTTCGTTACGTCCCAACTGACTGTAGCTCCGACACTATCAAAGACAAGTTTTATGAAGGCATGACCACCCTGTTGCGTCGAGCTAAAAGCTCAATTTCGCTGTGGTTGCCGGAGATCTGAATGGTCAAGTAGGCATGCTTAGCGCACCTGAGACTCAATTAGTTGGTCGACATGGATTCACGGACAATTTTGAGTGATCGCTTCAGCTGTGTGCTAACTTCAGACTGTTTTTATGCAGTGCTAACATCAGAAATAACCAAAGTCGCCTGGTCACATGGTGTCCTGCAACGACGTGCCGGCCAAGAACTCAAATCGATCACGTTGCCATCAGTTACCGATTGCGCAGATTGGTAACTGACTGCCGCTTGTTCTAGAACACATATGTGGATGCCAATAATACACTCGTCCGTTGTCTTTTCTCCCTTCGTTTTCTAGGGCGGCGTAAGGTTTGGGCAGATAGCTTAGCAACTGAGAGACTGGCAGATCCGGATGTTAGACGAGCTTACCAGAATAGTCTCCCAAAGTCACTTCCAAATACCCCACCATCAGATGTGAATTCATATTGGGACGAGATCGCCACCTATTTGCATAGTGCTTGGATTTTTGCCTGTGGCATGGTACTGCGGTCCACTCGAGCACTGGCTATCAGACCAAACAGTGGCACTACTTGAATCTCGGAGAAACATCCCATCCGGTCCCGGAAGTTAAGTGAAAGTGTGTGGGCGAGCCGACCGTGAAGTCTGGTGGACACAGAAGGCTAGGGAAATGGCAGAGGTCCAGAAAGCCGGGAATACCTGAAGGTTATTTCGGTGCTCCGTGCGACCGGCCCCCGGAAACCACCTGTGAGTGAAACCATCAAGGATAAGAATGGAAGGACCATCTTCAATGAAGAACGCCTCAACCAGTGAACCAAACAGTTACCGTGGCCGCCAACTGCCACTCATCTGGAGCCCACAGTTGACGTAGAACCCTGGACAGTGACGTGTCCTCTCAAGCGCCACTGAGCTTCTGGTCCGGATGATAACCCACCCCCATTGTTCAAAGATGGGGTTGAGGTCCTCACTTAGAGCTTCGCTGATCTGGTTGCCTGCATTTGGGAAAAATAGACTGCCCCAGACAACTAAGGAGAGTCAGTGATAGTGCTCATTTCATTAAAGGGGCTCGTAGTGAGTGTGGTATTCACAGGGGGGTCACCTAAAAACCACGGTTGTAGCGAGACTGCTGGCGTCACATGTGCTTTGTCGCCTAATGGTGACTAGTGAAACACTGACTAGAGAGCAGTAAACGGCGTTCCGGCCTGGTAGGATTTGCATTGACCAAATCTTCACGCTCCGTAACGTACTACAACAACGTACAGACCATCCGTCTCGTTTTACCGGTACGTTCGAAATTGGTTTCGTTTTTCCCTCGTGCTAGTTCGTGAAAGAATTGTTTCACTGTTCAAACTATTTACAGAGTTTACACGTATTGTTTGTTGAATGTTCTCACACAAGCATAACATTTACGTGATAACCCCTGTTGCTTTACACTCAGTTCCTAATCTGCATCTAATCGCACTCATGTCACTAGTCAATGCAGGCTGCTCTCTGCAGTCATCGGTGGTCCGCAACAGATGTTGTGGAGATGGCTCTCCGTCGAACGTGGAACGCGATATGCAGTGCCACACCTGCAAGGCCTGGTGGCACTTTAAATGCACGGGTCTTCGGAGAGGAGGAAAAGCGCAGTCACTGAACACTGAACACAATCCAGGGCACTAGAAGTTGTGGAGAGTTTTACGTATCTTGGAAGTTGTATTAGTTCTGATTGTAGTGTGACAGATGAGGTCAGTGCAGGAATCTGCAAGGCTCGGGTCGCGTTTGCTAATTTGAGACACCTATGGCGTCAAGGTGGTGTGTCCCTGAATCTCAAGGGACGTATGTATCAAGCTACTGTGCGGGCTGTTTTTTTGTATGGCTGTGAGACTTGGCCTGTTCGAGCAGCGGAACTGAGACGTCTTCAGGTGTTCGACAATCGTTGTCTCAAAACCATAACTCGCGTGCGTTGGTGTCGCGTATCCGTAACGGGGTAATTAGAAATCGAGCTTTTGATTGTGCAACGAGTACTTTCATTGAAGAATGTGTCCAGCACCCGAAGCTGCGTTGGTTAGGCCATGTATTGCGTATACCGAACCATCGTATGCCAAAGAGTGCTGTTTTCCGTGCCCGCTGCGCGTTGTTGGAGACGCTGCAAGATGTGGCTTCCCGTCGATGTCAGTGGCGTTCTTGTTGTCAGTTTCTATCCAGATTGCCCGAATGAGTGTTTGGAGATGTAGGCACATCGGAAAGATTGTGATAAGCTAGCACTAATTCCCTTACCTATGCACTTTTATTCTTTTTCTCACAATAGGCTTTAAAGTAAATCTTATTTTTACGGCAACGATGCATCAGTGTTGGACACTGATGTTATGATGTCGGTGATGATGATGAACACCCTTTCGGTGCGTAGCTACCATGTTAATCGAAGGAAGCACGAAGGCTTAGATATTTTGAGTTTGCTCAAGCCTAGACAGGAGTATTTAACCCAAGCATCTCTTGGGTAGCGGAATCTCAGCTACGCTTATTCCTGTCGTGTGGTGACCTATTCCTTAGTATGTTTTCGGCCTTATGGAATGCTTGTACCCATTGATTTACCACAATCTTTTTTCTGTTTACAGAACATTGATTGGCAACTCTACATTTCTATATCGTTTTGGATCCTGCAATAAAACAGATGGTAGTTCGTTTCTATCCGACTATATTTTTATCTTTCTACAGGAATTCGTGCCAATAGCAGAAAGTGCGATTGTAGGCGCACCAGACTGGTTTCTTTCCGGGGCAATTACGACGAGCAACTCACATTTGCGTGAGAATGTCCGATCTGCTCTCGTAGCCTTCTCCTCCAAACCCTACGTCCATATATTTTTGGTCAAACTCAGGTCCGCTGAACAGCATGACGTCAGCTCAGTAGTCTACGTAGGTCAGATTCAAGCACACCACGAACGTATTTCAGGCTTGTCCTTTTGCGAATCTGTGAATTCTTCACCGTCGGATATTCAGCTGTTCTCTTGTGGACAGGATGGACTTGTTCGACATTGGAGTTATCACAGTCATGAGTGGTTGCTCACCAAAGAACTGAATATTCGTGCATTCCATGAATCGCTGCTTCCCACATGCCTGGATACAACTGTGCTAGCTGACCAAGTTCTCACTTTAGTTGGGACGAACAAAGGAACATTACTTGTTTGGTGTGTGTTTGCCTTATCCACTGAACCCGTCTGCTTGACAAAGAAGTTCGAAAATGACTCAGTGACAACTTGTGCTTGGGAACCGTGCAACTTATCGGGTTGCATACGCCTAGCGATTGGATACAAAAAGGGTATTATAGGAGTTTACCTCTATCAACATTCCTCCGTGACCGCAGCGTCTTCATTGACACAACTATCTCGTTTTTATGCCCACGAACGGGACATATGTCACGTTATATGGAATCCATCTGCACACGGATACTCAGAGGTGGCAGCGTCGGAACCAGAGTTATTATCCACTGGACGGGACCAGATGGTTAAAGTAAGCTTAAATGAATTTCCGGCGCTTCGCTCGTACTGGTTGCTCTTAAAAAATGCTCTTTTGTTTCATGGATAGCCTGTCATGTCAAAATGAGTGTTCGTCTTTATACTATGGTTAGTTTGTTTGCAACGACACGATTTGCTTATTGACAACCGAGGCCTATGCATATACTCATAATTACTTTCGGTTTGGTATTATGCCCTTTATTAGCTCGTCTAATTGTGACATTCGTGTTTGCATGCAATTCAGCTGCACCGTAGCTAGGACAGTCGCTGAGTATGTACATTCTACGTTTTGCGTTTTACCTGATGGCCTGGTTCTTGATTTTTCCCCCAAGGCTGTTTTTCAGACGTTTGTATGGTAGAAAAATTGATCTCAATCACACCCAGGGAGTGCGTGATTCTTTTGATGTTTTGGCCAATATTGCCGTTTCTTTCTTCCCTCCGAATACCATCGTGTTGACTTAACGGTGGAAAATGTCGTAGGAGTTGCAAGTTTCTCCACAGTAGCACTGAGTTGAGGGAGATCTATAAACAATACGAGTGCAATTACTGAACCTTTTAAAATGAACTATTAGGATGTGCTCAAACTAGACATTCTTTAGATATGTTCCACGGATTGGGCATCTGTCCAATGGTCTTGTGTAGCTGGCCAAATTCAACTGTATAAATGGGGTTGAAATCTCTTCCGTGACAATTCGACACATGGCCGACACGATTACCGCTGCTGACATTGCCAAAATTAACGAACATCAAACGGTTGTTGACTCGATTCGCAAATCCTGTTCTCAGACAGCCCTTCCACACTCCTTTTATTTCCTTCTGTAGCTTACCGTTTGCCTCAGCTGTTATTCCAGAAACTGGCATAACTTAATCAAAGGCTTTTCGTCACAAAATGTCTGAGTTGTCTTACCAAACGTAATTAAAAACCGACCACAGTGCTTTAAGCATTCGCTCCGGAATTGAAGTCCCAATTCTCATCCCACGTAATCATATAGGCTGCACACTGTGCGAACGCAAGACATCAGTCTGATTATTCCTATCTAATGCTGCTTTCTTGTTTTCCTTCATTGTTCTCACCAGCGAATGTCAACTAATAGCTTGACTGCGCTGCACTACTGTTCAACATTGGTGCTCTAGTTCATGGTGCTGAGGTTCAAAAGGCAGGCGGTCCCGATGCTGAGCGTGGAGCCCTATGCGGGTTCTTTTAACCGCTTGGATGCTTTAGACATCCATTGCACATTCCGATGGAATGATACATTCTGAAATTGCAAGGTTATCCGTGAACTCACGCGACAGTCTCTCCGGTGCTAGCTTGAGATTATTGCCTTGCAATTTTATCCTTCATCACTGACGTGCATTTTAACCATGATATTTTCCGCACTCACACCTACTCCCTATCCACTGAATTTCCATCGACAGATATGGAACATTGCCAGTTCGTGGTGTTGTGACTCGGTCAGAGTTCCTGGGAGTGCACGCTCAATTCCAAAAGAAGCTGATTCATCCAACCTGACAAAAAACCAATCCACAGGTGCTCCTTGGATTTCTGCTTGTTGGCTCCCAGCAAAAACAGACAACCCGGGCAGAAATATAGTTGTATCCGGTCTTCGAGGTGAATTGTATACCTGGTCAGATTCGTCACAGTTGGTTCGTTTGCACACCGAGAACCATGGTCACTCAATGCTTGTTTTCGCTATTCGTTCTATCCCTGATACGGATGGATTGTTCTTCACAATCGGCCAAGATCGTCAAGTCATTCTCTGGATATATCATTGTCCGACTGACTTGACATTCATGCTTCGTGTGCCCACTATAGCTGCCGGTATTTCTGCTTTGGCACAGTCGGACCACGGACATGGACCAGTTGCAGCAGGTGTGGCAGATGGATCAATTTTATTGTGGCGGCACTGCAGCTCTTTACAAGAAGAATCTTCTTCAATGAACCCGGTGACTTCTTACTGGCCACGTGGTGTTCATGGCAGCTGTGTGACTGCATTAGCCTGGCATCCGTCAGTTCGCCATGAAAGTCTACTTGCCTACGGAACCGAGTCAGGATGTGTGGAACTCATTGACACGTCCAAAATCCCTAAAAGTGCTACTCAGAGGTCGAAAACTCAGCCATATATTTTTGGATCAACCGTCTATCGAGTTGCTTGGGGACCTCCGCTTTTCACAGATTCAGGGAAGGATCAGGTTGTTGAAACAGCTGTCTCAGAACAGGATGCGAATGGTTCGACAGATAGCACAGATACAGTGGAACAAAAAGACCCAACAAACAAACCATCGAGTGCTCCCAAGTTCTCATCTTATATATACAGCGTATGTAAAGGGAAGATTTTTTGCCACGTTGGCTTCCAACGACCACCTTTGGATGTAACCTTGAAGTTTCCCTCTGTGCCTGGAATATCTACAGAGGACTGGGTAAATGACAAACGAACCGACATTGCGTTTTTATACTTGGAAAATTCCACTCGTTCCGTTGACAGTCCCTCTGAGGAGAATGAGATCCGCGAGTGTTTCAGCTGTCTGATCACCGTCGGCTACCGATCTGGATCGGTGGATGTATACGGACTCGTGAAATCGAAGGAGCGTGCATCGGCCGACCTTATTCAACCATTGTGTCGTATTTCTTGTCATACTAAGGGTGTCAATTGCTTGGCTTGGTCCTTTGACCGCTACTGGCTTGCGATTGGCACTAATGAGTCCTTCATCACTGTAATTGATGTTGGGCACGTTCTCAAACAAGCCACAAAACCCAATACCTCCTCTTTCCGACAAATTTCAACCCATTTGGCACATCTGGAAGGCCACGGCAACAGGATCACATGCTTGGACTGGTCTCCGCATGAAAATGGTCTTCTGCTTTCCGCGTCATTTGATGGCACTGCGAATGTCTGGAGAGTAGCTCATAATGATACTGACTCAGGTTCCACATCTGTAGCCAATTTTCGAGCTCATCGTCTTCGCCTTTTTGCCTGTCTGTGGAGCCGTCAGGAGGCGGACCTTGCTTTTAGCGGTGGTGAACTCTGTCACCTATTTAGCTGGCGTCCATCCAAACTCGCACATAAAGAGCCACCTAATTCCCGTCGTTATAGGCCTCCTCCAGTTAAACGTGTGCCTATCGACTCAAAGGATCTCTCAGTGCCGTCGGTCATTCTTGAGCCTTCGGCTATTGTTGTCACTTCACAAGAAGTAAACCGTACGGAATATGTACCAGAACCCACATATCACACTGATACGTCCATTGGGACTAGTGTCCCACTTGAACCACCAGTAAGATCTGTGACTACGAAAAAACCTGGTTCAGGGGACAAACGCAAGCGACCATCTTTGTGTCCACATTTTTTGCATCGCAGTTCACTCGAACCAAGCACGACGGATCTGGGATTCTGCCCTCCTTTTCGTCTAGGCTCAAGGTTTTTGCAAGTATCGCACGTACTAAATCTGCTGAAAAACGATGTTGATCTACCTGAGTCGGATTGTGATCTTCTGTTTCTACTGCCAGAAACAAACAAAACACGACCAGCCTTGGTGCGATTTTTGACCAGTGAAGCAACTCATCATTTGTCAGCATATCGAGCAACTCAGCGATCTAATGGGCTTATGCATTTGGATGCTTATTGTATCATTCTTCTGTGGCTTGGACGTACTCCGTTGGTTGCGCAGACAATGTGTTCTGAAAAACACATGCCCTTTTGGTTGCTTTGGGCCGTTCAATTGGCTCAAACGACCGTACCAGCCTTCTCCGCTTCCCGGAAATCGTCAGGTGATCACGCGGAAATAGATCTAGCTGGAGAAAAGGTTAGTCTTTGTAAATTTATGTCGTTCTTGTTTTTTATTGTGCTTTTCGTCAGGGTGAACAAATAACCACTGACTGAAAGCGTATGCATAACAAGGAAATAGTCTCGCTACAAATTTTCACGTTCATGGAACTTTGCAGGGACCCCAAGTCTCGTCTGATCATATGTGGAATAGTGAGAGAATGCTTCGGCCACTCGTGGCTTCGTACATCTATAACTTGGATTTGTGGGGGCGAGATGGCTCAAGTGGTTAGAGCGCGAATTTACTGACCGGAAGGTCCGTGGTTCGAACCCCACATCTGCCTCTCGACTTCCCCTGTCTAGGCTTGGGCAACCTGGCAGTATCTCAGCCCTCGTGCTTCCTTCGGGCGGCATGGCAGCTAGGCACCGAAAGGGTGTTGCAGCTGAACGATTTTTTTGGATTTGTCAGGGATTTACCACGGTGGATGCAAATTAAGTCAATTCATCTTGAATGAAGGAGAGTCCGTTGGTCTCAGGAAAATGTGGCAGCAACGTTTATTGCGTCAGCTTTTAGGTGTGTCAGTTGACCTGGAACTCTAGATCAGTAACAGGGGAATTATAGTTGTAGTGTAGACTCTTGGGTACCCGTTTTTTCAACGATGACATCAATAGTGAAATTCATTTTCTCATCAGGGGATACTTCTTCCAACAAAACCGAAGTACTGCCTGCTTGCGTTGGTAATCGGAGTAGTAGACGAGTAATGACTCAGGTTGACCGGCACCTAGACGACATCGACTGAGGCTTCAGGTTTAACCCATCATCATCATCGTCAGCTGTATGAACCGTGTACTTGTCGTACAGTGGTTGTAGCTGCCACAGTTTCATTCATCGATGATTTGGGGAGGTGAGGTAGGTAGCTGCGCGTTGGAGGCGGGAGCTGATAAATTGGTGCGTAAATACACCACCGATGTCCTTCCCCAACCCCTTCCCACTGCACAAGCAAATGTCAGGTTTAACCCTTCTTTTGGTGAGTAGCCGCCACGCCACCCGAAGAAAATACGAGGGCTTTGATACTGCCAGGTTGCCCAAGCCTAGACATAAGCAGTCGAGGTTGGGTTCGAACCATAGACCCTCCAGTTTGTTAGACGAAAATCAACGAGTAAGTTGGAATAAATGTGCGCTGTGACAAGCGCGAGTCTTATTATACCATGGAGCATAATGAAAAGCTGTTTATCGAAGTCAGTATTATCGGTGTAATGGAACACCAGTGACAAATTCACCAGATTGTCAGTGTTCAGAGTTCACGAAATCTGGGCAATATGTGATAAGTTACAAAAGGTGTAGGGTAGAGATGAAGCAGTCTGAATGAGAAGCAAGGAAGATTGTGCGACTGAAGCACTCGGAACTAACTTCAAGTACAGGCTAACAAATATGGAGTTTTGTCAACATTTGTCCATCTTTGATGCACGGTACAAAAGTTATCTTCGTATCGTCTGTTTCACTGGCTGAATTCGAGTAGAGCTTATAGGAACTTCAACCCCATGTCACTTTCAAAGTGTGTTCACTAAAAGTGAGGATGGATGTTGTACTGTGGTACTACACCCAGCGTTTCTTTGTCACTTCCGCTTGCAGTAACGGACGGTCCTAAATGTACTTCGGTGGTTGCTTATTATTCCCCTTCTGTTGTGTTGTAGCAGTTTGTATTTCTTCTCTGTAGTCGAGGTTTTTACAAGGCTCCGTTATTGTTTTTCTGCCTGCTCACCTCACAGGTCAAGGATATGACAAGCAACAGTCCTGATGTTTTGGTGTCTTCCACGTTACTTGTTTGTGCAGGTCGGCATCAGGAAGCCGTGGATTATCTCTTTGCGCAAGATCGAGTGAAGGAAGCCTTGTTGCTTGCGCGGCTCAGACTCGGCCCCCTGTACGCGAACTCAATAATGCAGAAATGTATTGCTCGCATCATCGAACGACGGTTGTGTCCGGAGGTTCCGTTCGCCAGAGTTTTACATGAACTTGGAGCTGGCGAGTGGGAGCGAGCACAGACAGTTTTACGTCAGGCAACCGTAGTTTCCCTTTCACGCCAGGACATGGAAGTTGAGCAAGTCGCAAGTAGCTGGGTAGAACTGAATATTCTCCTCAGCTGTTCCGATAACAGTTTACCGACGAATGCGTTTGTTCGGTTCGCCTTAAGCTGTCTGGTCGTTGGCTTCCAGTTACCAGAAGCACAATCCGTAATTTACTTTCAGCGGTGTCAAGAAGCTGTGACTCCGTCAGCTGTTTTGGCAACCGGGACAGATTGTTTCCGACTGTTGTTAAATACCGGCCTTCGGTTTGCTGCTATTCTTACCGGCTCTTCTCAATCAGAACTCTACTTGGATATGGGACTACATGCAGATGTGACAGATATTGTACAGTGCCTTCGCTACGCAACGCTTGATCGTCAGCCAGCGAATCGATGGTCTGCATGTGCTTCCCAGTTGGCACTTGATTTCACCATTTACCTTCTTTCATCTGAAAAATTGGCGCCTCAAGACCAATCCACTGAGGATCTTAATCGGCTGGAGGCTAGTTTGCGTTTGTGTTCAAAGGTCAATCCAACAAACACACAACAACTCAGTGATATCCTGTTTCACTTCCAGACTTCCCCGGAACTGGACTCACCTTTGAAGCGGTTACTACCGACTGTTCTCCGCCCCTCAGAAAATACGGATGAGCAAGTCGGAGACATTTGTCCAGGTTGACATAAAATATGACGTAACTATTTTTTTAAAACGCCGAATTCCGATACATTTACTTGATACTGACTCGCATTTATTGGCAACACGATCTACAAATCATCTTTTTTTCTTTTCACTCAGTATCATCGCCCCCGATGCTTCTTTATTTGCACAGTTTAGGGTATAACGTATCGAATGGGGTTTGTTGAGCTCTGTATGTTCATTGGCTCGTTTGACTTATCACGTGGTCGTGGCTTTCCTATGTAGTGGCCTGTGAATGATGTCAGATTTAGCGGAATTAGAAACCTCGATGTAACTTATTCACTCACTACTCATGGTGAAAGGGTTTGTGGTTTGCGAATCAAAGTTGAGCATTTTTGGTACAGAATAGGTGATCGCACTCCCCCAGCTTATTATTTTGCTATTGTGAGCAGAAATTCAGTTTTAACGGACGGTCGTAAACCCTTTGTTTCGCCCCGTTAGCTTGGGTCCGAAATGCACAGATTTTCAACGGCTTGTTTACGGCTGAACTACTTCCACGCAACCACTAGACTCAGTGAAATATAGTTGAATCATTTGGAGCTTATGATACCAGGTGGCATGTCCTGATGCCCAGGAGGTTTGGAAAGAAGATCGAGTACTATACGCAGATGAAAATCACGTATGATAACGTTTTGAAGATGTGTAATTTCAGCTTTTCATACTTACGTCACTCTTAGATTCTTAGAGTCCAGTTTAGGTCGTTCGTTGAACAGAAGGGTCTTTGTACATCATTCACAGATTGGTCAGCATTAGGTGATGTGCGGTGGGACGTCCACTGTCGGTAGCGATTATGGGTCCGAGACGTGGCCTCTGTGGACAGATGATGTGAGGCGTCTTCAGGTATTTGACCACCGATGCCTCAGAAACGTGGCTGGTTTTTCAATGGCGTCAGCGAGTTAGTAACGAAGTGATTAGAAAACGGGTATTTCGCTGCGTTACAGGTACTTCAATTGGGGAAATCATCCAGCACCACCGACTACGATGGCTCAGTCATGTGCTACGCATGCCGAAACACCGTCTACCGAGACGAGTGTTGTTCTCCGTGCCTCCTTCAGCATGGTGCAAACCGCGAGGTGGACAGCGCATGACTTGGCAGAAAGGCGTGAAAGAGATCACGAAGAGTTTGGGTGTTGTTGGTGCTGTACGCCTTGGCTGGAGACGTTGCAAGAAATGGCGGCTAATCGATGTCAGTGGCGTTCGTGCTCTCAGTTTCTTTCCAGGTTGTCTGATTGAGCGCTTGGAGGTGTAGGCACCTCAGAACGCTTGACATAGACCAGCACTATGTCCCACACCCACTTTTTTCTCTTCTTTTCACGCTAGGGCTTTAAATATAATTAGATGAACCTAATAGTTGTACGGCAGTGAAGCATCAATGTCAACACTGATGTTGCTATCTTTGATGATGGTGATGATGTCGGTAGCGATTTTGAACGTTCAGTGTCTTGTGAGCTCCAATTTTCTAAATGGACGTTTGCGGGGACATTGGCGAATGCGGATGGTTACAGCAGTTTCGTGGATGAGCCTATCCGACAAATTGTTCTTCAAATTGCCTACTTGGTAATTCCTAGTGCTCTCACGATCTTAGTGGAAGTTATGATACACGACTACCTTTGATTTAGTATGTTGTTATGGAGCAGGATCTAGTCACCCTTGAGACAGAAACCAATGGTTTCTCATGGCATCAGAATGTACTCTGTTCTGTTTTTAGCCCAACAACAATGCCTTCCGTCCGGTCTCGGCGCAGCACACTATCTTACTCCGCCGAACTGGAGCAAGCCAGGATGGCCCCCATTGAAACCCCGATTGAACGCGTTCCGGGTTCAACCGTGGTAGACGCTCGAATGTCCAGCGCTTCTAGATTTTGGAATCAGGATAATACACTTGTTAACATAAGACTGACCCCTTTCGGGTAGGTATTTTTGTTTTCTCTTTCGGTGTTCATCGTTTTTTTGAAATTATTTGCCTTGGAAATATAAAGCCCTTTCACCTGATGGAGTTAGAAAGAATCCTATTGTTATGTTCTATGGGTTGACCCAAAAGAAATCTGTTTCTGTCGGTCTTGTTATACTATAATCCAATTTTTCGACCCGGTTCGCATGCGTGGTGTTAATTTGACAAAACGGTTGTTCCCTTACGACGCCTGTTTTGACGTGCGGTTATGTATTGTGGTGTCACCGATGGCCGGATGGAACACTCTGGAACACTTTGAAGAGGCCCGAACCTAAACAGGTCTTCCGCCAAAGTATGTGATTCAAAAGTAACCGTATTTAGTGGCACTATGCGAGAACAGTTTTTTTGTTTCAGTACTAAGTCGCGAGGTCTCATAGGCTGTGGTTGCCACACAAGCGTCTCACATTGTAGCTCTTTCCCCCACTTTGGTGAGCGCACTATTGAACCGTGTCGGTAGCGGACGCATTGGAAATGTCGCCTTCATTGCGACTAAGTTGTCCAGCTCAGCGAACAAACCAACATGCATCATGGCTCTGTCTGTTCACTCGGAAAGAGAACATTCAACCGATTAAATAAACATTTGAATGTCAAATGCTAGATAGAGTGTATTGTGTTAGCTCACTTTGTTTACATTTGTTTCCTCGTTCAACATTCGGAATGTCCACTTTGGAATTCAAAGACCGACGTTCACGTGTACCTCTTTCGTTTGGATTTCATTTTTCAACTTGATAACTTCTGTACATCCGGTTCGGAATTTCAAGACCACGAGGGCTCTGTTTTTGTTAACCTCTCTCGGACTAACTAGTGTTTTATTTTGGGACTTTTTAACTTTTATTTTTCCGTCTCCCTCCGACTGCTTCAGACACGAAAGAACCGACTACACTTACGGAGATAGGTGAGTGTTTTAGTGTTCCTGCAGACATATTTCGGAGGTTGCTTCACTTAATTACTTTGGTCGCTTTCTGGAGTCAAAAATCAAGTACTACACAATTTCATGGTTTTGCCACTGTGATTTCACGCAATTTCCATATAACTTGTGCATCTAGGTTCGACTTTTGGTCCGTGGTTCGAACCCGACCCGGATCCCGTGTGTACTTTTGGTCCGTGGTTCGAACCCGACCCCGATCCCCTGTGTAGGTTGGGCAACCTGGGAGTATCCCAGTCCTCGTGCTTCCTTCGGGTGGCATGGCAGTTAGGCACCGAAAGGGTGCTACAGCTGAACAATATTTAACGTGCATTCTTAGGGATATGTAATTCAGTGGAGTCACTTATTCGGTTACTAGAGGTATACTCAGGCCTGATCAGCTCGCATCTCTAGCCACGAAACCAACATGGCATCCGAGCTAGCCAATATAATGTGGCAAACGATTTTAAGGCTACCCCCTTTTTTCCAGAGTCTTCGCACCCCCATTCAGCTAAAGAAATCTGACTGTTCGACATTTCTAACCTAATATGTGGTTGGTTTTGAGTAGAAACACTATTCTCAATGTGCTAGAAAGTTGCTACTAGGTTCACTTCAAAATGAGTTAAAATAAACGTATTGAGGTTACCGTATATTTTCAGTCACTGAGATGCGGCTTTTTGGCAGACTTTTGTTTAGATTCTAAAACGTTTTCACATGCATTCTTAATTGCTTCTGGTGCGTCTATGGTATCAATGAGTCAACACTCTGTAGTGACTCACACGTGGATGCGTATAGTCTGGGGACTGAGCATACAAAGAAAGCGACCATAACTGCGTTCGTTGGGAAGTACGAATCTAGATTCTTCATGCTAAAATCACTTCCATGGGCTTGTTGTTTGCCGGAAAACGGAAATTCTTTTACAACCATCTTGACGTGACATCAGAAACGATTATTTGTCTAGTCCCTCAGCTGAAGATTCCCAAATCTGCTCACACTACAAACTACCTATAAATAGTTCAAGAGGTGAGTGGAACTTCCCACTGAGAAGTGGTCACCTGAATAGCCAGTCAGCACGTTATCACGTGATGTGAATTCCGTGATTGGCGGACGGGTGGCGCTATTTCTCGTCTAAGCACACTGCCGATCAGCCGCTCGTGGCCGAATGGTTGTGTTCGAACTACTAGCCACAAGGTCGTGGGTTCGAGACTCCCTGGAGTTTCATGAGATGCGCACTGCTGACGATTCTCACCAAGGACAGAACAGCTGTACTCCGCTTCACGGCTTTAAGCATAGATTCACTTACACAGCGAAATCTCAATTAAAAGTTCCCAAATCTCGTTACCAACAAAGTCTCTTATGTTATGCAGAAGTGGCACTCCAACTTTAAAATATATTCTGTTTTTACGTCGGGTACTGTGATATCCAGTTTGAGTCGCACCACTCGCAGGTCGTGCCATTCTAACCACTGAGACTGAACTTTTTGGATTTCCGAATACCTGTTTCTTCCATGCACCTTTCTACAGTGTTTGATCTTCTGCTCGCTTGACTGTGTTGCATGGGCGACCAAGTGCGGAACGTCTACTCGACGTATCTAATGCGTTGATCGAAATTAAGAACCTCTTTGTTCCCGGCATGTGCGTTGTTTAGTTAGATCTTATCCTCGAGAGCTTTCATTGCAGCAGTGTTTTTTGTGAAATCCCCGGATCTCCTGTGTAAAAACAAATCCGAACGTTTTTGTGCTGACCACCTTCATAGAACTGCATTTGCACTGCAGAACTGTTTCTCCTGTCCACTGCTGAAAGCGGTGATCGTATGTTATGGCTCGTTTGATTCAACTCGACTGTTATATTATCTGTTTCAAGAGTATAGCTCATCAGCGAAAGCCGGTAACGATCGACAACGCGGCTGTCGTGACCTTGGGGTATCACTGGTTGGGTTCGTGAGTATCTCACCGGTCAATTAACACATGATCGCCAATTAGTTGGATAACTGAAATGTCCTTAGTAGTGTTTCACAATCTTTCAGCCTAGATTGTGACGCTCGCTGGTTTCTGTGCGCGTCTGGTCAACTTTCTTCACAAATTCAGTGAACACCTGTGACGTACTGAAAATGTAGATGCTCGAAATTAAGTAGGGGTGGAGAAAATTAATGAAAACTTTAGCGCCAAGAAAATGTAAGTTCATGGACAAGGTTGCCAGTCCATCACTTGAGAAATGCTGTATTCATCCAAGGGGTGACTGTTTAAGGTCGAAACTAATCGAAAACCACCATGGATGGTGCTGTATCCCATTAAAGTCCTCCTTCTACAACCCACCCAACGAGGAACAGAATCTGCAGCCCGACCTTGCACACCATCCCAGTGACGTTGTCGTAGTCTCGGGGTCAGCTTGTTTCTTCGTTTAGGCCCAGCTAATTCATGTCACAAGTAGTTCGTACTTCAACAACTATTGGGGATTTTATCCAGAGTCCTTAGTCTACGCGGTGCTGGAATGGAATGCGATTTATTTCGTTTTGAAACCCTAGCTATTGATTTGTTTTTTTTAGTGGAAGTTATCGGTCAGAACGGGTTAAGACCACATGGAACACACCAAATATGTCGCGCTTACCTGTTCATGGGAACCATCTTGGTAAGTCACTTTCTGTGATTCCTACGCAAAACTAAAAATGTTTGCCTCAGGTTACTGAGGCCTTCCTTTTGGACCGTATGCTTCATCGATCGTTCACGTCGAACCTGTGACACTATCCCCTATCTTCAGTGGACACTTAAGGAAACGTTGCATTTCAGTCTCTTCTTGTCTAGACTACACGTCAGCTTCCCGGTGAAGGGTAGGGTGTACAATGCTGCGGTCCTACTTTATGGGTCAAAAAAGTGGACGCTGCGTACGGAAGACCTTTGATGACTCTGTGTTTAAACCATCGGTTCCTTCGAAGCGTTGAGGTACGCCAGATGGTTTTCGGGAGAGGTGGCTCACCTTCGATAGATCAGCTGGTCAGATTCCACAGGTTGCACTGGATTTGCAATGCACGGGACTGTTGGCCTCCTAAAGCCCTCTTCGTCCAGCTTTGTATCGGATGCAGACGACGGAGCCTGAAAGACCTTACTCAGTCGCGTTGGTACCTGCCGTCTCCTCAAATGGGGACGCCGTCACGAGACAAACCAATGGTGGTGACCCTGGTTAGTTGTGTCCTGAATATGCCACACAGCCATAAGTGATCCGGATCAAAGCTATCGCCTTCATTGTGTAGCTCTCTCACTCTCTGCCAGTCCTAACGAACGGACCATTTAACATAAATGAACTGATTAGATCGCCGCCTCTAAAGCGTGAATCTCATTCCTTCTTTCTTATTTTCGGCGAACGAAGTGTAACAGGTGGTACCACTGCACTTCGGTGCGTGGGTTTTTAGCTGAGAACTTGAACTGAGCCACCGATTTCTCAATGTCGTACGCCTATTGAGAGTCGAAAGTGTTTTTTGTCGTTCTGGGTTTCCTACTCCACTTATGCTTGAAGCTGGAGCTGGGTATTCGCAGTTTCGAGCAAATTTCTGATTTGGCATGGTTTCAGCGTCAAGGTTTTCCCCGTCAATCACAGGTGCATAGCCTATTCAAGTGTGCTTGGGTTGCACTCATCGGAATCCGAACTCGTCAGGTTGGTTTGTGAGAATCAAGGTTGTTATCCATCACCTGGAATCTAATGGAGATGCAGTCATCATGACCCGTATTTTTTGCCAACTTCTTGTCTGTTGATAGATTAGGACGTTGTAACATGACACCCATAATGCCGGCTACAGATTTATCGTTTTTTTGTGATGCGTAATTGTTTGTTCCACCGTTAGCTTTGCGATAACGGACAAGCCGTGCTAATTCTCTACCACCCGCGGCGCACATCTTGGTTTGTTTGCACATGTTCGATGCCTGGTGTTGAAAACTCGCGACTAGTGTGAACCATCTTTGCGGCGCTTTTTCTTACCACAGTCGACGTAGTATAACGGCTTTAGTCTGACGCGTTATTTCAACAGCTGTAGAGACGCGGTGATTCCTTCGCGTTGAAGCTTCACAACTTTCCGAATTTGCGCCGAGTGAAAAGGCGTCCAAGGTAGGTAGTGTAGACACAAAATATGACCACCACGTGGTGATACTCTCACGTGGTTCATCCCTTTAGACCCGCATTCTACTCGCTCCCTGGTTGATCGATCGTGTTTTATCGACCGCGGCTGCCGAGTTCGATTTCCTGCTGTCAGATGAACACCGACGATGATTTTTCCTTGTGCTGTGTGTGAACTAGACTACAATTTAATTCTGTGATTCCCATAACCTTTTGTGCATATCCAGCTGGACAGCATATCGCCACTTTGGGTTCCCGTACTTTGAATGACTCAGATCTTGAAATGGACTCCGTTGTGACCGATAACAGGTTGTCAGCGGTCATTCCGGGCCTAGGAGGCAATCGCGAGGAAGAGTTAGAAGATGATGAGCTTAGTAGCAGGTAAGTCAACTACTGTCATTACCAATACTGTACGCCATCTGCGACTTAATGTTTCAGCGCAGTTATTATCGTCGTTTACCTAGCCTAGTTCAAACATTTCTTTGGTAATTTAATTACTGTGATGAATACTTTTAATAAGGGGTTCAATACGCACATCCTCAAATTGTCTAAAAGATAGGTCAGTGGTTAGAGCGCGAATTTTCTGACCTGAAGGTCCTTGGTTCAAACCCGACCTTTGCCTATCGACTTCCTTTGTCTAGGCTTGGGCAACCTGGCATTATCCCAGCCATCGTGATTTCTTCTGGTGGCATGGCGGCTAGGCACCGAAAGAATGCTACAGCTGAACGATGTTTTATCTAAAAGATGTGGTAGGTAGCTGGGGCGTCCTTCTTTACAGTTTCTGTCCCTGTTGTCCAGTTTCGTAGTTCGACTATTCTACTCTTCGATGTACTATTCGTTCTTCGTTATGCAACTCAGTTCCAGCTCAATTATTGACATTAGAACTTCTGACTACAGCAGTTTCGCCAAAAGCCCGCGCTACACAACCACCTCTTTAGGCTATGACGTATCTCCAATACGTAGTTGTTGTACCGTTCGTACTTGTCGCCCATACATGAACTCCTGTAGTCATGGAGTCCGGAGCGGACTTAAACTGCAAACCTTCTGGTCAGAGGCCTTGCCTTCTCCGACTTTTTCACTCAGTCACAGAAACTGAGCAGAGGCGAACACTGTTAACTATGTAAAGAGTAGCATGTTTCATCAAGAAAATGTATTTCAATATCTTGAATGTGGCAAAAACTGAAACGCGAGGTGCAGAACATTCAGTTGAAGAACATCGTGAACGAGAGATGCAGTTGAGTCTGTCAACTTAACTTGAAAGTGAGTGTATTTTTTGTTCAAGTGGAACAAGATAAACGTGTTCTATACAGAATACTTTGTTTGTTAGGTATTCTTCTGGTTAGTATAACTGACTTCCATTTTTATTTCATAGTAGGATATCGGGTACTTTCTGCTGTTGAAAGCTTATTAATAGGCTGGAGAATCGGAGTGGTACATCGAAGTTGTTGTACCGACACCCGCGATTACTGGTGTTTTATCAAAATAGACAGCACCGTTATGAAAATGTTGCTTGCACCAAAAACTGTTGTCACCACAGATTTTGGAACACTGAAATAATCTCTCACCAATATCTTCTGTTGCCCTCATCGACTGTCTGAAAAAGGATTGGTCCGCTTCAAAAATATCTGGCACTGATCTGGATCGGTGATTGGCTACTATATGTGCTCAAATCGTGATCCATTGTTTGTTCCAGTGAGCATGTGTAGCTCTGTGTTAGACATTTGAAAATACGTTGGAAAATTGGCATATATTTTGACGAAAACAGGTGATAGTTGTTGAGAATTCTCATAAATAACTGGTGTTTATTGAGGTACTTGTAGAAGGTGAGGGTGACCATCAGGTTATTCATCTCTTCTGAGGGACGACATCCTGTTCATCTGTAGCACCCTTTCGGTGCCTAACTGCATGCCACCCGAAGGTTGCACGAGGGCTGGGATACTGCCAGGTTGCCCAAGCCCAGACAGGGGAAGTCGAGAGGCAGATGTGGGGTTCGAACCACGGACCTTCCGGTCAGTAAATTCGCGCTCTAACCACTTGGGCCATCTCGACATCCTATTCCCTTTCTAAGCTGTTTTCTCTTAGGTGGGAGTACTGTACATAGAATTTCTTTGAGCGACCACCAGTTCCAACGGAGCTACCTAGTTTTTTCATCACTGTCGAGCACATGTTTTCATGCTGTGGACAGAATTGACCAGATCTTTTGTGTGACCAATATCACTATTTTATCTAGCTCATACGCTTCCTTTGTTATTCACAGAGCTTCAGTCGCCTCATCTCGATCCAGCACCCGTGTGTCACGTGTCCGCTGCATACGCGTGCAAGGTGAATGGTGCGTTCATTCTGAGTGTATCGCTTCCACTCCTGGAAACCGAGTAGGTTTAATCCACGCTTGAATTTTGAATAGTTTCTTGTTAATTGTGGAACTCGTCATTTATTCTCATAGCATATTCTCTCTGTAAGATGTGGCTTCAGGTTCCATATTTGTTATCACTGTCTTATTGTTGAATGCGCATTTTCATGTTTTTCGTGCATTTCTATGCAGCGTATGATCCTGGTTGCTCATCAGCGCAATACAAACAATACTGCTGACGTCAACCACATCATCGATGGGACTGAGACAGAAACTCCCACTGGAAGACATCGACACAAACAGGACCAGCAGCAGTTGGTGTCTCGAAGATCCACTCGCGCCAGTTTGAGACCCTCGATTACAACAACGAAAACTATTACATCCCAAAATCGCATTGAGTCGAATCATCACACGGATCGTTCGAATCAATTGGCTTCTGCTAGTTCCACGTATGTCTACACGTATGTAGCACCAGATGCTGACCATATGCGACCAGGAGAAGGCGGAAGCAAAAGCTCGTTCGAGAGAGGAGACATTCCTGATTCGAGTGACAGGATGTGGGGCGCACAACCTCCACACATTTCATCAAATGATCCCACTACTGAGCGATCATTCATAGCCAATAGGTGGGACAATCTGTCTGTGGTAGCTTGTGTACCATGCGGCTTGTGTATCGGATGTCAACATGGTGTTCTTCTGTTTGGTACTGTAGTCACCCCATTACTTTTGCTTTTCAAACTGGTGGAACTGTTGGACGAACATACCCTGTATCCACATTTTTAAAGTTCAGCTTGTTTCCGGGAAATAAGTCTACTTATGTGACTGGCGCCGCCTGTATCCACATTTTTAAAGTTCAGCTTGCTTCCTGGACATAAGTCTACTTGTGTGACTGGCACCCTAATTGCAAAAGCATACATCAGGAACCTGTTGGTAGTAGGTGATTTACTCTTGGGTTGAAACTGCAGTCTGAAGGGAGGTTAGTCCTTCTCTGTATCATTGTTTGGTCCGTAGATCGTGTACAATGGTCAGGTTATTTTCACTTAGTAATAAAAACGAGCATCACGTTGGTTCTCATGTTGATCCGTAAAAAGCGGTAGGTTGAGACCACATGGCGTTTTAACTGCCCTGTCTCAACCCTAGGACAAAGCATCTTATTGCCAGTGAGTCAAAAATTGTTTGTCGTCAACAGTAGCGTTACTACAGAGGTAATGTTTTCTCGGCATGGTGATAAAGGGACGATATCGCTTCGCGAATCGTGTGGACCAGTTGCAAGCATCCGTGCAGTTGGTGTCTGTCGAGTCTGCACTGTTATAGTACAGCTCAGTGATCGGAGACATGAACCTTCGCGCAGGTTGCATAACTTTCTGTAAAAGTAGAGCGGTTGGGCGTCAATAAGCGAGTTAGGTCATTATCTTTAGTATCTTGCTGTCCCAGTGGACCGTCAGTGGTCGACACTTTGGCAGCTAGACTCAGCGTGCTTTAAAACACAGCTTACTTATGCTTTACTCGAGCTGCTCAGTCTCAGAAGTGGTGAATTCTTTGATTGCTTTGCATTTATTTTATTTTTCTCTCGAGTAAACGAGTTTAAATTTTTTCTGGAAACTTCTCAGCGAAGATTCCGGTCTGGAACGAACGTCCACTTCCTTTGTCCAGTTGCTCTCTCTCACAAAAAAAAACTCTTGGGATTATTGTGCTCTGGTATTGGTACAATTGCTCTGGCTGAGTGTTCGCCGCTGATTCCTGTCATTGTTCTTCGCTTGCTTATGAGACGCATCCTTTTTGTGGACAAAAAGAAAAACGAAATAACCAGTCACACAGATATATCGAGAAAAGAAGTGGGGCTTACTGCGGTGGGCCAGTTAGCTTGTACACATCCTAGTGCGGCCAACTGAGACACACCATTGCGAGAAAGACATTGCTAACAGCACCTGTTGTGTTATTTGTTTTGTAAACGTTGGACGAACAAAGCCCAGTCAGAGAACTGTATTTTCAGCATGCCGGTTTTGGGCATGAATTTGAGTATTGTCTAGGTGTGGCTCGGCCGCTCAAACCCTCTTCGTAAATTCTGTTGGAGACTGCGAAGTTTATTCTCGTTTACGGTTGTTTCAAAACTATAGAGGACGACTGGTCGCAGTTAAGTGTTTGGGCCAAAGTGTCCTCTGTTCTTGTAGCTTCGTCCACATTGGGTGAACTTGGTGGGATTCAGCGACCCAGTAGGTGAAAATTGTGTCAGATTTTTTTGATACCTCATTCTTTGGAAAGAGGTAGTCAAAATAAAAAAAGCTAACTCTGCACGTAATTAAGCGTCACAACTCTGTTAATTGTGGTCAGGCAACTGAATGCAATTCATAGTGCCTCGAACAGCTGAAAATAAACGATTGTGAAGCGAAATCGGTGCAGTATTGGGGTACGGATGTGATAAAAAAGAAACGAAATTCTTTTCTGTATATTTCCGCATCCACAGTTTTGCCTAGCTTTGTAAGGAACTTCACGGAAAGTATGTTTGTCTATTGCGCTTGAATGTGGTTCCACTAAAATACCATGCCTGTTTCCCTTACAGTTAATGTCCGTTCGGTCACAAGTACACAATGCGGGCTTTAATATGCATGTGGCGCATGAGTGACTCACCTGTTGAGTGATATGATATACTGTGTAGCATTTCGGTCTATTATTTATTGATCTAAATCCGCGTAGTGGCTTTTTATTTTACCTCCTGCTTGATGCCGAACTGTTCCTGTTTTTTGTTCTAGGTTTGTTTGGTCCAGTGGAACGTCTTCCGCTGGAAACAAAGCCCAGAAATGGCTTGCTCGGCACATTTTTGGTGAGTCATGCGTCAGATGGCGTCGATTCTTGTGTGTTGAGGTGTTTTTTAATTGTAAAGTCAACTTTTATGATTCTTTTTGCATTGTTTATTCAGCTCTTAGTAGTAGTTTGTGGAAAATCGCAGCTCATGATTAGTTCTGGCCTGGTTGTATTTTATCCGTTCGCTCCAATTGGTTCGATTTGCAGTATATTATTTGCCAAATGTGAACATTTTCAAATCTATTACCGTGGTTGAAACTTTTTGATCGTGGTGCGTTTGTAATTTTAGGCGTGCATGTTACTCTCTTTCGACCAACCCTCTTTACAGGCCTTGAGTCATCTGCTCCGGTGAGTACTTCGAACCATTTTGTACCCAGTGATACTGAAGAGTCAGATACAATCGCAACTGGTCGTTCCCTTGCTCGTGGGAAATACGTACACACACCAAGCGCCACACGAAGTCGTCGACTGTACCATACAGATTCATCATCAACAACCTGGTTCTTCCGACCGTTGGTGCAAGGAGCAGAGAAGCTGAAAGGAGTGACTTTCTCGAGTATAGCTTTTGTATTGGCTGGAATCTTCATCGTCTACGATGCTTTCAGTTCTTGCGTCCGTAATTTGTCATCCGCCGTTTGGACCTTTTGGTTCCATCCTTCCAGTCCTTTGCCCCACCGTTCTCGTGATAAACTGACCGTTCATCCACGGCTAACTCAATTCGACAACCACGTCACTCCTGAAATGTAAGCGTCCCAACTGTTGTTCGATTATGATTAATTCACCGCACACGTATTTAATGGATCTGACTCTTTTAAATTGACATTTGGCATAACGATGAGTGCTCCGTCTTTTCTGACAGTGTTAGCCTACAAACGCTCCTTTGTTTTATCGTTCCTTATCGGTTGTCTAATGAAGGTTTTGTTTCCATCTTTATTTTTAGCTCGTCGGCCGAGGAATCTGACTTCTTCTCTCGAACGTTCCGGGCAAGCTACACCTGGTTTACAAGAGCTGGAACGATCTGTGTTCGTGTTCTGGGTTGTCTTTGTTTCCTAATCCCGCTGCTCTTACTTTTGGCTTTCTTGTTCGCACCAGTTGGTAAGTCCATCCCATGCCACTGTCCAAATTGCTCGGGCTTCATCATACAAGAGACTTTTTCAGGTTTCTGCGATTAGTGGATTCAGAGCCCATCATGATTGCACCGCCTCGTTTTGTTTACCGACCAACTTCAAGACAAAACGAACGTTTTCACTGGCATAGCTTCTACGTCATCCTGCCGCACAACTTTGTTCGACATGACCACTAGTTTAGGATGGGTAGTCACAGTTACGCTATCATACAGCACTCTTTGTCCGACAACTCTGTCTGCTATGCGCACTGATCTGAATAAATTTCGGCTCCCTCTCTACCGAGTTTGCAGTCGTAGACTGTGCTGGAAAACGTTTTTCTGATTCAGTAGTTGTTTTCATTAGAAAACCCGACGGCCATCACGCAGAACCATATTGATGCATTTGTATACATTTTGGGTTTTTGAATCGTTAGAGTCTTCCCTCCGATCTGTGTGAAAATCGATAATTTCCAAGCACCGCTTGGCCTAGAGGAGAATAAAATGCATTATAGCGGATGTCCGCTGGAGGCCGCCCGGTTCAGTGTATAAAACGAAGTAGATTGAGCTACCACTCCATTAGCTGATGCTGTCATCTAGCCATTTGTAGGTACAGCCACATCGCTTTAGACGAATCTACTGTTACTGCCTTTCTGACCGAGTGTATTTATATCACTTAAAGATTAAAAACATTTATTTGGATTCGTAGCTGTCAATGACGACGAACCGCCTCCAGTGTGGCCTTCTTTTCTTTCGGATGCGGACTGTAAAAAGGCCCTACTCGAGTCTCGCCCCAGCGATGCAACGGTTTGGCAGCTCGCCCGTTGGAGATTCCGCTGTCTCTACTATCTATACTTCCTAACTCCCGAATTTCCGTCAAATACTACCACCACTTCGGAAAGCTCTTCAGTGTGGCAGAAGTTTAAAACTTGGTTGTGGCCTTCTACACCCGTTGTACCCCGTAAGTTGAGTCTTCAAATCTGTTTTTTTCACATGTGTGTTAGTCATTCCTTAGTTTGCATTCTTTGAGGCTGAGCCGGAATGTGGTAAATCTAGCATACCACAACTTCCTTATCATTCATCTATTTATATACCAATTCATCAACACAAGGCATGATAATATATCGCACACAGTGGAATATGACACGTAGTCTTTTATAAAATACATGTACATATATAGTACTATGTATAGTATACAATACGTAACAATACGATCTACAAACAAACTAGATGGTGCATTATTAAATTTTCGACGCGATTTTTTTCTCTAGCCGCCTGTAGTTCGGCTGCTCACGAGCTGCCATGTTGTCCGTCCCTAGTGGTCACCAACTCCCCATAGGGGATGAGGTCTCTTCTTTTTGAGAAACCTTCGAATTAAGAACTTTGATGCCACTGAATAATCAACTGCCGCAAAATATGGTAAGTGCGGTGGGTCATTCGCACAACGTATGGTTACTAAAGTTTGGTTTGCTCTCTGTAACCAGGTGAACCGTTACTCGATGGCTTTAAAAAAACAATAATGGTTCAGCTGTATACTCGTTCGGTGCGTAGCTGCCGCACAGCTCGAGTGAAGCACGAGGGCCGAGGTTATTCAAGTTGAGACGGTTATAAGTTTGTCGCCATGCTGAAACCTCTCATTATACCCCATATTCTTGACTGAATGGAGTACAGTTTTTAGCTTCACTGCGACACACAAATAAGGGGTTTACAGATTTTCAACAGTAAAATCGATTATATGTGGATCTACTCATGAGTAGGCATAGTTGTCGTTTTTATACATGCATTCAAGCCATCTAAGACCGCCTTTGATATACACAGGTCACCTCTGTTCAGTCCGTTGCTATTGAGAGGTGCACACAGCTTCCGTAGCTTATCCTCTAAGCTCCTTCACTCCGGCGGCACTGACCTTGGCGATTCCAAAAATTTAGACTTGTGGAAGTATGTTTGCCCTGGTGAGTTGTGGGTGCCGCTGATTCGCCCCCATTTCCCTCTTACTCAAAACCATCACAAGAAGTGGCAGAATCGTGGCAAAACGGTCTATACTCCTTATTAGTTCACTGAGACTGTTCACATACTACTGTAAGGGGTTATTGTATCACGTTGTTCAATCGATATTTGTTAGAGAAGCTTGTCCCTTTAAGAGTTGGACTACTCTGTCTCGTGCTGACCGCTGCTACCTTGCGACCAAGGTGATTAGCAAATCTATGTAGTGAATGAACATAACATAGATTTGAGCGGTATTTTGGTCACCATTCGAGCGGTAGTAACGTTACCTGTTTTGCTACACGGACAACCAACAACCTCGTGTGTTATTCCATAGAGGTCGCACTCCTCTGCAGTTTGTGCTCTTGCTTGTTTGTACCTCACTACCACTTGTCATATCAGGTAACCGGCGTCGTGATTTCCCCGTACTATCTACTCCGAACAGTACTCTAATCTGAGTGGATGTATGAATTACTCGGTCGTATTTAGTTGCTCCTATATAATAAGCGATGTGACTGAATGTTCGAAGGTCGAGTGGTTTCAGTAGAAGCTGTGTTGTTCCCCCCGTCCGCCTATTGACCCATTTTTAACTGTTCCCATTCCATTTTGTAAAAGTTGATAGGAAAAATCGACAGTTAATTTGTTTTTGTAGCACCGGGCATCCTACCAACCGATCTACCGTCGTACGTCGACGGTAAGTTGCTCGCTCAATTGGAAGCATTCCGGGATTTTGTGAATGATCGATTAGATGGTTTGACGAAGTAAGTTGAAAAGCTCGTTGTTTGTCTGCATGTCATATGTTCTGACTAATTCTCACTTTCTTGTTCACCATCTTAGCACTAACTGGCCTTTTTTGGGCTAGTGCGCCTGGGTACTAACTACAGATTGTGTATACAAAGCTGATTTAGCTTTGGACTCAAGAGAGCTTTGATCGCGCTCTAGATGTTTGTACGTTTGACTGCAAGAAGAAATTCTCATGAAGGGTGTTTATCCTTTATATGGCTAGAATGGGGCTCCTTCCTTTCCGTATCCCCATACTTGTATGCTCTTTCCTCAGGGTGAGGGAGTTTTGTGAACACACTGTGTGAAACCATACGGAACAGCACACATCGAAATAGAATCCTAGGTAGCTTGAGGGTACTTCACAATGTGTGTACAGGTCATACTCGTCGAAAACACTAAATTCTACAGTTTCTGATGTCAGTCGGAGACATTTAATGTAGTCAGTATTTGTATTCCGCTTTTGAGTAGTACGTCTCCGTTGTTGTTGTTGCCACATTTGTTTTTTAAAGAAACCTTGGGGCTCATAATACCGTTGGAGAATATTATAGCGACAGTGGTTTTGGGTTGGTCATTGAAAAGGTGCTTATTTGGTTACTGAAAGTACACGCGATGCTCGCCGGTACGTACCGTCGATGAGTTGGGTACTTGATGCCAGTAAGAGTTGGCTACTCGAATCTGGAAGCATAAGACAAGCACCCTTATAGCTCAGCGAAACGTGGCCCTCACCTAGCTGAGATCTCATCAGAACGCGTCTTGAGGAACATCGGTTGCGACAAAATCGATGAGTGACCAGGAGATGCTATGCATCCGATTTTACAGCATGATAGAACAATAACTTTGACGGTCCGTTTAAGAAACAAATAAGCGTGCTGCTTCGGAAAATTTTCAAGCGTCGGGTTGGATGGCCGTTTACTTTGAAGCGATCGTGAGGAACTACTTAACGCACAAGTTTACGCTTGTTCTGGGTTTCGGCCCCAAAATTCAAGCACGCAAGCATCATCCATTCTATCAGAGTTCATAACAAACGAACCCTGAACCTATTGCAGCTGCTGTCTATTCTGTTCTACTCTACTCAGTTTCTTCTATGATTATCCCAACACGACTTTTCTAATAATCGAAGTGGCAAACTACCAGGGTGCATACAGTTCAGACTTACTTCACCCGGTGTAAGGTACCGTCTGTGCGGCTGATGAGCACGCATGGGTACCGTAACCATTGTCCACCAAAACAGCTTTCCTATGTCAAACAATTGATGAGTCCGAGCTAGCTCAGTGGCTAAGACGCGAACTTACTGACCAGAAGGTCCGTGGTTCGAACTCAATTCCCTGTCCAGGCTTGGACAGTGTCTCAGCGCTGGTGGCATGTTAGCTGTGGACCAAAAGACTTACAGCTGAACGGTTAATTATACTGTTATTTATTATTGATGTTGGATGTCATGCCGTAAGCGCCATCCTCCCCGTGGTGGAGAACTCAGATGAAGACTGATCAGACAGTTAGTGATTATCCCCTGTGGCTGATCAACAAGGTTCTGAGGCCATGTCAAACTTTTTGTTATGATAAGATGTAGTTCTTAATTTTTTCTCGATTTCTGTAGTAATTTCGATTATTTTTATCGGTCCGTTATGAGCCTCATGTTATTTTTCACCAATGTTCGATTATTTTTGGATCACACTTGTCTTTTACGCCCGTAACTGTGGGCCATCATCCATTTAATCTTTCAGCAGCTACGTTTAGGACCCCCTTTCGTTCTAGGTATTGCTGTTACTTTTTGGTGAATCTCATGTCCTACCTGAACTCCCCTTGTTTCTTCTCCTAGATGAAGCATTTTAATTGTTTTATCCCATGATACCGCGCATGTGACATCCTACCTGTCAAAGTGTGGTTTTGCCACTGTTAGTAATTGTCTTCTTGTTCAATGATAGCACTATACGTCGTACGGAAGAACGTGTGTCTGAGATGGAACAAAGATCTGATACACAGTTCAATGACCTCAATATACATATTAACAATTTGAAACAACACTTTAACGAGCACACTACTGCGTTGGATTCCTGGCATGTCCAGCTACAAGCACTGCAAGCTCTTGCAGGCCGCTTGGACAGTTCGGAGCCATCAAAGGTGACTCTGAACGAATATGATCGACTCTTCAATGCAGTTATCAATGCCGCAAATCAAACTATTGTCAAGGAATTGAATTTACTCCGGATCGAACTGGATGAGAAATCGAGTTCAATGTGGAACCGACACAACTCCAGCTTCACACAACTGTCCCTGTTAATTTCTCGTCTGCGTGAAGAACTGAACGACCGCCTGCTTCAAACGGAACACAGGGTAAAACAAACCAGTGTGTTTGTGTTGCTTTCATTTCTACTTGTATAGTTTATTAAGGTCGAGTAACCAACACTCACTCTTTTTTTAGCTTGGTGAACTACGTTCACAACTAAACTCGGGAATTCATGCGCAAGTAGTCAACCATACGTCGCTCGTAATCCAAATGGAAGAAATCCGCCTGACACTAGGCAATCTATCGGAGCGTTTGGCACAAGTCCGGAGTGCTAATGAGGGCCTGGATGGACTGTTCATGAAACTACAAGAAGGTATGTGTTTGCGCGGTATGCGGTAATGGAGACGGCCAGTTCTGATACATGTTTCCAGTATCCAGTAATGTAAGCGAGGAATTGAACGCCTTTGGAAACTGCTACACCAGAATAGTATGCACAAAACAAAGTGATGTCGAATTTCCTTAACGTTGTCAAACGCCTCCGTTTACTCTCCATTCGCCTGAACCTTGCCATGTTGTCTTTGTTTTTGTTTCCCCTTGCAGCCACACGAGACTGTAGTGAACGACAGTTGCATCAAGTAGAAGACTGTAAACAAGCGGCCATCCAACAAGCAGAAATTGCCGTGAATGCTTTTTCCGAGCGTTTCACCAATCAAATTTCTGTTCTTGTCAAGGAGGTATGGCTCTTATTGAAGATTTGTTTGTCTGAATTCACCTGCTGTGCCTTAGTCCAGCTACATTGATTCTTTATTTGAACGGTAGGAGGTGAGCCAAGACGAGTGAGTGACACAAAGCTTCCCAACTTTTAAGAAGAATTTATTCTACTTTTGAAATGGGAAATCCTCCCACCTCTTTCTTGGGAGGGGACTGGGTAATATTCCGTATAGACGCCTCTGTGACAGTTGACTGTAGTGAGTCCTTCTTACCCTTTAGCCATCTACATTGCGCCTGCTTCCGCTTGCCTAACTGCCGCTTCGGTTTGTGGACCGGTTGACTACTCCTTGAGATAACTAAGAACGAGTGGATGGTCGAATCGTGTGTGAGATAGCTGCAGTGGTTAGAGCGCGAATCTACTGACCGGAAGGTCCGCGGTTCGAACCCGACCTCTGCCTCTCGATTGCCCCTGTCTAGGCTTGGGCAACCTGGCAGTATCCCAGCCCTCGTGCTTCCTTCGGGTGGCATAGCAGCTAGGCACCGAAAGGGTGTGTTACAGCTGAACAGTTTTTCTTCAGATCGTGTGCTGTTCACTGGAACCAAGCCAGATATTTTTTGTTCCTTCTTGCTGTGATTAGGTAATCGCCTGGCACAAGTGCGGTTTTTCATCAGTTCTTGTGAGGTACTGGCATCGCCTCGTAAATGGGTACAAAATTAGTTCACTTTCAACGCGACTGTCCCCTTAGACAGGGAGATTTAGTTCTGAAAATGTCGCGCATTTGCTTCACTATTTAGACCCCTGGAAATGCCTATGTCAACAGCTGCAGGAAGCAGTAAAACAGAACGCGTGCATGTTTCAGAAATACCGGTGCAGATGAGTATCGTGGCATATGCCATCACAATCGCGAAATTATCCCACAGCTTGTGGAGATTGACTTTACATCAGTTGAGCTGACACGTGGTGGTGTGCGGTTATCAGAAACAGGACTCATCAACGGAAGTAGCTTGGATCTGAATTGCGCTTAATATCACCCCACTTGCCCCACAGTTAAATTATCGTATCACCCACAAGTTCGCACAGACCATCGAAATCTGCCAGTGGCACCCAAGGTGAATCATCAATTGAAGCACCTTGAAGTGGAACTAAACCTGATCAAAAATAATTTGAAATTCTCCCAACCCGTCAACCATAAGATTTAGGCAACCAACTAACCCATAAGACCTTTTAATTGGCACTACACATTGATCTAGTATGCCAATCTGAAGAGGTCTTACTGATTGGTTCTCCGTCTGCCTTAAAAACTGGTCAATTTGGTGACCTGTTCACTTGGCCTGATGAAGCTTTTGTGCCAGAAGCGAAGCGTTACCCAGTTAGAAACTACTGATTGTTTACTAAGTCTTTCTGAACCTATCATATCTATGTTTTTTGACCATCTGAAACTGCTACAATGCGGCTGGCGTACAAATCTAAATTCCGAGTCGATGTTCGCACGCCCCAGGCAACCCCATGTTCCTCGTGGTGCGAATTACACTCAAAGACTCGGTTGATGTTCACACAGTGCATACACCCTGTGACGTACCGTGTTGCGTGGTTGATGAACTACTGATACTTTCAGAAATGTCCTTCACTTGCGATGTTTTAGCGAATTACTTGTCACTTTCGATTCAACCATTTTCTTAATAGATTCATTATTTGAGACAAAACTGGGCGAACCCATCTGAAGTCAGTCTTCCAGAAAGTCCCGAACTCTCAAGGGGCCCTACAAGACCATCTGGCCATTCGAATTTTGAAACTCATTTGGGAACTTCATATGACTGATTTTGGTCATCATTCCAATAACGAGACTAATGTTAATTGAACTACATTGCTCTTCTTTGAACTCGGTCGGTGCTGCACGCACTATGCATAGAATTTTCGACAGTTCTGTTTCGCACACGTGGTCTGATTGTTGAGCTGATATGGAACCCCACCATACCGCGTTTTGCCCGAAACTACACGTTCTATGTTGTACTATTGGCCCGAAATCTATTTCGTACGGCTGGTTCGGTCATATGATTTGTTTCCCACACTGTCTCGAGATTCCCAGTGTGATATGTTCACAGTTTGATAGCATTTGTAAGTCATCGCCCGCGTGGTCCTTCAATTCCGTAATTCCGTGTCGCTTTATGTGTTTTCAGTCTTTGCTGCATTGGCTGAATGATGTATCGGTTGAGGAAGCGCTGGATTCGAAACTATCAGAACTGGTTAAACAGTCCACACGGGAAGCTCTGGATCGAACCATCCGTGGTACGTTCATAAACCGATCGGTTGTTTCCGAATAATTTTTTTAAAATCATCACTGCCTCATATTTTTTCCGTCCAGGAGCGGCGGTGTTTAGTTGATGGTCCATCAATTCCATGCGCCCGATTCGGATTGTTTACTGATGACGTTAAAGGTGACGGATCGTTTGGATTTTGGCACTGATTCATTAGGTTTTAATTTCGTCGTACCCACTCTGGCTTTATTCTCATTCGTTTGACACATGCTTAGACTTATGGTTCCAAAGTTCGGATTTTCAAATTATAAGCATGACCAACTGACGTACTGCTATGTTTACTGACGAGGAATCGCATACCTTCGCTGAATTAGGTAGAAACACTTCGATCGATGTGGATAATTTGATCCTTAACACTTGAACACAAAGTTTCCCTAATTCATTGCTCTGTTATCTCTGGTGAAACAAAATCTCGATTTGGTTTCACTAGTTGTGTCACATACCGTTTCACCGTGCTCCACTTCTAGAAACCGCCATCTCAGGGTACGCCCCGAGCGTGGACACCAGCGTAGCACAAACCGACGAATTAAAATCCCGAGTGTTCGTTCAGAAGCTTATTGACGCTGCCCTAGAGCGTTTTGCCGCCGATCGTGTGGGGATGGCCGACTTCGCTTTGGAATCCGCTGGTGGGTCCATCGTAGGCACACGCTGTACGCGGACTTACACAGAACGGGCAGCACTGTTCACCATATTCGGCATACCTTTGGCTCGTTTGAGCAACTCAGCAAGGTAACAATGTGACTATCGTCTATTTATCTCTGTTTGTCCTCCTATTTATGTTTATCCCAGAGGTTGACCCACCTTTTCGCCGACTGACTTTTGTCTCGAAAGTTCAGCGCTTCCTATGTTCGACCGAGTGATGGATAGTCGAACATTTCTTGAACCTTGGTCTTGTTTTTGTAGCCCAACCTGAAGCGTGCCCTCCTCCTAGCAGTTTGGTAGAGTAGAAGGTAACTGTTTTTGGCTGTTTGAAGGAGCGAAACTCATTCACACACCAGCTTCCAGACAAAAGAGTCGCACATTTAGTGTGGTTGATGAATTCATTTCACTATATCTATTTTAAACCTTTCTTTTGTCTACCCCTAGAACCATTTTGCAACCAAGCAACAATCCCGGTGATTGTTGGGCATTCCATGGAAGTACGGGACAGGCGGTAATTCGCCTCTCCGCACCTATTATCATAACGTCCGTCACCCTGGAGCACTTACCTCGTGTTCTTTCACCAAACCAAAGGGTGGATTCGGCTCCGAAGGATTTTGTCATCAAGGTACCTTATCCCCTTACACAATATCTTGAACTTCAATGTTTGTCGCTAACACCCCAGCTAGCATCATCGTCACCAGTGTCAGCCGTGCGTGTTGTACAGTAGCCGCGGGCCCTCCGGGAGGATAGGGTTGTTAGGTCGTACGTTATCACAGTTGCGGGGAATTTCCCCCTACATACACCGATAATGATGGCCTTTGACTAGTGCTTCGGAACGACCGCGAAACGAAGCTAAGTGTTGATACGTTTACAACCGTGAGTTCAATACAGAAGTGAGACTTGCAATCTGGTCAGTCTCATCATCATCATCGTCAGCTGTAAGAACCGTGTACTGGTCGTACAGTGGTTGTAGCTGCTACAGTTTCGTTCGCCGATGATTTGGGGAGGGGAGGTAGGTAGCTGCGCATTGGAACCGGGAGCTGATAAATTGGTGCGTAAATACAGAACTGTTAAGTTGGGTTGGGAAGGGAGCTATGCATTGAAGGAAATAACTTGGATGCACGAGCGCCATTCAGGGCGCAACGGGGCCCTGTCTGACAATGTCTCTGCTCATTGATGTGGCCCTTCTCGGCGTCCCATCCAGGGAGACGCCAATGACCAGCGCGACTGAGTATGTTGGTAATAGCTTTTATAATTCGCTGCCACGTCACTGTTTGACCTTTGCTGGCACGTTTCCACCCTTCACGTCGTTGTGCGAAAAGAACCGTCCGAGGGAGTCGGTCGACTGGCATATGGAGCACGTGACCAAGCCAGCGCAACCCATGCAGTGTGATCAGTTCATCTATCGTGGGTGAGTTATTTCTTCCAAATACCATTCGACGGACTTCAGCATTGCTTATCCGGTGTTCCCACCAGACTCGGGCAATGTCCCGATGACATTGATGGTCAAACACTGAAAGTCTTTCGACTGCCTCCTGTCCGCGTGGAATGTGGACCCTAGTCACGAACCAAGAACATCATACATCATCATGTCACGGACGGTGTCCACAACTGGCTTAGCTGGTTGGACTCTGTATGGAATTCTCATTTTTCCGCTTATGCATCGATCGCCTTTGACGTTCGCGACTGCTCGCAGAATTTTTCGATGATGGTTATTTTCGTGCACATTCCTTGTTTCTGATTGGTGACTTTTTATTCGATAAACCTTGCACCTCGTTTCTTATGCATCCAGGGTCTATCATCGGAGACTGATGAAGGGGTCGTAATTGGAACATTTGTCTACGATATCAATGGTCCTGCCATACAAACATTTCCGATAGAAGTAAGTCGTTTTCACCGTACATCCCTTTTTGGTTTTCCGCTAATCCAGTCAAGATCCACTGTTCGAAGACAACATTGGCTTTTCGATTACCTCTGCCGTGACATTGGTGAACAACTATCATCCGATCTCATTTGCTCCATTTGAGTTGCGTAGCAATTATGTACCGAAAAGGTGTCACAGTTGAATGATTTGAGTTATTTGTATTACAGGTTTTTTGATGAATTCACGCTAACTCATATTCCACCGGCGAACCGGTCCAACTCATACAAACATGGTCAGTCCACTTTCAGCCATCCAGTCAGTCGGCTCCACGGTCTTTATCATGCCAACAAACTGTCAAGAATCTAAAGGTGTCGTAAGCGGTGACCAGCATATTTCGAGTCAGTAGAACACTTGGGACTGTATACATCACTGTCGGTCACCCTTATGGGCACCTCAAGGATCTTGTCAGGACGTGAAAATGTACAGTCTTCCATCTAGCTGCTTCAAACATCTTTCGATGAGTGGGCATAAGTACTTTGTTTGGATTAACCATTAACACATTTATTGTGTTACTTTACACTAGAGGCAGAGATGTTGATGCTTCCTTCCGCTGTAACGAAAAATGGCACGTTCATTGAAGTTTCAAACAACCTATCTCATTCCACCCACTATCATGTGATAGTTCAGCTTCCCGTATCGAGTTTCAGACTTGACGCGCACTTCTTTTGTTTCGGATCTGGTTACAACGAGGTGCTGCACCGATCAATTAGAACGATATATGAGTTGAATCGACAAGTAGGAAAAGTATGAGACCGAGCAAACGTCAAATAATTCCGTAAATGAGCGGTTGTCACACAATATATTCTTTGTGGAGCTTTTTCGAATGTGTACCTAAAATTAAATTTCTTTCGCTTTACCGCATGCCGCCAAAACGACTCCAATTCGTGAGACCCCTACTGTTATCTCTGTGAATGTTTTTGCTACTCTCCCCTCTAGGGTCAGTCATCTTCGTGGCATTTAATCGAGTTGGGAATCCTTAGCAATCACGGCCATCCACTGTACACATGCGTGTATCGCTTGCGTGTACATGGAAGAACGCCAGACCCCTAGGTAACTTGACGAACCTGACTGTGAATTGTCAGTATGTTTCTGTCTACCCACATGTACATATCGACCCCGGCTGTATTTTCAGACTCGTTAACACGTCTGTTATCCCCGGTGTTTTATAGTATTCCAACTTCCCATTCAAAGTGTGTACTCTCTGAAACACCTCTTTAACCGATGAATGTGATTTTCATCTACTGCAGGCGGCCGGTAGGCAGCCTAATCGCACCTTCTCCTGACTCCTAATGCGTCCTAATGTCTTAATGATTCATGTGTAACTTTGAATATCTTTTCTGCCGCCGCCGCCAATCCACCACTCATTCATCTCGCTTACCTAATTACAAACGTTCTTCTTCCGTTTTTTTTCCTCATTCATTTCATAGAGGGTCCTTCAATCTAGGGCGCTCTACACAAGTAGCTGTAGTGTTTTTCAAAAGCTACGTTTTTAGCCTCTGGGCCGTTTGTCTGGGAAACGTTTTGGCCCGTATCGGATTTACTTGACGAAGCTGTTTTCCAAAAAGCGTTCACCGGGAAGCGATAAGTCGGATTTTTGGTGGGTCTCTATAAAAAAGCAGCGGTTGTCCGAAATATCCTGTAATTCACTATATAACCCTGTGAAATCACAATTTGTCGACGTCGTTGCTGCATCGCTTTCTGAACGCCCATAACTGTCCTCATAGAATTCAATGGCACCATCTGGTGTCTGCTATCAGCACAGTTTAGGAGCGATTTCAACTTGTGGCTTGGTGTAATGCACATCATGTGTACGCTTCGCGATCTTTCCGTCATTATCCGCGTCACCCTCCTTGTGTGTAAGACAACGTTTGCATCGCCAGCTTTTTTTGCAGGCTGGCTGACCTGGAGTTGGTGATGCGTGTAAACCCTTGATTTCAGTGTAAACCCGGTGGAATAATATCGGTGGGCAGACACGTGACCACCCAGTGGTTCACAGTACACAGATAGAGAACACCACATTTGTTTATCAACTGTAGTCCACGCCAGGGAACTGGCACTGAATAAACAGGCACAGTCCGGGAATCATGGGACTTCGTGGCTACCGTGGTTCGTTATTACAAGTTGATAAGATGAAGTGCGGCTGACTCAAAGCAACTAGTGTGCGAGTGTCTTCATTGGTGTGACCTTCGATACAAGTCTGGAAATGCTCGGATCGAACGCCCGTCACTTGTGACGCAATCGTATTATCGAAGACAGGTTTTCTGATATATTAAAGCGATATGGTGTCGTATATAGGATCTGGAACGCCTGTCTTACACTTTTATCCCCACAAACGTGGGCAGTAGAGTAGTATTTAACTCCGCGGTTCGTGCTAGCTTGCTGGTAAAGGATATCGACCATGGTCAGGATCAGTTGGTTTGTTCACTGAGCGGAGCAACTTGATCGCAAACGTCTCATCACCAGTCGAGGTGACATCATCAGTGTGTTGTTAGGAAGCGTAGCGATGGGTTGATGGTTGTGTGGTTCGTCAGAGTGACTAAGCGGCCCCGGTGCTTCTACTTTATCCGGTAGACAAAGGCAGCATCCATATAGCTGCTCTAGTAGGGGCCCGTATGGCAACCTCATCATCATCATCGACAGCATGACATCAGTGTTCAACACCGATGCTTCGCTGCCGTACAACCATGATTTATTTGAAAGCCTCATTGTGAAGAAAAGAATAAAAATGGACGGGGAGGGGACCTACTGCTGCCTTACTACAATCATTCCGAGGTGCCTACACCTCCAAACACTCATTCAGGCAATCTGGATAGAAACTGACAACAAGAACGCCACTGACATTGGTTGGCAGCCATATCGTGCAACGTCTCCAACCAGGCGCAGTGGGGATCACGCGGTCCCCATCCTGGAAGGCGAGTAGCACCGACAGCACCCAAACGTTTCGTGATTTCTTTCATACCCTTCTGCCAGGTCAAGGGTTGGCCACCTCTGCTTCCGCCGCTCTGAATTGGGCATAGAAAACAGCAACCTCAGATCAACTTGTTCGTGAGATCGCCTCCGGTCAGTCGGAAAAACGGTCGTTTAAGGTTAGAAGGTCGACGGTACCCTCCGTTGGCCGTCGATGGCTAACTCAGTCGATAAGTCAGTGGTGAAAACGTGCATCGCGTTTCACGAACTGTTCCGGGGGGGGGGGCTTGAAATGACGGTTCAACTTGGCTTTTTGGCGTTCGAGAAATGTGCCGTCCTCGGACCTCCTTCATCCTGAAGTATACAAAACAGCTGGCAAACAATTTGGCTAATACGTATATACCGGGGTTCGACAAAAAATGAGGTCGAAAGATTTCCTCTAGCCAGTCATGGTGGGCCTGACAAGCACCAAAACATGGGCTTCGAATTTTACGGGATGGTAGCGTTCGCGACACATGGGTAATTTATGCCAGTTCATCTGAGCAACATAGCCTAAATGTTTTTGGGAGCACTTTGCCCACGGCCCAATTGTTGGCAAGGTTAGTACATAGCTTTGAGAGGTCGTTTTGCTTGATTACCTACAATGTTCAAGTACTGAGTAGGATGGTGAAATGTGAACGGTACTCTGGCGATGATAAAAGTCAAGAATAGACGCCGAACCCCAAAGTTGGGATGCCATCTGCAGCTGGGGACTTCCATCGGAGAATGTGTCCGACACCAGAAGTGGTGTTGGTTAGGTCACGTATTGTGCATGTCAAGCCATATTTCGCCGAAGAGGGTATCGTTTTCCGTGCCCACTTTGAGTGGCGAGAGCAGAGAGATGGTCAACCGTTGACCTGACAGAGGGGTATGATAAGTTTGGGTGCTGTCGGTGTGATTTCCAGGATGGGGACCGCGTGATCCCCACTGCGCGTGGTTGGAGACACCGTAAGATATGGCTGCCCATCGATGTCCATCGTTGTCCCATTCTATCCAGACTGCCTGACTGGGTGTTTAAAGGTTTAGGAATATTTGTGGCAAACTGGCACCAAGTCTCTTTCCCGTTCACTTTTGTTCTTCACAATAAGGATTTCAAGTAAATCATGGTACGGCAGTGAAGCATCAGTGTTCAACACTGATGTCATGCTGTTGGTGATGTCGATGATCTGACAGGTTAATGGCAGTTTTCATCAGTGGTGAAAGGAACGGCCAGTCTAGAACACGTGTGTGTGTGCTCAAGTTGAGTTGTTGCAATCGGCCAGTGGTAGGTGCTGGTAGCCGACGCTGTTATCTCATGCATTTCCTAGGCTTAATCTAGTTCCGTAGTCATTATCAGCACAATTTCACCCCAAAAGTGTTTCTGGCAGGTAGTCTGAACAAGTGCGTTGTGCACAATATGCCAGGCCCTCGTCCGTTTCGTTCAACGTTTTACAGATCGTTCGCACTCACCATGAAGTTCCACACCAAAAACATCCACCTGTAGAATTTCAGCTAGGCCCTCTGCTCTTTTTTTCCGATAATTTTTCGATTGTTTTCACGAACACGAGATTACCATCAGAAAATCACCTGTTTCGCAGCTAGATATTTTCTCGGATAAGCTATTTTTTGGCAATCAAATCATCATTATTCCCTAATACATTTTTTCACATGGTGTTTCATGTGAGGCACTCACTGGCTCCACATACATCCGCAGCCTACCAGTGCTCTTCTCCACAAAACTCGAACTGGATTTTTCTGGGATAGAAAGAGAGCTCACTGGAGCTGGAATATAGCAACACAAAGCGACCTGAATGCAGACCACCCTGAATTGCCTACTTGACGGACATCGGGTCTTGAGGCAGTATTCTCCACCCTTTCCTTCTGCCCATTAACAACTTCAGAAGGTATGCTCAAATAAAAGCTAAAAAACCAGTCTGTATGAAAATAGTTAAGGTCGGGTTGTCAGATGTCTTGCACATGGACATTTCGATTGTAGCACTGCAGATACTCCCACGGGTGGGGGGCGAGATAGCTCAATGGTTAGAGCGCGAAGTAACTGACCGGAAGGTCCGTGGTTCAAAACCGAACTCAGTCTTTCGACTTCCCTTGTCTAGGCTTGAGCAACCTGGCAATATCCCAGCCCTCGTGCTTCCTTCGGGTGGCATGGCAGCTAGGCACTGAAAGGGTGTTACAGCTAAACAATTTATTTATTTATTTAGATACTCCCACGGCGTCACGCATAATGAGTAAATGGTAGGATGGACTCATAAAGCCCCGATGGGTCATGTCGCGTGAGAGGATTAGCTTAATTGTTTAGGATAGCCAGAGACGACGACCGAAAACGCGTGATAATGACAGTTGAACGCCCGTGACTAAAAGTGGATCAGAGTGGTCTAAACTGGCCATAAAGAGGGTACTTACAAAACCCTGTAGAATAAAATTGCGTGATAAAATTAAATGCGCTACTCCACCAACATAGTGCAACCTTAGCCACGAGACGCTTTTGGGCGTATAAAGGGGGTTGCAAAAATGTCGCTACAGTTCCAGTGTACAGTTTGTGCTTGTGCTCCGACATACTCTCTTTAAAAGCAGCCATTGAACTAAAAGCACGACCGATGTGCAAAAGGTGTCTGTTCGCTCTAAGGAGATACCAGCTCCAAAGATTTCAGTTTTGGTTGGTACCTTTACATGAATTCCCCAGAGAGAGACGATTACGCTGTGTGCAAATTATTAGATATCTTTGTATGTTCCAGTCAGAAATCTATTTTCCCCGTTGATCGTAAGGCGTCATAATATACTTTCCATGTTTTTCATCGAAAAGCCGAGTTCGAACCCACGCATCTCATGAGTTAACTAACTTACTGAGAACACTAAGTTGAAAGGGAGATGAGATATTCGGGGAAATAGGGTGGCTCTGATAGTGTTTCATCCGATATAGGTTCGCACTGAGAAGCGGGCGGGTGAGAGAGTCGTTCACTGCGATCGTCCGGTGCGATTTGAGCGACAACATGCATTCGCCCAAACTGAACTCCTTGTAACATCATTGCTAACAGAAAATGACTGCTGGTTTGCAACAGATGCGCGTCGACTTTCTTAGTCCACTGATTTGTGGAATTCACGGAGTTGACCCAAATTAGGCAGCCAATCTCCATCTGCCAAATCTGACTGAAACTCGTGTGACAATAGTGTAGATCACTGAATACACATACGGACACCATTATCTGACTGGACGGAAAGAAGAACCAAGTACACAGTACGGGTCCAAAGACCACAGTGGACCCTACCAACCAGGAATTCGGGATTGCATGGAATCAGTCCCTATCCAGAATAAAATCATAAACATGTGTACTCGATAGCGTTTAACCTAGCAAACAAGTCCAACAATGTCACTATACCATTACTGTGTGGTAAAATAGCGACCGCCGATCAGGCGGTCCAAGCTGGAGTCGGTTGTCAGACGTCAATAGTGAGGACGAGGTCTTCGTCCACTACCTACTCTTTCCGTCAGTCGGTTAACTCCTACGGAGCTCCGTGAACGGTTTGCATGGTGAAACTCGTCGGTCTCAGAATCGCACAATCCCTCCCGCTCTATGCAGCATGGCGAATGAGCGCTGCCACTCCAAGTATTTCAGGCAGCAATCACTCGAAGCAGCCATTGTACTCTCTCTCCTAAACCTACAGACTGTTTAAACCTTTTTCACTACACAATTTCTTGGGTGTATTTAATTTGAGACTTCGTTTCTATATGAACTTTCGCGGTGCGGTGCCATCGAACACACAGACTCAAGTGGCAAACCAGCCTTGGACGGCAACTGACGGACACTGAGAAAGCACACGTTCTTGATAAGCTCTTGTCAGGCAAGGAACCTAATAACAAACTGGCATACAGTTGATCAAAAAAGTCGTTCTACAAACTGGACAGTCACTGATGGTTTAGAATTAGAGCCTGGCCGTTGGTCTGTTCGTCAAGCTTGGCAGTTGGATTGAATACCGAGTAGAGCACCGGAACTACCTATATTCTACAATATCGTCAGTATTAGAGCCGCATTGAACAGGGGTTTGGTAAGCCATCGTCGGATCAGCGCTTTTACATGGTGCTTCTGTGGTAGAGTTGGCTGTCGCGGTCAAATTTCAGTTAACTCCGCTGAGTGCATTTTACCAGACGACCTTGGGGTGATTTGACGGCACTCGCAACTGGAAGTTAAGAAAACTGGCCGCTTTACACCAGAAACGTCAGTTGAGTGCGCTGGCCCTACAATGGCACATCAATGTTGCAGATCAGAGTGACCCCAATTTGTAGAACGCCTCCAATGACCAGGTGTGTTTCAAACTGCTCTTCGTTTTAACACCTATATTATTAATATGTAGTGGTCTGAAAGGGTCATGGGGAAATCATACGATTACAACGTGTGTTCTAAACTACGGTGGGCAAAATTACCACACTATAAGGTAATCGGAGATCCAGATAACTACCCAACCTTCTCGCGTGTGTCATGCACGTGCGACCAAGGCAAAAGGTTGTGCACACAGAAAGCACAACCACACACAAATAGTAAATTGCTAACGCTGAAGGCCGCCATCCATATTTCTCAGACTCGGAAGAAGCATCTGCGCACCCAAAATAGACTCCGTGGTGGTGTCCGACTGGATCATCGTTGCCCCAAGCAGTCCATCTTGACGACTGTCGAGAAGCAGTAGTAGCCAGAAAGGGCAAACGGTTTTAACCTTCTGAATCTCAACATGAAAAATCCACACGGGGAGCTGGAGTGGATAGCCTAATACACAAACTATGGCAGTTTCATTCGCGTTTTACACTAAAGTCCACAAAGATATGCTAACCTAACGGCTTAAATGAGCTCAGAACAGCACCTAAACCTCTAGAATAAAAACTTGTATCTCAGGAACAATCACAAAGCCGTGTAGTCGAAACAGGGCTACTGCGAAACAACAGAACGCCATTGCACACAATGCTTTATTTGAGCAGTGACAACGCATTGGATAAAACATCCATGTAAAATAAAATTTAGTGTTGTCGAACTGAATCTTGATTTACGGTCCACCAATTCTAACCATAAATCGTAAAGGCTATCTAAATTTTTTCTTTGTACGTACCCCAATACACACTGATTGTACAACAGGCGCTTGCCACGCGGACCCAATGAACAGCGTCAGCAATCCCTCAGGGGATGGTACAATTCTAAATAGCTTGTTAGGTCAACAGGTCAACCGATCTGGGTCACTTGGCAACAATAGCGGACAGAAACGGTAAAATCCATCAAACCGGTTGATAGAAGGCGCGATGACGAAACATCGGCTTCGGTAGTTCTTCTGCCTGTTAGCGCAGTGACAAGGTCACAAAATACAGGAAACCTGGACCGTCCGTTTAAGGCCGTGCCGAAGGTAGGGTGTGTATGCAGCTTTCCCGAAAGTACAGAACAGTTTCGATAAATACATTCATTTGCAAATCAATTTGGTTTTGCGACAGACTCACCTGGAACCCAGCTGAATCTATCATTTGTGGTGTTCCCAGCACATTTAATTGCCTGGAAACATCACAAATGAGAGATTCAGCTGGGTTCCAAGTGAGTCTGTCGCAAAACCAAATTGATTTGCAAATGAGTGTATTTATCAAAAAGAAAACAGTCCAATTTGGGTTCAAGTAGAACATAAGGTTGACGAAAATTCGGGGACGGCGCCTAGCTGATGAGCCCCAAGAAGGGCGAAACCGGTCGTGGGCTGTCGAAGAATTTTCAGTAACCTTATGTGTAGTGCATTACGTATATACAGGACAAAGTCTTCTAGCCTGATTGTAATGGACTCTACTGTAGCTAATATGTGCTGTTTACCTGCCTCTGGCTGATTTACCCGGAACCTCGTAGATGGATGTGAAAGCGGAATTCACATCTACTTAGTGTTTGGCTTGGGTCAAATAGGCGACAGTAGTACTAGCAACACCCCCTTGTCGGGCTTCTTCAAAGAGAGGTGCAGTCGAAATCGTTCTGTCGTAATCCGCATATATCAACCTTGCTTTCGTGGGTAAAGAACGAACTAGGTTTCGCCTCTGTTGTAAAGACACAATGCTGTGGAAAGTTGTACACCCTCCTGTCCACGTCTTCTTTTTAAGGCGCCGCTTGAACGCCCAACCAATTGGACTTCAAGGAAGTGAAATCTGTTTTCACCCTCGGTGTCATATGTAAAACGGAGTGATACATGAACCTTGTTAAATTGCTGTAGGCGTGACGAAATTGTAGCAGTTTGTTCTGTCACCAAAGTGTATGGTCGATATAACGTAGGTAAAAGCTCTGTCTGTTGACTCACTGTTGAAGTTTATAGTTTCCTAAAGTCAGAAAGCTCATCACTACTTCCATCAACCTGGCGGTAGAGTTCTCTATCGAAGTTAAATTGTACCTTGAAGTTTTCAGACGTGTGGTGAACTGCCGATATAGTCGCACATGTAATCAATTGTTTCTAGAGTGGGAGAGGGAAGAAACGTATAAATAGTACAAGTGACGGTTCAGCACGCTTGGGTCTGGAGTTGAGTCTAGAAATTGGGGGCCTCGGAGACTATATGGGCAAACTGGACAACGAATTAATTCCAATGTTAGCCAACCATTTCGCAGTTTCTTGATGTGGGGACTTACACATATCTGGGATAGGGTGTAAAGCACTACCGTAGTTGTATACCTAAGGAAGCCCATACATCTTTGGAACATTAAATCCAGTTGAATTCAATCTCCCGGACGCTTGTACTGCGATGTGGGTGCTTCGGGTAGTCCGCTGTCTCTGTCAGTGGTGTTTTGTTCGTTTACGTTTTGATCCTTACAAAATTGACGTCCGTCTGAGTTTCGTTTTCACTGATATTTGACATTTACGTTTTGTTGATGTAGTTAATATGATAGTCGACTGTTCATTACGACTACGGGACCTTATCTGGTCGCTTTATTAAAATATCCTACTTCATTCTTCGTTTATTCAGTGCTTCGACACGCTCACGACTGGCACGTCTGTAACTGTTTACAGCAATTCGGTGGTATTTGTCACGCCAGACGGCTCAGTGGTTACAGCACGAACTTACTGACCGGAGGGTCCGTGGTTAGAAACCGACCTCTGCCTCTCGACTTCCGCCGTCTCGGCTTGGACAGCCTCGCAGTATCCCAGCCCTCGTGCTTCCTTCGGGTGGCATGGCAGTTAGACACCGAAAGGGTGCTAAAGCTGGATGATTTTTTTTGTCGCGCCAGATCAACACATTTGATTCGAATGTTAGCAGTATCGTTTGACTGTAGAATTCTTCAAACTGATCATTTATAGCTAACCGCTTCCTTCCACGCCGTTGGATTGTACTTAAGTCCTTGTGACAAAAAATCAAGCGAGCGATTATGGACGTTGCTTGGAAAACGAGGTTGTGGTGCAACTGAAGACAACGGATGCACAAACTGCTTCGTTCTTTGTCCGTGGGAGCAAGGTTCATGTGCTCGGTATGGCAGCAAAGCATCAGTGTTGAACACTAACGTTATGCTATCGATGATGATGATCATATCTTCGGATTACACCATAGAAAGTTAACTGACGTGCTCAGGGGAAAGGGGTACCCGACAAGATTCACTGATATAAAACGGGACCGCCGACACCTGGCGTCGAGAACAAACGTATATTTATACAATTCCCTCTCAAGGGGACTCAGCAGATGAACAGGTGCGTCGTGCTCTAAATGACACACAATGGGGCAGACATTTCCAGCTGCAACTCAACGAAGTCAGTTTTGAAAAAAAAACATGAACGACCTCAACCCGAAAGACAAGCTCCGTATGCGAGACTGGTCTACGCTTATTTACTCCTGCACCCGCTGCTATGTGACAGAGTATGTTGGTCGGACAACTAGGCGCTTGGCAGAACGGTTTCGACTACACCAATCGGCCTGGCTTGGAAAAGGCCTGACAATGAGATTAGTTAGTTTATTGAGCCCAAACACCAGGTAAATGTGAATTATGCTATCAAAGTGATCTATTTCCCAAAAAGATAAAACCAGTACTGGGATGTTCATGAGTTTTCATGCTTAGCGCTTTAAATGAGTTGAATACAGGGCACAAACATACTGACCGGATGGTCCGTGGTTTGAGCCCAGTACCTATAGCTCGACTGCTGCCGCCTAGACTTGGGCAACTTGACAGTACACCGGTCTTTGAACTTTCTTCGGATGACATGACAGCTATGCAGCGAAAAGATGTTACAGCTGTACGATTGAACATGTGAACGGACCGGTAAGCAGCGTCCAATACACATTGGAAACACCAGCGCTCATAGGTATGCTCTTGTTTTCGCACCTGACGGTGTGCCTACGTGATCAACACAGCCTCCAACAGGCCATATCCCGCCTAGCCACTGTATTAAGTATTCTAATTTTGAGGTTGGCTGAGACACCAGAAGAGATGGAGCTCTTCACAGGTTTGTATTGTCTGAAAAATCTGAAGACATAATCGCTGAGCGAATGTTTTGTGAAAGGACAAATCTGACTTGAGCAATTCTGCCGAAACAATATCCTGAGCGTGCTACGGGGCGCACTATGGTAACCCTATGGTGGCAACATTGTAGTAACAGAATTATTCCCAGGGTACGGTAACTGATAATTCTACAGCGACAACAGCTTCCAGATCAAACATTACAACCGATTTGACAGCCATCAATTAACCGAGGCCATTGAAATTCCAATGTTAGTTGGCATGATCCAACCCAAACCTTGGGGCCGGAATAAAGTTTTTTTATGTCAATAAGACTAACAGGAATTGCAGTGACCTATTTAGTACTGCTATCCGTTTCTCAGCCACTTGAGCCTGACGAAGTTGGCAAGCGTCCCGTGTAGCTCAGTTTCATCTATCCACATTGCACTCTTCAGTCTGAAGTTCAACACCTTCACCGACTGAAGATGATAGGACACTGAAGATAGACAACTATTTTTTGCCGTATTTTCTAGTGCAGTACACGAAACACCACATATCCTACCTGCAACGTATGAAGCAGTGTTCGATGTGAACCATCGAAAAGTGATATTTTTGGTAGTGTTGCGGCGGTTCGATCCCGGAATTGTCAGGGTCGGATACTGGTCAGTGAACTTTAGTTTGTATTAGCTTTGAAATAACTGAATTGGCTGCTTTACGATTTTCTGCTCCGAACTTATCCAGGGATGAGAACTGCCGGTGTAAATTGTAACATATTCTGATCATCATCTGACCTCTTATCTATCAATTCTCTAGTGGTTTCTTTCTTGAACGATGCACAGATGACTTGTTATTGATAAGCAGAAAGGAATGACGAAAATAGTGTTTAATAAAGTGATCATACACAAATAATGGAAGCAGTTAATGGTGTAAATATCGAGTTAGATGTTTATGGACAACCCGTAAAAAATTCTGTTAATTGTCCTGGGTCCATGCGGTCCAACGATCCTGTGGAAACAGTAGAAAACGTGAAACGATTTGACAGGTTCACCAACAAAATAAGGTAGTTAGGGAGAGCGAATCAATGGCTTGGTTTGTCTCTTGCATGAAGCAACATGAGCGAGCGAGGGATTTCCGACAACAGTCTACCATGAACAAACCACGTACAGCAAAAATTCCGTTGCAACCCTCGTCATTTGAGTAAATGTAGCGAGAGTCGCAAGCTGTGCCCTGATCTCCACAATGTAGTGAAACAGATTGGACTGGCGATATATATATATATATATATATATTAACGTATAGGCTGGTTTTGTTGAAAGAAAAACTCCACGACATACGTAAAAACCACTGTAGCAAGACAACGTTGACCCTTTCTTTCTCGGTCTTAGTACTAAGAGTTGAAATATGAACTAGAAACAACCAGGTATGGTGCATGTGATATGGCCTAAGTACTAAGAGTTGAAATATGAACTAAAAACAACCAGGTATGGTGCATGCGATATGGCCTGCAAAGAACATCAGTGAGCCCTAAGGAGCGATCCCAAAGGGTTTGATCTAGTTTATATTGAACAGGCAGTGCACGAAGCTATACGTGGTAATGTGAAGTTACAGTAAATTCGCTTTTAAAACTAAATTTCTACAAAAGGCTTTACGATACTGTCCTAGATGGCAAGCTACGGATGAGTTCTACTCAAACCCTTTCAGGCAAATTTACGGCAAAATGAATATCGAACACGGCCCTATAAACCATGGAAACGTCACCAACTCTCCTATTCACAGTAAAGTGTTGGCGGCGGACCGGTAGCAAAGCGATGTGACCTGGACCAAATGTTGAAACAACCAAATATGTGCTGAGGTTGGAAAGTTCGTCATAAACTATTAAAAAGATCACACTACGGAGAGCCGGAAATCATAAAGATGCACAGCTCAGAAGTTTGTTATAAGTTCGATTGAGTACGTGACTACAGGCATATGAACTAAACCAAAGCCAAAAACATCGATCGACAGCAGAAGTCAATTGGCCTAGGGTCATTCATAGTGACAAACCTTTGGTTTGTGGACAGTCGCGCATCACGTGACCTCGATTTCCACATTGATAGCACGTTTTTCTGCAGTTCACCTGGTCACCTCGGCCAGAAGCAGGATCGCCGACAAAAATGTCCACTTGTGAGCAGCGTTCAATAATCTCTCTGATAGAAGATAGCTTCCCCGTTCCCAGGGCTTGTTGATACCTCGGATGAAGACCACGTATAAATGCTGAGCGAACCTCCCAATCCTGTAGTGGTCCGGGTGGAAGACCACGCTCGACTATACTGCAAACGCGTAAGTACCACTGATATGGCGTCTCTCCGAATCGTTGCCGAGCTGAGCCAAGGCAGCGGATCATGCTTACCTCATCAAGAACGTGGTCACCATAAAGGATTGACGAGATATACGCCCAGTCTTTTCGAAAGACATCTGCGTTATCCAGCAGTCGTTGTAAGGCTGGATCACAAATCATTCGAAGGCGCTGAACCTTTTCCTCGTCGGACCAATTTTCTTCTGTAGCTTTTTTCCAAAATCGAGGAAGAAGCTGGCGCACATTAGTCGACGTGATTACCAATTCGGTCGGCTGGCTGGGATCAAGTCTGCTTTCAACGGGCAGGTTACAGAGCATGGCAATATTCATGGCTCTACAGGCACTGTCAAGTGCACCAAAGTCCACTGCTTGACCAGCTCGGACAGGTTTTTCGGGTTCAGAGTCTTCAAAATCGGATATCAGGGGGCCCTTTTGAGGTTCCTCCTGTTGCATAGGATGAATATTTTCAAACCCGTTCGTCAAGATTGTATTCTTCGTAGCTTTGCTTTCGTTTAACATAGTTCGGATAGCCAGATGTTCTATCAACCGGTTCATTACGATGGTTAGACTGTCTACGCGCGACTTTAAAGCTCGGATCGCACTGCTATCGGATGACTCATTCTGAAACAGCAAAAGTCACCGGAGAAAAGCTATTATTTACTGAATAAGTGGCGTGTATATAACTAATCGGTGTTGCGAGAGTTAAGTTATTCAAAATGCCCCAAACACCCCCATCGAAGTAGTGTTTTTGGCGTCACTGGTGCCTACCGAGAAGGTATCACATGTCCAAGGTGATTTAACTGAATGTACTCCGTGAGTCCGTTTCCCATTACAATTCTATAAGTTGCTATCTGAAGAGAAACTCCCAAAGAATATTACTAATTCTGCCAGAATTACCCGTTCACACACTGATGCTCCGCGTGAGGATAAATACCTGGAAACTCAACCTTGCCAGATTGTCTCCGGTGTGTCATACCGAGTACATGTTTGTGCACTTGCCATTCGAAGATGACGATATAGCAACAAACATGTCATGTATACCCGGCGGAACAATTCGCACTTGTCTCAACCTCTAGGAAATCCATCATCATAACTAAGAGCAACAGACCAGCGACACATGCCGGCACTGGATTGTCACACAACCAATAGGAAAGAGCTTTAGTAAAGACTGGAACGAGTAGAGACTCAGTGCAAGTCAGTTGCCGAGTGCGTCCAACGTATCTGCCTCATATGCCACTTATCACCTGTGGTTGCGTTGAACGTTCCATATTAGTATAATGGACCGGCGTCTCTCCCAAAGAATAGCAGAGCCTCTTCCAAAAAGTTCACTGCGAGCCAGCCCCATACAGACAAACTGTACGATTAGTCACATGAACTCCAAGTTCGTCGATCGATGGTCATTTTATTGAAACGGGTCATATGTGTGACCCATACAGTTCCTTCTCGAACCCGGGATCGCTAGCATTTAGTGAAGCCACATTGGTCAATAACAGAATATCAGCCTTGTGCGCGCAGAAATCGTTGGTCTGAAACTCATTTTTGCTCTGGAATTGACCTTACATCCCTTCAACCTTGGAAAAAATACCATTTTTCTGTTTATCGTTACCGTTACCGTTACATAGATGCAGCACATTTTGCGTCCCGTGGCTGATGAAAGTAAATGAAATGTCGACAACTCGGGTTTATGCTTTCTTGCTGTCTTAATAAATGGGCTACAGCAGGTTATCAGCTGTAAACATGTGCCAAAGTATATTAGATCCAACTGCCAATTTTGTTCAAGTACGGTTACACATTATAAAGTACGATCTAATGAGTTCCTTATGAGATGTTGGCTACGGCGCGCTGAGGAAACCTAGGCTGCTATACTTTTCCCATCGATCTGAGACCGCTCATGGATTAAGGCACGAACTGCTGACCAGAAAGCCAGCAGCTTGGTCCTTTTCTAAGTTTTTGATCGTCCCTGTTGTTCCGGCAAAGTGACAATGGTCCCGCTTTCAAGGTTTCCTCAGGTTTTGTAGTAGCTAGGTGCCAAAACAGTGCTACAGTTGAACAATTGGAATTCAACTGATATTAGACACGAGATTAGTATGCAGTGAATGTACACTGTATTGCAAGAGCACCGATCATCGCAAGGACGAGCTACAAATATGAACGTCTCTCGGAGCCAAACAAAATCGAAAATCAAACGGGCGTTTCCAGTCCTGGAGCAGCTTTCGACCCAATTGCATTTACCGATGATAGCTTTTAAGCTTCGTTGTTATGTACCGGCACTTTGCCATCTAGCTATGTCAATTTAATCAAACGTTTAATGTGAAAATCACGAAACAAAGATAGAAAAGGGACTAACACTAGCAAGCTCCCAGCACTCAGCCGGACAGACCAGAGAAAATAGTTCGCAGCCACGACCACACTGAAGATATCCATTTCCCCCAAAAAACCACCTGTACTACACCAACACCAAGGAAAATGCTTCTAAAACTTCCAGGGAATGTAATGAAGTCGTGACGGATAAACTCAACCATAAAGTGGTACGGGCCATAAACTGCAGATAAGCTGATCCCACATCATTTGTTAGTAGATGCCACCTTGCTTCCTGGTCCGATCAGTTCACCGTAGCAGTTAGGCATATCAGTGAATCAGTCGACCGCATCGGTCTATTCGTCAGAATGGATAATGGTCGGAATTCGAGCAGCTTAACCACACAAATCCATTTTGCAATTGTGAAGGAGACACATTAATTCACAATTCTGGAAAACCACATAAAAACAACGAAATGAACTACTGTTGTCGTCAGCAAGCAAATAATCCAAGTAGAGATGCTCCGGGAGTTTAAAAAACTGGGCCTAAAGAACCATAGGAATAAACACTGTAAACAGTGACACAGCCAGAAGTACGTATTGTAGACTACTAATATGAAACGACAAAACCGATGATATGGAAAAAAGGTACTGATACGGCAATTCATTAGATATGGTGTACTTTATCAGACAAGGTCATGAAGCTGATGAACAAATCAGATACGGAAACTCGGGGACTGCGCCTACATGATGAGTCCCAAGGAGGGCGAAACCGGTCGTGGGCTGTTGAAGAGTTTTCAACAACCTCATAAGTAGTGTCCTTTATGTCGCGATATCCCGAATATCATGTCAACTGAAACATGAGGCGGCCTTTGTGCAGCACATTCAGTTGAGGAAGAACATCATAGGCGAGATATTCAGCTGAGTATTCCCTGAAAACCCAGTTGATATGCAAATGAGTGTATTTGTCGAAATCCAGATACCAATTTTATTATCCTACTGACATGAAAACGTAGTCAAAAATGGAAACAAAAGCATGTTAGGAAAATAACTGACCGCGAGACTTTCCTGGGTCTCCAATAAAATAAATTCTGCCAGGCGACTTTCTCGTATGAAGTGTTTATCTATTGGACATGCAGAAATCGGAAGCACTACGTCCTCGACACACTGGTTGAAAAAAGAAATGCGAAATTATGAAGCTGCATTCTGAGAGAAAATACAGACAACAAACAACAAAGTGTCTATGGTATGTAGTCGGTCGACTAGAAACATAAAAATTACTTTATAGCACACGTCCTGGGCCGACTAAACAGGGCCAAAAATAGGAGCACTTCATTATTAAAAAAACCCGCTTTATGCCAGCCCCTTAAGTAGACATACGTTGTTAATGTGTTGGATTGTTCGTATCTCGGGTGCAATCGTTGATGATTGATCAGGTAGTTGTTAAGCTGTTCGCCAGCCGAAGGATGGCAATTGACTTGCAAACGTTTCGTCATCATTCGAGGATACGTCTTCAACGCACCGAAGATGTATCCTCGAATGACGACGAAACGTTTGCAAGTCAATTGCCATCCTTCGGCGAATAGATCAAAAACCCCTGATCAATTACCAAACATATGTCGCGGTGACAAGACCCGAAAGAAAATCAAGATAAAAAGGCACCGAGGTATTCAAAACATACATAATGAGCGCATTCGTCGTAGAGCCTGAATGGCATAGGGGGGAGGGGTAAACGTTGATGCGAGAGGCGGTCACGTAAATTTGTTTTGCGATTTCACTCTCCCCAAGCTAATGCCGTATGAACTACTTTTAATGGACTTCGTATGACTTCCAAATCTTCCACCAGGCCTTCGACAAGCGGTTTCGCTTCTCATGTATTCCAGCTCCAGCAGCGTATCGCACCTTGATCTTCATTCGAATGTAACACTAGATCCAAAGTCACAACGTCGGGAGCCGGTTGCCGTCAGACATTCACTTTCGTGTTCTCAAGAATTCGTGAAGGAATGTCACCGCAGCATCAACACCTTCAGAAACAGCAGCAGCAATGTTGACACTGGCCTTTTACGACCGTAAAACAAAGTTTATTTAGTTATATTTGAAGCCTCAGAGTGTATGAATGAAGAACCTCTATCTCAAGCATTCTGAGGTGCATATACCTCAAAACGCTCGATTAGATAAACTGGAGAAAAACTGACGGCACGGACGCTATTTGATATCGATTGGCTGCCATTTCTCGCAATGCCATCACATTCGGCACCACTAGAGTGGATTAAGACCTGTTGTACGGTACTTTACCAAACTACTTCAATGGTTACAGGCATCCCTTGTCTCGGCCACTCTAGTGACAGATGTGTATACACGTCAATTTTAGTCGCTGTCGAGTCAAAAAAATGTACTTTGTGCCTCCGATAAAAGATTATCCCTTAAATCAAGGACATCTTTCTCCTTTGTTCTTCGTTTTTGTGGCAGATGAACTAGTGAAGGCTGCTCTGTCTAGAATCAATGGCAATGGTGCTGAAATTCTACCTGGAAGCAGGCTCCGTAGTTATAGCCAGACAGTACACAAACCACTTGACAGCGGTATATATATATATATATATATATATAAAGTCATCGTATCTGATAAGAAGTTAACCACGTCAGCGGAACATAAGGACGACGTGCGGGTAAAAAGATTCCCAAAGCAAAAAGGTCTGACATGTATGCCACTGGGGGCGTTTCTGGATCATATCTGCTAGTATATCTGGCTACACAGTCGTTATATTCAGGACCCCAGCCAATAGGTTTGGACGCCACAACTGATGATAAACCAGCCATCAGAGCTTTCTCGATTCTTCACGTTCTTCATTGACCTTGTCTTTTCCAGTGTGGACGCGGGCGCAGGAGATGCGTGCATCACGGCAGTCATTGAGACGCCATTCTTGGCAGACAGTTCAGCTAAGGAATCGCCAAGATCATATCTTCTAACTAAGCTGCCTTGCACCGTCGTCGTTCTTCGGAGTTGTTCATCTGCGCTGGGTAGCTCGTGGGTCACAATGGTCGACGAAGGTCTTCAGCAGGGAGAGATCAGATTTCACAATAAAAAAGAGTTCCAAACACATCTTAGTTGAAGATGTCACCACAGGTGACGAAGGTTCCACAAACTAGTCCTGGCTGTTGCTGAGGCTATCGGGACTGTGGTATCTCTACCCTCACCAAGAGAGTGGACCTTACCGCGGTCTGGCGATTTTTCGCCAATGGCGTCCCACTTCGAGCTCTTGTTGATATTGATAGTTCAGAAAGCTTCGTTTCCGAAAATTCAGTCCGTCATATCAAGTGGCCTATACTACCATCGTCATCACTTTGGCATCCATCCAGCACAAAAGCTCTACTCTTGGACATTGTTTCTTAACGTTGCAATATAAACAAAACATGTATCCCTCTTTCAAGTTTTCAGTTTTACGTGATCTCTGTGCGGATATTCTACTAGGACATGACTTTATTAAGCTTCAAAAATCCCCGAAAATCTCAGTGAACGATGATAAACTTTCTTTCTCGGTCTGTGGTCTAATCGCTGCCAAAATCGAACCTTTAGGTTTGTTTGCGCACCTTGATCCAAGGTGAAGGCCCATTGCCATAAAGTCCAGACGACACTCTGCAGACGAAGAGGTCTTCATTGCTTCCCAAGTGAAGAGTTTACTCGATCAACAAATCATTGAACCCTCAAAGTCTCCATGGACAGCGCAAGTGCTCGTCACGACAAATGAGCGACAGAAGAAACGAATGGTGGTTCACTACGGTCAAACTATAAACCAATTTCATAACTGGACGCTTACTCTTCCCAGACTTGAAGATATGAGTAGTAAAATAGATCAATATCGTACTTTCAGTATGCTTGATCTTGAAAGTTCGTATCATTGAATATCCACTAAGGAAAGTGACAGAGTCTACACGGCTTTTCATGCTTGCAACAACCTGTATCAGTTTCATCGAATACCTTTCGTAATACATTTAGGAGTAACGAATGCAGTAGTGTGCTTTCAAAAGGTATTGGATGGCATAATACGCGCGGAAAAAATTACCGCGACATATGCCTATGAGGATAATGTCACCATTTGTGGAAAGAATCAAGAACACGATCAAAACCTCCGGCGTTTTCTCGCCGTGACACCAAAGTTCAGCCTTCAATTAGGTCACGATAAAAGCACAATTTCTAGCACTAAACTCAGACTCCTTGGCGTGTGTCATCAAACCAGACCCTGAAAGATTCAAGGTCTTGGAAGAACTGTTCTTTCCGAAGGACATGAAGTCTCGACAACATGTAGTTGGCTTGTTCGCGTACTATTCTCGTTGGATAAGCCGCTTCTCTGATAAAATCTACCCAACCCCTCATAATACAACCTTCCCTGTCCCTGAATCTGTTATGAAAGCGTTTGAAAGTCTCAAAAAAGAGTTGATGGATGCAGCCGTGGTCACCATCGACCCGAGAATACCATTGACCCTCGAAACTGGTGTGTCTGATGTTGCGATTTCCGCTACACTCAATCAAGATGGCAGACCGGTCGCATTCTTCTCATGTATACTGTCTGCCGGCGAAAAACATCATTCTGCTATTGAGGAAGAAGCGTACGCAATTGCTGAAACAGTGCGCAAACGGAAGCATTGACTACTCGGGGCCCAGTTCAAGATTGTAACCGATCACGGTCTGTTGCGTTCATGTATTCAACACAACAAAAAGGAAAAATAAAAAACGACAAAATCCAACGAGGTAACCTACAGAGCAGGCACAGAAAATAAGGCTGCTGACACTCTTTCCCGGAGTGACTGTACGAACACTTCATCTCACCTGGATCTAAAACATTTACACGCAACTCTGTGCCATCCTGGAGCAACACGCATGATGCATTTCGTTCGTGCCAAGAGTCATCCATTCTCCCTAGAGGACATCCGACTTGGCATTAACAATATAATAAATAAATAAAATAATCGTTCGGCTGTAGCACCATTCCGGTTCTTAGCTGCCATACCACCAGAGGAAGCACGAGGGTTGGGATACTGCCAGGTTGCCCAAGCCTAGACATGAGAAGTCGACAAGCAGAGGTTGGATTCGAACCGCGGATCTTCAGGTCAGTGAATTCCCGATCTAACCACTGAGCCATCTCGCCCCCATTGTCAGTAAGCAGTGTCATGTGTGTGCGGAATTAAAACCGTTTCTTCAAGCCATCTAGTGGTACACTTATTAAAGCCACACAAACGTTTGGACGTTTAGGCATTTACTTCAAGGGGCCACGTCTACGGTGATATCATGCCTTGTGCCCCTCTTCGCCACATTTGGCCTGCCCAGTTTCGTGCATTCGGACCGCAGCCCATCAGTCATTTCAGATGAGATTAAGCAGTTTTTTATGAAAAAGGCGTTGCCACCAGTGGGACCACTGCATATAACCCAAAGGGGAACGGTCAGGAGGGACGATTAAATGGGACTTTGTGGAAAGTGATTAAGCTTTCATTACGATCAAAAGGTCTTCAAATCATTGATTAGGAAACCGTTTTACAAGACGCGCTCCATTATATCCTTTGTATATTATATATATATATATATTATTCTTTGTTGTGTACCGCCACCAATACCACTCCACACGAGCGAATGTTTCATCATAATGAAAAATCCGTAGTCGGTACATCGTAGCCGCAGTAGTTGCTTTCGTCAGGGCCAGCTCCGATGCAGCGAAATACATGCTTTTCGAAGTATGACCCCACAGTCGAAGGAACTGAACTCCTGGAGTGTGACCCTGAGTACGCATATGTCCGACACCCTAACAGCATGAAAGAAACGGTCTCCCTACGTCACCTGGCACCTTCCGCAGATATTGGATGCGCTCCAGCAGCCAAACAGCAGCAATCGCGGCCCAGTACTGACTAGTCTATTAAGCCGGAACTACCTGATTTCTCTGCTTCGGAAAATGAAATGTCGAGTTCTTTTGAACACCCGTTGGTTGTACAACAATAGCGGACACGACCTTATTACTTGCGCAACAGGAGTCTGACATTATTCAATCGTAAAACGAACTCCTGTAAGCATTTAGCTCTGCAGGGGTGAATATTGTATATTTGCCGTTTTCCAAAGGACTTCGTCGTTCATTGCTATATCACTTTTTCTCGTTTCAGATCTCAGAGCTAAAGTTTTAGATGAATAACGTTTAGCTTCTGGGCCCGCAGTCTTCCCCATTCTTATTCTGATTGTCGCCATCCCTCGTTGAAAGTAACAATGACATTCCAGCCTTCGTTTGGAAGGCCTAAGGAAAATATTATCGGAAAGAACCATAATCAATGTCATCTAAGATGCCGATACCACGATACGCGGAAGCGGTGAGCTTTTGCTCCAAAGGAACAGTAAGGATCCAGGTGCGGAAGAGTCCATCTGATCCCCCAGAAGTTGGTGGCCTATGGGGGCTGTCACTCCAGAGTACTTAATTGACATAGAGGCAGGAGTGGTGCATGAACGGAGAGGTATCAAGCCATTATGCAAAGAGGGTGATGGGCATAAACCCATGGCTATCGTATGGTCTGGGGTGAGGGGATGAGAGATGCATGCACTCATATGCTGTACGAACACATTGGTGCAGCATGCTTCTCCACAGCATGGTTAAATACCTTTTCCAAGAGTTAAAGAAGTGTGCGAGATAATGAGCCAAACTTTTTACACACCGGTGTCCGGAGTAAAGAGTTAAAGAAGTGTGCGAGATAATGAGTCAAACTTTTTACACACCGGTGTCCGGAGTGAACCAGATCTGGAAATCCGACCATACCCTGGAGAGCATCACCTGCAGGTTTTCCTCCTTCAGGTACCGAAACCAAACCTCCCTGGGGCAACAACAAACGGTCAGCTCAAAACAAACTATCAACATCTACTGCGTTCATGTCGCCTGGACCTGAACCTGGCAGCTCATATTCCACGTAGAGCACTGCGCCAGCAGCACACCTACAAAACTCCACTAACTACAAATCAGAAAGCAGTATAATGCAATAAAATGATAGATTAAACAATTATGAGACTTACTCTTTTGCAAAACTGGTGACCACAGGAAGCCTCCAGGATTAGTGGATATTCTTTTTTGCACCACGTGCAGAGAAACGAGTCATCAGTGTCAGGATATCGAAAAAAGCTATCCTCATCATCACATATTTGGGCACATTTCTGACAGCTATCACAACAATCAGGCAAAGGGTAGGACGTATTCAGCTGAGGATCGCCGGGACGGCCGACCCTCCCACGGCGGCCACGACGAGCAGGCATGTCCAGGGACAGCCACCAACCGTAGTGCTCTCAGAAGGTCGTTGGTCAAAAACCAACATCCAATCGGTGATTCAGCGATTGATGTAGGGAGCCCTAGTTCAAAACAAGAAGACCGAGTTCAGTCATCTCATGAGCTTCTTTTGTCACACTTTCTCTCTATATTGTTGTTTTGTAAAATATATATCAGAAATCCACCAGTGGAGCTTACCCAAACAGACCAGGAAACTAGGCCTCGAAAGGAATAACAACAACATACTGTTTAGTTGCTTGAGCGACCGCCAAGGGAACATGTCACCAGCCTTCTCATTAGATGACAGAAATGGGGAACCGTTTTTCCGTTTTTGCCTTTCGCGTGGACTGAAGCCTGTGACCCGGGAGGCTTAGTCAAAATCCTCGATCCTCCGTAACGATACGTGAATCTGTGGAGGACACAGTAGTCTTATCTGCACAAGGTAGAACGTTTAGGGTGTTGGGATGCAAAATATGCGGAGATGATGATGATAATTTTTGCTATGTATATTTGCCCCATTGGTCGAATATCGAAGTATGTGTTCAGGGACCTGGATAATTGCTATTCCGAGTTAAGATCGCGGAAGCCGAATTCCCTATTGCCGGATAAATCGTGCCAGGTTGGAAGAACGTAATGCTCGCAGACAAGTTTGTTGTCAAACAGCAGAGTGCCCCATCACAACTTGCAAAATATGCCAGGAAAACCGTGTCGTTGATCGTAGCGGACAGCTGAGGGAACCTAGCCGACGCCCACGACTAACATGCAGCTAGGTGTTCACGCCGCCTAATCCTCTAGCCACAATGAAACTACGTCGATCGTAAAGAGTAGCTGAACAAACCGAGCGCCCATGCATCTGTACCGGGAAAAAGTCGAAGGTCCAAATTGTACGACATGAAACGTTCAATCCTAAAATGGGAAGAAGATGGTTCGGTTATCAAATTATCACAAAGAGTCAGTCAACTGACAAACAGGGGGCAATACTAACTCTGTAGAGGGTGCATTTCAGTGGCGACAATGTCGTACAGGCTGGTTTGCACAACATTTTCAACGGCTAATTCCTATAGCTTGTTGCTTAATCACTATAACGAGCATTACTATACGAGCATTGCTTGAAATTCGTGAGGTCTCAATAACAGTCAAACAGTCTAGAGCTGATGGGCCATGTATGAGTCACATGAAATCACCTTCATCTCTCCTCCGACAACATTGGGAAGCAACCTAAGAAAAAATCCATGAAGGATTTTTCCTACTGCCCTCCTTTGGTATTCGTCAGTGTAATAAAGAACACACTGTGCTGGGATTCTGTGCTTCAGCTCAGGCCAATAACATAAAGTGCCTTCTTTGCGGATCGGTTGGCGAGCGCACCTTTGCGTTTGCTGGACGGGCCAGGGGCTTAGAACCAAAAATAAATTATTCATCTGTGGAACCAATTTTGGGACAAGCCAGAAGAGCATCATTGCACAGCAGACAAGGTTCACCAGTCGATGCGATATGCTACACAATCCGTTGCACACTAGTGGTCATTGCTACTAGTGGTCATTGCTACTAGTGGTCATTGCTACTAGTGGTCATTGCTACTAGTGGTCATTGCTACTAGTGGTCATTGCTACTAGTGGTCATTGCTACTAGTGGTCATTGCTACTAGTGGTCATTGCTACTAGTGGTCATTGCTACTAGTGGTCATTGCTACTAGTGGTCATTGCTACTAGTGGTCATTGCTACTAGTGGTCATTGCTACTAGTGGTCATTGCTACTAGTGGTCATTGCTACTAGTGGTCATTGCTACTAGTGGTCATTGCTACTAGTGGTCATTGCTACTAGTGGTCATTGCTACTAGTGGTCATTGCTACTAGTGGTCATTGCTACTAGTGGTCATTGCTACTAGTGGTCATTGCTACTAGTGGTCATTGCTACTAGTGGTCATTGCTACTAGTGGTCATTGCTACTAGTGGTCATTGCTACTAGTGGTCATTGCTACTAGTGGTCATTGCTACTAGTGGTCATTGCTACTAGTGGTCATTGCTACTAGTGGTCATTGCTACTAGTGGTCATTGCTACTAGTGGTCATTGCTACTAGTGGTCATTGCTACTAGTGGTCATTGCTACTAGTGGTCATTGCTACTAGTGGTCATTGCTACTAGTGGTCATTGCTACTAGTGGTCATTGCTACTAGTGGTCATTGCTACTAGTGGTCATTGCTACTAGTGGTCATTGCTACTAGTGGTCATTGCTACTAGTGGTCATTGCTACTAGTGGTCATTGCTACTAGTGGTCATTGCTACTAGTGGTCATTGCTACTAGTGGTCATTGCTACTAGTGGTCATTGCTACTAGTGGTCATTGCTACTAGTGGCCGGCCTCAAAGTACACAAAATCCCAAGTAACTGTCCCTAAACCGCCAGTATCCTTGACAGGCCGTCAGTCGCACACTTTGAGCCTTGGTACAACAGGATTTGTCTCTGAACAATCAACTGCTTAATAATGACTGTGGCTCTCCTGGGTTCCATCCCCTGAAGCTTATCAACTGCTAGGTCCAGTTGTTTGCGCAAGCCGTTCAAAGCTGTCGGCGGTGGCTCGGAAACGAGTTTGAGAGGTACACTTTGTTCCGGTAGGTTGTAACCCTACAGTCACCGTTTTTGGATTGGGAACCAGTTTAAGGAAAATCTATGAAGAACACTCCTTGCTGCTTGGAGCCGACTGATTTCTGAATACAGAGAACAAGTCGATGCAGGGGGCCCACATCGCCTGGCAGAAGGAAAATGCGCATTCTTCAGCACAGGTCCTGGCGCAACTGGAGGTTTGCACCATGAACTATGAGCTAGTTAACGTAGGTTGAGCTCATCTTCTTTGCCCCAGCACTGTGGTAGTGCGGCCCTGAGGGTCGCGGCCCCAAGTGCCTCAAAGCGATGAAACGTGCGTACGTAGTCATTGGACAGACAGCGCCCACAACGTAGCTGTCATCCTCCAGGATCTCCTGTCGGTCGCTCATCCTAAAAGCTAGTGACCTGGACATCTCCACTATCATCCTCGGTTTCTTCAATATCTTCCTCATCAACGGCATAGCTCCAAGTCCTTGAAAGCACTCCACGATTGTTCCACACCGTAACTCAGGTCCGAGAACTGCTCCAGCTAGCAATCGTAGCATCAACCATACTTGCTTTCTCTCACGTACTCCAGGGCACCTGATCAAATTCTGTCATGGATAACCTGCTCACCACCAAGGCGCTTAACACTCGACAGTATGGACATAAACCCATACCATACGGCGGTCAGCTAACACACACCAGGTTGAATTCTTTAAGCATATTTCTTCTGCTTACGACGCCGGACTCTGTATCATTCTCATCTATCTTGATGTTTTCAGGGTGCAACTCTCTCACGGTGCGCTTCTGAACAAATTACGACCAACAGGGATTGGTGGCTCACTACTGTGTTGGTTCATTTCTTACCCCACTGGGAGAACTCAAGTCAATAAAATAGGGAACTCTCTTCATCTCCACTTTCCAGCAGCATCAGCAGCAGCGGAGTTATCCAGGAGAGCGTGCGTGGCCCTTTACGCTTTTCTGCTCCACATTGATGATGTCACTGCGTCGACTGCCACGGATCCCCTCTCTATACGGTGACGATACTAAGCTGGTTTACATTTTCAGGGCACGTGACTCCGTTTCTACTACAGTCAATACTCAGTCTGATCTGAATTCTTTATCCCTCTGGTCTTCTAGCTCCTGTCTATCTTTCGCCCTTTTAAAATGCCGAGCTCTCTCACATCCATTTCAGAGTCCTCCTGGGATGCTTATTCGTGATGAACTCTCGACTCCCACTCTTCCCGAATTAAGATGCCTAGGTCTTAGGCATTCCTATAAGTTTGGTTTTTTCCAAAATGCATGGTACAGAGTGGCTAAAGCCCGAAGGCGCTGCGCATTCCTTCGCCGAGCATTCCACAGTAAACTATGTTTAATAGCTATCTTTATGCAGTTTGTAAGACTCATTCTTGAATCTAGCCTCACAATTTTCACAGGCAAGTCGTACTGCTGCGGGCAGCGTGCAGCACTCGTTTAGTAAACCTTTGTTTTCGGGAATCACCCGATTTACCATATCATTTGCGCTGTTTGTCACTTGGGCTGGATCCTTCATGGCCGAGGCGCGTTAGGTTAAACCTAGGCCTTCTGCACCATCATCTGCCGATGAGCTTACATAGGTGAATTCCGCCTAAGTTTTCTTCCTGCTCTACGTATAATGTCCGCAACTCTGGATTTATGCTCCCTCTGTTGACCTGCCAAACTACCTTTAGACAACGCTTTTTTCTCTGTTCACATTCCAAACTATGGAACGACCTCTTCTCCCATCTCAAAGCTATGTCCCCTCATATAGGCTTTCAAAGCACCCTTGGTTCTAACCTTTCTATTGAGGTAGTCGAGCTTACAAACTGGCTTTTCAGCGTGATGCTAACAGATGGCGCAGCTTACATCTCAAGGTCAGGTGCCATAAAATATTTTTTGGATCTTAGCCTGACCGTAGCGTCTTACTTACTTCTAGTGTAGTATTTAGCTACCTATTTGGGACACCTCATCTTTAACCACACTAACTATCCCTCTCACCCTTTCCCGCTTGCTTGAGCTTCCTTGAGTTATAAGTTTGCCAGCACCATTCCAGCTGGGTCTACTGCTATCTAAATCAAATCGGATAACGCCGTCATTTCCATCTTCCTCTAAGCGGTTGTTAGACCCTGATTCCCCATTATCATTCCCCTCATGGTGTCCAAAGAGGCGCCTTGCGGGCAAAAGGCCCAGCACTCAACCTCATCACCACTCAAGGCCGGTCGATAGAGCGCTCCAAGTAAATTCGGACTGCTCAGTAGTACCAACCGACATTTCCCTTCCTGCCCCCGTCACTAGCAGCCTTCCCTCATTACCAAAAGAATCTCAGCTCTACAATCACCGGGCACTTCTCAGGGCTGTGTGCATATAATAACGCTGACCCTTTTTCCAAAACCCCCTGTACCCACGGTCCCCGACAGTCATGACTTTATTCTGACTGTAACCCTATGATCATGCCTGAAGATGTCTCCCAGAAGTTGGGAATAAAAATTATTATTATAACTAATATCCTACCGTAGCGTGCAACCAACTGCCTGCTTTCTAACTCCTGATGCAACGTGTGGTCCAACAGATCTTGCAAAAGCGTCGATCCTTATTGACACGCGCGCCTCCTAGTTTAGTCGGCGAATGGAATGCTGTAAAGTGGTCTCAACATACGATACTCCCGATCGCATCCCGGTGGAGCTCACAAAAGCTGCTCTCCTGACAGCACGAAACATGCATGACAGCCTGTACAGCTCGACGGCTGTGAAAGCTTAAACCGTCCTTGCGTTGCCCAGTGCTAATGCAATTCAGAGGTGAAAACGATGCAATGCTCCTGTTAACATTCTAGGCTCTTTTACCCTCTACCCAAACATTCCGGACCGTAAAGGTCATAGCTGCCCGCACCTGACTACAAAGGCAGCTCACAAAGGATTTGTTCTCCGAACTTCTAGAGGCGACTACGGGTGACTACCAAACGGATCCATCTTCCCTTCAATAATCTGTACCAGTAAATACCTTCGGTGTGAGCCAGTCGCAGACTTCCCACGCAACCAACTCCTTGAAAGACTGCGTATGTCATATCGCCGGTTACATATGTTCACACAGCAGCCGCAGAACCCCCGATTCAAACAACAGCTTACCGAGTCTGCCAACCGTTTCAGCCACTTTTACAACCCCCTCTAGTTCCTCTGGTCGCTCAACCGTCTCCGACACCAGTGTAGTCTGTTCTGAACCGATCGCACTTATGGCCGTTCCTACAAAGGCTGGAGTTGACGTGTCGTCTCCCAAAGCTCGATGCTGCAGCACTGGTCCCCTTCCTGAGTTCATTATCCTGGGATCGTCCCACGTCCGAGCTCACCATACTGTGACGCTAATTTGTAACATGAGGCTGCACAAACCGGCATGATGGCATTCAGCCCAGCATCTCCAGCTTATGTCCATGAGCCCTCCACTTCTACCTTTGGATATCTGTCTATGCCACCTGTATCTCAATCGCACCAGCAAAATTCGCAGCTGAGATGACAGATGCGGTGTCTCGCCAACTCTCACCCGGTGCCGCAATCGAAGGTAGGACCAGATTTCCTCGCTCCAAAACCCCTGTCCTAATGACAGTTCGCCCCTCCCCACCAAAGCGCGTCCTCGGTTCAAGCAGCCGCTATCAAAGCCTGGTATCGTATCGCCCCTGCCCACGCAAACCATCCGAATCGCAATTCTTCGTTCTTCATCGAAAAACCTGACAACACCTACATGGTACATAAATACACCTGTAGCACCCCACCTTATGCTAGCCCAGTTCCTGGCAATGCCCCCAACCCACAACGTTGCCTTACTTTGATCCTTATCACGCGCTGCCCCCTGGCCACCCGCTTGCTACTTACCAGAGACTTCTACTGGGCAGCTACCTACAACAGTACCTACTCCGCCTCATCTGAAGCCACGCGTGGCTCCACCTTTACGACCTTTAAAAAGGATATCAAGCCACGCACACCATGTGCCTGTAAGAAACTCGCATCCACGATGACCGGTGACCAGCTCTGGCCCTCATCCGTTCCCATTACGCTGCCCGCCAACGTTCGCCCCACTTAAACTCCATTTTTGGTAGCCAACCATCCCTCCACAGCCACCACCCCCTTTTGAATCCACTCCTCCTTCACGCCTAAAGTTGCAGAAGAAGACAGGGCCGACAATCCTGCATTCAACTGCATGCCCTCTTCCCAAAGTCATTCCGTGTCCTATACTGAGCCTGATACAGTACCTCTTGCAATGGATTCCGATCTACTTCACTGACCGTTTACCAACCTACCAATAGCATCGAATACTCCCCTCCGGATTCCGAGCCCTGCTTCATAATAACCCACCTCCAGGTATCAAGCCACCCCTAGTACTATGCTCCACGGAGAGTGCGGTTACAACGCTCCTACTTAGTAACGTTTGTTCGCCAATGAGCTTGCCCTTAAGGTTGTTAAATGCCCGCTCTTTATAGCGTAAAATCCATAATCTCCGAGCAATTAGCGCCATTTCGCGACCAGATATGTTCTGTGTAACTAAAACATGGCTCTAACTCAAAGCTCCTGACACGGCTGTCTCAGACCTTGGTTACAATATCCGCGGCTTTGACGGAAAAAACTCAGGGGGCGGCGGCTGTGCCATCTACTCCAAATCACAACTTTTTGCAACTACTTTGAGGATTCTCCCCTGAAAGGGTTTCCAGAGACCACTTGTATAGCTACAGACCAAACGACCTGTACTAGTACGCTGTATCTCTCTGCCATCGACCCTCTCCCCCATCTCTGTTGCTTACCTTCCTTGTATTACCTCCACTCCACATGCCTTTCTCCATTCGTCTGAATTTCTGCTGGATGACTTTAACCTACCGGACATTTCCTGGTCTTCCACTACGGGCCCTGCCCGTTAAACCGCGCTGCTTGCCAACTTAGTGTGGAGTTTTGGTCCCAAATTGTACGCAACCCCACTCGTATCTTACATACCCTAGACCTAATATTCTTCAACGATGGCCATTTGACTACAGTTGCAGTTGGTCCGCGCTTTCCGGGAAGTGAGAACTGCGTCGTTCCTTGGAATAGAGTCAGTTATGGTCAAACTGCTCCTCTGAGTCCTACCTTGTTTCCTCTCCTCTCTCTAGATATTTTACAAGCTTTTTCGTCCGCGCTGGTCTCCCAGGATTCGCACGAATGCTTCCCCTCGACAAATACGCAGCGCATCTTTCACAAAAACCTATTGACTGCACTCTAACTTGTTTCTCCGGTAGAACGTTTTCACCCCAGTATTTCCGGCCACGAGAAGTTATCAAAAACTTTGAATACCAAAATACACCGGGCTGGCATAGAATATCGGAAATCTCTGAATTTCTCATTATTAATTCTCATCAATGAGCTCTTTACCGACTGAGATTTCTCGTGGGTATCTCTCGAATGTCGAGAAGCGAACAATGTCCTCAGAACTCCTTTCTCCTCTAAATTACTCAGCCGGCCGTTCCGTGGGCGTTGTACCCCAAACAGTCACTCGGTTGCTTGTTTGCGTTTCACAGATGATGGTCCCGTCAATACAGCAGATCATCTGGACGCTTACTTTGCCAGTTGCCACTTACCAATTCCTCCCACTTCTAAACACATACTCGCTGCCCCGTATCTCCAAACTCCTAACAGTCAGGGTAGCCACCCGACTCTCAGTAACGTAACCATCTTCCAAGCTGGTTTCTTCCTCCCTTGTTAAGTTTAAGGACTCTGTTGTGTCAGGGGCCGACGGCCTTCCACCCAGTGTTCTGAGACAACTCCGGTCAAGATATTGGAATCTGTTACTGTTACGGATGCTGAAAATTGATGTTCGTTTGCCAAATATTTGTGAAAGTGCGTGAACTGTTTCTTAGTGTGTGAACCGTTTCTTCAAAGGTGAAATCACGTGGGTTCTTTGGAAGAATGCAGTTAGCGTACTTATCATGCTCTGGGGAGCAGGATGCGAATCTTCCAACTATCATCTTGGGTCGAAAATTCGACCCTGAACAAGTCTTCATAGCGAAGAAATCGAGCATCAAATGTTATGCCAGCCGAGGGCTCATAGCAAAACTCGTTGATATTGCCAACGATTCCCTCAACCGACTGTGGGACGCTCGGCGCAGCCGGTGAAGCCAAAGAAGTAGTTGATAGTCGCTCTGTAAGTACTTGTATGAGTTGCAGTTGCTGCTCAAACATTATTTTGAGTTGAGCTGATCCCAGCCCCGTCGCCAAATATGTTGCGGTTCCGATAATGAAGCGAGCAATGATAATATGCGCGGACTGTTACTATATGATATCCCCAGCTATGTAGCTTGATCCCGACTTCTGATACAACGGAATAGTATGAAGACGAAAACCTGGACACAAGTGTAATGCTCCGAACAACAAGCAATTTACAGGCGATAACGGAAAAGTGAAAATATATATATATATCCACAGGTTGACCTTGAACACGCCGGAAATTTGTTAGCACACACAAAGACACAGTTTTTTGGGGAGTGATATCCCCATCAGAATCCTTGTGCTACACCTGTTTACCCCCTCACAAACTATGGAATCCTCCCCTCCCAGTGGAAGCAATCTATAATCTGTCCACATTTCAAATCCGGCTTCAGACGAACTACGTCCAACTACAGTGGAATGCACTACAACTCCCTCTCAATGAGAACCTTTGAACGTCTGGTCAAAGTTCCAATAACCAATTCCTTCCTGGTTACTAATGCCATAGATGACCGGTAGTGTGGATTCATGTCTCAAAGATCCGTTAGTGGCTGCCAGCTTTACTTCTTTGAGACCATCACAGCAGTCTTCGACGCTGGGCACTCCACATTAACAGTTCACCTGGATATTCAAAAAGCTTTTGAGCAGGTCCCTCATGCATCCCTGCTACTTAGTAACGTTAGCAGCTCTGGAGCCTCATTTCAGTCATTCACCTCTTATAGGCACCACTTATAGGGTTCAGCCGGTAGTAATGCTTCGGAGACTGGTGACCGTCCCCCTTACATTCACCTCCCATCCAAGATTGCCCCAGTATTTTCCAACTCACCAATAACCTCCGGAAAATCTAGTCCACCATCTCTGAAGTCCCACCCTAATCACTCCCTACGCGTTTGGCTTCTCTTACCACTCTGCTTCTCCGTCCGCTTGCATCGAATTTTTCTATGTCCCAGGCAGTATAATAGCATATAGTGGCAATCTTAGCTTGACGTTGACGGCTAGACTGCTGAGTGCAAATCCATATTATTCCGTCTCGACTAACCACTTGTTGTCACCACCAACTATGGCAAACGTTCAGTTTTTTCCCTAGTGAAAAACCGATCCTGTCTGATGACTCCTATAACCCTCCAGGCCACCCTGCACCATACGTTTCTTGGAGCTGACAACGGTAATCCGGTGACCGGTGACCCTTGCTTTTGCCTTCCCTCCTAATGTTCCCGCTTCCCAAACGCCCCGTACAATTGTTGTTCGTTCAAGCTGGTTGGTTCCCGGCCCACAATCACATGGTCCTTCAACTGAGGGGAAATTATCCGCGACTCTGTATCGGCTGATTCCACCTGTGTCAGTCGTCTTGCCTCACGCAGATCCAGCTGCCACGGAAAACTGTTTCCCCTCTCCAATTCCGGCGAACTTGAAGACCGTTACGGCGCTGTCAATAAACTGAAATATGTTAGTGTTAGTGAAAACATGGCACTGATATAACCAATGTGGTGGCACTCCCGCAACTATTTTTTCAGAATCTCGACCACAAACCCTCGCCCACTCGGGCCTCTAAGTGCTAATGCGAGCAAATCGTTTTCACCCGGCCCCAACCGCCTCCGGGACGAGTTCTTTCTAAGCAAATATACCTTTTGTTCGGATTTAAGCAACCTGGTTTTCCGCTGCAATTTCCGTTTGCCTCTTCCACAGCTTGAATTTTATATTCGGTGTTCGTTTGGCCCTGTGCATCGACACTATCTTCCCATCGAATTTATCCTTTGCATTTAACTTCCCTACAACAGTGACACCAGTGAGTCTGTTTGGTTTCAATTAAGAGCATATTTTTGAGACAAAACTTGACACTTGCCTCCACCTCGAATTATTCCATCTCCATTTTTGTTTCTTGTGGCCCTGGCCATTTACGTAACCGCCCAAGGTCACTCATGGACGGCAATGATTTTCAGTTTTAGTTCCTGTCAGCAAGCTTCACCCTTGAACTAATTGTACCTCACGCAGATCGTCCTAGGTTGTTTTGTTTTCCACAACTGCGGTGACTTTTTACATAATACGCATGCCTCGATGGTTGTACCCGCCTCCATGTTGTGTTGTGTCTGCTGTGCTCAGGTTGTAACGACCCGATCATGCCTCAGTTGGCATGTTCCCTACAAATTGGGAGATAAACCCATTATTATTACAAGCCTCAACATATTCAACTTCGCAGATACCGTAAAAGTTACAAAATGGGGCTGTACAACCAGCAGCCTACGATAAAATCGCAGTTCACTTCGCCACAATATCGATATCGTCACAAGGAGAAAGCTATCCACGGCGATTAACCATAAAACACAATGTCCGACAAATCCGTAAAAATTTGAAAAACTCGTTAAACAGGACGGTCTTCATTTCATCGGATCAGGAGTAATATTTATGGGAATCGGCTGGCTCATGTTTTGCCACCAACTCACTCTTCCAAGGAACTATTTTACCCAACTCCACAACAGCGACTCCAGTGAGTCTCAACAGACTCACTGTACACCATGCTTCTGAGATTCCTGTTACCATTCATTCGCCTTGCTAGTCCGTCCACTTCATCACCCTCACGTACGCTTTTTATGACCCAGGCCATGAGCCCAACAGTTCAAGGCCGCGAGGCCTCAGCGGTTGTTTTAGGCTACAAGTCAATTTGACCGGCTGGATGACGCCAACTCTGCTGCTTCACCACATCTGATGTTCTGGTTTCTCATATCCCGCAGTTTACACTTCTCCTGTCATATGTCAGACAGGAAGCCTCTTGTTTTACCCTCCCTCGTTTTTTGCCCGCCACCTTCAAATCCTAACATTCTGATATTGCACGATGTTCTCTCAGGAAAAAAGGGCTTCCCTGCTCGTGCCGGTTTGGTGGCAGCCACGTCTATATCGGATAAAGCCCACCACCTCAGGCAAGTCAAAGGTAGCAGGTTAGAGTGGGGGGCTGGTTTTATTTTTTAGAATTACTGTTCCAAGTAGGTTTTGTCGACTAACTCTACCTTCGTCAACTTCAGAGGTGATTTGGACCTGGTTCATAAAGAGGATCAGGGAGTAGTTGGGTATTAAATAGGGCGGCTGCGGCTTTACGCGCAAGGGAGCCATCTACGGACTGCAACCTATGTTGGTACGGGATATTTAGGAGCTGAACGGGGAGACTGTTCCAGGTGCGAGTGTAGTACACTAGAAAGAATTAGTGGCGTAGGTTTGTACGCGCTGGATGGTGCACTAAGAGGCTTCTGGAATTATGCAATTCATAGTGAGTACATGACTTGGCCTAGCCTCTGCTATAAAAGCATTTCGGTACACAGACGGTGTAGGGGAGTTAAATTTAGTTTCAATAGTCTGGGTCACGGCGGCTTAAGGCCCAAGGTTATGCGGCGGTAGATGAGAGTACTGGACTGTGGAAATAACTTTTTTGTGAGGGATCATTGGACGTTTTCAAGTGCTAATCTGGGTATCAAGGGAACAGAAAGCAGAACAGAATCCCACAATTTGGGGTTTTTCCACAATTGGTCGCATCCAGAGCTTGCAAACTGCGACCTTAGTGTCTCGAAGATAGAGGGGGCTTAATAACAGAAAGCAGAACCTACGTGCTCGGGCAACCTGAAACTGGACTTGATGAGAAAACTTAAAGGTGCAAGAATATCTGAGACCAAGGTCCTTGATCTTTGTTGAATGAGTGACAGCGTTCCACTTAATTGTGAATAATAATAATAATAATGTTTATTCCCAACTTGTGGGAGCATGCCGTCCAGCACGATCAGAATGTTATAGTCGGAATAAAGGAATGACTGGCGGAGGCTGTGAGTACAGGGGGTTTGGGTGGGGAAAGAGGACAGGGCCATAGGCGGCGGGCTGTATCCAATGTAAACGTGGTCACCACTAAACCGGCACGAGCAGGGAAGGTCTTTTGTGGAACAGAACATCGGTAGGATTTGAAGGTGGCGGGCAAAAACAAAACGAGGGAGGGAAAAACAAGAGGCTTCTTGCCTGACATATGACACGAGAAACGTAAGCTGTGGAAAACCAGAAACCAGAACATCAGATCTGGTGAAACAGCAAAGTTGGCGTCATCCAGCCGATCAAATTGAACTGAAGCCAAAACCAACCGCTGAGGCCTCGCGGCCTAGGACTATTGGGCTCATGGCCAGGGTCACAAAACGTACCAGCTTGTACGGAGCAGCGGCAGGAATTTATACGCGACTTGAAAGAAGAGAAGCTTAGGCTATAGACATTTGCTTAGTGGGCCAGAGAGTCTAAGGCTTGTTGTATCTGGCGAAAACCAAGAGTTTTAGCAGAGAAAGGAAATGTGTAAGCGATTTTTATATCGTTTGCGACTGGGAAGGGTTTACCATGTGGTACAGCGTCGAAGACGTCGTTGACACATAGTAGGAACAGGATGAAGCCTAGCATGCTCCCCTGAATGACCCCACTGGTGATCGGTAGTGGGGATGACTGTCACCTATTTGTGTTAACTGTGACCTATCAGATAGACTGGGGGTAAACCACTGAAATAAGGATTCAGTGATGCCAACAGAATTGAACTTCTTCAGCGGGTATGCATGAGGGACCTGGTCAAAGGCTTTCTGGATATCCGAATAGACTGTAGCAATAGAGTGTCCGGCATCATAGGCTGCTGTGACGGTCTCAAAGTAGTGAAGCTGGCAGCCCTTGACGGATCGCTGAGATAGGAATCCATACTTTCGGTCACCTATGGCATTTGTATCTAGGAGGAACCTGATTGACCAGAATTTCAAGGGTTCGCTGCCTTCGTCATAGTTGAGCTTGTAGCATACCAAAGCTCACTTCGCGAGCCAAACGAACAACACACCTACAACATACATACTGCTCCTAGGAGTGGACAAATAAAAGAAGAAATATACATACATATGCAATGAGATTCCCAACCATCCATTACCCACCTGCAAGAGTGGCGCCTAAAGGCTAGTTTTTGCCATTGTTGTCGGAGGAGAGATGAAGGTGATTTCATGTGACTCATACATGGCCCATCAGCTCTAGACTGTTTGACTGTTATTGAGACCCTCTTACACTCACTTGCTTTCCCAGGTTATGATGCTGTCTAACACTCGTACTAAATTCTCGATAAACTTGTCCATCATCTCAGAAGTCCAGTCCCCTCAGTCCTTATACGTTTGGTCTACCTAACCACACCGCCACTCTGCGTGCTTGTATCCTTTTCATCCGTCACGGCGTTTGAGAAGGCGTTAAACGAATAGATGAAGGACAGCTACGTGGTACTTGTGCGTTCGTCCAGTAATCGGAGCACCAACACTGTCTTGCATTACGAAAGATGGTGTACGACAAATGCAGTAGACGGCCTGCAAGACGAACGGAAATTCGAGGAACCCCAAGAGCTACCCGCTATGATTGACGTAGTTCTATTGTGGCTAGAGGATTAGGCGGCGTGAACACCTAGCTGCATGTTAGTCGTGGGCGTCGGCTAGGTTCCCTCAGCTGTCCGCTACGATCAACGTTGCTCCTTGTTTGTCAGCCGACTGACTCATCGCGATATTTCGATAACTTCACTCCTATGTTCCTTTCACTTCAGGACGTCAATAGCGCACTGAACACTGCCCACCAAGAAGGCCATACGTTTCCCGGCAGGACATATGTACTAATCAAACAGACCAATACAATTCAACTTTTCATGTCGTGCAATTAGGAATTTTAGCCGGGAAAGATAGATAGGCGCGCTTCGGCCAGCTGATTGGTCATGTGCGTCAGTTATCTTCGTTCAGCTTCCCGCTTTGAGCATGGTCATCCTGGCATATTTATCAAGCTGTAGTGGAGTACCCTGCTGTTAACCAAAAATCTTGCATGATTTATCCAGCAATAAGGAATGCGGCTTTCGCATTTTTGACTCGTGATAGCAATTATTAAGTTAACTGAACACATACTTCGGTATTCGAGCAGTCAGGCAGATATAAATAAAAGGAATTTACAGGGGTGGCACCACCACACATTCTGCACCCAAATGGGCCATGTAGTTTCTAGAAAGTTCAATGAATTATTTCAGCTGCAGAGCTATTTGGAAATTCCGTCCACTGTAAGCTATTCACCTATTACCGCAACTCGTGACATCTTATTGCATTGGACAACATATTGAAAGTCGGTTGTGATTGGTGACCTTTAGGCTTCGCTCACTTAAACAGATCTCCCATGTAGATAAATTGTAGAATAATTCATTGTGCATGGATATTTTACGCTATGAGGTGGTATCCTTAGAAACCATGTGGCTTTCGAGAAACCAGTTGCTTCTTGAGAATACTGAGCCTTTCCTTGGCTCCGCGTAAAAACATTCTATAGGACAATTTGTGAAACAATGTTGTCTGTGTACATTCCATAAACTAGCAATATGTCGGGACGCCATTGTACTTAGTATCGTTTACCTACTTGTTGGTTGCTGGAGCGCGGTTCGGAAGCTTTTGGTGACCCGTTCCCCAAGTTGGTGCCGCCCAGTGAGAAGTGAATAAAGACAACATTGTTCCAGAAATTAACCTGTAAAATGCTATTACATGGATCAAACGCATGGCCTAAAATATCTTGAATTTTGAATTGAATACTATGCCTCCGCGGTTTCGAGCACATCAAACAGATTCGGAGTGTTCCCAGCCCGACGATCTTCGTTAGTGAATACTTCCGGCAACTGAAAAAAATTCATGGTTTGAAAAGGTTCCGAAGACACCTACGAGGATATTTTGAACAGTCCTCGCTTGGACTCAATAGGTGTGAGTGCCAATAGATAATACAAATCACTGAGGACACGATTGTGCCACAAACCGCTTCGGAAGTTTGTCATTCATGATCCAGGCGCAGAAGGACTAAAATTGATGGGGTGGCGAACTCTACATAATTGAACCTGAATGCGGCTTATGAACATGACATTTTATAGTGCATTCACCGCTGCACACTGACGATGCTTCCTCGGTTGGTAGAAAAACGGCAACACTGCAGTATCTAAGCTCGATAAAAGCATAAAATCCATCTGGCCGACACATGGTGAACGCCCTTGAACCGCCAACCCGCCTGTACACTGGCGACTTCGGGTGTCTTGTTTTAGTTCTTGAAATCTGATCGTCGCCAATGCAAACACTAGGTCAATTGCCATCTGAAGGTCATGTTCCCCGGGCGTGGTTTGCTTGTAATATCGGACTGTCTTGAGGCCGATGGCAGTCTGCTCTGGTGATAAGGATATTCGTTCGCTCCGATCTGAGGAGCCATAGTCGTGCCCTGGATCCGCCTCGTTCTACCTTATCAATGAGAATCAAATGAACCGATATACTCTGCTGAAACAGCTAGGCGATGGAACATATGGCTCTGTATTACTTGCTACTTCTTTGGAAACGAAGGAGAAAGTTGCAATAAAAAAGTTTGCCATCAGTTTGTTGCGCTCATATATAGTTTAGGATGAAGAAGAAGTTTTTCTCGTGGGATGAGTGTCTTAACTTGCGGGAAGTAAAGGTACGTTTCAAGTGTTTTCGAACGTCCTAAGTAGTTGCAGACCGGTCACTCGATGGTACGACAAGAGAAGAGTGACTTCGTTTCGTTGCACCCTCTGATTGACGTGTGTGCCCAAAGTAATTTGATGCTGTCGGGTGGCAATCTAACCTCTTTGGATTTGGACTCAGATCATAGCAGCGTTAAAACGCGGTGTCTGTTTACCCAAGGGTTCGGTTTGAGCGGGATATCAGTTGTCCATAGTCGCTTGATTTCATGCGCGCCACAATTATTAGGTGGTGGGTCTTACCGCGATTTAGGTCTGCCCTGTGTGTTGGCTTTCATGCATTCGGTCAGAAGCTTCGTTTATTTACTGGAGTCAGTACGGATAGGTCCTCCAAGCTGAGCTTCTTGTGCCCTAAGGGCTGCAGGCATTCAGTATCTAGTTTCCTCCTTAAAGTACAAACTGAACCTTTTGTACAACTCCGAGGGTATAGCCGCGGTGGTTTTGGATGGGAGGGAACTCCAGTGGTTGCTAACACGAATGGAGATGTACTGTTAACAGTACTGGTGTTAAATTCTAAATCCCCGTCCCTGAAGATTGGTAGTCTTTACAAGAAGTGACAGACAACTGTAGGAATGTTTTGGGTGGTCAGAGCTTGAAACGCCAATTTGGGGTTCCCGCACAACCTGCTCTGGCCATTGAGTAAATTTGAGAGCTGAAGAGCACGTGGTCTTGGAGATTTTGTGGATCATGTACAATCTTCCCTACTGTTTTAATTGTTCAGGGATTTGCAGCTATTTTGGTGACGAAGATTGGTTTGGAGGTGGAACGGAAGTGCGGTAAAGAAGCTACGCTCCCGGCTTTTAGAAGCACCTGTCTAAGCTATCCGGTTCGACCAAAGAACACGATGTCGCGGGCGGCGGAGCTTATTGCTGCCAGAAATGCCATGCCGGCCTATCACGATTACGATGGTGCATGGAGATCTGAACGTCTGGTAATAAAGGGCCTGTGGTATGACACAGTGCTGTCGGATTGCAAAGGTCCAGAAGATGCAGGGGGTTTTCGCTTCCGACAACAGCTGCACCCTATTTAAGCTGATTCTATCCCTTGCCAAAAGTAGATAAGTGTCAGCAAAATAGTTTGCGAAGAAGATGGAGTGACGGTTCATAAATTCGTCGGCCTGAAAATTTCACAGATCACTTCATCTGGACACTTTCAACACATCCTCTGGAAGAACTCAACATGTCTGAATGGAACATCGACCACAGGCACCGCCATCAACAAAAATCTCGCCTAAAGTGCCATTCATCCAACGCGACAAAGCCCCCGACCCGGATGATCTGCATCCCGCATTTTTCGAAATAGGTCTTGAAGACCTGCCGATCGGGGTTGCATGAGGGCTGAACTCCAGTACGGGAAATTTGGAATAAAAAGAGAATACCAGTCTAATGGAGCTCCTCAACCGTCATCCCAATCTTCAAGAAGGGAGCAAGAAAGCCATGCGAAAATCACCGTGGCATCAGCCTGGTATCCGTCGCATCTGAGGTGCTCTCTAGCATTTTGCGCAGGTTGATCATTATCGGGAGAGACAGGTTCGTGAGAATCAAGCTGGGTGTCGCCTTGGCCGAGGGTGCATCGACAAGTTCTTGAACAGCGTTACTCCTTCAGACGTCCCACGTTGTTGGTTTTTCTTGATCCCAATGCTATTTTTGACCTTGTCAATTGTCAGAAACTTTGGCAGTGTCTGGCGATCAAAGATGTCCCTTCTAAATTTATATCCCGTATGGGGGTTATGTATGCAAACTCTTGTGGGAGAGGAGGTATGCTCTGAAGGTAATAGCCTAGATGCATAAGGCCTGTTGAAGGCGCGACGGGGCCATGTCTGATAGTGTCTCCTACCAATAATGTGTTCCGTCTCGTGGTCCTCATCCAGGGGACGGCAATGACCAGCGCAGCTGAGTTTGCTGGTAATGGCTTTCATACTTCGCTGCCAAGTAATTGTTTGACTTCCGTTGACTCCTCTCCACCCTTCGCATGGTTGTGCGAAAAGGGCTCTTTGAGGAAGACGGTCATACGGAGCATGTGACCAAGCAAGTGCAACCGATGGAGTGTGATCAGTTCACCTACCATGAGCGAGTTATTTCTTCCGAAAACCACCCGGCCTACTTCAGCATTACTGATCCGGTGTTCCCATCAGATTCGGAGAATGCTCCGAAGACGTTGTTGGTCAAACACTGGTCTTTTGACCTCAGCGTGCATTGGCCGGTTCTCTGACCCGCATAATAATATGGAGCTCGTCGCAGCATTTTGAACTCAACCCTTAACGGATAAGCTGATATCAACCGTACTCCACATCATCATCATCATCATCATCATCATCATCATCATCATCATCATCATCATCATAGACAGCAACATCAGTGTTGACACTGATGCTTCACTGCCGTACAACCATAAAGTTCGTCTAATTTCATATATATATATATATATATAATTATATATTAAAAGCCCTAGAGTGAAAAGAAGAGAAAAAGAGTGGATGAGGGAGGGGACCTAGTGCTGGCCTATGTCAAGCATTCTGAGGTGCCTACACCTCCAACCGCTCAATCAGACAATCTGGAAAGAAACTGACAGCATGAACGCCACTGACATCGATTAGCCGCCATTTCTTGCAACGTCTCCAGCCAAGCACAGGCGGGGTCACGGGGACCCCATCCTGGAAGGCGTACAGCACCAACAACACCCAAACTCTTCGTGATCTCTTTCACGCCTTTTTGCCAAGTCATGCGCTGTCCACCTCGCGGTTTGCGCCAGTCTGAAGGAGGCACGAAGAACAACACTCGCCTCGGTAGACGGTGTTTCGGCATGCGTAGCACATGACCGAGCCATCGTAGTCGGTGGTGCTGGATGATTTCCCCAATTGATGTACCTGCAGCACAACCAAATGCCATACTCCACAGGTGATGCAGCATCACGAAAACCGATCTTGCTTTCCCGATCCGGATGGAAATGTCATCTTTGGTGATACTACCGGGACTGATACAGCTGCCAAAGGTAGATAAATTTGTCTACTACCTCAATGGGCTCATCCGCAAACAGAAGTCTAGGTTCCGGGGACTCTCCGCCTTCTTTGAAGAAAGCTGGATACAGACTATCCGATCCTGTTAACTTTTCACGTTCCAGTTTGGACATTTCGTAATTTTTTCTGTCGGACAATCAAGGTTTCCATTCCATTCACCTGTGTGCACTATCCTCAGAGGTGTTGTTGCAGGAGGCCAACTAAGCTGTTCTTCGATCTGTTTGGCTTATCATTCCAGTCGACGTTTTTGTGAGTGAATTAATGAACCGCCCTTCTAACTTATCGTTTCACTGACCGTTGCTTTCCTAAGACCAGTCGATCGTATCAGTTGCTATGAGACACGTATGTTCCCCGTAGCAAAAGCCTTCTCTATCTCTCGAGCTTTCAACATTCACAAAATCAACAGCAGCAACGCGCCTCCAGCTCTCGGGCTGTGTCCAACCCCCCCGCCATATATTCCGTGAGTCATCGCTTCTGGATCAGCGGACATACGGAGAGTGAAATGTGATAGATCTGTGCTCGTCTTTAGCGTTTTGGGATGCATAATCACGCTTGAGTCTTGTATGCGTGTTTCGGGCACACAGCATTCATCAATTTTAAGGGGGTATTATGTTTCAGCGAGATTTGCCTGTTTACCAATTTGACAGAGTACAGACGTTGGAAGCTCCTATTTAGAAAGTATCTCGCAAATTTAGCAATATGTTACCTTGTTTATTGTTAATTGGCAGCAGTGTGCGTAAGACACATCGGTCAGGTAAATGGCAGTCCAAAGCCCCAGTTTGCTTGTGTGGTGAGAAGGAGTTGGGGAGGGAAATCGGTGGGCAAAGAATATTTCCACTATACTCCGAACAATTACAGGCCCACCACTTATTCGTTGGCACGAGTTCTGCTCGCTATCAGTTTTTTCGTTTGCGAAGATCTGGAAATCGATTGTGTGCAAATTTTTCGGACAGGAGGAAGGCCTCAAAATGGGCTGCTTTTTAGCTCATTCAGGTGGGTATAAAAAATGGACTGTCACCGAAGCACATCAAGAATAAGTTCACTCAGAATATCTTCATCCACATCAACGGTAGAAACACTTTGGCAATCAATTCATTTGGCCTTCCCCTCCAACGAAGCTACTGGGGGCAGCTGTGGTCAGGTTGATTGTGCGGTAGATTTACCTAATCGATCTCCTATGGGTTTGTCAAAATCTACTTTTCTGCGCAGTTGCCATCTCAAGAATAAATGCATAAACGAGAAAACAGGTCGATGGTAAGTTTACTCGAAATGTCGCGAAAATTCTGGCCGCGTTCGCTGATTCGTCTTTGGCGACTACATCGTAGGGCACTGGCGAAGCTCTAGGGACGGCGGATATCCGCTTGATGATGAATTCAAATGATCCTTATTTTCGGAAAGCCTCCGAGTTGCAGTGAAAGTCTCATAGGTGTCGTTTTAGTTACGACTGCTTCGGGAATTTCGCCGACATCCTCCAAGCATTTGGTGAAACTCGAGAACAAGAGATAAATGCCAAACGGAATCCCATTTGGCTCTTGGGTTCATCCATTATTTCATGGTTAAAACCATGCGACTAACATCCATCGTCTTCCTCAATCTTGTTACAGGGGCTAGCTCATTAGTTCGCAATTTTAAATGGCTTTGTCTACTCGATTCTCAATAACGCATCACTCTCACCACTATAATACTCGTATGAATTTATGGGTCTATGAAGGATCCCTATGAGCCCAACAACAATAACTGGTGTTCGACAAGACAGACGTCTTTCATTTCACAGCGCCATTCTTGTGTCATTGTCTATTGAGGGACCACTCAAACTATTTACTACCTCCAGAATAGATTAAATCGCACTCCCATGGAGCACGAGGATGAAATCATGCTGCTTGGCTTTTATTCTGTCAAAATGCAAGCTACACTCATTGATTTAATTGACCTCGCCCCTGGCCTTAGTTTGCCTTTTTCCTAGTTTCGTTATTGAATTCTAGATGTTGGAACGTTGCTAAATATGCTCGTTTTGGTAGTTGCGTCAATGCTTCTGCTAGTGGTCCCCACGAAATACATACGAGTGAAGACCTATGTTGTGTATACATAATACGCTACTCATAAGGTTGCTGAAAACCCTTGGACATCCCTGACCGACTTCACCCTTCTAGGAGCCCATCAGGCAGGCGCAGTCCCCGAGCTTCCGTCAACTTTATATCCTACTTGAACGTAAATTGCAAGAAATTAGCTAACTACACTCATTTGTTTACCAATTTGGTTTTGACGGGAGACACCTAGAACCCCACCTTATGTCCAACTTGAACGCCTTATTGCAAGCAATTGACTGAATTCAGTCATTTGCAAATCGCTTCGATGTTTTCTCCCTTCAGCCCAATAATATTTGACGACAATGTGAAATTAGTCATTGCTTTGAGGTGACCCACAATGCTGCAGTGTGGCCCGTGTTTTTTGTCGGTGTGGAGCCAATCTGCTTTGCACGAGAGATAGGAGACCATTACTTGTCTCCCGTCGCTGTCTATACGGCATTGTTAATGTGGCGATGCCATCAGTCTTAGTTCTTACGGTATTCTACAGTGTGTCTGACAGATACCCGGTTGGAGTTTGTTACAACCTCATCAGTCACGCTGGTTCGGCCATCGCTACGTATGTCTCAAGGTATTTTACTCTAGTGCACCATGTTTCGCATAGTACGATTGAAGGCAGCCAGGTTTTTAACTTGGTGAAAGTAGGTCTTAATCATGTCGATATATGCGCCTGCTGTCGTGGGAGATAAAGACACCTAACTAATGATTGAGGGGCCCGGCCGTTATAACCGAATCACGAAGTCAGTAGCGCCTGAATCCTGCCAGTCGGTTTAAGTTTTCATCTTCAGCACACTACCGCTCTCTTTACCGATGATTAGGAGCTGTCACTTAGACTCATTATCCACACTCTGAACTTGATAGTTTAATTGTGGTTGCATCCCAACCGGATTCGTCTTTGAACCTCAAGAGCTCATTCCTGTCGGAGATCCAGTGTTTGAATCGAGCTATCTGTACTTCTGGTAGGTAATTGCGCCTCACTTATGGTGAAGCGGGTGATCATGCCTAATTGGGAATTGGTGGCAAGGCTTTAATAGGCTCGTTGGCATCGAAGAAGGTGGACCTAGTAAATTTTATTTTCGGGTCCGTAAACTTCACGACGACTACCATAGGCATGTACCTTTTTGAAAGTTTATTCTTCAAGAGTAACGATGAGGATCTGTCAGCGTTGAATGACCTTCACCGTGCATAGCTGATCACAATTTGTTTATTCAGGTCCTAGCTTGACTGATGAGTGTTAATAAGCGCCTACTACTTTCAAAAAGTTATTACAACAGGCAACGAGCCTGTAGTTAGCTGTTCAAACCTGATTTTATGCTTAGTCATAAGATCAACAGCTTGTAGCTAGTAGCAGTTGCTTCATCGCTTAATGCGTTCATTAGTTCCCTTTCCTCGTTTTTCGAAAGAAAGTATTTTCGAAACCCCAAATTCATCAGTTTTAGGCTAAAGACCGCGTGGCAGTCATTGTCTCCAGAGCAGAGAGAAGTAGGTTCCAAAGTGAAAATTTTTATTCACAGGGCGTTATACTACGTCTTACCTGTCTTGGACAGGGAAGCTCTGATTTACAACAACCTTAGTCGTTGATAAGCCGGGTTTGTCGCTGATAAATCGAGAGCAATAGGAGTGCTGGTTGGTTACGGATACAATTGTTTGTCTCAGTTGTCCAAAGTTGTGCGGCAGAAAATTATCAGACTGGAGGCTCGATGTTTAATGTTGTTGTTCACACTCCTTGTCACCTTTGTTCTCCGTATACCGTGTGTTGATTCTGAACTTTGCTCATTTGTACCTTCCTCCTTCAAGACACTGAAGCGTCTCAATCATCCGAATATTGTGAAGCTTCGTGAAGTGATTCGGGAGAACGATGAACTGTTCTTTGTTTTTGAATACATGAGGGAAAACTTGTATGAAATGATTAAGCGCAGGTACACTCTATGTGTCTACGATGTTGTGCTGCACTGCACTATTTTGTTTTGCACTTAATGCACCGTCTTTCTAGAAGTTGACTTCACGATGGGATATACTGACGTTTATTTTTCTCATTTAGGACCAAGCTGTTTCCTGAAGAAGCCGTGCGCAACATTATGTGGCAAGTATTAGATGGACTCGCTTTCATGCATAAACAAGGTATGTGGCTGTCGAGTCACCGAATACTCATCGAAGTTTGTGGAGGCTAGTGTTTCTCCAGTTGACATGTTCTTCCTTGTTGTAAGCACCCCTCTTTTGGGCCCTATGCCAGTTTTTTGGGTCTTGGCGTTTAAAGTAGGAACAACAGCACATTGCTTTTGGTGTGTGTGTTTTGGTATGCATTTGCTAATTTTCTTTCAAAATGACGGATGAACAGCCTGAGTTTGTTCCTATCATTCAGGTACCCAGCTCATATTGGGACGTATTCTTCAAGAATGATTGATCCTTTTCAGTTGCACCTGTCCACTGATGACTCCTGTGGTCAACTTCGTGTCCACTATGCATCTCGAGGGGAATGATGAGTTGCTCAAACTTTGACATGAACATCCCCCCAGAGGGTGAAGCGAGTGTGTGCCTTACCCTTTGAAGTTTATCGAACTCAACCAGTCCAGTCGACTATTCAGTCTGTTGCTGATGATAAAAAACACGACCGGTGCACTGGACACAACAGTTAGGTTCTGTGGAACATTCTTGAGTTATTTTTCTCGATCCTTCCGGTTGTATAGCGAATTAGTTTGAGATGAAATACACATTGGTCATGGTATTATGTTTTGATTCTCAAAAGAGGAAATATGATTTGTTTCCCTATAAAAAGGCGGACATGTCAATAGATTGCAATCTCTGGCTGTTATTTCACTGGTACTTGTCCGAAGGGACCATCAAATCGAAATGGTGCGTTGAGTAGCTGGTCCTACAGCAGTAAAACGACACCACTGAGGTAGTGGATTGTGAAGTTTGACCTTTGACTGCACGGTCTGAAATTTGCAAGTCCCGTATTTTAACTACGACCAGGCTGGTTTTGCAGCGTCGGGAAGACTGCGCTTCTGACCAACCCATAGGTTCCGCTTGCCCAGGTGCCTGTTGAATGTCATGGAGATTCACAATTCACACTGTTTGTTTCTCTCAATCTATCAGCACACGTGATGAAACACTTCAATGCTTTCTGTCCTTTTTTCTTAAGGTTTTTTCCATCGTGATATGAAACCTGAGAACCTCCTCTGTAACGGACCGGATACGGTGAAGTTGGCTGATTTCGGTTTGGCTCGTGAGATCCGATCTCAGCCACCGTATACGGATTACGTGTCTACTCGATGGTAAGTGTACTAAGATTTATTTGTGCCACGTTAAAACACATATTGAAAATTTCTTATTGTTTAGGTTAGGAACTTTAACGAGAATTTATATCAGTTGATAAAACGTCACAACAGAGTCTGTCGTGTAGCCTTATTTAGGTGACGAATCCAATGTCAACGGTCAGTCATGTGAATGAGGGGTAGTCGCTAAAGTTGCTTCTAGCTGTGCTGGTGATAGGTCTTGGGATGCCCGAGAAGGTAAGACGAGACCTTTTGACCCTAAGATCCTTATCTGAAAGCCTTATATGACTTTTCCACCATTACCGTAAGAGGTCTTTTCAACCTAGCAGTTTGTCAGCCTTCATTCTCTTTTAAGTTATTTGGTAGCTGTGCCATTAAATGGTGTCATAGTTGAAGTATTTGTTCTTTTGTCTGGTATAATCAGCTATTATTCAGCCAGTTTTCTCCTATTCTTTTTTACCGATGAAATCAGCTATTTGTGTTTAGGACAAGGGGGTTGTATTTGATCTTTGGCGGTGCCTCACTTTTGTTGACTCAACTTGCTAATGATTATTACTTATCCCTCTAGGTATCGTGCTCCTGAAGTCCTGCTGCGTTCCACCAGTTACAACTCGCCAATCGACATGTTTGCTGTCGGGTGTATAATGGCAGAGGTGTACACATTCCGTCCTCTGTTCCCAGGCAGTTCGGAAATTGATATGATCTTCAAAATCTGTTCTGTTCTTGGCACTCCTAGCAAGGTGAGTCATTCACACCAACTTTGACCCCTATTTGGGGTTCACCAATTGTATTCTGTCTTCAGGTTCAGTCCCGTTATTTTTCGTCTGTGCGACCCAGCATTAAGAGAGTTGGTCTCCTCGTATAGGCCAATGTACTCTAGCCAGTGAATTCATGAAGTATAGTTTTTAGTGTGTTTATTCGATGCGATCATATTTTCGGCGTGAGGGTAGTTATTCTGAGACATTGGCGGATGTTTGCGTTGTCACTGTCATTTTTGGCGATTGTTTTTGATGGCGTGTGGTTTAGAGAGAGGCTAATTCCCGGTGTATAACATGGGTGTTGCTATCTGAAGTTACTTGGAAAGTGACTTGCTGGATGGAAGTGCTGCTTTGACCGTTGATTTTTTTGAGCTCAGTACCTAAAGAGGATGAATCTAGGATGTTCATATACGTAGGAATCATCTGAATGGCATCAGCAATACTAATAATGACAGTAATTATAACAATAAGCAAACTGCACTCATTCGCATACTGATTTGGTTTTTACGGGAGATTTAACTGAATTCCAGCTGGATCTCTCGTTTATGATGTCGAAGGTTGAGTAATGTGTTTCGTCTATACAAAACAATAATTGTTCAGGTACATGCTACCAGGAAGAAACTCGAGAGCTGAGATACTGCTAGATTTCCCGAGCTCAGACAGGAGGAGTCGAAATGCATAGGTTGGTTCGAATAACAGACCTGACTGGTAAGTTCATACCTTAACCACTGAGCTATCTCGAGCTCAGTGGTGTCAGTGAACGCAGGGAATTACGTCCCCGACCTATTGATTTTGCTTCTAGCAAGTCTTTCGTTTTTGTGTTCTGATTGGTGTACGATTCCATACTGTTATCCTTCGTCTGCTTTCTTTCAGAGCGATTGGCCCGAAGGTTATCAATTGGCCGCAGCCATGAATTTCAAGTTTCCCCAATGTGCTCCGTCCTGTCTTCGAACTTTAATCCCCAATGCCAGTAGCGAGGCTATTCAGTTGATTGGAGACATGATTGCATGGAATCCAAAGCGTCGTCCAACAGCTCGTGAAGTAAGGGCCGCGCAGACCACTAATGGCAATCATTTATGGCTATTCTCGAATAGGATGACCCTCATGAGACACCCAGACGCCGTTCAGTGACGTGCCCTCTCTTTGTCAATGAGTGTCTTTCCAAAGCACTAACTACCTGACTTGCGCAACCAGACAAGGGTTCTTTCACCATTTATCGTCCTTCCACCATAAGGACGTGTTCAGACGCACCACCGCTAGCATGGCAAGTCCGCTAAAATAGAGTACTTCACTACATTTCAATATGGCAGTGAAGCGTCAGTGCATATTACTGTTGTCTGGCTGTCGTTGGTGGGCTTGCTTCAAGCGCGCGTGTACTGTGGATCAACTGATGTGCTGACCAGTCAGCTATCAGCTGCTGCATCGTGGTTCCATTTTGGATTTTGGTTTTCAACTAAGGTTCATTTTTCCACATTAAAAGACAAACAAACCGCTATTTTCATACCAAGGTGCCTTGGTTTGTCAGATTCATGAAGCTTTCTCCCATTTTTGAGGAGCATCCGTAGATCATAAAGCTCTTCTTCCGTATTTCAGTCTTAGTTATCTTTTTGCGCTTTTTCGGTAAAATAACATATGTGCACAGTTTTCAAAACAGGAGCCGCTAGCCAATTTGAGTGTCCATGCAAAGATTCTAACTCGGATCATCTAATTGAAAGTCCGAAAAGTTAACTGCTGTCTTACTAGGGCGGAAATAGTATTCGACAATATTTTATCTGCAGTTATAAGTCTTGTTAATACGGTTGTGGAATTACATATGGGTGCTAGTTCTTAACCTCGCTGTTGAACATAAGAATTGCCTTATCTGTAGTCGACGTTATTTACACATATCAGGCCCGAATATTTCGTTTTACTGCCTTGTACCTTTAAATAAGTAGCATCCAGGGCCAAACTAGGTGGCTGACAGCCGTGGAGAAGATTCGCGATTTTCAGTTCTACCTTGATTTGGCACTCTTAACAGGTATGGGGTTTCTCCACTGCACAGAACACACGCGATTTCCTGCGGGCCTTTCGGAAACATACACTACACATTATTATTTACATGTTCCCGTTACTTTTCTTTCCTATCTCATTCTAATAGCTTTGAATTTGGCCTTTGGAAAATTGATTTGTGAGTAAGTTAGTTAGTCGGAATGCCGAATCCGTTATGTTCCGGATGGGATTCTGGACATTTACATCTAGTTGCGAGTGGCTCCTCAACGTTGTCATCAGGTAGCTACTTATTTGCAATTTCACATCGAAATGAGTAGGCAGGCTAATTTGTAAGATGTTTTTAAGCATATTCAGGTCAATTTTTCACATGTTTCGAGCGGCTACACTAACTGGTGGGGGCGAGATAGCGTTATCAATATAACACGAATTTACTGACCAGAAGGTCCTTGGTTCGAACTTAACCTTTCCCTTTCGACTTCCCCTGTGTAGGTTTGGAAAACCTGACAATATCCCAGCCTTCGTGCTTCCTTCTAGTGGCATGGCAGCTAGGCACCGAAAGGATGTTACAGCCGAACAAACACTAACTGGTATTAACGGATAAATGTGACCGGTTGTATAGTCTCTCGATTTTGTTGCAAGGCACAAAGATTGTATTAGTGGAATTTCGCATTTATCACCCATTTGTTTCATTAGCTTCAAACTTTCTTTCTTCAGGCTTTGAGGCGTCCTTATTTTAAACCGATTCAGTCAGTCGCCAGGATCAAAGGTACGGAACATAAGGGTGATGGGTCCCTCCACCGCTCTTTTGTCCCTGCGAAAGTGGATAATCCTGCCCCCGTCATATCCAAACCGAGCCTCGTGGCTTCCAAGCGTGAGCTAGTGAAACCTTGCACTGATACCACTGATGAGCCACTGGTGGCCCGGATCAATGAAAAGCCACAAGAGGTGGTCGCAAAGGTACATAGTGAATCAGATACATCTATGCCAATGGATGCAGCTACCCTGTCAGACGCACTCTCCGATAGCATAGAAGATGTGCTGAAGGATGCTAGTCCTTTCCACGTAAAAACTGAAGGTATGTGCTGCTCATCACAAATTGTTCCTGCGTCAGCGCATGGTTTTTTATCCTGTATGTGTTATACTAAATCAACGTCACAATGCATTTGGCCACTTAAAAATAAAAACTAATCGTTCAGCTGTGATATCCTGTGGGTGCATAACTGCCGTGTAACTTGGACGAAGCAGGAAGGCTGAGATACTGCCAAGCGTGGATAGGAACAGTCGAAAAGTTAGAGTTAGGTCCGATTTTGCTGAGCTGTTTCGAGTTCCCTTGGTAGCATACATACTGAATACTGCTATGGAGGTCGACAGTTGCTGTATTCAGTCCTGTCTATAATTGATGATGGTTTGAGGATATTTGTAATCTTCAATAGAGATTTCATCTGTCAGTAAAGCCTGTCCACGCTGAAAAGCCAGGAGGCACTGTACAGCTGTGTACTCCTTAGTGGTAACTAACGAAACTCAGAGTTGCGAAACCGCGATCTGCTGGCCAGCGGTTGGAGACTTGATTGTTTGGCCAGTTTTTTTTATTTCTGGCATTCTTTTGGTTTTCGACTACATGCGCCTTCATTCCCACATTTTTAGTAGCAATAGTAGCAATAGTTAATGTGTTTATGCCAACTTACATGGAGAAGAAACAGCCAAGAGCGTCTTCATTGTTTCACCAAAACATCCACACAATGTTCAATCTATTCGGCTTCATTCCTAAGGAAGTCGATGAGCGTACTACCAAGCTTCCCCTTTTTACTACGCTAGCTTCAGGATTTGTCTGGTTAATTTTCGGCAGCAGTTTTCCGCGATGGAACGGGACAGTCCATTAAGTCCGTCTTTTGTTCCGAAATCTCTCTTCAATCGACTAAGACAGTCCATTTTTGCTTTAACCAGATGTGATTTCGGTGATCACACACAGCTTTTAGCAGAAATCAGTTTGTGACTTTCAGATGCCATTCCTTCATAAATCCTGTCACGTACCGTAGCTACGTTGCAGATACATTAAACGAAACTGTCTGACATTACAACCACCAGATGTAGGCTTTACCGGGACACAGATGACTAACGGTAAAACATTACCAACGCTTGGTCAAGCGCAATTGATCAACTTACGGAAGTATGTGTTCACTCGTTTTTTTCAACAGTTCGTGTGAAAGGTGAACTAATTCTGAGGCTACTTTGCGATTACCTCATTGATCATTATTTTTGTCAACCTTGTTTCGTTGGGTTTCTTGTTCCAGCCTATGGCAAGGCCATTGTCATGACCCCACCCTTACCGGTTCCTGCGAACACCGCTTCTACTGTGACCAAACTGTCCACGAAACACAATACTGAAGACCTAGAGCTCAAAGGTGTTGATGCGTTTGGTGATCGCCTTTTGGCTGAATTGCTTGCATCGGAAGAGGAGTTACAAGACAAAAGACACGATGTGCCACCGGTTATTCCAGATACGAAAAATGTAAGCATAAATACTAGTTTGTTTTTTGGCATGTATACTTTACTCGTAAACGTCATTAAGAGTGTAAAACTGGACTCATAGTCAGAGCCCACCCGATGAAAACTACAACAATAAAACTAAGTGCAGTGGCGCCTCGAGATCACGAAGATGCGCATACAGTCAGGAAGTTTGGCGCATGCACAAGGTAACCCTAGTCGTAAGCTGTGGAAATCCAAGAGCAGAATTTTTGGAACAACTTGGAGGACGAACAGGGAGGAAAAACATTGTTTACTCTTGAGTACTTTTATTCTGGTAAATATTATTGACGTGGGAAGTGCTGTTTACCTTTAGGGAACAAGACAGGTAGTCAGACATAATTGGCTTCCCTCAGAGTATGCGACCATGCCGAACGCAACCAGATACAGATGGGTAATATGGGACATGTGACACTCAAACAATCGTGGTTCGTAGGGTTGTGTTCACTGTCTGAGGTCTCACACGTTCCATACTGCACTAGCTACGGAAGGCGTCCAACGTTGGTGTCACCATTGGCCATCGGATGTTTTGATAACCCTCAATTAGCACTATTTTCTTACGGTTATGCAGATGGTTGATATTCCCGTGTGCACATGGTTCCAGGAACAACCCCAGGAAACCGCTCCTAACCTCGTGAGTTGTCCATTCCTTGGAGCATTCATCCGAGGAGATTTTCCTTTGGATACACGCGCTTGAGAATGACTGTTGTAGTCTTGTTCAGGATGTGTCCGACTTTCGCCATTTTTCTGAGGTTCAACGGACAAAATTTATCAAGAGATATGACCGTCTTTAAGACCCTGTCAGCTTAGCCGGAAGTCTCCAAACATCATCGAAATCCCGTCCACATAGTACTTCATTTATATTCCAACCACAACTTGGTGCACCTAAGGGATCACCACCGATCACAGATAAAACTCAATTGTATTGGTCCTGTGACGACTCGAGTTGGCAATTGAGACTAAAAACGGATTACTGGACGGGATTTACAAGTCGAACTATTGATTCATGGAGGGATACCCGAAAAGAGGAATGTGAGATCACTTGGCGAGGTCATTACCTTCCACCTTCATATATGAGTAATGAGGGGCGAGATGGCCCAAGTGGTTAGAGTGCGAATCTACTGACCGGAAGGTCCGTGGTTCGAACCCGACCCCTGCCTCTCGACTTCCCCTATCTAGGCTTGGGTAACCTGGCAGTATCCCAGCCCTCGTGCTTCTTTCGGGTGGCATGGCAGCTAGGCACCGAAAGGGTGTTACAGCTGAACGCTTATGAGTAATGTGCGATGAAATCAAAGGAATCTGTCTCTTCTCACTTTTCGTCGAATGTGGGTTGGCAATCAAAAACTCAATTCTCCGGTTGGAAGCCGATCGATGCTCTATGTTTTCCTTCTCGAGAATCTCTTGTTCATAGTACTGAATCCGACCAGCACAAGACTCCATGCATTTGTGTTCCTTGCAAAGTTACTTATAATATGTTCCGTTTGTCAGCCACAGAACTTGCAATGTGACTCAAGATGATCGAAAATAACCTCGGTATATCTGAATAGTTCGAACCGTACTCGTTCAGCTAAATTGCGAGTCTGAGCCGCAGTCGCTGTATGCTTATCCTCCAACTAACTTCCGCGATGGAAATGTACTGTAAGGTTTGTAGCGCGAGTGCGTCCACCCGAGTTTCTGTGTTTTGCGTGACTGCGACATTTATCAGGTGGTTACATTTGTCGGGGTGTCGAGCCAAATCAATGGGTGTGCTGGCCGTTGTCATCATTTAACGTCCACTCTGACTGCTCACTGTGGCAACGACAGGCTAATGCGTCTAAAAATTGGTAGCTTGGGTGGATTAATTGTGTGGTGATCACGTGGAAGGTGGTCAACAGTCAAACATAAAGCTATCATATTGACCTGTGATCTCTGTTGGCTCTGTCGCCCTTCATATTGATCACCCTTCGTCTTTCAAAGGTCTAAACTCTTGATTATTATCTTGATATTTTTACCCAGGAACTTTTTGGTGGAACCATGGACAAAAAGTTGGGTCGCCGAAAATTGGCCGATCCGGATTTTCAGGATGTCATCGATGACTGGGATCTCGACCAACTTTTGGATTCCAGGCCCCCCAGAAAACTTGTTGCACCAATGGGACAGGTATTTTTTGTTTGACGACACAGTTTCATACTCTAATGGTAGTTTGCCAATGCTTAAATGGTGCTCTGCTAAAGCAATATGTTACTGTCTGTCGCAGTATAAGAATGAATGATGCGGACTTCCAGAATATTGGAAATACACACTGACGGCAAAAGGAAGACGGGAATTACTGAGTGGGCTTTATCCAAACGACCGATGACCCGTATGTACCATATTCTTTTCCTAAATGATATCGATCTACATGCTACACTGGTCTATTGTAAACCTCCACTGACAGAGACAGCAATGCTACTGGCGCCAGTGTGCAACATTATCTCAGCAATGCCAGACAACAAAATGGAGTATCATCCATTTTATTCAGAAAACCGGGTCGCCTGAACAATGTAGCGAGGTGTTTGGACTGCTTCTACTCTTCGTTTGTTGCCTCCTTTGGCGCATTAATTGTCGATGGCGAGATGGCTCAAGTGGTTAGAGCGCGAATCTACTGACCGGAAGGTCCGTGGTTCGAACCCGGCCTCTGCCTCTCGACTTCCCCTGTCTAGGCTTGGGCAACCTGGCAGTATTCCAGCCCTCGTGCTCCCTTCGGGTGGCATGGCAGCTAGGCACCGAAAGGGTGCTACAGCTGAACGATTATGTCGATTCGTTGCATCTGCGGCTGAAGTTTCCGTCGTTGTCTGATTCCACTCTTTATGAGCGTATTGTATATGCTTTAGTGCATGTGTTGGTGTTTTGGATCCCTCAAAGCTTGGATGAGAAATGTCAATTTCCGTATTACTGTGGAGCTTACTAAGGAGAAAGACAAAGGTTCGCTGCTCCTTTAAACCACCTGTGTAACCTTGAATATGATGCCCGTTACTTAACTATCAACCTTCTACATACTTCTGTTCATGGTTAGGCCTGGTAACCAACAAGCAGTTTATTCACATAAAAACCACAACTTTACACCAGAAGAACTCGAGTTTGAGATAGCTTAGCAGTTGAGGCTCGAAACAACTGATGGGAAAGTCCGTAGGTTTGACTTTTCTATTGCTCATGTCTAGACCGGAATAGTATCTCAGTTCTTGTGCCTCCTCCGAGTGCACGGCAGCTGCGCACCGAAAGAGTGGCGTAGTTGGTTTCTTATTATTACTTTCAGGAAAGCAAATCACCTTTCACTCAGCGCCTCAAATTTTTAATGCATCCCATGCTACTGAGACGAGGTCTGTATCTCCAACCACTGTGATAAAATAAATAAATAGAAATAAATCGTTCAGCCGTAACACCCTTTCGGTGCCTAGCCGCCATGCCACCCGAAGGAAGCACGAGGGCTGGGATAGTGCCAGGTTGCCCAAGTTTAGACAGGAGAAGTCGAGATGCAGACGTTGAGCTCTAACCAGGAACCCTCCAGTCACTAAATTTTCCCTGTAACCATTGAACCAAAGCCCCCCTCATTCTTACTGACAGACCAGGATTATCCAGTACTTTGCCTCGCCCCAACCGCCTTCAGGCTGGCCTCTCCCAGTATCTGAGTCCATGAAAACGTAGACAACAGAAAGGCCCGCTCCGTTCTTTTGAGGCCCTTATTGTTGAAATCTTTTAGATGTCAGAGACTGACTTGCGGAACCCAAGCCGGCTTCTCCAACCACGTTCCCTGTTTTCAGACCACACTTCTCCGGATATCCAAAAGCCTTTTCAACTGATTTTGGGAGTGAGAACGTAGTCCTAAGCGAACGTACCGTGACCGTTCTTCTGTAATGGATACTTATTCAGCACTACACAGTGTACATGCAATGTTGCGAAATATGGGTGCGCTGCCTGGTTATTGCACTGGTTGCCGATTTCGATTATTTAAGAGTTCTCTTCGCACTTAAACACAGCTGCAAAAAAGTCAGGGAGGTCAAACCATGGCTTGACAATGGATTGCACCAATCGTTACCAACGAACTCAGTAGCGTTGCTGATTGTTACTCAAACAAACCAAGGGTTAGAGACAAACGGTCAAGTTGTGCGCGCAATATCGGACATGCTTCCGAGCTATGGCTTCCCCCAATTCTCTATCTGTTGTTTCCTCCACTGACAGTATCAGCTACCACCTTCACTATGGAGCCGTCCGCTTCTGTTTTCCACATTATCGGCGAACAAAATCGTGACGGACATTCATGGTTTGCAGCTGATGCTGACGACGTAAAAAGTCCATGAACCTTACTGTTTGACCGAGTGCCGTTTGAGCTTCTCAAATGACGACTGACGTATAAGTTAATGGGCTGCGAACGATGGAGCTGCTCATTGTGATATATATCGACTTTGCGTTGTGGCTTGAGACTAAGCGTTAGGGTACCCAGGAAAGTTCGTTGAACTGACTTCCCCTCGTTTTATTTTTAGCTGGTTTACCTGTGTCTTTTCTGATTCCCCTTTTACCTCCCGAAGCAGAGAAATGACAACTTTGCCTGTCGCACACGTGATGAGCTGGGTGTTCTGGATCCTTCTGCTTCGACTGAGCCTTTGCCCAAGTTGGATTCGCCCTTTCTGGAGTTACCGGACCTGGCGCGTCAGGCCAAAGAAAGACACGAAGGACGCTCTGCTGCCGCAAGGTCGCAAGATGAAGTTACTGGACTCCCAAAGCGCTACCCTTTTGATATTGACGAAATACTTGAGTAAGTAGTGTTTTACTGAACACAGTATCATCCTTGAACGTGCAAACTTCCGTCTCGTTCATTTGACCTTTCGACCAACCAAAGTTGACAACCTCGTCCGTTCTTACTATCCACAACCGATGTACGTCACTCGCACCTACTGGCGACGGCTTTGTTTACACGTATTATAGTCCAGTAGTGGATAAGTACATAACCAGTCCGGTTATTGAGTTGTTCTAAAATAGTGTTCGCAGCCTTACGTGAGAAACTCCTTAGTGTTCTGCGCAGCTGTGAAAATTTTAGAGCACAAGTCGGAACATAAATTAATGGCAAGTTGATGATAATAAGCTCGTTTGATAAGGCTTCTTCGGACTGATACCCACTAGAATTTGTGGATTGAGGATTTTTGCATAACAACGCAGTGTGGTTGGCATTAGGTGGATCCTAATATTAGCTTTCACTGTCTGTCACCATCCAATTACGACTTGCTCGCCTTATCACTGTGTACAAGGGACCGAGTGAACAGTTCCGTACATTCAGCCAGCGTAAGATTGAAGTACTCTGTCAGTTACCTGACAGCCAACCAATGTCGAGTCGAACGGTATTGTGCCACTGCACTGTCCAACCCCGGAGATAGACGACGACTTTATTTGGAGCTGCGTGTTCTGTGGCTCAGGCGGGAGGAAACACTCGATATACTACAGCAACTAAACCACCGGGGTGGTTTAGTTTCTGTAGAATCTAGAAATTGGAAGCGGATAATCATAAAAAGGTCCGTGTTCTTATATGCAACTGGAGATTAGTAGTAGGAAACCAGATTTTACACTGACACTGTCTCATCAGACGCAAGGTAGAAGACATACTGTACTCGTTAGGTCTCTGAGACCTCTGGACTACCCTTAGTCGGTTTTGTCCTTCTTGGCGCTAATCATGTAGACCTCGTCCGTTTCCTACCTGAACATCAACTGGTTCTTATGTTGCGATAAGCACTTACTTTCCAATCAACTTCGTGTTGCTCAGAGATCCAGCTAAAACTCGCTTTACATCGTATTTTATTGGAGTACACCTGAGAGCAGCTCGCTCATACGGTTTCATTTTCGTACATTCTTCAAGCTAGATTCTGTCTGTAGCTTCTTTCGTTGTTTTGAGTATGCATTTTTGAGCTCTCAGTAGGATACGAACACTACAGTTCCATCAGGTGACTGTTGAAATCTCGCGCCTCATTCCATGACATGAGGTGAAACCTTTAAGGAGGCATATCGCCATTGTCCGGTTGCTAGTTTTCATAGGTGCTGGACTGTCGACCCAAGTATTTGGGCCTTAGCCCCCTTTCGTCAAGTTTAGCGTCTCTACTGAGTCACGTCTATTATAACGGGCCAGGAACAACTGCTTATAAAACTGAGTTGATACTTAACCAGCTACTGTGTAGCTACTAGTTTGGTGTGATAGTGAGAAATCAACTGATTTGTGTGAACGGGTGTCTTATTTTTCTATAGCCGGATCTTTGAAAATATCCAAATGGATGAATGTGGATATCACAACAACTGTCGGATTCATGTTACCGTCTTCAGCCAGCATTGGACTTTCTGCCGTAGTCATTGCAGAATTGATGCCACCATTAGAGGGGAAATGCAATCGAGGTAGAGGTTCTAGTGGACATCACACAATAGTGATGGTGGGCAGTGTTCTGTCTCGTTCTTCAGCCTGTATTCTTCGATGGTCGTCATTATAAAAGTTGATTCCACGCGACGCATCGTTTTCAGCCACAGCTCCGTCTTCCAGCTATCGCTAATCCTCGATATTGTTCCTACTAGTATTATGCTAGGCAGTCAAGTCATGTGAAGTTATCCCTGCCCTCAGACCGCCTGATGATATTTCCTACTCACGGTTCTCCTTTCTCGTCCGCTACAATACCAGTAATGAACTCGTAGGTCGTCATATGAAAACGACCTGCAACCAATCCTTCCCTCGGTAATGCACCGAATGTTTGCTTTGTTTTCAGACAGCTGGTTACTTTCCTATGCATGTTTGGTTTCTCTCTGCGCACCCCTTTCGTTACCCTGTTATATTGTTGTTCTTTTTAAGGTTGTTTCTTCGCATCATCTCAATCATTTGATTGTTCCAGAATACTGCATGTGTCTTTACCATTTTGTGCCAATTTCTTGCAGTTCCGTATCTTTCATCAAGCGAAGCAACGGTCCTTTGAATCACGGCAGTCGGCATCCACTTTTTAAAGGCCAGCATGTTTCAGCTTCATCATTCTACAAATCTCAAGCACGCTACCTCCCAGGTCATGTCACCAGACTCGGTCCACCTTTGGCCCCAGATACCGGGTTGTTCAAAGACTGGCACAAGGAAAATCATCCTGATTTAGCTAATCCATATCCTACTGGACCATTTTCGAGACTTTTCGATTTTGGTGGGTTTCATCTTCAACTGCATGTTTCTTTTGACCATCTTGTGTCACTACTCTTTGGTCTCATTCCTGGCGTTAGTTCTTTGAGCCAACCAAGTGATGACCTTGGGTCACTGAATTCAATTCTGACTGAGTTCGTCTTACATCTCAACCACTTTATCATCTTGTATATATGTCCGAGGCTGATGAAGATATCGAAAGTGTGCACTTCACCCCATCTGTCTCATTCTTAAATCTGCAGGACCTCCTGTACGACAACTTCCTTCTCATGGCAGACGAGCTCCGAACGGGCCCAGTGGTCCGATTTTACACCGAACCGCCCTCAATGTGCCAAGGGGACAATCCAATCAATCAGCCTACCGACCACATGTTGTTGGACACGTTAATAACGCAAAATCTCGCCTCGTAGGGGACCCTGTGCTCAATGGTAAGTACTTAATCCACAAGTATTTACCCCATGGTGGAAACAAGTTTAGTGATTAAGTTGCATTCCTCCAAGCCAGAGGAATCATTATTCGGAGTTTTGTGGCTGTTTATTACAGACGGCTTTTGTTCGTGTTCATACATCCCACTTTCGTACGACTAAAATATCACTGGAATGTCTTATGGAAGCCTGATTGTGGCGCCAAAATTGACTGTCATATCATACTTCGCCCCTGAATATCCGCAACTGTCTTTGTTTTCGCAGTATGACCCCGTTAGACACCATTGTTTTAGTCTCTACATTTGGATCCAATGTGTGATTCACTGTTGACGCTTGTTCACTGCTACTCATTGTAGGCAAGTGGTTCGGCTCAGTCCAGCCTTCGCAGAATCTGAACTATCTGTTTACCGATGTAGCACCGCGTGGATCCAACCGATCGTCCAAAACTAATGAGGATTCGCCTGTTTCAAGGAAAACTCCCACCGTGAAGCGAACAGGCGGAGGTAGACTCACACACGTGCGCAATACCGTCACTTCGCGAACAGATTGGACGACGAAGTAAGCTAAATACTTGTAGAGCCATTGTCAGACATGAGTCAATCACGTGCTCAGTGGCGCGTGCCTTCAATGCATACTCTCCCCTCCCACCGTCCCCTATGAGAAACCCACAGACATTCGTGTATTAACGCATCAATTATACCTGCTACCGCCTCCAATGCGTAGCTATATGTGCCTCTCCCACCCCAGATCACCGGTGAACCAAACTGTAACATCCATAAACACTACAAGTACGCGGTATTTTAAGGCTGCTGCTGCTTCTGGTGATGATGATGACGATTATTGTATTATTCCAACTCACCGTACGAACACGCTGCGAGCTCACGTGTGCATATCAGTGTTGGGTGGCCTATGCGTTTTTCCGTGCGTAATTTATGCAGTGGAGCCGTGTGCTTGGTCAGTAATGATCTGGTGGTATAGCGGGCTTTACCCATTTGTTGATTGCGTGTTTTCACAGAAATTCCGAACTAAGCGAATTGTCGCTATCATCCTGGCTTACAAGAACTAGCACTAAACAAGAAAGTTTCGGTGTCATGCAACCATGTCAGCTGACTTGGAGAAAGCCCTACAGTGAAACGAACTTTGAGAGAAATAGGGTATGACCTGATGATAACTTATCGGAGACAGTTGAGGCGCCTACAAGTTCACAGCTCATTCAGGCAATCTGAAGAGAACCACGCAACTTCTAGCCCGGCTGGAAAAGCTGCGTTAACATACTCATCTACCGTGGTAAGCGACAAATTTCGGTCTGTTGGCTTCTTGGTGCAAAATCGGGGTTTTGTTAGACAGTGCGGCACGTCAAGTATGCTGTTGTGCTCGAGATACTCAGCGCTTTATGACCCTAACTTTTCCACTTGATTGGTTTTGGTATGACGACACCGTCCACATCTTAAAACCCTTTATTTGACGCATGCCGCTTCACAACGACCGTGCGGTTGTGCACAAGACCCGCTAATTTTAGGCTATTCCTCCCCTCATCTGGCTGCCTGTCGGACATGATCGAAGTTGCTGGGAGTTTTCGCAGTCATTTCAGAGAGAGAGAGAGCATTGCACAATAACAACTGTTTCCACTAAACTCGCGTTCAGATGGAGTTACCTGAACTATATACGGAATCTCGGTCCCGTGAACACCCTTTCTAACAACCCTCGCATGTGGTTACGCTAGTCATAAATGTACGAAAACTTTAGCATCGCCTACTTTGATTTTTGATTTCTGTCTCTTTTTTCCTTTCAGGTACTTGAAGTCCTAACGATCCAATCCATTCCCAACTGCTGTGATTCCATTTGTGCAAGGACAAGTCTAGCCCTTTTCCCACCAGATCGCTGCATTGGAACATAATTTTGGTCGAAACGAAAGGTACAATAAATTTCAGGATAAAGCACCGATGGCTGTGATCTACTGTGGCTGGGAATTATCTACTCAGGCTGTGAACCCCTCCCTACCTTCGATCGCCGATATCGTCCGTGACCCATCCTCAATGTATATGACTTTAGGATCTCTATGTGCTTCTGCCCAGTCAATCAACATCTTTCTTTGGGGACTTTTAAACTACGATTCATTTTCATGACCCTTATTGTTGCACCGAGAGATGGCCCAGCCTGAACAACCGATATGTTATCTTTCTGATCTTTCCTCTGTTTTGCACTTCGTTTTACTCTGTCCTCTTCTAATGCGGACTTCACACCATAAGTCCACTAGTTGTGGCGATGCTTTGGAGACTCCTTCTCAACCGAAATCCATGCATTTTCGCCTTCAACCGGTGCTTCTTATTTGCCAAGTTCGCTGTACCAGTAAAGTGGAAAATAATATACTGTAGAATGTAAATGTTTCTGCTATTTACAGGCAGCTTTACCTTGCTGGTCCGCTTTGTGACCCCCCCCCAACTAGTCGTGCCAAAAAACTGTCGTACAAAGAGTTCGTTGTATTGAATTGCTCTTTGCTTCGGTTACATTCTGAACGATTGCGAATAAATCAATATTAAATTGGTCAGAACATGCCCATCATCCTGCCATTCAGATCCAACTTCCAGAGCTTTTTCATGGCTTTGAGCTGCCTAGAGTGCCCATACCCCCGTTTGATGACATTGGAATCAAAGTCACATCACTCTCGTTTGAGCAGTCGTCCTCCTGTTCTGGCGCAATAATTCTGGTGAGTCCATCATCTTCAGCAGTGCATATCCAATGGCCGTGCCGGGGGTTGAACTCCGGACACTTGACACGCGAGGCGAGCGTGTTACGACTACTGCACCAGTACACGTTGGACTCATCTGAATTTTCACGTCTGAACGGGCGAACGTCTCACGCTTGAGCGATGTGATTGGTGTGCCCGACTCACCGAAACGACGGCCCAGTAACTGTCAGATATCAAAAAAGTTGTCCAGCGGATTTCAAGCGTCTGTTGCGCCACCTGACTGGGAAGTCCTGATAGGCGTGTCAATCGATCGTCGAATCGTTCAGCTGTAGCACCCTTTCGGTGCCTAACTGCCATGCCACCCGAAGGTTGCACGAGGGCTGGGATACTGCCAGCCTAGACAGGGGAAGTCGAGAGGCAGAGGTCGGGTTCGAACCACGGACCTTCCGGTCAGTAAGCTCGCGCTCTAACCACTTGGGCCGTCTCGCCCCGACTGTAGTCTATGTACTCAGGGTATGTCCAAGGCTCGGATCAATGATCTTGAGAATGCCAGATTTTTTCGTATAATATGAGTTTTTTTGGTGATGAATGTTCAGGTGTGACAACATGGTGTTCAGAATTAGAGCATATAGTCGATGGATGGCGACTACACAACGGGAAGTCTTTTGGCGCGGCTTTACTGAACGCACGCACTCTGTCCTATCAGTTTTGCTAATTCGGAGTTAATCAAGTAACCCGGCTGCTGCTATGCTACTACAGCTTGATTCACTATTTCGTGAACATGGATGCAACGTAGGAAATTATCAACCAGCAGATTGGCGTGCAGTTCTAGAAGCCGGCCTATGATAGGTGGAACTGGTGAGTAATTTCAAACGGAATAGACACATTTGCGTAGCAGGAGGGATTTTCATACTGCTAACATTTTGAAGCAACTCTCTCCTGGTTTGCAATAGTTACATGACAAGGAAGAGTGGGGAACTTCGTGCTTGTTGCAACACATCTAAGTCAGGAACCTCGAAGTCTTGAATTTTCATCCTGATAGGCTCACATGAAGCCTAATGTGGAAAGCAGAGACATGAAATTACCGATTAGTAATCACTTTAAAACGATTTTATTTATTCCCGTCGTTCCGCCTTGAAACTCATGGTTGACGTAGATTGTTTGGCGCTCATTGTAGCCAGGTGAAAGTTGCACTTTTTCTGCTTTGTATGTGGGTTTGTGTGCCCATTCCTTGGATGCGCTATTTTGTTTGCATGCACAAAACTTCAGGTTGGCTGTAAATAATGGTGGAACTTTGGTGGTCAAAAGGCAATGGAGGGTTAATTTTGCACCAGGGATGCAGGTTATGGTGACAGAAATTCCACCAACCATGGTTTTGGGGTTCGCACATTCATTGGCGTAGGAACTGATCGACCCTTTCGAAAATGAGGATTGGTAGCCGCTTTGATGCCGATGGTTGAGGTACTACGTTTACTAATCTTCTGTTCGGTCGTTGGAATCGTGCTGTATTTCGCTTGTCAGAACCATCACCTTAAGTCCCCTGACTCTATCACTGTACACTGCAGTGCTGTATAAGCTGATTGCGAACACTGAGCGCCATCTCTCACTAGGAATGAGATGTCAGCTTCGAGGGCCTGGCGGAACTTCTAGTTTGTGATGCTCCAGAAAGTGTACTTTTACCGAGTCTTTTCGGTGCTAATATATATATATATATATATAATGATGTGATATTACATAGTCCTCCACTGAAATGTGCGTGCCGTCCGAACCGGTAGTAACCGCAACGCTCTCGCTTGGGAGGCACATGTTTGAGACGTACGTTTGTGTGGCATTTTACTGTGCGACCGGAGTAGACACTAACTGACGTGAAGGAATAAACTGTTAATTGACCTGAAATGAAACTGAATATTGTCACATGCGTCGAAACGCTCGGAGGAGAAACGAATAAGTCTACGGAGCGCGTTTACCGTGCTGCACCTTTGCGCGGTTGTCTATGATTTCCACGACAATCTGCTCTTTGCTGTCCACTTCTACGGAATGGTCTACTTTCCCACTGACATCTGCGCAGCTTACCTCATGGTTGGGTAGACGGGCCGGTCAGATTTGTCTTCTAGCAGAACGTGAGCGTTTCATCACGTTTTCCCGGCAGTACTTTCAGTGCGCTGTACGTTTAATGCTGGTTGGGATGGCATCCCGGTAGCTGCTTGAGCAAGAAGATTTATTTACCGCGGTTCATTTCGGGTTTTCATCCAGGAAATGAAGTGCAATGTTTCATCGAACATTGATTCACATTTATGCCTGTATAGGCATTCTACAATGCCAGCTACACAGAATGGCTTTTTTCTTTGCTAACAGTTGGACTATGGAAGCGTTAAAGCACGTCGTCTTAGTGAATCGGTAACTGACGGGATTACTGGCATCCAGCTCAAGGGTTTTTGACTTCATACCCCTTGTTCACCCAGCACAATAGCTAAAACCGTAAGTAGTCTTGAGTAGAGGTTGGAATGTGTACAGAAAACCTGAGTGACCGCAATGGTTTCTTTTCGGAAGCACTCCTCTTGGGGGGCAGGCTTTCCTTCATTATGCAAGTACATTTGGGTTCAAGTCATCATACTCTCTTGGGGACAACAATGTACATACTTCAGTGCAAGCGACGTACTGGATAGCATCGTGGATGGATCCAATGCAGCGGATCATGAGGTGAAAACAACATTTTCCTGATAGGAAGATATATCTTCCGACAGGTAGAGCCTACTAGATGGGTAGGAGACTTCAACTGGATGGTCGGGACAGTAAGACCGGTTGAAATCATTTAACTAATCAATTCCGTTGAGGACTCTGCTTTTGATAATTAATTTAAACATTCTGCGCAAAAGTTAGCCATGTTCTTATATTCATATATATATATATATATATATATATACATGAGTAGACATGGTAGCCATCAATCCACTGGCCATTGAATAAGGAAAGGTGCGTGTATATTTTCCACCTGCTGGAAGGTTATCCTGCGTAATTCCATTGGTACGTAGGTGCTTTCCGGATAGTTTGAAAATTTTTTTGGTCGGATTCGGTCCGCATACTGTGTTCTGCATTGGGTGGTCGAGGCAACTTGCTTTGCATTTTCTTTTGATCAGCATGGTGCATGAGGTCAAACCCCATCTCACAAAACCTGTCACCCCATCTTTTAGGTTCCAACCTTTTGAACTGAAGCTTATTCCGGTTGATTTGAATTAGTGTGTTGAATCGCTGAATATTAAAATCTTGGGACCTTTCTTTGGTAAAAAGTAGAATTCAGTTTTGGACAACAGCAACGGGTTTACCTGAGAGGACAGCATAAGATGGGAATCTTGAATGCAGTGTTTCCTTGCTCCAATCTCATTGGTTTTGCTTTTTTTAGCCAAGTACTCTGTACGATATGGCATGTAAATGAGGTGACTTCGTAATTCAGCCTATTGAAAAGTTTGGCCTTTACTAATCACTCGGTGGTTTAATAGCTGCAATCCTGTCATTCTTTTGGAGTGTTTCAGTGACGCCATGAGGTATTCTTCGCGTGGCTCTCCCTTGTTGCGCGTGAGAAGCTTCATAATTAGGTTGACTTGATGCGCAATCGAAATCAGGTTTCGGAGACGGAAAAGTGACCATACACATCTTGATGTACCATGAATGGGTCTCACGTGAATACTGGCTTAATTTCCAAATGAGTTTATTTCACTAATTAGCCACCTCATTATTGACGAGACCGAATCCACGGTTTACCTCAGCTTCGTATTTCTCAACTGTGCTGTGAGAAATCATTGAAGGACATTGTGGAGATAGTAACAAGGATAGGTTTGCTTATCTATGTCTGTGGCCTTAATTTAGCTAGCTTTATTGATCGGAATAGTTTTTTTGGTAATTTGATTCAAACGGATTTTTTAATTAAGTGACAGGACCTTCAACTTTTGTGCAAACAAAGCAATCTCATATTTGCCACCTATTTGGTGAATGAGACATGTTTTTCGATGATACAACCGCGGTCTTTTGTTGTACTTTTTAGCTCAAATGGTGGATACAGAATTCAGCACTTCTGACGTAAGTTAGTTTATTAATTCTCGCCCATCTACTTTCAACTGGTTATGTCTCGTATCATCAGTCCATGATTTTTCTCGCTAATTCACATCGGGCGTTGGCTGATCCTCAGTTTTACGCGCGTGATCGACTGGGTTACTCCTGTCGGTTCTTTCTTGTGCTTCACCAACAGTCCATTTAATATCTTCACTGCACTCACACGTGCGTACAGATTGAGGTTTATCAACGCCAGCTCGTATGAAACGTCATCTCAAATGGGGATGTTTGTGGTCTAGGTCCTCAGTTCATCGAATAAAAACAGTGGACATTTGAACTACCGAAATTTCGTACTGTCTGACTTTCCCTTAGGTCTGATTCGTTTATTCTGGCAATCGTAACCAGGTTAGGTGAACGCTTCAACTAGATGGTTATATTATTATTCCTCCGTCAGAGATAGTCTTCCCTCGTAGGAGGGCTGGAAAAAGGATCTGTGGAAAAATTGGTGAAAAACTGCAAGCAAGCAATTAATTGGAGTTTGTGTAGCTTGAATGCGACTGCAAGCAAGCAATTAATTGGAGTTTGTTTAGCTTGAATACATTCATTGATTGCTAATCTCTTGGCGGAGCGTGGTAGTTGAGTTGCAATTCACTGTGCTTGGTAGGCTTGTGTGTTCATCATCGTTCTGCACAGTAATTCATTTTTGAACTCAGCTCCGTTGGAACCATACGCCTTTATTGATAATCATAAATTCTTCCTCGTTTTGCTCATATGGAAAACTCAACTCCCCTTCTGCTCTAGCTTTTAGAAGATGACGAAGAAAAGGATGCATCCGGAGACCGAGCCCGGAAACGAATGTTCACACGAGAAAGTTCGTGGCCATTGCGTTTCTTTATGCTTCTTTCCAGTTCGATCGATGCTGTATGCTTTTGGAGATGTGGAGAATCCGTTACCTGAAACGGTTGCAGTCCTAGAGGAGGTTGCCGTAAGACACATTATCCAAATGGTAAGTGTTATCGTATATATGTCCACGTAGAGGTTATCTATCCATTTTGAACCCTAGATAACTGGCGGTCCCTGAACATGTATCTCCAAGGCGTGTGTGTGTATACAACTTCATTCCATTCTTGTTTTTTGAGGCACTGTATATTGGAAGACGGGTCTTGTATTTGGATTTGGAAAACGATGTTCCTCTTGTCTCTATCTCTCAATCCTTCATCCAAGAGAGTTCAGATATACACTCAGGCGCTCGCAGACGGATGACGTGCTTATCTGCTGCGCGGCACCGAAAAAAATACATTCCATTGCGGAAGCGTTTGTTATGACAGTTAGACGGTTGAGTAAGAGTAGACACTATCTTGATAGATGTTTTCAGTCTCCTGTCCCTAAAGTCAAAATGACTTAACTCAGTTGAAAAATGTTTGAAACTGATCAGGAAATAATTGTATCGCAAAGGTTTGGTTGACAATCCCCCGATTGTTTATCAAATCTTTCTGAGACGATGGATTCCTAACTTCATTCCTGAGAGTTAAACCAATCTAGTCCAAGACAGAGCAGCAAGCAGCTCCCGTATAACAAATAATCATATTACTAGATGGTTTTTGAGTGAAGCTGTTTCGTCCTATGCGACAGGAGCTTGAAGGCAGTAAAATGTTTTCTTGATGGGACTAGTATGTCTGTATTCATGGATGTTTGCTTTCCTCAGGAAAAGATGGTTCAAGAAAGTCGGCTGTGGTGTTCGCGCACTCCGAACGCCCAACAGTTAACGCTGACCGCGGCGATTTATCCCATACACATACAAAACAGTTACAGCCTGTCAAGAATTCGATGTGGCTCCAAACGTACCTGCTGCGCGCAGTAACTTCCGGGGTGAGACGCTTATGCTTTACTCCTTCCATCTTTGGACTAATAAAGTCACCTGCATTTGAACTAGTAGAACTGTTGGGTCACTGGCTCCGGGGCTGTTCTCCCGAAACCCTTCTATCCGACTACTTTTCGGTCTAGACTTCTGTCAAAGGCAACGATAAGATACCCTATTAAAATACTGAATACACCTGCCTTATAACTTTGGCTAATAATTCGATGCGCTTCTGGGGGATTAGCCCATGGGCTCTGAGTACGAGGGTGGTGTCGATATTTTCGTTCAGAACCTTCAGAGATACTAACCGTTTTTACAATTCTGTCGTACATATGCAAAGTTCACAGTGTGGCTACAAAATTTGAAAGGCTCGAACCCAAACCCAATGCTTACGGACTAGTCAGTCAGCCGATGCTATTAGATTCGTTTATCTGGGCAGTCTTAGAACTCCTAATGGACTGGTTGCAGGTGAGATCGATTCTCGAATTGGCAATACCAGGACAGCTTCTGTCAACCGCCGACACCCATAGAACAAAATTGTCATGATGAGATTATATTCTGCGGTAGTTTGATTTGTCGGAAACCTGACCACTGCACGCACACTGTACGAAAACCTTTGGTGTCTGATCATCCATGTTTCCAAAGGATCGCTCGAGTCTGGGTGAACATCGGACATACAGTGCTGAGGTGCGCCAGACTATTTTAGAAAGAACGAAGATTCCTCTCTCGATGGATGAGCTAGTCGCACTCCACAGCTTAGGCTGTTTAGGCAGTGTACGTCTGTTAGGCGGAATCCTGCACCGAAACCTGACGCAACCGAGCTCATTTACACTCAGATAAAAGAAGTAGCTTTGGCGATCATGTTCGCCGTTAAAACTCATAAATGCTCTACGACCGTCACTCTACCTTGTAGACCGACTACAAGCCGCTCATTGCAGCTGTTGGCTCGAAGAAGGGGATTCCGGTGTGTACCGTCAACCCTCTCCCGCGATATACCACTCTTTTGGCACATGACATCAAGATCAAGTTTTAGTCCACCAACAGCCTCGGACAAGCCAATACTGTTGATTCAAGCAGGGCAGAAGCAGAAGATACAGTAGCCGCAACAATTGCTTTGGAGCCGGAGGTGAAAGCCTAGTATCGGAAGCAGTTTGCGCCCTCCCAGTGACTGCTGACATGGTCTGTCAGGCTAATGACTGACGCTTTGTGTTGTAGCAAGTACTACGGGAGACTGGTTGCCTACATGCCCACCGGATGAATTGGGATCTTACTTCGACTAGCTTGATGCACTATCACTAGCCGACGGATGCCTCTTTCTTAAAACGCATTGTCATTCCAAATGAGTCGTGCTGAAACAATTTCACAAACGGTACCCGGAAACAAACAGGATGAAGGCTCTTGCTCGGAATTACGTCTGCTGGCCTGTGACTACCAGATTGAGCAGGTTCCCAAATCTTGCCTGTGGTATGGTGAAGCGTCTAAGTCACTTGTTAAAACCTACTTACGCTCGTGGCTGCAATGGACCGAACCCTGATCTCGTCCTCACATCGACCGTGCAGGTACAGTTGATGGTCAGCCCTTTTTGTTCGTAATCGACGCTTATAGCAAGTGACCGGAAATAATGCTAAACAAGCCCACAGCTGCCACTGCAATCCTAGAACCTAGATTGTTCAGTCACTTCGGGACTTCAGAAACATTTGTATCCGACAACGATAGTCACTCCACACTATCGGCATTCGCCGAGTTTTGTCTGGAGTACGGTGTTGCCCATGTCCGCTCGCCACTGTTACATCCAAAATCGAATGGCCAAAAGAAACGCTTTGTTGGTATCCTAAGGCATATGCTTGAGTATAAATTGAAGGGACCGACAGATGAGATTTTATTAAAATTTCTGCTTGCATATCTAGCGGCTCTGAACCCGAGTTCGCCAGATGGGGCTTTACCAAAAGAGACACTTCTACGCTAAAGCTTTGAATGCCGTATGACACTATCCGGCCAAAGAAAACGCAGCTGAGTCATCATCATCATTATCATCGATAGCATAACATCAGTATTCAATGCATCGATCCTTTACAGCTGGGTAATCGCGATACGCGAATGAGGGTAATATTCGTCCAGTATTCCTGTGTGACCGCACGCTGCTTCAACGAAGGCTAGAGAGTGTTGTTCCGCAGACTCCTTAAATAGAGATCAGAGCACATCTGGCGCCGGCGCGACAAGGTGCTGTACGAGATTCACGTTGGCCTAGACTGTTGGATCTGACATGCGATCCAAATCTGGCCGATAGATGTGCAGATCCTGTCTCCAGGACCGGGTGAGTTGAGTCTCGAGGTGCTACCGAACGCTCTTGATCTCCTCACCACTACGTAATTCCGTCAGCTGCTCCGTTGAATGTCAAGCCCGAACATACAACACGACTGCGACGCTGGGTAGGTAGGATCCGCAAGCCAGTGAAGCCCTGACTTCAAAGCCACCTCAACAAACCTCGAAGAGGGAGAAGTAGGCGGAATCTTCCAACAAAGCCGCCTTACCGCTCGCAGTTAGGCGCCGCTAAGGCTAAGAAGCTGTGATTCGCTGGGTCCTTGCTGGTCCAGCCTCTAGGCGAGTTCTGAGTGACAGGGAATATGGACCCAACGGACAATCATGATTCACTATCCACTGAATGCCGGTTACCAATGCCGCATCCAGAAAGTTGTTGCGACGCAATAGGTGTTTTTTCACCTGGTTTTGGGCGTTTAATGCACCTGCTACACCCTTGTTGTTTCTTTTGATGAAAACGTTAGGTTAGGAGGACCAGACCGAAGACTAAGCCGAGACACTACCGTTATTACAACGTCGCACGTCAAAGCACCGTATGTCTTGCGGATCTTTTTTTCCTCAGTTATATTCTGGGTGCAATCATCAGAGAGCCCACAGTCTGAGGACTGACAAATTCTAAAACCCTTAACCAGTAAGTTCAGTGCTCCTAGATGGTACCGCTGGACGTGACACACTGATACACATGGTCCAGTTACACAATCTGTGGCGCCTTTGCATGAAAACGATATGTTTTGATGCGCAGTTGTTTGTAAGCCCATTTCTCCCACACGAAAATGAAACAATCCAACGCTTGTCAACCTATCAGGCTCAACTTGTCTGTGCACTAATTTTCCGGTGAACGAAACCGTAACAGTTTGAAACAAACGATGCGCTATTTGTCGCCGTAAATCAATCCAGTTTGTTAACCAAATTGAAGCTAATACAACGGCGCAACTACCAACACACGCATTTTTGTCAACAGTGGTAGATATTTTAACTAATCAAACGTAACAACCTTTCATAGGATTCAAATTTGAGTTGGTCTTACACACCAGTAGTTCCAATGTCCAATAAGCTGAACACAACTCGGATCCGCTGCATCGGGAACTGAACCCTATAAAAACATCAATTTCTATGTAGCGACATAGATTACTCGCGTTTGGGAAGTTCCTATCGATGGGTCATATGTATTAGCCTGTTAGTACAGCAGTTTGGACAAATAAACTCAAGTTCACATTTTTTGTTCAGAAATCACGATGCGGAAGTTCACACATTAAGGTCTGTTTAACTACCAAGTAATTCGTCGTATCGTTTCTATTCAATATTTGATGGAGGAAGCCATGCTCAAGAATATTCCAAGCGTCCAAGTCACATTTTAGTATAGAATATGATGTTCATTTCCTTATTTCTTATTCATTACTAGGAGCTACCACATGACCACTTTGACCTTGGATATGTAGAATTTTTTGACATAGTTGAACACGGTCTGTATTGCTTAGCCGTCGGTTACCCTGACAACCGACAACTACGGCATCCTGACGGAACAGTGATCATTGTGCGTGTTCCCTGCTGGTCCGTTGAGTTAATCGATTCCCTTTTAAGCGTGTACATGGTTTTATTTATTTATAGCCTGTACGGGAGAATCTTGGGGTAGGATGGGATAAGATTCAATAGTCATGTCTTTTGCTGTAGCTCAGCAATGTGAAGCTCACTTTGTTGCGCCTGAAGCGTCATCCTTAGCAATTTCAGGCAATTACATGTGGTTCGCATGCCTCACTTTCATCTTGGGGATCTTTTTCGGAATTGGCTGGTTGAATCCCATTTTCACATGCCTGTGCGCTTTGAAAATGACAATTCCAGTTTGTTCGTTTTCATTAATAAATTGCGCATTTTCAGATGGCCGGGGTGGGGTTTTCTGTTGAGCTGAAAGTCCGTTCAAGTCCATGTCACGGTTGAGTTGTATTCGAGATGGTGCGAGGTTTTCGGCGTCCTCTCTGGGTGATCCATGACTACTGATTTCCCTTTGGGTGTACTACTAGCATTTTTATCCTCGTGCTATAAGTTTTGCCGCTGCTGGGCGCCTGAAGGATGCGGGACCTGAATTATTTGTTATTGAAGAGAATTTCGGTAGCTCATGTTTGTTCAGGTATTTTAATCAAATCGACACCACCAAAGATGCGGCGTGTCGGCGTTTGTACGTGAAGAGTGGTGCACTGGGGTTGTTTGGTTAGGTGGTTGTAATTGTTGACCTGTTATCTCTTGTTCTGATTGACCAACGGCCAGATAGCCGTTAAGTTTGGTCTCCTACTTTTACTCGTTGGTCGGTGCTGGCCCGATCTCTGCGCTCCATCTCTCTTGGTACCACGCTGTGACGGTTGCTTGTGTGATTTCAAGAAGGATCCTGTTTCTTGGTTTCACGGCAGCGAAGCATCGGTGTTGAACACCGATATCATGCTGTCGTTGATGATGATGACTTTTCCGGGCTGCAGTGCTACACGATGGGACTCAGTTCCACAAGCGTATCCATATCAGAAGACAAAAAGGGAGCGGCTAGACGAAGATCAGCGAATAGCTGTAGGGGGGGCAATTTAAAAGTGTTGTCTTACTGTCCTCCGCGATGGTATTGTGAAGGTAGTAAGGCGACCAGTGGTGTTGCTTTCCTCCGAGAAAGGACGGTTTATGAAGATCAGCTCAAAAATCGCACAATCACATCGCCCAACAGTTGACCGTGACCGCCCGTCGAAACACACTTAAAACCTACAAACTTCCGGACGTATCTCTCATGCACATTAGCATCAAGAGTGAGACACATATACCTTTCGCCCTTTTGCTAGGCCAGTCCTGCAGCATAAGGAGTCAGATTACTATGGCATAGGTACCCATCAGGGCCGTTACAGTGCACAAGTACAGATGTTAGGTGAGGAAACCTCATCCAAGCGTCATTCGTATCCCACAGATCATTCGAATGTCAAGCCAAATTATTATACTGTATCCGTGTTTTTTTAGTAACATGTTTGTTTATACTCTTATCTACAAGATGGTTATTCTTTATTGTACCAATTTCAGATAACCACATCATTTGGAGTAGCACTTTTTACATAGTAAACAGTTTTCATCTCAAATGAACCATTCATTTTACATGAATCTTTCAGACACGGAAGGCGTTAAAAGTCGGACGATCCGGAAAAATTTCTGTTGATGATATGCTCTACTTGGTTCGACGGGACCCTAAGAAGTTTTCACGTGTCAAGGAACTTCTCCTACTAAGTGAAGAGCTTCGTCGTGCGCGAAAGGCATTTGAGGAAGATGAATTTGGTGTGCTGAAATAACAGGTTGTTTTCGAGACAGGCTGCTGTAAATAGACTTATTTCTTACTCTCAACATGTTTGACACAACAGTGACAGAATAAAAAACCAAATACATCTCTTGAACAACGGTTTCGTTGTCCCCAGAACGGCCGGGGTTAACCAACAGTTTGCAGAATTCGTGGACGTGTGCGTGTACTAGTTCAACTAATGAAAACAGTGAGAAAATCGATGGATGTATGAGCTGGCCTCGAAAATAGGTGCGCTTTGTTTTTACTGGCATTAATTGATTTACTTTATTATAAACATAACTTCCAGGATGAATCGGTTTCAATGAAGCGGAAATAATCTAATGGTGGTTTCTTGTTTGTGACTCCACTGTCCTGCAATGTGTGCAACGTTTTGTGTTCAGCATTATGTGCTTGAAACCTAAAGACACAAAATTAGGGGTGGGTCTTCGTTTCAGATGGGCTTCGTAAACAATCGGTAGTTTTGAACTACTCGTCTGCCCATCCGAAATCGGTATTCGCTGTTATTACCTCATCAATGCTTAGGCGTGTAAGGGCCCTGTGCCCAGAAGAAGCTGATGGGACAGCGGCCCAAATTGAAGTAAAAGAACGAACTTCGGGGTAGTGGATATCCAACTGGTCTGATTAGTCGCCATTTACGAGGGGTGGTGGTATCGGTGGCCAGGGACGTCGGAGATCATTCGAAGGATTTTAAACACGGTTAACATAAGAGTAGCTTTCCAGAGGAGAAACACTCTGCGCTCTACACTGGTGCAATTGAAGGATCGCCTCCCGGCCAACAGAACCCGGGACTGTTTCTACAAAATTAAGTGTAACGACTGCACTAAGGTCTATATAGGACAGACGGCCAGGGAAATTCACATCAGAATCGGAGAGCACAAGGGGAAAATAAACAAGCCGCCGAGAAGCGCAGATGAATATCGAGCGTTACTGGTAGACTCAGCAGTTGCAGAAAATGCAATGGACACGGGACAAAATAGATTCGGAGAATGTTGAAGTTTTGAGGCGAGGACTACGGTCCACGTCACAGAGACCGATGGCCGAGCCGGCAGAGATCGCCAAGCCTCCCAGTGGTAACAAATAGAAGGCGTAAAACTGAAGAGTGTAGAGAACGGTTTTGGATCAGTCGAGCTGACACGTTGGTGTGCGGTCATCAGGAGTAGTCATCATCTGAATTCCACTTAACCTCACTCACCCCACCCCCAACTAACTTGTCGCAGCACTCACAAGCCCACAAAGACCAACGTATTCTATCAGCGGCAACCGCGGTGAATCATCAATTGTAGCACATCGAAGTGGAAGAATAAGGAATCAAATCCGATCAGAATTAATTTGAAACTTCCCCAATCCATCAACGCAAGATTTTGACAACCACACTGACCGACAAGAGCCGTTAATTGACACTCAACACTGATCTAGTGCGCTAATATGATAAAAAACTAAACTGTTCAGCTCTAGCACCCTTTCGGTGCCTAGCTGCCATGCCACCCGAAGGTTGCAAGAGGGCTGGGATACTGCCAGGTTGCCCAAACCTAGACAGGGGAAGTCGAGAGGCAGAGGTCGGGTTCGAACCACGGACCTTCCGGTCAGTAAATTCGCGCTCTAACCACTTGGGCCATCTCGCGCTAATATGAAGATGTCTCACTCATGGGTTCTCCGTCTACCTTAAAACCTGGCAAACTTGGAGACCTGCTCGCTTGGCCTGATGAAGCTTTTATGTCAAGCGTTGTGAAACGTTGCCCGAATAAAAAACTACCGATTGTTTACCGAGCCCATCTGAAACGATAACTTCTCAATCGGTTCCAACCTTTTTCCAATAGAGGTGGTTCTGTTTCACTTAGGAATAAAAATTAGTTGTGGGTGGTTGCGGGATTTGTAGCGTCCAGATCCACATCGTTTTTTTTCTCGAAGGTTCTCCACCTGATACGACGCACGGCTGAGTCAACATCGCATTCGGTTTTCACTCTCGTTAGGGCTCGTCAACATTGCATACACTTAGCGCTGCAATGGTATGAACTCCGAACTTCTGGAATGTGAGGCGAGTGTGTTACCACTACCAGTCAAAAATTGTCCGACGGGTTTCAAACGTGGTGGTGCTGACTGGGAGAGGTATCTCGGTTGACACGAGGACAATTGGTCGTTCTTCGAGGCGGGAAAACCAAGCGTGAACACGTTTGCCCGATCAAATGTGATAAAACCTAAGGTTTCCCAGCGAGATCGAAATGGATTCCGAAGGCTAAGATGGATGCCCATTGGTCTGTAGGATGTCTAGCACAATTGAATTAAGGCATCTTTTATTGAATTGTGGGGCAGCGACACAAACGCGGTTTCATGGTTGGTCCAGTGTCAACAGGGAGACGCTCCAACTAGGGCCAGTTCTCACCACCTCAGACGGTGGCCCTGATCAGTGATTGGTTGTCGTGTTTCACTACTGGTTAGTAGCTAGACGTAATTCAGAATGCGACACCGTGGCCAATTTCGCGGCGGGCGAATTTCTGCGTATTCCGACAAGTGTCTCAGGAAATTATTGTACTATATACTGGGTCCAAACGCCTGGCGTTTGAAGTGTCCCATGAACCATTGGAAATTTTAAGTAAACTTTAAGTGTTTGAGAGTCATGTGTTTACGCTGGGACGTACTGGACATTAAGATAAAACGTTCTGCCTCCAGGGATTCACCAGCATCATACGTCTGAGTTACACATAACGGTAGTCTAAGGAACTATGCACCACATGCAAAAAGAGCCAGAAATGGGTATGCTACCTGATTTCGCAGCGCGAAACGAGTCTGCTACTAGTCGTGTGTGCGATATCACCAACAGATTTTGATACACTGTGGGCTTACTGCGATGTTAACACAGGGGTATTTTTGTTCAGGAAGAACTCCCACTTGCCAATAATCCATTCGGACCGGCAAAAAACGTCCTGCTTCCTGATAGTCTTTCATAGGAAGCGCAAGCTTCTGAGAGGTGGTTCGTACAGCAGTGTAGAATGATCAACAGATGATGAGTTAAGCGTTTTGGCAATTGATTATCATTGTATTATGGAACAAACAGCTTACACTGTTTTGTAAGTGTTAGTTCCTTCTACCCATTTCTGCCACCATTGTGGTTCGGAGTTGTACACATTGTCGCTCATCAGTTTTAGTGACGTCACGCACTCAAGTTACATTGATATATGTGCCATCAGTTCTTACTCCCCTGTTTACCTCACACTATGCGATATTTCACCCGATCTGCGTGGCACCGACTGTTTTTTATCAAATACAACACACTGTCATAACCGGAGTAGATGGAAAAATGCATTCCGTCATGTTTCACGAGAACTCGAGCAAATTGCTAAGTTGCCACTAGTTGCGTGTACTGTTCGCCAGTTTACGCAAGGGTCGTCGACTGATCGAGGTTGAGCATTCGAGCCGTTATTTGTCTCCACACGTCGCGTGATTGCTTCACCGACGGTCTGCTGTCTTGTTACGCTAGACAACGGGTCTAGGTGAATTACAGTGCTTGGTACAAATCAACGTTCGAAGTTGCTGCGCTTTCTCGCATTGGTGTTTAAATTTACCTTACCACTTATTGTCATACCACTGCAAGACAGCAAATCAATATACCCTGGGGGAAAGTGGACTCACCAGCATTCTTGAGCGTGACAGTCGCGCTCTGTGATACTACTACCAACGGCCTGACTCTGCTACGGAATTAGGTCAATCACTTTTGGGTTGTACGGCCAAAGACGGTGCACGAGCTGTGGATGAAACGGAAAAACTGACAACGGGTATCCACTATGCATGGGGTTAGAGGGGTCGGTGGGCGAATGTAGCGCACATTTAAAACTATCGCGTTGGTAATAATTACGTAGGCCGTGGGTGACATGAGTTGCAAGCTGACTACCTAGGAAAGACAACGTTACCATCAGACACAGCAACGTCAGTGTTGACACTGGTGGTTCACTGCTGTGCGGTCACAAACGGCCGTATTTAAAGCCCTAAAATGAAAATATTGGGAAAGATTGGAGGGGCGAGAGACACTGTACTCTGAGGTAACTACATCTCCAGGAACTCAGTCGGACAATCTGGAAACAGGTAGACGATACAAATGACACGGATAACGATTGCCGTCATTTCTTGCAATGTCTCCAGCGGACCGCAACGTTCTAGATGACAGATTTCCATAGCAACAAAATTAGCCACAGAGCAAGCCAGACTTTACATACAGTTTGGCTCAGGTCATATCGCTTCTATGACAGTTGCGCCCGATAATTCTTGTGGATGCATTTCATTGTAAAGTGCAGGCTTTTGCTGTCTTGCAGTGATATCATAGAAATATAAATAGGCGCCATGATGAGAAAACGCACAATATGGTCCGATGTATTTCGAACTGCCACGTCGCTGACAGTGTCTGCCGTGCTAGAACTTTCGGTGAGTGATATAGGCTATGCTGAAAACTCAAGGTTTGAGGAATATATTGAGAGAAAAAATAGATATGAATTTCTATGCATTCTGTGAGGAGCGCTTCAAATCAAGCCGATTTATTGCTTGCTTTGTTTCGTTGCAGTGCTGCTAACTACAGGTAACCGAGGCCAATAATAACTTCGTGATAACGCAGTTCTGCTTAAGGAAGTGGCGTTAGTTCTGGTACATTTCCAGCAAATACCGATAGGAACAAACCTGGCTACTTCCGGATGGAGGCGAACTGTATTCCTACAACCAGTACATTGAGAAGGGTACAAAGTTCAGAATTTCGACTTCAGTAGTGCCGAGCGATTCATTCCGAAGCGGACATCGGACTTTGAGCTTGCACGCTCGTCGACAGTCGGCGATAAAACAGAGTGCATAAGCTTCTCCATAACCTTAGGCTCTTCGCTCCTGTTTCATACAATTTAATCATGTGAATTTTTCAAAAAACGCAGGCCGATACGCTTGGAAAGTTGGGTGTCACTTCATTTTGTTTGTGCATCGCTGTTGAGTAACCTACCGCCGTAAAAATGCTAATTTAATCGCATAGTAAGTTCGCGTCCATTCGCGAGGTGCACGCAACGCAGACCTGCGTTTCTTTGTGATTTTGAACACTTTCATCGATTTATGCATGGAAATAGCATCAGGCAGCAACATCAGTGTTGACACTGACCATTCACTGTCGCATAACTGCAAGGTTTGTTTAATTATATTAAAGACCAAAAATTGAATAGGGGACCCAGCACCAGTCTAATCCAAGCGCTCTGAAGTGCTGAACCCTCAAACGGACAATCACGCAATCTGGAAAGAATTCATTCACAACAAATCTGGAAAGAAGCTGACGGCCCAAATTTTACTGAGATTGGCTGGACGCCATTTCTTGCAACGCCTTCAGCCAAGCATAGAGGTCAGGCCAACCACATCCTAGAAGGCGGACCGCACCAAAAATAGTCAAGATCCTTGTAATCTCTTCAACACCTTTCTGTCAAGTCACACGTTATCCACCCAACATTTTGCGCAATTCTTAATTACTCACGGGGACACATGGCAGCGCCACCGCACTTAAGCGGACTGAATGTTTCCTGTGACTAATGCACCCGCTACCCTAACACAAATTTTCCAGTTATCTCGGTACATGTTTGTTGACGCCATCCGAATTCAGCAACGCTCTTGAGACAACGGATATCAAAAGCCCGCCGAGGCTGTCTCGTAACCATACCACAACACCGTCCGTACAGTAGACTGGTAAATACAACTCTTGAGACCTAGTGATATGTCTTTGTGGTACCGGAAGTGACATAATTTGTCATACATTGTTTGCACCTTTTGGAATATTACGCTGGCTTTATCAGGCACACTCCCGTCACAGCTAACACAACTACCGAGGTATGTAAAATTCTCCACAAGTTCCAATGCTTCTCCTTCAATCGAAAGGGGCATGTTCAGAGATGGCACATTACAGAGCATGAGTTTAGAATATTTAGGTGCGAATACTTGCAAAGATATGGTACGATGACTAATTTATTCAGGTGTTTGTGCTTCGCCTTCGTCTTCAAGGGTTATTTCGATAAGGTTCGCACCAGCAACTGTCCAAACACAAGTCCCACCATCTGGCGTTCGTCTAAAAACTTCCCCGATGGCGACGTCCAGCAAAAATCGAGGTATTACGGATACTTTCCGGACACCATGTGTTGAAGGGAGGCTCCCCATACACTCTCACGCATAATCGGCCCCTCACATTTACACGAATTGTTAGAAACACTAACCGATAGACGCTTGAGTAGGATCATACACTCGAACAATTCAGAGGCTGAAGAGTGCTCCATATTCACGGTTCAGGTTCCAGTCAAAGGTTGACAGCCCAGATGGGAAGTAGCAGGCGAACAACCGCTCAGTTGTCCAAAAGTCCGCCTTCGTTGGATACTAGAGCCAATGCGGTGACTGATGGCTTACTGGCAAGAGACCTCTGAACAGCTGCTAAACGAATCGAGTAGAACAAAGCTAAGGAGAGTTCCAACTTTTTTCGTTCCTTTTATTTCTGAGGTTTTCTGGACCAAACAAGCAAACACTGAGCTTTATCCGGCATTGGGTGATGAATCTAGTTGTTTGGGATTACGACCGGAGGGAATATATCGTCAGGTCTGCTGCAGAACCACAGTCGTATCAGAGACCCAGGACTTGGAAGAGGCCGGTTGGGCTGTGCTGCAGGTGGACGTTCGGACGTCAGATGCTCGTTAACACTCGATAACGGTGAGCAGGCGTTGGAAGAGTAGGTTGTGATGAGTTTGACTTTTGAACTGCTATGGGAAGTGTAAACAATCCTGAAAATCGCAATTAACTGCGGCAAGGTAGTCCATGCAGGTATTTCAGAAGGGGCTTCAGGTAGTGGTCGATCTTTACCACCAGCAACTGGCCGTATACTGTGTTTGAGTTGCGAAGTGTTTGGCCGGCGGCCACCACATCGTCAAACGATTTCTGCTGTCCAGGAAATGGGCACTGCAAAGAAACAGTCTATGTTCTGCACACAGGTGCAATGGGTGCCATCCGTCTCGCGCATAATAGAAAACGATCACCCAACTGACAACCTTAGCGACTCCAAGCCTACCTATATGAGCGTTCATGTCAACAGCAAGTAGAACGATGCCTGAGTCTCTGGCTCGTTGGAAAAAAACACCCATGCGTCATAGATTGTCAAGCTTCATAAGTTACACATGTATTTCGCATGTAAGAGGACCGTCTGCCTTGCAGAGCTCTTTTTGCATAGCCTTGTGCTGAGTGGAAACGACCGAGAGGTGACAGTGTGTGATTACACCGAGATCGTTCATGTGGTTAGAGCGCGAATTTACTGACCGGAAGGTCCGTGGTTCGAACCCCACCTCTGCCTTTCGACTTCCCCTGTCTAGGCTTGGGCAACCTGGCAGTATCCCAGCCCTCGTGCTTCCTTCGGGTGGCATGGCAGTTGGACATCGAAAGGGTGCTACAGCTGAACGCTATGATTACACCCGGGTCAGTAGCTGCCGTCTCTCTAGATGAAGTCTCCGGGACTCAACTCACCAATGGTTAATGACACCGGCAAAAACAGCCCGATCGCAGTCAGCGGCGCTGGTGCATCAAACCTATCGCCTTTAGTGCGTAGCTACCCAGTTACCGAACTAACTGAACACGCCTTCGTTTAGCTGTATCTCTCAGGCTCTCCCACTTTGCGGTGATCGAAAGTGTAGTTACTGGAACTAATGTACTCATGGTACAGTACAGTAGTAGCCTATTTTCGTTTAACCACACTACTCTATGCAGTAGGTAAGGCGACCTGGCCAATAGAGTTACGCGACGGTCGAAGTGGAATGGGAGTGGCTTTGGTTGTGGAGCTCATGGCTGTACGCCAGCTAGGATACTTTCAGGACGCCAACAATATCGATTAGGAACCTCCAACCCCTTGCTCAAAAGCTTGACCGCTAGGCAACGGATGAGTGCCACAATAATTCCATAGTAAAGCAAATTTTTAAGCAGCTATTGGTGGTTGGTGTTCCAACCCCACATAAACCTTGTGGTTGTCACTGTGAAGCTTTCCCGCAGTATAGCTTAGTGGAGCACAGAGGCTTAGGGGCACACAAGCAACAACATGATAAGGTCGTCTCCTCGAACAACAAGGTCTTTGGGCTGGTTAAACAAGTCATTACCAAGTTTCGCCAACTATGACCAAAGAAAACGCTGATCGTACAGTGTGACAACAGCCAACCTGACCTTAGTTGGTACTTTCCTTTTAGCTAAATAAACCCTGAGACTCAGACACCGCATGAAACACGGTCTATGAATTTAACCTTGATCAGACCAAGAAACGATTTCGATACCAGATGGCAAACTGGTAGTCAGCTATGGCATATGGCCTGATTCCGATGAGGTTGGGAGAAACCATTAGCAATGGCATAAACTAGACAACTACACGACTATTCTCGAACGAATTTGGCTTGTTTGTTCAAAAGTAATCTGACAATGATCGCACAAAAGCTCAGAAAAGTGGCACGGTATAACCGTCAGACCTACACGGGAATCAAACAACGGCTCGTTGTCTAATTGTCCGAGGGTGTGGGGTGTACATTACCTCCGACAGAACTCAGCCAAAAGAACTGTGGAATTTCCGATTTGTCACATCACGTCATTTCCAGAATGACTGAAAGCATTGTCCTGTAAGTGTTTTATTACTGACTGTTCTCAAACCAACCAGAAGGTCCGTTGCGCGAACCCAACCCCGGCATCTCGACTGCTCCGGTCCAACCCCGAGCATTTTGGCAGTATCTTGGCCCTCGTGATTCCTCGCATAGAAGCTGGGCACCGAAACGGTGTTTCAGCTGAACCGATTTTATTAGTCAGCCAAGACAGCAATTAGGGACGAATTTTTCTGCATTCGGTGAGAAATTCCTGCAATTGCGTTCGTTGACAAAACGTTCCTGAGTTAGTGCTGAATTTCAAGAACTCAGATAGCTGAAGTTCTGAACATAGGTGGTCAAAAGAAAACGTGAGGTTTCTGCTGTAACGGCTCAGGTCTTGTTGAAGAAAGACACTTTGGTGCGTGCATGAGGTCTCAACGGGAACGAAACACCGTCACCGTCATCCAACTACATCGTGAGAATGTTCCCACTAGGATGCCCGCCACCACCGAGACTTGGTCTCCTAGCCCACTTAAACTGAAAAACGGCAGTGCGTGAAAGGTGAACGAAAAGCATCTATACGATCGTACCGCCAATTTACCAGAGATGCGTTCCAGAACCACCTAACAGTAAAGTTGGAAACCCTTCTCAAAGCACATCTAACGATGATACGGTTGTTCTGCAGACGGAAGGTCTTCGCGGAAAATTTATGGCATTCCTTTAGGATGGTCTTTCTTCGCGGAGAAAAATCCCAGGTATAATAACAGTGCTAGCGCGAAACTCACAATCCCGATACCTTATTCTCGTTATTTCAGGACATATCAGATACCTGATTGCTGCCCGAATATTGTGTTCCTCGAGACGAATCAGTAGACTGCGGTGCTGGGAATGCGGTTTGCGCCAAATCCAAAGAAAGGTTGGGAAGTAACCTGTCTCGCACTAGCAAATCGAGCATGCAGGAAACAACAAGCAAAGTGTTTTGGTGGACGTTTGGAAAATGGAATATCGCTGATGAAAGGGTATTGTTAAATCACACAAATTTCCCAGTCCATCATTGATAACAATCCTAGAAATCATGCGGAATCAAAGATCCATAATTCACTGAAAATACGGTAGTTGCTAGGTTCGACCGGTTCTTAGCAGACATCCAGGACCCCATTATAGACAGACGGCTCCAACATCAAAATATAAACTGAAACAAGTGTGGTGTACTCATTTTCCCAGAACGGCAGCAGGGTTGTAAGTGAACCCAGAGAATGTGTCATCCATAAAGAGGGAGGTGTCGGATCGTCCAAGGCGTTCGATTGAATTAATGACAGATGCTACAGAGAGAAGATAAGTGAAAGCGTCAAGTTCATGCGGTAAGTAACTTTATGTTAATGATCCTCAAACAATGACCATTTTTGCACAAATCGAATAAAGTAACGTTGGGAAAACGGGGGTATAGAATGCTGCAGAGCGAGTTGAACTTCACTGCCATCCAGTAAAGTGACCGAAAAAATTAGCACAAAGATGCTGATGAAATACACCCGTTTGCGAAGAACATTGGTGATAACCAGTAATGTGCTGTGTCAAATGAAGATGCTGTAATCGCTGTGTCGTGATCTGATCATCTGCGTCAGTAAACAACAGTACGTGGGGTTTTCAGGAAGAAGGGCTGGAGACAAGTGTAACAGGGATCCACAGGACTACCCATTAATCACAAATTCAGGACTAACTTCACAAAGACCGGGACATTGACCTAAGAAAGCAAACTGGTGGAATTACGAAACGAATGCACGGATCAGCATTTCTAACTAACAAGTATAACGACCCGATGTACTGTTCGACGAACTAATTTACAGCGCGGAAGCTATGAAAAGGCGCAACAGACTTTTACTAATGCTGAGAATCAGGTAACACTGGTATGGTGGTTTCGCTTACTGTAAAAAACGTTCAAAGATCCGATAGTGAGTGAAATAATAATGCAATCAATACGGTTTCACGCGTACAGTTGTGAACAAAGGTGATTAGCGACGACGTGCAAAACCATGACCTTTGAGATAGCTAGCCAGGATCAGTCGTTGTGGATTTTTGATATCACACCTTTCTAGAATCTCAGGCTTCAGCTAGCCAATGAACCCCAACGTTCACCAAACTCTTCAACCTCTTCTGGTCCGGACATAATCCTTCCGATTTTGTGTTGAAGTGGTGCACCAGAACTAGCACAAATCCTAATTCCCCAACTGACCCGAACCGAATAAGTACCACCCGATCTCTATCATCTCCATTTGAAATCAACCCTTGCAAAGTAAATCCGATACAACGGAAGCGAAATCTACTCGGACGCCTCACTAAGATATGTTCTCGCGAGTGCATCCAAAACGAAATAAAACGATTAGGGCACGTATTTTGTGATTCGAAACTATGCAGTCTACAAAACAGAGGGGCCAAAAGCACGTTACTGGGAGAAAGCATCACCATCATCATCATCAGAGATAGCAAAATCAGCGTTAGCAGCGAGGCTTCACTGATGTATAAACACAGAATTTATCCAATTGAAGTGAAAAAAATGAAAAAATTTTGTGATTCGAAACTATGCAGTCTACAAAACAGAGGGGCCAAAAGCACGTTACTGGGAGAAAGCATCACCATCATCATCATCAGAGATAGCAAAATCAGCGTTAGCAGCGAGGCTTCACTGATGTATAAACACAGAATTTATCCAATTGAAGTGAAAAAAATGAAAAAAGTGGATAAGGGAGGGACCTGGTGCTAACCTATCGCAAGCATTCTGAGGTGCCCACACATCCAAGCGCCCAATCAGACAATCTTGAAAGAAACTGACAACACGAACGCCATTGACACCATTCAGCCGTCATTTTCTGCAATGCATCTAGCCAAGTGAAGGAGGGATCACGGGAACCAACAGCACCCAAACTATTTATCATCTCTCACATCTTTCTGACAAGTCACAAGTTGTCCACTGAGAACACCAGGCAATGTAGCACATGGGCGAGGTACCGTAGTTGGTGGTGCTGGATGTTTTCCGCGACTGAAGTACCTGCAATACAACCAGATTCCCGTTTTCCAATCACATCGCTACTAATTCGTTGAAGCCATCCAAAACCAGCAACGCTTCTGACGCATCGGTGGTCAAAAACCCGAAGACACCTCACATCATCGGTCTGCAGAGGACACGTCTTACAGTCGCACAACAACAAGGCCCTCACTGTAGCCTGGTACAAACAACCCTTGAGAACCACTGCTATATCTTTTTAACGCCACAAGCGACGCAAACTGTTAAGCGTGATTCAGGCAATCGAGATTCCTGCACTGACTTCATCAGACACACTTCTGTCAGAGGCAATGCAATTACCGAAGTAAGCTTCTCCACAACTTTCATTGATTCTCCTCGAACTGCAAGGAATATGCTTCGAGACTGCGCGTACAGACTTGAAGGGGCATGCCAAAAGATGGTACGATGGTGGCCAGTTTATCCAACAGTGCAAGTCCCAGTCAAAGGCGACTCGATTACAGATGCAGTTACCAGGAGGATAAAGCGGAGTTTTGGTAAGACCACTAAAGTGTCCCAGTCATTCATTTTAAGCTCTATCGTGAGGATCCATTGGAAAAACAAACAGCCAAACTCAGCTTCTGCGTTTGACCGTGTTGAGCATCATATGCTGGTCGTGCGAAAGTATGTGCGCGTCACGATACTTGAACATAATCCAGTTTCCACGAATTCTCGCTCATGTACAATTGTGTCAGAGACAATAAACGTGTCTTTCAGTTGCCATGTACCCGTGAACAGGTCGCGAATGGTATGATTTAGATTGCTTTTGAACAGAGGCCGTCAGAATACACCTATGTAATCCATAGCTTTGTACTCAAAAGCAACTTGTGACTTTTGAAATAGTGCTGACCTACCAGTCATTCTACTCTCGCGACCAAGTTTGACTGTGATATAATCCATCTGACCCCGTGACCAATCGAACGCCGTACTCTTTTCCCCACTTTACATCTGTGCCCGTAAGTTTATTCAACCACGCAAACTCGATTAACATGGAGTACCATTGTCTTGTGTAAGTCGCAGCTCCTCTGTCTTTCCTATATTCAGTCAAGCCTCCTTGACCAGCGACATCATACTTTCACTGCTCCGTCAAAATGTAGATTCTCTACCTCTAATCGGGTACCATTTCCACAGATAGTCGTTGTAGATAGCCTCCACTATCCCCTTAACAGCACCACTCATCTTTGTTATTTAAGCAATTTCTACGCAGTCACTTTTTTCCATTGTTGAACTGATCTACTCATTTCCTCATTTTCCTGAAACAGCTAAACTCTGGAAGTCTGTAACACTCCCTATATTGTCATCTTCCAGGTTGTTCAGACTTGTGTTAACAAGGGTCTGAAAAAGCCTAAGATACTTCGTGCCTTCATATTGTATGGTCTTCCTACTAACACTTTTACCAGGTGATATCTGTAAAAATTTGCCCACGGCTACGCACTGCGTGAACTTTCTGGTGTGGGATCGAGTCCAAATTCAGTGCCTACATTTGCTCATTTTATGAAGGATTGAAATAATCATTGCAAACTGTGGAAATAAAATGTGCACTGGAAAATAATGCCTGTTGATTGAAGATACTCTACATCACGTTTTTACTTTGTCAGACACGGGTCACTGTGGGGTGAGAATAAGCAGGCAATCCAAAGTTATGTGCTGGAAGGGTGTAGAACTGGTCGAAGAGGGATCTTTGAAGAAATTGTGTGAGGAATTCGGTAAACGTGCAGGCAAAATCGGTCAACTGATCTAACGTCAAACTGGTAGAAGGGGAAATGCCATAAAACAACAGCTAGCACAAGTAAAAAAAGTGGGGCATAGTAGCCAAAAAGGCGAGCATTGCAAACCCCTACGTTTGAAATCACCTAGGGGATTGAATAAAATAAAAATAATCATCTCCCTATAACACCTTTTCAGTGCCTAGCTTCCATGTCACCCGAAGGGAGCACGAGGGTTGAGATACAGTCAAGTTTCCCAAAACTAAACAGGAGCAGTCGAGATGCTGAGGTTGAGTTCGAACCACGGACCTACCAGTCAGTAAGTTTGCGCTTTAGCCACTGAGTTATCTCGACCTCTGGAAGGATTTTCGATTGTTCAAACAGAATGGTCATTAGAACCGCCACCGGGTTGTGTCAAAATATAGGTGGCTTGGGTGTCCATTTGGTGTTGAGCGAAGATCATATGATTAAAAACCAATAAACCTATCATCTGAACGAATCATGAAATGTTTGAGATACCCATACGTTCTCGCAGTCCTAAAAGATGGTATAACAGCGCTTTAAGAAAGGAAACCAACGGTTATCCAGAGTTTGGAGCCATAAAAGCTTTTACCTTGATTGTCAAGTCAAAAGGTAGGCATCTTACAAGACCTTTGTCCGGATTTAACCCGAGTATGCCTTAGACAGAAGCGATCCAGGAGCGATGTCGCCAATACTTGTCCCTATCGGACGTGTTATTTCCTATACAGTGGCTGCTTTGGCCCAACCTCGACCGATTAGAACCTTCCCCATAGCAGTAACAAGAAAAGCAATTGTTCCAACCTCACTGTTTTCTGTCCAAACTTGATGGACAACAATACACTTCAAATTCAGACATTTTTTTCACGGGAAAGCGCCAGTTCCGAACAACTTCCGCGGTGTACAATCCTCTCGAGAGGGCGTTCTTACTCCTCCTGACTAGTGCTTGGTGTTCGCTAATCGAAGACTAGTGTAGTGGGTGGGCACTGGGCGACACACAACGTAAAGACAGTTAATTGAGGATATTATAAGATATCTGTGGTCTGTGTGCCTTCAATGAGTGTTTAAAAGCCTAGTAATCGGGTCATGAATGTTTCAGCACTAGTCAAGAAGCATAATTATAAGCGAAACACACTCATTTGCAAACAAATTTGGTTTTGCGAGAGACTCACCTGGAACCCAGCTGAATCTCTCGTTTGTGATGTGTCCAGGCTAATTTCGTGCAATTTGGTTTCAAGTAAAACATAAGGTTGATGGAAACTCCGTGACTGCGCCTACCTGATGAGCCCCAAGAAGGGCGAAACCGGTTGTGGGCTATCGTGGGCTATGCATTACGAAGCATAAGTATAGTTCAATGACGCGGTGACTATGCTTCTCTGGTTGATGACCACGACAACCAATAGACTAACAGTCAGGACAAACTTGGGCGTACAAACCCCTGTCGAGGTGACAGTTGGAGGAAAAGTACCGTATGAACAGAAAAGGAATAAGTTTTGGGGGTAGGGGGACAGAAATACTGACCTGAAATGGGCAAACATGTGAATTCCGGTGCAACATGCCTTGTATCAGCAAGCGACGAGACCAGTGGAGTGAACGGAGGTCTAATTCGACGCGCTAACAGTGCAGCCCAGTCCATCTTTCTGAAGAAACAATGAGAACGGATTTCTTCGAAATCCAGACGGCTTCCCAGTCGTTCCTCCTTGGACTTATGCAATAGCTGGAAGTAGATTAAGGGAAATATCAGCTTAGAAGTTATAAGTCAAGTTATTACAAGTCACACACGTTGCGGAAGCGCGCCATGGAAACACGCTCGTGCAGATAGGTGGATGGCCATTTTTAAGGTGGCTAGAGGCAGGTTGTGCGCAGTCAGTGAGTAATTCGTATCCATTTGACTCGTTTGTGTAGTCTTGCTCCCCTTATTTATTGTCGCCGAAGGAGGACAGGTTGGACTCGATTTGAGCAGCGTATCGAAATATCGGTAGCTCAGTCGTGTTAATGTCGGGGAACAGATCAACAGCCGCATGATCTACAACCAATGGACTGCATTTCCTCTGTTCGTGCAGATCACCAGCATTACATGTTCTGGGCCATACAGAAACCTGAACTCCGGAAGTCTAATGTGGGAGTTGAGAGCAGTGCCACGATTGCACCAGTGACTGCTGGACGCACCCGAGCATTGAACATTTATAGACACTCCTAAAGGGTCTGTCAAATCGCATCAGAAACGGACCCTGTTCAAACCAAAAGACAGCAAAGTCGTTGGTCACCGAAAATAACTCACCCCTAAGAGCAGCTGTTTCGCCTCCTCACTGATGTTGTCTCCTAACTTGACCGGTTTCATCAGTACGGCTTCATGCATCTTCCGTCGATTTGTATCGAAAAATGGAGGCAAACCATACAACATCTCGTAGAAAACTGTACCCAGACCCCACCAATCAACTGCATAACTATACTCTCCCGCTCTGATCGATTCTGGAGCGAGGTACTGCAAAAGTGGGCAACAAAAGTAGAGCGGTAAGTAGTGGCTTGGAGCGAATACAAATGGTGACAATAAGTAAACGAAATAGAGTGAACGGAAAATTCGTGACACTTTCGAAAGCGGTTGACACTGGAGTTGTGAACAAGTAACTACAAGTCACTAGTTAGAGGAAACACGGCAACGAGGAAATGTCCTTTAACTCTCTACCCATAACAAAAACAAAAAAGTAATAGTTCAGCTGTAACCCTCCTTTGGTGTATAGCTGCCGTGCCACCCAGGGGAAGCACGAGGGCTGAGATATTGTCAGGTTGCCACAGCTTAGACAGGAGCGGTCGAGTTCGAACTACGGACCTTCCGCTCAGTACGTCAACGCCTTAACCACACAGCTATCCCAAGCTCCTGAGCTACTCTAGGAGAGGGTGGGTCGGATCAACGAGACGGTACGTGAATTCCAGTTGCGCACGATTTATAATCAACAGTAACGCACAAATGCCAGTTGTTGCATTTTCCCAAGAAACCTCCCTTTTATCCGGGAGTGATCAAAAACTGAACTGTAGATGTCACCGTTCTCGCTTGGAATACATGTAGGTGAACAAGAAGTGAGAGCTAGTATAAAATCTCGAGTTAATTCAAATCCTGATAATGTCATCGCTTCCGCATACAGTATACAAATTTCCAGTGAAAAAATTCATTAGGAATATATCAGAATGTATTTTCGGTGAGAGTGCCTGCTCCTGAGAAAGAGTAAACACGAAAAGGCCCCTTGTTTCCTACAACTTGGTTACGAAATATCAGGTGATCCCGGTTATTCTTTAAAGCATTTTTGCTGTTCCTTCCGCAGTAGAGTAGTTTGTGAGCGCGCAAACCCGGGACTCAAAGCTATTCTGGTGCATGAATATGGTAAACCAAATACAGCGGCAATCAGTCCTGAATCTACCGCCAGTTGGCAAAATTACAGAGGGAAACACTGTGAAACAATGTACCGCAAATAACTGACGTAAGTACGTGACAGGTTTGTGTCCAGATGATCGAAAGAAGGATACTTTACACTTGAATGAAACAGCACTGATGATCAGTTTTGTATCGGGATGTCTTGGGTGATTGAACGATAACTGTAAATCAAGGGTTTCAAATTCTTTTTCGAATTTGGTTTTGGTAACCTTGTAAAGAAATAAACCCAAGTAACAGTCTCAGCGCTCCTGATAGGATCTAATGAAATGGTTTAGCACCCAGTTCAATGCACAACCCTTCCTATATCCCGAAGGATGCATGGAAGGTGAGATAATGCCACATTGTCCAAACCAAAACAGAAGCCACTGGAGGATCAGGTTGGGATTCGAACCAAGGATTTCCCGATCAGTAGCTTGCGCTTTGAAAAAAGGTAGTGCATAAAAATGCCGGACGATTTATTTATTTCATCGTAAGAGACACCAGACTAAATTTGGTCAAAGCCTCTGTGTAGAGCTACCAGGAACTTTCCACAAAATGTTTGTGTGGAAACCGTACAGCTCTGCAGGCGCAGAGACAGCCGAAGGAGGAAGGCACAAGCATCACGATGGCATGCCACCAAAAGACCAACTGATAATTACCGGGTGAAGCTAACACTCGCCTTGACTGAATTTGCTACAAGGTGGTGAAAAGAAAAACAGGATGAAATCAGGGAGGAAGATCATACCTCTGGGGTGCCACAAACTGTTCCGGTTTCCTGTACTCCGTCAGCGTTCGTACACAAACCGAAGTCAGTCAACACAATGTGGCCCTAAAAAGAAAGTACGAAAAACAGCTGATAGCACAAAAATGCTTGTTCAGGTTGAGAAATGTAAATGGGAAACACAACTACGATATTGTCTCATACCGATCTAAGCACCGGAATAACATAAGGAGGTGCGTGCAAAAGTTAAATAAGGCCTGTGAACTGATAAAGATAGAGGAAACAGCTTGGTCAATGCGATTACTCCAATGGCTTCAGGTAAGCATTGTAGGAAGCTATTTTGAATGAACCAGGGCTAGCAAGTCAATAATTAACGAGGCATCAGGGTTATACGAATTTGTGGCGGTCAGTTGCCATAACGGGCAGACCAGATGTGGGCGAGGTCCCCATTTTTTCAACCGACTGGCGAACTGTTTCAGATGCAATCTATCCTTAGAATACCTCAGAACAACAGAGATGTGAGATGCGCTACTCAGAGCCCTGTGGATTCTATGTTACATGTAACTTGTAGAGGCTAACAATGGTCCAATAAGGAATTTGCGAAATTCAAAAAAAAATTTTTGACCGACCAATTCTTCGTGATCAATTGGCGAACAGACACTCGCTCGTCCACCAGTGTCTGGAGGGGCGTGCAACTTGGCTTCGATTGATTTCACTGTATGCGCTAGTGTCATAGAGGACTACAGTGACATTCCAACATGACCACCCGACTTTGTTGAGTTAGGTAAAAAAAAAGTGCTTGTTAACAGAGAGATGAACTGATTTCCTCACTTTACCGAACATTTGATAAGTATAAATGAATCATCGGCATTATGTGGGGATTTTATTTTTTCTCAATCGTGGTTCCCTCTTGTAAATGAAGTTCATCTATGTCGGAAGACTAAAAAGCACTCTACAGCTGTATCCGCTTAAAGATAATCGATAATCGTTCAGCTGTAACACCCTTTCGGTGCCTAACTGCCATGCAACCCGAAGGAAGCACGAGGGGTGGGATAATGTCAGGTTGCCCAAGCCTAAAAAAACTGTTCAGCTGTAACATCCTTTCGGTGCCTAGCTGCCATGCTACTTGAGGGAAGCACGAGGGCTGGGATACTGTCAGGTTGCCCAAGCCTAGACAGGGGAAGTCGAGAGGCAGATGTGGGGTTCGAACCACGGACCTTCCGGTCAGTAAGTTCGCGCTCTAACCACTTGAGCCATCTCGCCCCCCTATCCGCTTGCCGGTAGTCGCCAATCCTGTGCATCTCACATATCTCTAGGGAGACTGGTCATTCGCGACTTCCTGGGTAACATCGGCATTGGTCGACTTATGTGTCTTTAGTAAAGATGCATTAGGTGCCGTGAATAAATATCTCTAACTGAAGGATTACATCTTCTAAATGAGGTTATGAAGCCTGAAATAGAGATCGGACAGACAACCAAATGCAAGTTGCCGAATTCAAAACTGGAATTCGGCTTCAGATTACTAACTCTACCAATCAGAACTTCATTTTCGTGGGTAACACAGGTCTTTCGTAAAAGAAACGTGCATTTTTTCAATCAAAACTCAGCACGACAATGATTTAGAACAAGGATACTCGCCGAAAAAGTGACGTCTACATAGAACCACCTCGCAAGAAAATGGACATGGGTTGCGTGGAGGAAAGCGGCAGGGAAAGAAAACGGGCCGGGGTGCGTGCTACACAGATAAACAGCTTGCCTACAACAGAAACTGCTGTTAAATACACATAAACGCGGGATTTTCATTAAAGCGACACATTGTAAAATGTATAATCAACTTGGCACCAATCGGAAAACGGGAATTCAGCTAAATAGGGAGCAGGGACTGGACGGGATGGATAGCTCACCTGACCATCTAATAGGATATTTTCGGGTTTGAGATCGCTTAGGAGATCAGACAAAACATGAACATCAAGGATCTGATCACGAAAACGCACTCTCAAAAATGGTTGCGTAGCTTCCCAGAAGTATGCAGGAAAAATCACCATGTTACGAAAGTACTACGGGGCAGAAATATGAGATAACTTTTTGTCGACAAGAATAGCCTGGTATACCATTGCACCAGCACTGTGGAAGAAAATTATCAACAGAGTAGTTGGCAAAAAAGACTACATGTTTTGAAGTTCATTCGCGCAAGTTCAAGGAAGTAGAGCGAGTGGAGCAGGTAACACACGGAATTCCAGAAATGCAACATAGGTTCCAGAGAAAACAAGTGATTTTATTAATTTTGTACTTGGTTATCTATAGTCCGCTAAAGGCTAGTCTCCACGTGCTAGGATGTGCAGAGGCAGTTGTTTGTCGGAGTAACGAATGATCCAGCTCTTGAGGACGACCTACGCAGCCGAGTATCATCACACACAGAACAAGCACTGCATATACACCACCTAGTCATTCCCAATTTGTGTGCAAACCGACCGAATTAAGCAAATGAAGAACGTCATGGCGTTTGAAAAAAAACTTTGGAAATACACGCTCTATTGAGAAACTGTTAAAATACAAGACACTGCACCTCACGAGTAGTAGCACTCGTAGTTCAACTGGAATGATACACGCTCTATTGAGAAACTGTTAAAATGCAAGACACTGCACCTCACGAGTAGTAGCCCTCGTAGTTCAACTGGAATTCTACGTGCAACACTCGCTGCTTTCCGCATGCTGATTTCGAATAATTTGGCACGCAAAAACAACGGGTGTGAACCTGTCTACATTGATTCACGTTTAACTGTTTTCTTATTCGCCAGTTCGCTAGTTGCCGTTGCGTCTGTTGTTACCAGTTTAGTTACTTTATCATTAGTACTACATGAGTAGTAGTATTAGTACCATTATTATTATTATTATGTAACACAGTCCGCATTCGGATACCACAGTTTGCTCTATCCATTCGGGTTGAGTGTATCCCGAACCATAACCAAGTCAAGTATAATATTTCAAAAGTCCATGATCCTATGGAACGGTAGAGTTCATGTGCCCATTTTCCAATGTTCGCGTGCATCAGCAGGCGGGTGACAACTGTTCAACGGTACAGTTCGTGCTGCGGTAGGTAGATACTCGGGAGATGGTCTATCACGAGGGAGTTAACTGCGACGACATTTTTGAAAACACGGTATTACAAACAAAAACTCACCGGTAAATGATCTTCTCGGAGTGCAAATAGCCAAGAGCGCAAGCAATTTCAGCCACATAGAACTTGGCCCGCTCCTCCGTAAACCGTTCACGTTGAATGTAGGAATACAGCTGTCGACGTGGCGGACCATAGTAGACGAAGGAATGAGAGTGCAACGGTTTACAGTGTTTTGGTGATTTCAATCGAGCAAGACTGGCTATGAAAAATGCTCATACTTAACTGTGTGCCTTAAAGAATTCGGAAAACAAAGGTCGGACCTAGACGTAATACCTTCAGCTGAAAAAAATCATTCAGCTGTAGCACCCTCTCGGTGCCTAACTGCTATGCCACCAGAAGCAAGCACGACGGATGAGATGCTGCCAGGTTGCCCAAGTCTAGACAGGGGAAGTTAAAAGGCAGAGGTCGGGTTCGAACCACAAACCCTCTGGCCAGTAAATAACCACTCAGCCATCTCGTAACACACTACTCATAAGGTTACTGAAAACTCTCCGACAACCCATGACCGGTTTCGCCCTTCATCACAAACAAAAGATTCAGCTGGGTTACAGGTGAGTCTTCCGCAAAACCAAACTGGTATGCGAATTTCGTGCAATTTGGGTTCAGGTAGGACACAAGGATGACGATAACTCGGAGACTGTGCCTATCTGATGAGCCCTAAGAAAGGCGAAACCGGTGGGGGCTGTCGAAGTTTCCGGCAATTTTATGAGTAGTGTACTATGTCTATACAATGTATCGCGATATCTCAAAGATCGGACATATTAGAAGCGGCCATTTTGACGCGATGGCCACGTTTGATTATCGGCAAACCAGCGGGTCACTGGTTGGATCATCCCAGGAACAACCAGGCAAAACACAAGGTTTGAAAATTGTGCGCTAAGGGCTGGATGTAAAGTCACACTGTCCTCTGCGACAGGGGTTTAAATACGTGTTTATGGACATCGATGTAGCAGCGATACTGCCTGGGTCTGGTGGGAGCATCGGAACATGAAAGCTGAGCTACGTCAGATGACTTTTGAAAGCAATTCGTTCACAACAGACGGGTTAGATACGTTCCATAAGTTATGCTAGTTTAGACCTGCACATTAGATGTCACAGGACCACCCAGCAAACGGAGTTGCTTTCGCCTAGCCATAGGAATTGTGAAAATAGCGGAAAAGTGATGAAGAGATACTGAAGCCTTGACCAATACACTCAGTCGTATAGAAAACCATCGTCTTCCCGGAAGGGACCCTTCGAGCAAGACACCTGTTGCTAGTGACACTGATTCCCATGGTTCAAACAGAGCCAGTGGGACGTATGAATAAAAAATACCGCTTTCAAAGTATGGCCGTTCAGATTCCCCTCCTCTTCTTGATGCCAATGAACTCAGCATGTTGTTGACTTCAATGCGCGGTCTTTCCCCCGTCGTTCTCCCCTGCCTCTGGGAAGCAGAGCATTGCCAGCTTCAACCGGTGTACATGGTTTGTAGATAGAAAACTGAACTGTGCTGTACTCAGTAATGCTTATACCACGTTGATCTTAGTCCTCAATGGTCACAAGGTATAACAATCGGATCCTCGTTTAAAATATTCCTAGCAGTTGAGTTTCTCAACCACAGACCGTATATGCACGTCGGATGGCAGCGGATTCTGCAAACGCCACTCCTCAATGGAAAGTGCGACCAAAGAGAGAAAGCAGATCAAAGGGTGAAATGAAAACAAAAGAACCTAAACCACAGAAAGGGATAGAGCAAATAAGGACCAACCATACATCCATTGATTTCGTGTGGTGAGAGTCTAATGAGTGGTGAGGCAGGTGTCTGATGCACCTGATAGATCGCTTAGACCAATACGAATTGAGCAGCTACTGTAGTTTCATTAGGATACAGACCACATACTGGTCTTGAGTGTCGGTCATGAAGTGAACTGCTTGAAGGCGAAGGGTGGTCAACATGACGGGGAGGAGAGTATCCTACTGATGGACGAAATCCAACATAACAGGCCAAAATCGAGTGAACCACGCTAACTTTCAAGAGATTATTAGTGTCACATACCACAGAGGAATCCAATAAGATCATGTATTAGGAAACATTTTATACTTACTAGCTATGGTTTAGTATCATATATAATGCAACAGCACAGTCCCTCAATAAACCCAGACATCAGCTCACCTCTCCACCATTCACATAGTCCATAACAAAAAACAGCATTGAGGCCGACTGGAACGTGTAGCGTAGCTTACAAAGAAATGGATGCTGTAAACTTTTGATCAGGACGTTCCGTTCACTCATAACCTGTTGCACGCCACTGGGACGTTCGATTTGTTGCTTTTTCTTCAACACTTTGATTGCAAAGACTCCGTTGGTGGTACGAGAGTTGGCAAGATAGACCTAAACGGAATAATACAGATGTGTGACCATCAAGAAGTGAATAAAGGAGGTTAACGTGGACTTGATCTTTTCATTTTTCCGACACGAGCCAAAAGAAAAGCAAGACGAAGAAACCTTATCACCAAGTTTACGGAATGCACTACTACCGTGCTGAAACGTGCGCGGTACACCATGCAAGCGCCAGAAACGAGGAACCACTGACCTGACCAAAAGCTCCCATTCCAATCTTCTTCACAAGCACAAAATCCTCTGGTATTGCTCTACAAATGAGGTCGCATAACTCAGGGTAAACAAAACAAGGACAAACCGTTTGGCTTCCGTTGTCTCCATATCTACTTGAGCTGTCTTGAAGGTACAAAGTGTAATCGATACAATTCAACCTACCAGGGGCAGACCAGGAGGACACAGTTGATCCAATCCCAAAAATTTCTTGACACAATCCCTGGAAAGCAAAGCGGCGCAAGTGGATGGTAATGGTGAACGTAACTTACTGTTCCAAGTACTGTGGATCCGTGATGAGTTCATTTATGAAAGCTTTCAATTGCTTAAGTCGTTTTCTCCCGAAGCTGGGATCAAACATGTTTTTTGTAGGTAGCTTTAGTTTGCAATCGGTAGATGTTAACCGAAGCTTTAGGGAGCGTCAGGGAAACGAGGTAATAAACTCACTGCGTTTAGAAGTAGATTAAAATCTCCAAGCTGTTTCACCATACACCATTCCTTGGCATCACTTTGGAACCGCAAAGCGAATAACTGGGGGATGCAGTGGAAGAAATGGGAGATTAGGAACCAAAAGTTCGTATAAAAGGGAGGGATGGGTCAACGGATCATATAAAGCAATCCTTCCTCATTAGTACTAGATAGACCAGAATGTCAGAAAAGTTCGAAAGAACACTTAGACATGGCTTTATTGGTGTTGACAGTGGCTTCCACTAATTTCCATATTATGACCATTTGGGTGCGTGTGGAGTACATGCACGGCAAAAAAGGCCGCCAAAAACTCCTACAAGCCAGGCCTTCATACCTAGATACTCAGTCTGAATGGCCGCTAATCACGGAAACTAAAAAGAATAAAGATTAAAAAGATGAGCACCACATCCGGAAGGGAACTCTGATACTCAGACCTCCTCAGCAGGAGACCCAGCTCCTTGGATTTAGGCCCGAAGGATCAAATGCGCTTATCCGGGGTTTAGGGACTCGGCAGAAATCAGCCTAATTATTCTTCTATGGACAGGGTGGAGCTGCTGAAATGTAGTAAAGGATAAAACGGCGTGCGAATCGGCAACAGAATGCATCTTTCGAACGGGTTTTCAGTCATGAATGAAGAAACTCAAAGTAGAAATAATCGTGAATACCTACGCTCTTGTAACGTCATGATTTCATCCTATGTTACGGAACCTATTATTATGGTCAGTTGCCCAAGGAGGCCAACACGGTAAACCTAGATGCTGTTTAATCTAGCTTGTAGAGTCCACAGATTCCTTCTTGTTAAATATTCAGCCCAGATTGGCAAGTTTGCAAGTAAACCGAAGCTATGCATTGTTGCACAGCCGTTTGTGGCCAAACGGTTAAGCGTTCAAACTACTAGCCGGGAAGTTGCGGGTTCCAGACTCTCCGGAGTTTGGTCGGCGAGCTGAACCATTTCCTCATGGTGCCGACTGGGTCGCCTGGACATTAGTCTGGGCGAGCTAAGAGTTCAGCAACTGCAGATAGGGCTAACCACCCTGTCTGGTTTCAATGTGCTGGTTACTCTTGACAATGTACATTACGAAACATCTGGCGCCACCTCACCAGTTCTAACCAGTACACAGAAGAGACTCGGGCTCGGGTGTGAGGAATGTGGCAAGTGCTGCAAATCGAAAGCTGGCTTGGTAGCCCATCATCAAGTTCGCGACAATGAAAGTGTTGGTACGAACATAGTCGCCCAACTGGCCTGTGCTGATTGTTCCCGCCCTTTCCCGACGAAAATTGGCTTCAGTCAACATCATCGGCACGCACACCCCACCCAGCATAATGCAGATAAGCTTGGCCAAGTGAAGTATTCCGGTACGCTGGCGCTCTTGCGCCTGGCTAACAATTTATATCCATCTTGTGGTACGCAAACCGCGCTGTTCGTGAGATTGGAGCAGTATTTTCCTGGTCGATCGGCTGCTTAACTGGCAAGCACAACAGGACGAATCATCATCTGATGGCCCTAACTAAACTATCGGCCAAATATCAAAACCAGGTTACGGGTGCTTAACTGGCAAGCACAACAGGACGAATCATCTTCTGGTGGCCCTGAACAAACTATCGGTCAAGTAGCGACCCACTCATAAAAAGCCGATGACTATAGCGTCTGGTTTAAACGAACCGTGGACTACGCCGTGTCACTGTTGAAATCCCATGCTGACAGTTCGCTTGCTAGTGCTGACCCTCTGGTATTTGCCCGAGGGTTGCAGCCTGGCATCATGACACCGGAGGAAGTCCTGTCGCTTCTGGACCTCCACGCCTCCAGGACATTTCTATACACCTGGAAAACTGTATCCCAACGCCATCGTCAGTTAGCCTATCGGATGCCGGTCAACCGAAAACAGATCCGTCGAGACAACTACGCCGCCATCCGGACCCTATATCACCAAAGAGGGAAAGATGCAGTGTTTGCTGTGCTTGATGGGTCATGGAAGGTTCTATACAAAGGTAACTCCGGCCTACCCATGGATGGGAAGCAGTACTGAAAACAGGTATTCTCAGCTCCAAAACACGCGGATCGCGTAGTAGTACCATTCGACTGGAACCTGATCGAGTCAATTACAGGAGAGGAAGTCGGCCGTACGATCCGTTCAATGGGCAATTCGTCCGCAGGCCTGACAAGCTCACACCCAGGATGCTCCGCCGGTTCAGCTCTAACGCGCTCGCTGGGTATTTCAACTTGCCCTTATTATCTGAGGGTTATACCCCACATCTGGTCGTGCCCGTATTACTCTAGTTCCGAAGGTCCCTAATCCGACTTCACCGGATCAACTGAGACCGATCTCCGTATCATCCATTCTTGTCCGATGCTTTCACTAGGTGCTTGCTGATCGCTGGAGTCGTAGATTGCAACTGCCTTCACTCCAGTTTGCATTTCTACATCGAGACGGTTGTTTGGAAGCTACATCGCTGTTACATGTCCTGCTTCGTCACTCTTCAGCGACTGCTTTTAATCTCGGCTTGGCGTTTGTTAGTATCTCGAAAGCGTTTGATTCTGTTTCGCATGACACAATCGTCTGATCTGTCGAGGCGTTTGGAGCACCGTCACCTCTAGTTCGATACATTGCACAGTCTTATGAGAATGCTATAGCAGTTTTCCCAGTTTCGAGGTTCACTGCCACAGAGGTGTGAGGCAAGGAGATCCACTCTCCCCATTATTGTTCATCACGGCAATGAAGGATGTTCTTGGATTGTCGATGCCGCAACTGGGATACCAGTTCCATGACACCCTAGTAGATGGTTTTGCCTTTGCTGACGACTGGGTCGTGTGTGCAGAAAGTCAGGCTCGCCTTACAGAGAAGCTTGAAGTTGCTGCGGTCGAGTTGGGAACAGCTGGTATGAAGATAAACGCCCGAAAGACGAAAGCGATGGTGACTTGTGGGGACAGGAAACAGGTCGAACGGGTCGAAACAGGTCTCAGTCGAACCGTTTTGCTTCGCCAAGGAAAGCATCACTCCTCTGGGTCCGACAGACACCGTAACATCGTTGGGCATCCCCTTTACTTTAAAGGGGAAAGGAATTTTCAACCACCGACAGCATCTGCTCAAACTGCTCTACGAGGTGACGTGTGCCCCGTTGGAGCCAAATCAAATAATGGAGATCAAGAGGAACTACCTGATACCGAGGCTGACATATTCGCTCGTGCTCGGCCAAGTCCACCGAATCATGCTCAAAAAGTTGGACAACTACATCAGGCAATCTGTTTGTGGCTGGCTGCCGTCTACCGAAGGATACCCTGATCAGCTACATCCACGCCGGCAAACAACATGGGGGACTTGGTACTCCAAGTCTGAGTGCAACCATCCCGATGCAGCGGGGAGTGCGTATGGAAAAGCTTCTGTCTACCCACTGCCGAGTACTACGCAATGTGGTCAACGATTCCGCATTTGGCAAGATTGTTCGGGATCTCAGCCCTCCGATCCGAGTCCATGGTGCGTGCGTAAACACCAAGGAAGACCTGGTGGCTGCTTGAGGTGAGTCTGCACAACAGCGTTGACAGTCGCGGTTTGCGAGAGTTGGCCGTTTCGCCCAGTAAAATAAACCAGAATGACCCCCTTGTTGAACTGAAAACATCTTGTCCACATTGCAGCTTCCCATGTTCACACTATCGGTCAAATTGGGCACGTCTTACTTGAATCTTGCTTTCTTTTCCGTCGATTTAGGTTGTTCCTTTAAACCAAACCTATAAGACCTCATTTCAGCCATGCATCCTAAGTTGCTTACAACGAACCCTTCACTCTTCGGGTACCTGGTGAGTTTGGTACAATGGTTAATGGTGCCAATGGCACGGGAGTTGCACTCATCCACAGGACTGAAAGCACTTTACTGGACTAGATCCCGCTGAACAACCGTCTTCGCGCTGTACGGTTGTCTGGTTTAATTAGGATCGATGCAAGCCGATTCAGCGAACGGTGCCTATTTGTCAAGTCCACACACATCAAGAGGATACACTTCTGAAGCTGAGAAAGATAGGTTTTATCAAGATCCGTCACGACCGCTTCAGCAAGAACAACGGATATAGTCCTTCTGGTGAATGGTATGAACGCCAGGTAGAACGACCGAGCAAGAAGAGTTGGGTGGCAGGTTCGGAGCCGATCCCCCAGCGTAGGATAGTGGTTGACATTATTGTTGTGTGCTGAATATCGAAAAATCCGAAGGCCGCGGTAACACTAAGCGCAACGGTCAACTATTCAAAAAATCTCCTACCAACGCCGGTAGGTCTCATGAATCCGATCAGCAATCTCACACACAAAGGGACTCCGTTGTTGGGGTGAGCGGCAAAGGTGCGCTCTCCTGATTAAGAAAGTAGTAACTGGAGATCCTGTACTTGTGTACTACTACCCGAAATCAGTTCTCGTCATTCAGTGCAACAGCCGTCAAGTTGGCCTGATGCGGTTCTTATGCACCAAAGGAAACTTACGGAATACAGCAGTGGCAGTCTGAACCGGGCAAAAATGAACTATACATAGACATTAAAGGAACCCATAACTGTAGTCTTCATTCAAAAACGATTCCATATGCATACGTCCGGTAGAAAAACCACTGCTTACTGGCCACAAACTATTAATCAACAGTCATTAATTCATTGAGCGAAATACAAAAAATATTGTAGAGGATCCTGACCCAACTCCAAAAGTATGGTCAGGAGTTATCCTACAAACAGAGAACGCATTTCTGTATTCCTGACAGTGCACAGGACTTGCCTTCCGGGAAATGAAAAATCAACTACAGAGCTCGTCTCCACCACTGAATTCATACCAATAACGGAAGCTAACTGGTCAAACATCAAAGAAGCAAAGAAGCGTGACCCTATTGTGAGGGAGCTAACCCAACTGCTTACTAACGGCTGGCCGCAAAATAAAGCAGAAGTACCAAAGCACTTGAAGGTCCCCCCACCCACAACGAACATGACCAGTGCTCCGTCGAACAGGATGTGCAGCTTAAGGGCGATCGTACAGCAGTGCCGACGGAGTTCACAAGAGACATGATGAGGAAAGTATATACGGCACATTCTGGTATCAACTACAGCCTTTACCGGGTCCAGGAACTAGTTTACTGGTCTGGTGTGACTAGCCAAATAAAAAATACATAACGCGGTGTAAGTTATGTCGAGCATATGAACCTAAAGCAATTGGAGGAGCCGGTGCTTTCGCTCGAGTTGCCAGCTCGGCCCTGATAAATAGTTGCAGTAAGCCTGTTTATGCGTGTCAAGAAGCAATACCTACTTATGACAGACTATTACGGTGAGATTGAGTCGCTGACAACCGTCAATACAACCAGCTTCGTCAACTGCACGTGTTCACATTTTGTTAGGCACGGTATTCCAGGACTACTGTACTACCATAACGGGCCACAGTTTACAAGTGAGGAGTTTCGAAAAATCGGCGTAAAATGGAGATTCGATCATAATATCGGCAACTCATATCGCAGAAAAGCAGTCGGGGAATGAATTAGAAAAACGTATTATGACTATCGCTCGTGTCCTATGAAACAAACGAAACAACCCAACGGTATACATCGGACACAGACCGACTCAAAGGATGTTTAGTCGGTCCATTACTCAGGGTTTCGGTTCTGGAGACCGTCGAGTATAGCTGACTCATTTGGTCCACTGGGTCGCCGGCGGGTTGAAGAGATGAAAAAATCAGATACGGGCTTTATGAAGGACTTCCAGCGGTATATGAAGGCCCATCACAGTGACGTGGTTGGTGAGCTAGACGCGACGTTTCTTTATCCCCTTATCATGGGACGTTCACTGGTGTCGAAGAGGTCCAAAAGGGATTATCTATGTCCGCCACAGGGCCGGGTTGGTTTGGTGATTTGTTGATGTCATCCATGAAGGCTGACTATTTATAGGAGACCGGTTGAGAGGTCACTGTTCTCCAGTCAATGGATGGCCTGCTGAAGCCCCTAATATGCCAAGGGCTGAGAGGCGTAACCGAAGGTTTGAAAAGAATCCACCGTCATGAATAGAAGCGGAGGGGAGGTATACGGGTTCCACTTTGAAGGAGAAGGTTTCCCTGCAATTCTGCTGCGTGGTCACTGTACCTAGTTGTGGATACTCCTGAAGGGCTGACCCAACTTGTCTGCAAATATGACAAAGGTGTTCATGAGTTGCACCTTCTCACAGCCGGTGAAGCGCTTATCACTAACTTATGCGCGCACGCCTGTTAAGTGCTGCTACACTAGTAAGATTTATTCATCCGGCCAATTGTGCAGAACCCGAAGCACTGGTGGAAGACGAGAGAAACGAGAAGAGACTTATCGAATCGGAAGGCCAGGAGTAGTTTTTGCCAACAATAGACACCTATGGCGCCGGCGTGACGTCAGTTAGTCTGCCAAGGACAGAGTATAACTTGAAACCATGCCACATATACTGCGCTATGAACTGGAAACGTGGTCTCTAAGTTCAAAGAATTTATGAAAGCTCGCGGTGTTTCATCTTCGCCAATTACAGGTGGGAAAATCTGGTTGGAAATGCTAAGGTACGCCAGATGGTTATAAGAAGAGGTCACTCTAGTGCGATGGGTGGGCCACTCACGCTTCATAGGTTACCTTGGTTAGCACACATATACTTCGCATGCCAGAGGACCGCCCACCTTGAAGAGCTCTTTTCGCACAGCAATGTGCTAGATGGAAGCGAGCGAAGTCTGTGGTCTGATACGAGGTCTGAGGTCTGAAGTACGAAAGCATTAAGCAGTAAGCTTAATCACTTTGACAACCTCTTCCTCCTTGGATGACGACCCCGGGACTCAACACACGAATGGTTAATGTTATTGGCAGGTATAGCTAATTCACAACTCAGTGGCAATGTTGCCTCAAAACCATCAGCGTCCATGCGTAGCTACCCAATTTCCTATCCATTCAAACAACTAGGCTGATTCGGCTCCATCTAAATGACTACGTCATCCCCAATTCATGACAACATCCTTCCTACTATCCCATTTTCCGCTAACCGAAACTGTGGCAACTGGAACTAACGTGTCTTTTTCTTAGTTCTTCTCACTCAAGTACAGCGCAACCTTGGTAGGTGGTTTTTAGCTGATAAGCTGAAGCCGAACTAAACTGAGTGAATGCCACATATATGAACAAAATTTACCGTCATGAAGAGACTGGACCTTATCGTGATGTGACTGTTTGCGCACCTCAGCGACCCATTGAGCTATACTGGGGGGGGGTGTCCCCCCTCCCGCTGCATACAGCAGGGCGGGTAAGCGAAAACAGGCTACTCCTGACGCCTCCCTTTTGTACAGCAGTGAAGCATCGGTGATGATCACTGATGTCATGCTGTCGATGATGAACAAAATATAAAATGCACACAAGGTTTCTTTAAAAAAATCAAATAATTGACTACACACGGAACTGGAGATATGGTCGTTCCCACACTATGGAGATATAGCGAGGCTTCGAGTGAAGTTATAGCCTTAGATAGTGATTGGATGATTAAGTATCCTGCATGTGTAATCCAATTCCTGCGGTTCTAGCAGTGCATGAGATTGCCAAGATATCGTACTCACTACCCAGTAAGCATTGAGTGTGAGACCACCTATAAAAAAGGAGTACTATTCAGTGTTTGTGAAGCATAAAAGGGCGAATCACATACACCATGTGTGGAGGCAATATGCTAATGGAACACAGCAGCCAGGAGAAAGACACACAAGCAAGATGAAATAGATCGGACTAAAAAGAGCGACTCAATCAGAAGTGCCGCAAGCTGTTGACAACATACCGTGCACTTCTTGCCATCAATGTGATTTGTCTGATCCGTCAAGCTGAGTAAAGTGATGGAGTTGAAGGACATTATGGAACGCTCGGTCAAACAGTCGGCCCCGAAAGCTGAAACGAAAACAGATTCGATCAACCCACAGCAAACGATCCAACTAAGCACAACAAAAATGTAACAAAACATTATGGATACGATTGGGACGGCTGAGAAACCAGTGTGCCTTAGAAGCAACCATGACAAACACATGAATTCATTGCATGCCTGGTCACTAGCTACACAGTACGCGTAGTAAATACTTTCGGGATCCCATGGTAATGTTGGAACAAACCGATCCTTGAGAAGCGCAAGAAGCCCTACAGTGAAAAGAAGAGAAAAAGAGTGGATGAGGGAGGGGACTAGTGCTGGCCTATGTCAGCATTCTGAGGTGCCTACACCTCTAACCGCTCAATAAGAAAATCTGGAAAACTGACAGCATGAATGCCACTGACATCGATTAGCCGCCATTTCTTGCAACGTCTCCAGCCAAGCACAGGAGAGGTCACATGACCGAGCCATCGTAGTCGGTGGTGCTGGATGATTTCCCCAATTGAAGTACCTGCAGCACAACCAAATACCCGTTTTCTAATCGCCTCGTTACTAACACGCTGACGCCATCCAAAACCAGCCACGCTTCTGAGGCAACGGTGGTCGAAAACCTGGAGACAACTCACATCATCTGTCCCAGAGGCCATGTCTCGCACCCATACAACATAGCCTGGTACACACGACCCTTAAGATCTAGTGAGATGCCTTTTTGACGCCACAAGTAACGCAAATTAGCAAACGTGATTCGAGCCTTTGAGATTCTTGCACTGACTTCATCAGACACACTTCCGTCAGAGCTAATACAACTACCGAGGTATGTAAAGTTTTCCACAATCTCCAATGATTCTCCTTGAATTGTATGGGATATGTTCGGAAAGTGCACGTTCTGAAGCATGACTTTGCACTTTGAAGGTGCAAGGCGCATGCCAAAAGATAGTATGATGGTGATCAGTCTATTCAACAGGGCTTGTGCTTCGCTTTGGTCTTCAGAGATGAGGGCGATGTCATTTGCGTACTCCAGATCGACAAGGCTCCCACCAACAACAGATTGAACACCGGGGTTTTGAAGACCGTCCAGCGTTCGCTTCATTACTTCATCAATGATGAAGTTGAACAAGAATCAAGAGAGTGGACATCCTTGTCTAACACCATTTTTGCAGGGAATCTTTTGGAGAGCTCACCAACACACTCACCCGCCCAGAAGTATGTGAATATAGGGATCGGATTATGTTTACAAACTTCTGGGGCATACCCTGTTGAGCAAGTTTAGTTAGCAGCATTGACCGATCGACAGAATCAAACGCACCCTTGAAGTCAAGGAATACCAAGATTGTGGGTCGTCTGTACATATGGCGTCGCTCTAACACCTGACGGAGTGTGAATAGCTGGTCAACGCAGCCTCTACCTGGTCGAAATCCCGCTTGGTTCTCACGAGTCAAGTTTCGCATGCCACCGTAAGACGACGAAGAATCAGTGACGCCAGTAGCCTTGTCACAACAGGAGTCAAACTAACACCTCTGTGGTTGCTACATTCACTGCGAGTACCCTTTTGAAAATGGGCACTACTATCGATTCACCCCAGTTGTCTGGGACGGTCTTTTTCTCCCAGATAGACCTAAATAGACTAGACAGACACTGGCTGAGGAGCCCACCGCCATCCTTGAAAGGAGCAGGTCAGGGACCAGCAGCACGATGACGCTTGAGTAGAGAAATACACTCGGACACTTCTGAGACCGAAGGCGACTCCATATTTACGGTCCAGCTTTCTGCTGAAGGCCAGGATTCTGGATTGGAGGTAGCAGGTGGCCAGCTGAATTGCTGTTCGAAGTACTGTGCCCAGCGGTCCAAACGTTTTGCTTTATTGCATATCAGGGATCCCTATCCGGGATCGGGACGCGATACACCAATGGCTGGTGACGATATGTAAAGTAACTAATGGTGGTCTTGCATCAAAGCTATCGCCTTCAACTGCGTAGCTCTCAACTCCCCCTATGCTCGACAAACAAAACGGTTCAACGCCAATGAGCTGATCGGGGTATCACTTCCAACCTATGGCCCTCATTCTATTGTTCTATTTTTCATCGATGAACGAGGCTCTGACAGCCCGAACGGACGCACCTCGGGACAAAATTTCTGAGCTAAAAAGCTGAACCATACTGAACTATACGTACACACAACGGTGAACAACGGCATAAGCTATACCACCTAAGGAAATAACCGAAGTCAAATGGATACGAAGCCACGCCAACCATGGAGGAAAATTGACCACATCGCCATCAGTTACCAATGGTGCGGATCAACAACTCAGTGAGGTCCGTTTCGGAACACTTGTGGATTCTGACCATGCGCCCGCCAGAAATATTCTTTAGTTTTCCAGGACCGTCTGCGAGGCAAACAAACAGCCCGGCAACTGAGGTGCTGAAAGATCGAAAAGTCAGGCGATTGTATCAGAATCGTCTTCTGAATTTCCAAGGCGCATCCCATTCAACTGATCGGTCTATTCTCCTTAAAATACTTGCCCAGCAAGGAACATGGTAAGTTCATTCTGTTCTCAGACTCCCGGGCGTGACATTATACGGAGAGGTTCCCAACACAAAGCAGTGTCCGACAAGGATGCCCACTTGTTATCCATTTACAATCCTATAAAAGATACTGAAGTTGTGAAGCATCTTATGTATCTTGAAAGTCGTAATAGTTCCCATTGTAATGTGAATCGCTAATGCTCGGATCGTGTTTGTCGCTGCGAGACGTCACATCCGTATATCTCTGAAGCTCAACGGACGTGTGTATCGGGCTACAGTGTGAGCTGTTTTGTTGTATGGCTGTAAGACCTGACCTGGTTGGAAACCGAAACAGAGGCGCCTTCAGTTCTTCGGTAACCGCTGTCTCAGAACCATAGTTTGTGTAGGCTGGTTCCGGGGAGTCCACAACCAAACGGTTAGAAAGCGGGTGTTAGGTTACGCAACACAGACCTCAAATGAGGACTGTGTCCAGCAATAAAGCGCGCCGAGCCACTGTTCACCAATGAGTGCTGGTTTCCGTACCCAATTCAGACTGGTGGAAGCAGAGAGAGGCCGACCTTTGACCTAGCAGAGGTATGAAAGAAATTACGAAAAGGCTGGTACGTTCGGAGGAACTGGTCTTCGATGGTAGGAACTGCGCGATCCCCTGTGGATGGTTGGGGAGACTGCAAGATATGGTTATTAGTCGATGTCAATGGAGTTCGTGTTGGCAGTTCCTATCCGGATTGTCTGAGTGTAAGTCTGGAGGAGTAGGCACATTTTGATGACTTTCGTAGACCAGCACCAAGTTTCCCATGCACTTCTGTTTTCTTCACTGTAAGGCTTTCAACTGAATTACAGCTGTTCGACGAGAAATTGCCTAGCTGTAAAACCTTTTCGGTACCTAGATGCCATAACACCCGAAAGAAGCACGAAGGCTGATACTGCCAAGTTGCTCAAACTTGGACAGGAGCGGCGGAGATGCAGTGGCTGTTCTCGAACCAAGGACCTTCCGGTTAGCAAGTTCGCGCTTTAACGACCTCTCCGACAGCGAAGCATCAGTGCTGACTTTCTGCTGTCAATGATGATGACGAATGCACCGGCTACTCCTGATGTGGAGGTTCGACGAGTAACTGTCTGAAAAACATCAGTTCTGCTAACTTACAAGGTGATTATTCAAGCACAGCATCACACGTTTCTCTAAACGCTGCATCAGATCGGCAGCAGTGACGAAGTAATGCCGCTTCTGAGGTTGGATTTTGTCAGTTAGACCAATGGCATCGGCATGAGTAATATTGATCCATTGTCCAAATCGTCTTGCTTCCCAAATTGGCATAATGGAACTTGTAGTGGACGAATGGTTGCTCCGGTCGCAAAAATGACTGACTCGCGTGCCAAATCACCCCACTACTACTAGAAAGTCTCTGGCGTTTAATTTCTCCTTGAGTGGTGTTACTGCGATTCGCCGTTTTTAAGGCGCGGGCCGATGATCCGCGGTGTGGCATTGTCATCTACAGTGCATGAGACTCCTTTGCAGAACACCTGACGACCTTTAATGGTCTCCGCACGTTAAACCCTCAGTGTTCTTCAGAATACGGATGGCTCTTATTACTTTAACACTGAGTAGTCTGTTCATCACCGAAGGAAATCCACCATATCCGCATCACATGTGTCCTCGGCTGTCTGGTGGTCTGATTTGTAGTTGGCTATAAAAAAATTCGTCCACCTGTAGCACTTCCGGTGCTAGCTGCCATGCTACCCAGGAAGCACGAGGGCTGGGATACTGCCAGGTTGCCCAAACCTAGACAGGGGAAGTCGAGAAGAGGTAGGGTTCGAACCATGGACCTTCCGGTCAGTAAATTCGCGCTCTAAAAATTGAGCCATCTCGCCCCAGATGATCATATACAAATGGATACAGTATTGTAGCGCAAGACAGTTCACAGTTAGCAAACCCACGTAAAGATCATTTTTGGCATACGGTCCAACGACGTGAAAGCATAATAGCAGATAAGGGTCCATGAAGCCTCCAATCATGAATCCTGATATCGATCCAGATGAGCAGGTCAGTTATATGGAGGCTAATAGTGACGGGTTCTCCGGTTAACATCTCTGAATATCATAATGAGCAGGAAGAAAGCACCGGTGTGCTGACAGGTGGAATCTCAAATATAGTATTTATCGGTCGGTTAGAATAGAACAGATTGAGACAAACAGCATATCAAGATGTTCAGCTGTAGCACCCTTCCGGTGCCTAACTGCCATGCCACCCGAAGGAAGCACGAGGGCTAGGATACTTCCAGGTTGCCCAAGCCTAGACAGGGGAAGTCGGGAGGCAGAGGCCGGGTTCGAACCTCGGACCTTCCGGTCAGTAGATTCGTGCTCTAACCACTTGAGCCATCTCGCATATCAAGATAGTGTTCATCCACTGGAGATTCATGCCCTTGTCCATGGTGCCTCAAACGCCTTCTTGTACCTCAGCTGTCGTTCCATTAACTGTAGGAAATTTTATGTAATTTTATATTCCCCGTCACTACCGGTTGATATGTTCACTTACCACATGGATTTGCTTCTTCCTCAATCGTGACGCTGACATCGCCGGGTATATTCGTGAGGTCAGCGTTGGAAGATCTATACAGATTAAATTTTTAACCACGTTTGACCGTGGTATCTTCGCCACAGTGCACCGAAATACACGTCCGTCACGCTGTCGATCAACGGCAGACGTTGACCCGGAGATTTTAGATCACTGCCGATGGTACACTTAAAGAGTTGATCCAAGGGCAGCATCTGGTGGTAGGTACACTCAGGAGCAGCGCATGGATTCGAAACGCGCCCAGAAATCACGTCACCGGTGGCACTACCGCGGGTTTTCTGGAACTTCGGAGAACGACTGTAGGGGCGTTGTTTCACCACGTTGGTCATTGTAGTCTCAGTTTCATCTTTCGTGACTTATTGTGCTAGTTATCACTGTGACCTGCTGTCGCTTGAGCAGGTGTTATTCTTTCGTGAACGGCACCGTATTCTTTACCAGTTCAAACGTTGCAAATCAGTCCACCCATAAGATAAACCCAAGCACAACCTTGGTTCAAAAATTATCGGGTGACGCATATAAGCAGACAGCGCCACGCGGCCAACAGCCCGTCAAGCGCAAGCCTCAGCGCCATTGGAGTATACGTTGTCTGCCAGTTCGATTGATTTATATGTAAGTACGGGTGATGCACAACCTTGCTTACGGGGCTCCGGCTCATGATCTTTTTCCTTGTCTTCTATCCACAGAAATTGTTGTGAATCCCTGCCTTCGGAGAATCGCCGCCCCCTGGTGCATCCATAGCGTGCATAGTACACCACCCAACTTCAACCCGCGAGGACGCCGAGCGCATGGGTCGTCAAGGTCAGGTCACGGATCCACGGACTGATCGAGGACACGGACAGGATCGAGGCTTTCGCCCAAGTTTCCCGGGTCTGTTTTGTTTTTGTCGTTCAGCAGCCGCCGTTCACCTGAAAGGCACAAGCGAAAAAAGGGCGTTCCCCTGTTCTTTAAGTTCTCACTGCGAGACGGCACGCTTCTCAGTGTGAGGATTCACATAAATAGTTGTCTAATAGTACTATGAACTGGATACCAGCTGTAGCGTTGACAACCGTCGAAGGACGGTTATTTCACGCAGCAACTACTCTAACTTAAGAAAGTTTTGTCTAATAAAGAAGTGCGCTCTGGGCCTAAACTCTTCTTACCACGTCCCCGCCGTGTGTTAGCTGGGTTAACGTTGAAAAAACCTGTGGGCCAAGCCTTGTTCAAGCAGGGCATAAGTAAGAATTGGGCCTCCTCGGAAGCGCCGATGCTCCAGGGGAAGGAAGTCATGCACCACGCGACGCACTTCATAGTCCACGGATTTAAGGCCGATAACCCTTTTTGTATTAGTTCCTTGGACACGCTCATCGAGGATTAGGCCCTTCGTGCGTCTCCAGTAGATAACATGGTTGTCATACTCAAGAAGCGGTCTGACTTGGGCCCCACACAGTATTTGGAAGTCCGTGCAAGTAATACGGGAGAAGGTGTGACGAAGCATCCGTAGGACCACGAATGCCTTTTGAGGCGATTCCTCTTGGTGCAGGGAAGACATGTTTGAAGAGAGCCAGATACCCAAATACATTTTGTCATCCATCCTCGTGATGTCCTCCGATCCATCCTCAACATGCACGACGAAGATATTCGCTGAGTCCCCTCCGATTGACACATGGACGCATTTTCTATCATTCACAGGAAGGTGTCAGCCCAACGACCACTGCTTCGCAGCGTCTACGTCTATTTGGAAGGCACTGGCATTGAAACTGCAGGATCTTAGGTCGTCTGCAAGAATTATACACGGATTTGAAAGAACGTCTGGAAGGTCGTTGACGTAAATCAGAAACAGAAACGATCACAAAACGGAGCTTTGAGGAATTACAAAGGGAAACAGCGCCGGAGAAGAGTAGGTCGAACCAAATTGTACTCGGAACGTTCTGTCATAGGGACACCCTAATCCAGCGTAGAATTTCCCTTTCAATCCCTTAGGACGCGAGTCTGTGGGGCAGCGGGACGTGTGGGACTCGACCAAATGCTTTGGGAAGTCGAAAAATATGGCATCCGATGTGAGTTCCTCGTCCTTGGCCTGGGTTAAGCTGTCCATAAAAACGAGCATGTTCGCCACACAAGAATGGTTTGGGTGGAATCCGTGTTGAACATCAAGTTGGACATCAAGTTGCTGGTATTGAGGTGATCTAGGATGGCTAGCTTCAGAATGCGTCCCACCGCCTTGCACGGTACGCTCGTAAGGCTAATAGGCCTATAGCTGCCGGGTGATAGTCGGTCACCAGTTTTGTAGATTGGCGTGACAATCGGTTCCTTCCAAAAAGAGGGAAGGTTGCCTTCGCCGAGTGACTAAGGAAACACCAGGTAGAAATGCTTAGCCAGTGTGTTTTCTCCGTTCCTGCCGTCAAGGAGAAAGGGGCTGGCTTATTGCTGCGGCGATTTTTCAAGTACCAATACAGACAATGTTTGTTTTTCCGGCCGAGAAAGCACAACAGACCAGTTCAGATCAACCCTAGGGGTATGGTTTAAGCACTAGGAGAGCTCGGGATGCCAGCAGAGCCGCTAAGAATGAACGTAACTGGCATCTAAAACTGTGCGCCCGGTTTATTCATATCAGTATATTTGACAAGAGGCACATGCTACGGTATGTCGAAAATTCGTTTACCCTCTTTACTCGCGGATATACCACAGGCAAGTTACAAAAATAGCGAGTAGAAAATTCAGCAGACAGTGGCTGACTCATTTGTTACAGCTCAGCGCCAAACAAATGGTTTGACGCGACTGTTGCTCTGCGCTTGCGTTGTTTCGGTCAGCACCGCTTTGGGTACTGTGACAATCTTGGGGTTCGTGTTGCGCAAGGGTCGGGCCGGGTTGGTTCACTAGGCAGCATCTAACTGGTAGTTGGCTACTGACGATGCAGGATTGCAGTCTGAAATTTGATCCCTGGCCCGACGATTCGCCTGACATCATTTACATGGCACATGCCGCACATTCTTCTGGGCATCTCTTTGCCAAACGGAGTTGAGCGTCTCCGGGTCTGAAAAGGAAATCGTAGATCAACAGCTACATCTGATCTCATAACTATCAATTATTCGGACTTGATGAGGCTGCGATCAAAACACAAGGAGTTTAAATTGTATTAGCTAGAAATAATCTATCCCAACATAGAGAGTATAATCCTGTTGGGTTGTTTTGTGTAGTAAGGTAGTCACAAGGTAGTCACAGTTCTCCACCAGAGCACAGACTGGCACGTCAAATTGCTAGGTAATACATAATCCCAACTATCCAAGAACCGACTATTTCCAGCAATCAGTTGGGCCACTTTGAGCTACGCACAAAACCAGAAAAGACACGTCGTTCAAATGGAGCGTTATGAACGTGAACACAATAATAAAATAATAAAACCGTACGAAACTCAAATCGTGGGGTTACAACTGCTTCTTCTAACGGTATTTGGAAGTCCACTCCAGACAAACTGGCCACGAAATGGCAAAACCCACATGGTGAGTGAAACAACATGTACTATGATA